>OZ005660.1:259425925-260625925 GCA_963930645.1 Salticus scenicus
TGCACAAAAGAATGTGTTCTGTAGCATATAGTATGATTAGCATTAAAGTTTACAGGGCCACACAAAAATATAGAGTTACATTAAGGGCTATTATTTTGTATTACAGGGCCACACAAAAATATAGAGTTACATTATGGGCTATTATTTTGTAAATTTACTGGAATTGAGTTTTTGTTTACATTAAGTGTTTTTAACACCTTCTAGCAATTTTTAATTGTGAATATGATTTGAATTAGTGTTGTATCTGTCTGTCCGTCATCCCACCTCCAGTGTCTGTAAATATTTTCAAAATTTCTTAAAAATGATGTATGTTATTCAAGTTCACTATGGAATGTTCCCTATTTAAAGTGGCATTAATTGGTGCTGTACAAAGGGTTTCTATGTAGGGACACCCCAAAAAAATACCTGTGCATTGCATTTTAAGAGAGACTTTTTATAAATCACATTCAAATAAATTTTTACCTCAAAATTCATGAAGAAATTGGCATTTATTGCTAATACACTAAAATAACATTTTGTATAGAGTATGATGTGCTTAACCTTCCGATTTACAGAGCTACACTAAAATATTCGGATCCTGTAATTGAAATTTAAGGGCTACACATTTGTGTTAAACATTTTTAACACTTTCCAACATTGTTCGAAAATGATTATGAGAGTTTGAGAGTGATCAGTTAGAGTCGATACGTCTGCCTTTATGTCCTTCTGTCCATCTGTTGTGTAATAAAGTAGGCAAAGAACATTGAAGGTTATATGATACAGTGAGTATGCACAATTAGAAAGTGTTACTAATCAATGTATACGACATGATTTTTCATTCTTGTTTTTCTATGACCCCCCCCCCCCCCCCCCTTCCATTAAAATTCTTTCAGTTGAACAATCATTGAAAAATATAACATCATTTTTCTTACTTGCTCTTATTTTTTTGTATTCAAAGGAGCTGTCCTGCTAAATAAGTAGTAATTAAAGTAGTTAATGGAGCTGCATTCCTTATAGTTGTGTGTAAGGATTTTAAAACAAAGTTTTCAAAATTAAGAACTCATGATAATTAAGGGATCATAATCATCAATAGTGAACTGTAATGACCGTGAAACAAAACATTTAAAATTAATAAGTAATAATTGAAGCATAGAGGTCATTTTTAAAATATCTAAACAACTTCTACATTTGTATTAAACTGTGGATGTTAATATTTTGCAACCTAACTTATGTTATATTTCTAATTTATAGAAAATGTGTGTAAACCTGACGTCTTCACATCCCATCCAGCAGGTAATATTTTATTTATTTTTTCTTAATTAAAATTTTTTTATTCTTCTTCTTCTTTTTTTTTTAAATGTATAAATGTTTTTAAAATATGTGCATTTGTTTGAAAATATTCGGCATAGATGGAGTCTGCACAGTTTTCCCCATCATATACTTGTTTGCATAAATTTCTACTGCAAGGCAAATTATATTCACGTTAGGAGAAAGGAATTCAGCCATTAGCTTAACACGGTGGCTGTGTGAAGTGCCCCTTCGAATGGGCTACACAACATTCTTGTCAATGCATTTACCTTATCATAATGGACCTTGCGCCAATAAAAGTCAACCAACTAACCAAACAACCTTACCATAATTTGTTGACTAATTTTATTACGGTCAGTTTTGTATTTTAGTTTTCATTCAATTATATACTATTTTCAGCACAGTGATCCCCAAAATGCGAGTTTGTGTCAAATATTGCTTTATTCTGAAAAATCTTAAATTTTGAATAATTTATGAAATTTTCAAATTAAAGTATCTGAATGAATGATGTTCAAGTCAGTGTTTTAAATGCATTTTAAAAGTGGTCTGATATTTTTACAATGAAAATATTCCTTACAATTGATATTTATGCGAAATTTTACCCTAATCTGCCAAGTTAAGGAACTCACATATTTTAAATAACTTATGAAGTTAAATTAGAATTTTCACAATTAACCCTCTCGCTGCGCATCCCGCGATTTCCACGGGCAACGTAGAAGTAGCAAAATTTGCACAACCTGCGATTATCGCGGGGATGCATTTTTGCCGTCTATTTAAGTGTGCAACCCGCTCTTTCCCTGTTCATGGTTTCATTTCGGCTTTTCTGTAATGTTTAATTGTTTATTTAGATGTCGACTAACAGATGGCGTTAGTTGTCCACGTTTCTGCGAAATATAAAAAGAATTTTTTTTAGCATTTTGCGCGCACTTTTCAGAGCTCAAAGATGTCTGGCAAGAAGCGTTTCGCGAGTGATATGACCTATGTTCCTGACGATATTTCCGACACTGACAGTAGTTCTGAGTTCCAAGTATATTGATGATATTTATAGCGGAACTGATGAAAATTTCGAGGATTGCGAGGTCAGACTTTGCCTCGAGCCTTGTTTCGAAATTTATCATACAAAACTTCATTTCTAATAAATGTTTTGTAAGTATTTTGCATATTTTCATTAGTATATACTTTTTACCTTTGTATTTTATAAAATAAATCATAATTTAACCAAAATTGATTTTCAAAATTTTGCTTTTATATCATTATTCTTCAATTTCAATATTCTGACAACTTTTTTCTATGATCTAATTCTATATTAAAAAAAAAACTCTTTTACAAAAAATTTTTGTATATTTTAAGTCTAAAATATATGTAGATTTGAAATATGTAATAAAAAAAATACGCAATTTTTGAACCTATTTTGATAAAAAAAAATACACAGCGAGAGGGTTAATGATGTCCATGCTAGTATCATAAATGATATTTCAAACCTGATCTGGCATGTTTACAATAAAAATATTCCTTTTAATTGAAGGTTTAAGCAAAATTTTGCCCTATACTCTCATGTTAAGAAAATCATAAATTTCAAATAACTTATAAGGATTCCAAATTAAAATGTAGTACAAATTAATTAGGCTCATTTCGGCATCATAAATGACATTTTAAAACAGGTCTGACCCCCTTTACAATTAATTTTGCTTGAGATATTGTGTACACGGAAACTGACAAACAAACAAACTGATTGATTATGGGCAGACACTGTATCAGTTTTGTGATTTTTGGATTCCTTACTCATCAAAATGTGAAAAACTAGTATATTATTGCCATTACAAGACTTTCTTCTATATTTCCGTATACAAATTTAGTAAGTCCAATTAATTTATTAAAACTATTATTTATTAAAATTATCTAACATAATGAATGCAAATGATTTTCATCTTAGAAAAAACTAACACTAAATATCCAAAGAAAGTCAGTTTTATTGTCAATAAATACCATCTTAAAAAAATGCATTTTTATAATGGTTATCTTACATATCAAGTTTTCTACAGTTATATCCCATAGAAGTTGAGATATAGCTTTCCAATTATCGAGGAAATTTGCAGTATAGCAGTGCTACCTATTGGCCGATAAGCATCCAAATAGAATCAGCATAATGTCTCATAATGGCCTTCTCACATATCAAGTTTTGCTTGATGATATGCAATGGAACCTTACATATAGCTTTTCCTTAAATTGTTGAAATTGCTGTGTTGCAGCATCAACTTGAGTGGTTGGCACCAAAAGTTGATGAGCACTAATTTATGTCAATGTGCATCTACATATAAATGTATATGCAATTGTGTGCAGTAGTCCCTGAGATATTGCCTCCCCTTAAATTGCGGAAATTGCTGTATAGTAGCACAATCTGTTGAGCAGTTGACATCAAAAGTTCATAGGCACTAATTTAGGTCAAGGTGCATCTACATATAAGTTTATATACAATTCTGAGCAGTAGTTCCAGAGGTACAATTGCCACAAAATTTTTGTCACACACACACTCACTCACAGATACAGATGGGCAGAAGTTTTCTAAAAATGGTCAAACCATGTTCTAGACCTCTCAAAATGTGTAAATCCGTCGAAAACTGGAAGTCGGAAATTTTTACAAATCCAATACTTTCTTCTGTTGAATATAGAAGGAAGCAAAAAGAAAACCGAGGTAAAAATTCTTCACCATTATCTAAGTACCCATACCCAATAGCATGGTATGGAATTAAAAAAAAAAAAAAAAAAAAAAAAAAAAAAAACATTTTCTAGAGAGCATTTTTTATATACGATGAAAGTGATAATTGTATATAAATTGCAGACGTGTATGTGTAAGTTTTTTTTTTTCTTCCTTCAGCTATAATATTAAATAAAATAATAATAATAAAGCACATCTGAAGGATATTGTTTGAAAAATGATAATTAATTTTTTAATAATAACATATTTTTTTGAGTTATTCTAAGTAAAATGTATTCAGAAGAAATACAGTAAAGTACTGTGAGTGAATGTAATTTTTTTTTTCTTTTTTTCAAAAGGGAAAAAAAAAAAAAAAAAAAAAAAAAAAAATTCGATGTTTATGAAAGAAATTATTTATTACAAAAAAAAGATAATCCTTATTTATACAAATTTTAAATGTCCATCTGTCTGTGTGTGTCAAAAGTTTTGTGCCATCTCTAAATCAAGAACTAATGCTGAAATCTTATACAAATATTTAGTTTCACCTTGCCATAAATTGCTACATATGAATTGCAAATCACCTAACAGGTGGCACTTATAGGCTGTGATTTCATTCATTTACAGGTAGGCTATATCCCAGTTTCTATTATGTATACGATTTGTGTGAATGTGTATTAGCATCTAACATCCACTTAAAAATAAACTTCAAAAATTTTCTGTCTTTAATATTCTACATGAGTACTACATTGAGCCTGCTTGCATAATTTCTTTCATGTTTCCTCCCTGTACGTTTGTTTTGCATGATGAAATATTGTTCTTAATTATTTTGACCCAAAACAATTGCTGTGTGTTTTTTACAGTTTATGGTGTTTCTTTACTTTCTTCATATTTCAACACTAGGTTTTTGATGCAATTTACTGCAAGTTATTAAAAATCTGTCTTAGATATTTTATGTATCACGAAAATTTTTTTCATGAGGAGGCAAATTTAAAATTGCAAAAGTTTCAGTATATATTACAAATTCAATTAGCATCAAATGGTTAATCGACTGGTTGATTAAGGCGATTAAGCAAGCTTATGTTTAAATAAGAAATTTCTATGAAAGTAATTTTAAACTAAAATATTTTATTTATACAAATTAACAAATTATATAGCTCATTCTAAACCAATCTAAATCAGAAAAGCTTACTATCAAGTGAACTTGAACTCTTATTTGCGGGAAAAGGTTAGAGCTGTAAAACAAAGTTCATGTAGGTTTGACTCTAATTGCCTGTATGATATGAATTTTAGTTGACAATTTGGCTAATCATCAAAACTCTATCAACACTATTTTAAAGCTTTAAATACGATTTTAATTTTTTTTTTTTTTTTTTTTTTTTTTTTTTGCCTGTTAGAATTTTTTTAGAGGGAGCAAGTGCCTTGCCTTATTCTTATGTGTCGTCACCCATGATGTTTAAATTAATAACTGAAATTAAAATTTTCCACTTTTGCTAGAATTAATATTAATAAAACAGAAACTTAGGCAATATATTTTTAGAATATTGTAAAGTAAAAATATTTATACAGTTATCATATATAAATATTGATATATGCAGTAAAAATATGTATAAAAATGTATAGTGTATGCATGCATAAATTAATATTTTTTATTTTTGTCTGCAATGTATATTTTTTTTTTATCCCTGATACTAAGTGATAATTTTGGACCATTAAATTTTCATTGCTGGCATGAATCTCAGCTGATGTAATATATTTTCTATCTTCTTTATGCAAGAAAATATCACATTCTTGAATATTTTCAATTTCTGCTTTTTTTCTTTTGTTTTGTTTAAGAATTGCATATTTTAAGATATCCTGAATTTGGATATCCTGAATGAAACTTTCTACATTTGTCTGCAATTTATATATATATTTTTTTATCCCTAGTTTATAATCTAAGTGATAATTTCGGACCATTTAGTTTTTATTGTTGGCATGAATCTTAATTGATGTAATATGTTTATTATCTTCTTTATACAAGAAAATATTACATTCTTGAATATTTTCCACTTTTTTTTTTTTTTTTAGAATTGCATATTTTAAGATACGCTGAATGAAATTTGACCATTTTTAGGAAATGTCTGTGTATATATGTGTGTGTCCATATGTTACCAAAATTTCTGGATCAGTATCTCATACTGGAGGGACTATGTGACCAAGCCAAGGAATGTGACCAAGCCATTGAATAAATCCATTTTTCAAAATGGATTTATTCAAATAGTCCTGGATATTAAGAAAGATCTTGTAATTCCAGGTGATATACAACCATTTTTGACACCCAGAAATCCCTTGGAAGTGATTAATGTCGATATGAGGCTGGATCTAGTTGAAACTATCCATAGAAAGGGAGATGTTGCACCAAGTGTGTTGAAATGTCTTGCCTTAGAGACCATTGCGGCCAGATATTTACCATCTCAGTGGCTGCACATTTTTACAGATGGTTCCCAGTTTGATTGTCATCTCAATGTAGGGGCTGGCGTGTTCTCAGATCTTTTTTATTTCTATGCCCCTGCGGGCTATATTGGTACCTCCTTTGATGGTGAAGTTGTGGCGATACGTTTAGCCTTAAAGCAACTATTAGCTGTCCATTGCAAGTTTGAAAGGGCGGTCATTCTTTCTGACTCTCAGGCAGCCATCCAGTCAATAAGCGCTGTTGATCATCCATTAACACCTGAAGTATCCCAATGTCAAGAATCATTAAGAACTCTCACTTTAAAGGGGAAACAAATTGTTCTCCAGTGGGTGCCCGGCCATTGTGGCCTTTGGGGCAATGAACAAGCGGACTTTCTTGCAAAAAGAGGTGCGACCTTACTACAACATCCCAATACAGCCATTTCTTACTGGAGGATTAAACTGTTTTTAAAGAATTTATCTGCATCTAATGCTTTACGAGATCTTGAGAATCGTACTGCTCCAAAGAAATGGAAGAATTTAAGTCCTACTCTAATTCCTGATAAACCAAGACGTAAGGCAGTTGCGACTTTCCGCCTATCTACAGGACATGACTGCCTTACCACTCATTTGAAGCGCATAGGTATCTTAAACGACCCTACTTGCCCACTTTGTGATTCTGGAGAAGTAATGGACCGGGACCATCTGTCCCGTTGTAGGGCTCTTCGATGTTCTACAGAAGAGTCGAGATATTGGGAGGCAAGATCGCTCCTTAGGCAATGACTTCGGTCTTCTATGTTATATTGTCTATAATTTGATTCGTATCTTTATAGTCCTCTGTAACTTTTGCCTAGCCATTGGAAAAAAAAAAAAAAAAAAGTATCTCATAAAATAATCGACAGAGTTTCACAAAACTGTACATTTATTGGATTTTGATATAAGTTGATTAGATTTTGGCATATATCATCCAACAAGTGACACTTCTATGCTGCAGTTTGCTTTTTTTATGACGAGGCATCATCTTCTATAATCTAAGCTATAAATCAGTTTCTGTGCTGCACCAAACTTTATATGTGAGAAAGCCATTATGGAAAAAATATGCTGATTTAATTCGGGCATATGTTGGCTGATGGGTGACATTGTTTGTATTCACATTCTGTAATATTCTGGATAGCATCTATTGTGTAAAATTGTCCCACACTGCATATGTAAAATCTTTATATGAGATTCTATGTTAATTATTCTTTTTGTTTCATGTTAATAGATAGTGTTTTTTATAGAATGATATAAAAGAGAGTTTTATGATAGCCACAGCACTGTTAATTAACTTACTTTTGTTTATAATTTTTATATTTTTTGATACGTAAACTTAACTTAGGTGGTCATTTAGGACCATTGAGTTTTTATTGCTGGTGTAGAGCTTGATATTTTCTATAAAATAATGATTAAATAGCTGGAGAATTATTTTTTTTCTTATTTAAAAATCATCCTTTAAATGTATATTTTAAAATGTTCTTCTGTCTTTTACAGCCTTAATAAGTACATCTGAATTTGGAACATCTATTGATGTACTTGCTGTTTCTTCAACATTACATCCTTCCAGTAATTCAACGTCTGTCAAGGAAGAGGTTTTTATCAAATACTGGAATTTGAAGAATGTCTGTTACATTTCTAGATGCAACTCATAGTTTTTTGCCTTGTTACTTTGTTAAATCAATTAGTGATTTTAGAAATTTTATATATATTGACCCTAACACACATATATATAGTAATATTTCTCTTGCATAAGTTTAAAAAAATATATTTAAAACTGTGCATATAGGTGAGAATACTGTATATAGAAATGGCGGAGGGTTTTACATGTAAGGTTTGATCCATGTTTTAACCCGTTACTTGCAGAAAAAAACTTAAGAGATTTGTTTCCCAGCGCCACTGTTCTCTCTCAACTCTGAAATGAGAAAATCCTTCATAAATATTGTCAAGATCACTTTCAAGGTTATTTTATTGTATTGCCAAGCCATGTCAGTAGTTTTACTGGTAACAGTACAATACAAAGGATTGTACTTTAGAAAAACACGTATGTATGCCCAGGGCAGTTAAGTGGTTAATCTTAGGGGCTCTTTGGAAAAAAAAATTTTTTTTTTTTTTTTGTATTTTTTTAGTTTGTTTTTGTGAATATATATACATGGGTGAAAGTTTTCAGTCTATTGACTGAATTCAGTCTTTTTTTATGTGTTATAATACAGATAGGCCAATTTTATGGAATTAATCTTTGTTAGGGGCAAATAAAGGTCCCAATTTTTTTTCTGAATCAGCCCCTATTCATGTTAATTCAATTATATTAACAAATAATTTTGCTAAGTTTTCATACTTATACTTATTAATGTAACCTTTGGAAATGTATGTTTTGAATATCTACATACATTAATTATATTAACAAATAATTTTGCTAAGTTTTCATACTTATACTTATTAATGTAACCTTTGGAAATGTATGTTTTGAATATCTACATACATTATGTGTGAGTTTATTATATTTTACTCAATATTACGAATATATATATATATATATACTTTTCAGTCCAGCAAAAATTTTTTACTTTCACCCGTGTATATATATGAATACAGTCAAACCTTGTTAACGTGAATCTCAAGGGAAATAAAAAATGTATTCATGTTATCGGTAGCTCATGCTATCAGTAACTCAGAAAGTAATCTTCATTTTGATGCAGGAGACGACAATCAGAGAAATCATAGAAAAATCAGGGTACTTTATCAATCTGGAAATATCAGAGAAAAATCAGGGAATTTTGTAAAAACACCCAAAAATCATGGAAATTTTCATTTTTGGTCAGCAAGTATGACTGTAAGATCGCCAAACAGATGTTATCTTGACCATGATTGCATAGGATTAGCTGGTTTCTAGTTGAATCTGACCAAGTTAACATTAAAAAGAAAAATTAGTACAGTATGAGGAATAATTTTATGTCTTGATATTAATATGTTGTGCAATTAAAATGAGTCATATTTTTATAATTTTGCTAATTTCTCCAAAATTTTGAATTTTTCATTTTATTTTAAGTAGAAAAAAAAAAAAAAAAAAAAAAAAATTGTCCATTAGTATAAATTTTGAATTGCAGTGCTTTAGCGAGCATGTTACACAAGAGTGTGATATACACAAAATTATGGAATGTATATAATAGATAACAGAAATCATGGAAATTTGTTAGAATTAATCAGGGAAATCATGGAAAAATCATGAAATTTTTTTTCTGAATTTCTGTAGTTACCCTGTGATGGGGATAGTAAAAGGAGTTCATGTTAAAAGTAATTCACGCTAAGCATGTTTACGTTAACGAGGTTCAACTGTATATACTGTTTGTTTTCTTATTGGAGTTTAATGAGTTTTTTTACACATTTGATCAGCTGTGATTTTTATCAAAATAGTGGTGAAGTATTAGAATGAATCTTTGTCTTATTGTTAACACTTACCTAGCTTCAGCAGTTAACCCGTTTTCAGAGTAGAATCATCCTTGATTACTTAAATAAATTAAAAAACCTTTTACTACCTCGCTGTTGGCCGTTAAGTCTTTCGGTCGGGATCCTGACTCTCATCAGACGGCTTCTCTGTGAGTGATTTTGATTCTTCTGTCGGTTTCTGCCTTCTTAAAATATGGCGCAACCTTCTATTTGGAGTTACTGCGCTGCTGTCATTACAAACGTTTTTATTGGTTGTTATTTTGATAGACTCACGGAGCATGGCGTAATTGTATTCTTCGTAATTAGCTATTTTAGTGGCTTGTTCGAAATTTATATCTATGTTTTCCTGATAAAAAGTTTTGGCTAACACTGTATTTTGATTTCCAGTTTTATTGTCTCTCATATGTTCTTTTATTCTTGTTTTAATTTTTCTTTTTGTTACTCCAATATACGAGCCGGTTTGTTTGTTTTGATCAGTGTAAGGTATTTTATATATTCCAGAGGCTTCAAGGGGGGGAATAGGATCTTTTTCGTTTCTGATAAGTTGAAATATATTTTTATTAGGTTTTATAGGGATGTTAACTTTGCATTTATTGGCTGCGCATTTAATTTTGTTTGAGGCACCACGATCGTATGGTATGGAGGTCGTGAATTTTAAAGGGGGGTTTTGAAAACTAGGTATGTTATCAATGTGTTTTATTTTATTTTTAATGATTTTGTTTACAATTCTTTCTGGGTATCCTGTAAGAAGCCGTCTGATGAGAGTCGGGATCCCGACCGAAAGATTTAACGGCCAACAACGAGGTAGTAAAAGGTTTTTTAATTTATTTAAGTAGTAATTTCACTTTGTTTTTTAATTAATATAATTTAAGTCATCCTTGATCGTTTGTTTATAACTATCAGAAAAATAAATGGCATGTATGAAAGAATATAAAATAATTTATATTATAAAAAAAAAACTGTTAGAAATTATAAATCATTGTAAATCATTTAATTTTATCAATTACCATATTTTATGTTTAAAATCAAGGTAATAAGGCTTTATTGAACTAAGTAAATGCAGTGATTTATTGTAATATTGAATACAAGGTTTGGGCATAGAATAAACATCATTTTTATAAAACTGAGTTTTGTGAAAGAGAATGTATGAAGTGGAATTTTGTGAAGAGGCAGCTTAAGGGACCCAATTTTTGTCTGGGTTGACTTCTCACAAGATGATAGTAGACAGTAATTAATTACCCTTTTCACTCCTAAAATCTATATAATATTTCTCTAACGTGGACCAGTTTCAATTATTTTTTGTCGAAATGGTATGATACACGAGGATAAAAAAATAATATTTATACATGAACAATATTTAAGCACGCGGACTCAGCTCAATGGACTAATAAGAAAAAATGACGATATTTGTCTGATGAGATTATTTTATGAAAAAAAAATGTATTTTTAACAGTTGTTTCTTCGGAATCTTTGCAAGCGTCATTTGAAACCTAGCAATATTCTAAAGATACATACAGAATATGAACTTTTGTGTCATAAATTGACTAAAAAACACAATCATAAAAAATATAATCAAAATAGGAATTATTTTATTTATTTATTTTATTTAAAAAAAAAAAAAAAAAAATTATACCAAAATTAATAAAAAGTCATCGCCAACATGACGACAAACATTTAAAAGGTGTCGTAGGAGTCCTATATTAAAATTGTACTGCCTGTGGATGTATGAAAATTGGGTTGTGAACCATGAATTTTATTTGGAAACCTTTCTTTGAATGATTTTGGTTTAACTAATGTGGAATATTAATTTAGTTCTAATAATAATTTGTCTTCTGGTAAATTAAAATTTTAATTAGGTGGTGAAATAGGTATAACATTTATGAGTTTCAAATTTTAAAGGTAAATAAGAAAATAAATAAAATGTGAATATTTCACACGGGTTTCCTAGTTCTTAATAATTCTGTCTAATTTTGTGCAGAAAAATTTAGTATTAATGCAAAATCATTTCACTCAGGGCGTAGGAAAGGGAGGGGCTCGGGGGCTCAAGCCCCCACCCCCCATTGATTATTACGAAATTTTCTTTTAATGCCAAATAAAAGAATCACCAAATTAAAACCAAAATTAATGTGTTATATATGCTCATAATTTAGTTATAATTTATAATTAATACTAATAATTAGTGAATATTAATTAACATCTAATTGTTAATTGATTTTGTTAAGATTAATTTTAAGTAATTTTAAAAATGAAACTTTTTGAGCCCGTCCCATGATTTTTGAATTGCTAGGCCCTTGATTTCACTTATGAGAAAATTTGATTTTCCTTGCTCATTTCTAGCATGCTTGTAAAACTCTTATAAGTAGCAAGCTACTTTTACCAGTTATGAGCAAGGGTGTGAAAATGCTTGATTTACTCATCACTGACAAATAATTTTTGGGAGATGCTGAATGGATTTTAAATCAGACGGTTTCACTGCCGATATTCAGTGTGGTGAAAAAGTTGTAAAAGAGCAGTGTAGATGTGTAAAACTTCAAAAACTCCTCCCAAGAGCATGAATAGTGTTTGAATAGGCAACTGCCTTATATTTTATTACCTTTTAAGCTGTTATTATTCTATACTGAACACTATATTTTAAGAAATGATACTCTGGAAACCAGGGGTGGATTTAGGCTTAGACCCATGAGGTCTGGGCCTAGGGGCACCAGTGATTTGGAGGCGCCAAATTTTTACAAGTGATTAAATCTGAATGGTGAAGGCGATTAAAATTTGAAAAAGAATTCTTGTTTAAAATATAATCAAAATTGAAAACTAATTGGAATTTTATTGACTATAGGAACACTTTTTAAGCCATTTTCACACATTACCAATTTTTTCATACTAGTTTGAAATGCATGGATATACACTATAATTGTATGATTGATCAGACAGACCTATCAACGATCATATGTAATTATAAAATGCTAATACAGCGATGAAACAGCCATGGCAAGATTTATGTTTAGGTTCACAAGATCCATGCGTAGTTAGGCAAAATTTATAAGTCTATTAAAATTTGAAAAATGAGTTAATTTTAAACATAAAATTAAAAATATAAAAATCAACTAGCTTTCAAAACCGATTAGGGTTTATTCAACGATACAAACAAATTTGAAATATCCCTGTTACGATTCAAACATGTATTCATTTCGTAAGTAGAATTATTTTGTTAAAATAATTATGTAATAATTTCTTTCATTTTTTAATTATGAACTGATTGTTATATGCAGTGTTGCACAGCGATTGATGTAACAAAAAATAATACATTTTTCCTTAGTTATATTTAAAATTATAATGTATATGCATAGTGTTTCATAATATGAGTGGAGGGGGGGGGGGGGGGGGACACAGTGAAATGGGCCTAGAGCACAATCTAACTTAAATCCGCCTCTGCTGGAAACTTGAAACAATTCTATTAAATGGTCACTTCACCTTGCGATTGTAAATTTTGCTGTGAAGATTATCAACTATGTATTGTATAGCTGACTGGTAAAAACTTCCCACCCCTGGTTATGAGATTGCTTTATGGCTGACTACTTGTGCTCTAACTATTAGGACCTGATTTTTCACAAGGCAAATGGGACAAGTGCCTGGGCCTGCATTTATAAGATGGTCCCCGTGTCAGCCATCTTTTGGAGAGAAAAATAACATGTTGCATATGTTCAAAATTCACTTTGTGCTCTGTATGGTAGAAAGAAGTCCTCAGTGATTTCATTTCTGTAAATTATTCCCTGCTTACTACTTCTGGTTGTAATTTCAAAGATCTGCTAAACAATGCTGACAGGACTTACTTACTAGTCATAAGTAGAATCTCAAAAATTATTGCTATCAGACTTTTCTTTACTTCAATTCAAATTTAAATACCTTATCTTCATCCTTTTGAAAAAGCAAATATATTTCAGTATGCACTTCGCAGCCCTCCTCAGCGCTAATATGACGACTCCACTTGCCGGCACTTCCAAGGTAAACATTCAACTCCTCGTTGTTGGTCCACTTCATTTCACTTCTTAAGATTTAATAACTGTTGCCAATCGTCAGGTATTAAGCTGTGTTCTCAGTCGTTAATAGCGGAATTGGTGGTTAGGATTTCTATGGCTTTTTGTTTTAAGGCAAATTTGTGGTTGTTTTAGGGGGGCTGTTTTTTGAATATTAATGGTGTTAAAGTTAATGGGATTATTGTTATGGGTGGTAGAAAGCGCGGTAGTAGATTTATTGAACTTAAGATCTGAAAGATGTTCTTTTTCACATTCTTTTATAGGTCTTTTTGTCATTTTTGTTAGACTTTTTTTTTTCTAAGTTTTAAATAGAATGTAAAAAGATAATTCTGCTAGATTATTTTTTAAAACCAATAAAGGAAACTGGTAAAAAAAACTATCATGCTCTCCGGAAATATTACTTTTATTCTTTACTTTCTTGTACCCATATAATTGTAGAGAAAGTATCGTTCTTGGGTCAGATTTTCAAGATTAAGATTTTGCTACATTTATATGTTTTGAAATCCCCTGAATTAGAAAATACATTTTTTAATGGTTGTTCTGTGTGTCTGTGAGTGAGTGAGTGAGTTTGTTGTTTTAACAAAACTCAAAAACAAATATCAGCAGAAAATTTAAACTAAGCATACTAAATCTATATGAGAATGCTATTTCAAAAGTTTTATTGAAAGCAAACAAATGGTTCATATACAGGGATGTATAAAGTACTGAAATATACTACATGTGAGGGTGAAATTTCTGGTAGGTGCAGTTTAACATATTCGAAACTGCACTAAATAAAATGAAATCAACATGTATTTTTTTATATGCACAAATGCATTTTTCATACATAAAATGGCATGAATAATATTTATTCTTCATTTACATGGCCACACAAAAGAATTTTGATACATAAGTGATATGTTCAGGAAAAGCTTGAAGTGTATTTCAAGTTGTGTTATGCATTTTTTTTTTTTTTTTTTTTTTTCTGTGTGTGTGTGTGTGTGTGTGCATGTGCTAAGTTTAAATATATTGTTTAGTATATATATAGTTTACATATAATATACAGTGCTACTCAAAATTAGTCTACACTAAGCAAAATGAAATTGATATTCATTCTTTATATGCAGAAAAGCATGTTTCATATAAAAGATGTTGTAAATAAAATTTATCCTTTATTTACAGGGTTACACAAAAGCATTTTGATATGTTAGTGATATATTTAGATTTAATTCAAAATGCAATTTAGGTTATGTTATACTTTTTTTTTTTTTTTTTTTGTCTGTGTGTGCATGTATGCTGAGCTAATTTTAAACATATGTTTGTTATATGCATAATTTATGGATAATATGCAGAGCAATTCAAAATTTGTCCAATGAACTTCAAAAAGTAGTTTGGGTGAAATTCTCTGATTAATTTGAAATTAATTTTAAAATTTCATAAAATCTGTAAATATTTTATGAGCATATCTACCATACTTTCCCACACATTTTATTTAGCAGATAAAGTTATGCATATTTTGGGTCAAATGAAACTGTTTATAAAACTGTTTTAATAAACTATTTAATGCACTAGAAATGTTATACATTATACCTCATATGTTATACATTAGGCTGTAATATTTTTATAATAATATAAAGGAAAAGAAAGTAGTGTGAGTGGTACACTAGATTTTGTTTGTTAGGCTTTTAAATTTTAAGAAGTATGAAATTGTATTACACCACTATCGAACTATTAGTAAGTCTTGTGTTGTATAACTTTTTGTGTTTGCATGTTTTTATTTTTACATATTTTCACATTCCTTTCCTTTGTAGTTCTGTGATATTTTTGTCTTATTACATTTGGCAGTCTGATATATTCATATATATATTTATTTATTACGTATTATTATGTGTTGCATAGTTTTATTTACTCATATTTTTTTCCTCTCCTGTGATAGTTTGAATTGTAAATGCACTTTATATTAAATTGATATTAGTATTTTAATATATTTTAGTGACCCTTTCAGCATTGGACTGTTTATTATTATTATTATAAGATATCTGTATAAAAATTCATGAAATACATACTATGCATAATCTCTGTAAAAACAATTTATTACTTATTACTACTGATAATCGTTAATCTTATCTTGTATAATAAAATAAGACATAAATTAAATTATTTTTAAAATACGTTTTATTTCAAAATGTACTGAAAACGCCAATTCACAGCAGATGTGGATGATATACGTGCAGGGCTCATGAAATAGGGTTGCCTGGTCACCACTGGCAACCAATATATTTTAGCTTGTGACTATGTTTTCAACGAAAACTCAACATTTAACAAAAAAAAAAAATTAATATATTGGAATGAAAATTGAATGCTGAAACCTATGGTAAACTATAGTGTAGGTCAGTGATTCTGATCCTTTTTTTTTTTTTTTTTTTTTTTTTTGTTGCGGCACACTTTTCACGATTTCAAAATTTGGCGGCACACATTTCACTTGGGGCAAATACTTCATTTTATGAAAGGTCACAGTTATCGAAGATAAAAATAGTTTAAAATATGGTATTTAACTGTAAAAACAACAGTTTTCTTTTACAGAGCACTTTTTTTAAATTTAAACAAACTTTACTCGTAATAATAAAAAAATTATAATTTTTACTATACGCATTTCTAAAATTTGGTGGCACACAAAAGTGCCGCGGCACAGTGGTTGAGAATCACTGGTGTAGGTCATAACAATTCATATAAAAAAACAATTAGAAGAAAAATAGCGACTTATGGTCATCTGTGTATGTTTCACATACTGTCATGTTTGAATCAGTATACCAATAGGGAATTAACACAACATTTCGTCGTGTACATTTAACAATCCAGTTTGAATTGATGCAGTTTACACTGCTCACATTCACTCGCTTTGTGACCTAATGCTAAATCGTTTTGCCAGTGTAATGATGTGTCAATGCCAACAGTGTATTGGTTTAGAGGAAGGAAATAATAAAACCAGTTTGAGAATGTTGGATTTAAACAGGTATTTCCTGATGCGTAATCCAGTCCTAGTTCGTATCTAATTTTTATACACAGAATTTTAATTTCTATATTTAAGTAAATTTCAAATTTGAAAAAAAAAAAAAAAAAAAAAAAAATAGGTAAAGGTAGGGAGGGGGAGGGGTGATTTCTTTTTTACTGGGTACCAAAAATTTTTCCTGAGACCATTTTTTTTTTTTTTTTTTTTTTTTTTTAATGCCTGGAACCCTGTATACATGTATGCAGTTCAGTCGGATGATAGAAAGTGTGTTAAAATTTGAAAACAAATTTGAAACTGGTGTTAAGGTTGAGGGAGGGTTCCAGGGCTCACAGACCAGCATTGCCAACTATTCTTTTCCCAACATTTTTAATTAAAAAAAAAACAAGTCTCACAGCAGTATTTTTTTTTAATAGAAATATTTCTTATTGATTTTTCACTATTAAATAGTATGAAATTATTGTAGAAAATTTCTGGTATGAAGTCTGTTGCCTAAATCAGAGACTTGGCAGCTATGTTTTTGGTAATTATTATATGATTGGCAACACTACCCCAGACCACCATGCTTAAATCTGTCACTACTTCAGCATAAGGTCACATCAGTCAGCAGATTTTTCCCCTTTCTTCCTCCCATGTTGTCCTATGGAATTTTTGTTGCTTTGTTTTATAATATCTCATTTAAAAATGAAGTTTTTTTAATTCTTTTTTTTTTTTTTAAATACTATTCTTTCCGAATGAGATAGGGAATTTTCTAGCCCTTTTATAATTGTTTAAAGACGCACTTAAATAGTTCCAGTTTTTATTGAATTCAAGTCCCATTTGCATTATAAGAATTTTGTCATTTGAGCCTTTTACTTTTACTACATAACATAAGAATACAGTCGTAATGCTGAAAGGGTTTTAACTTTATTTTCATAATTGATTTGTTTTGTAACACTGTTTTTTTTTTTTTTTTTTTCCCAAGTATATATGGTTGTTTTATTTATTTGAAATAAAATTTATTTATTTTAGCTGTATGTGATATAATAATATATTATGACAGTTACTAGCATTTGTAGGTTTAAATGTAACTGTATATAATTTTTTAAATCCCACAATCAACTGATTGGAAGAAAATCATATTTATAGAAATTTTATTTTTCCGACTGAGTGAAAATAATGCCTGGACCGGGAGTCGAACCCCGGATCTTTGACTTACAAGGTCAAGGCTCTACCAATTGAGCTATCCAGGCCGACAACCAGTTGGCATTACTCACTCAGACAACCTTTAGGCAGAAACATCTGGTCTATCGTGTAGATAGCTCAACAGAAATAAGCCGCAGGTAATGGAAAACACCATTAAACAATGGGAGAAAGAATTACAATATATTAAAATTACACAATCAACTGATTGGAAGAAAATCATATTTATACAAATTTTATTTTTCCGACTGAGTGAAAAATAAAATTTCTATAACTGTATATAATTTTAACAAATTATAATTATACAAAAAATTATGTCTTAGATAATAAATTTTTCATCAATTTTCCCTGAAGTAAATGTTGATGTGGTTAATGTTTAATTTTAGAAAGTAAATATTTTAAATTGAATTAAGTACTGCTTTTGTTTTGCTTGACATGATGAAATATTTTATTAATTACTGTAATAAATATTTAAAATTTAAAAATATTTGCGAATGTTTTTGCATTATGATTGAGATAAAAATGTAATAACTGTTTTTACTTGAAATGAATGTTGATATTTTATTTATTTTGTAAAAAACCGGCCATTGGAAATAAATTTTATCAATTATTATTGCTGACTTATTTATGAGTCTGTTATTTTTTATTTATTGTGACTTCAAAAAAGATCGAACTGTGTAAAACAGTGATTTTACATGTTTTGGAGGCCCAAAAGATGATTTGACCATTTGTAGGCAATGTTTGCCTTTGTGTAACAAAAAATTACATGGTAGCTCCAGCTCTAGAATTAAAATGTACAAAATTTCATTCAAATTCATTTGTAGTTGCACATTGACATAAATTAGTACCCATTAGCTTTTGGTGAAAATCCCCCAACAGAATGGTGTTGCCATCCAAATTTTTTATATGACAGTACAATACAAAATTTCATATTAATGTGTGCAATGAAAATTGTTTTAAAAAAATGAAGTTAAAAGGAGTCATTATTAATAGTAATAGTCAATAAAGATTTTTTTTTTATTTTTATTTTTTATGTAAATGTGGTTTCCACCCACCCATAGAGGAGGGGGCTATAAATTTTCAGTATGAGTATTTCTCAAAAAAAAAAAAACATATCTCTAAGCAAATGGTGGAATTACAAACTTGCGATGATTTAAAACAAAGTTATCATTCTTTTTTACATTTTTAACAAAAAGTATCTTTAAAAGAAAAGCATTTCTTCAGAAGTTGTCTGTAAATGACTTTTCCACTCAGAGCTTAATTTGCATGGGAACCTAGTTTCCATACTTCTTTAATTTTAGTAACTTTTTGCATATTAGATGTAACTCATTAGTGTATAATTTCTGAAAAATCAGTCTGTAATTCTTTTTTTTTCCCTTTACTTTTCTTTCCTTATAAAGATAGGTATTGTAATATAGTAGAAGGTCTTTATAGTGCAATTCTATACAGGGTGTTTCAAAACTCATGGACAAAAATTTAAGGTGTGGTAGAAAACATCTAAACAACCCATTTTCACCTTACAATGCATGGGCGGAGAGCAAGCGGTGACTGCTAGAGGGTGCTGCAATAGAAAGTGTAAAGTGCACATTTTCTTACACGTCGTCATTTCTACCGTGGATTTCAGCAGGCATGGCGACATATAGTAATCAGGAAATGGTGGACATGCATTTTATGTATGGTCTGGCGAATGGGAATGCTCTGGAAGCCTCAAGACTGTACAGGCAGCGTTTCCCGACAAGACACGTGCCAGACCGAAAAATGTTCAAGCGACCGCGTCTACAACTTGTCTTGTCTGCATACTCCTGTCACGTCCTGTATCATGCATACCGGAGATAAAGGATCCCACTTCACACAACCACCAATGTAATCACTCGAATATTTTTCGGCCGGACATGTGTCTTGTGAGGAAACGCTGCATGTACAGTCTTACGGCTTCTACAGCATACCCATTCGCCAGACCATACATAAAATGCATGTCCGCCATTTCCTGATTACTATAAGTTGCCATGCCTGCTGAAATCCACGGCAGAAATGACGATGTGTAAGAAAACGCACGCTTTATATTTTCCACTACAGAGCCCTCTAGCGGTGACTGCTTGCACTCCGCCCATGCATTGTATGGTGAAAATAGCTTGTTTAGATGTTTTGAAACACCCTGTATAATGCAATTCTCTATACAAAGCGATTTCTACAATTTAAGGAAAGGCTATATCTCAAGTTCTACTTTGCATATCACCGAACTTGATATGGAGAAGGCCTTTATGAGTAATGCTGATTTAATTTAGATGCTTATCAGCCAATAGGTGCACTTCTGTACTACAAATTTCCTCAATAACAGGAATGCTTTATCTCAATTTCCATGGCATGTAAATGTACGAAACTTGGTATCTGAATCTGAGATAACCATGATAAAAACGCATATTTTAAGATATTATTTATAGACAATAAAGCTGTCTTTCTTTGAATATTTAGTGTTAGTTTTCTCTAAGATGAAAATCATTTGCATTCATCCTGTTAGATAATTTTAATAAATAATAGTTTTCATAAATTATTTGCACTTAGTGAATTTGTACAGGAAAATATAGAGAAAGTCCTGAGATGGCAACAACATATTAGTTTATATTTTGTTTTGCAGCCAAACATATATGAGAAAAATGTATTTAATTAATATTCAGTATTTTAAAATGCAAAATTAAAATGTATTAAAATATTTAAAAAAGTAATTTTTTGGAAAATATTATATGAGTACTAATTTACGGTTGTGAATTTTCCCTAATGGGAAAATCGAATTAAATATATATATATATATTAGGTAATGAATAATTCTGTGAAAATAAATTTATTCATAGGGTTACATGGAATTTGATGACTGGAGATAGCGAAATTTTACAGTCGGCGGCAAAAGTATCTGAGGACTAGCCAATAATTTTGATATTAAACACTACACTTAATAGGGCAGTTTCATATGACGTGAGAGTAACGTAGATAGAAGACAATCAACTCCATGTGAAAATAAATAGAAGCCATTCTTAGCACAGTTAGCAAATGGCAGTTGAAAACAGCTCATAGCACCATGGCAACGGCACATGGCAACCAATGCCGGAGGACAAGCTGTCCACGTTACCATGCTGTTATCAGCTGTTTGCAACTGCCCTATACTGTTTTGTTAAATAAATTCTTGTCGAATCATGTTTTTAGACTGATTAAGAACATGACTCGACAAGGATTTATTTAACAAAGCAGTATTAAGAGTACTTCTTTTAGACAGGAATTATTGCTAGTGGTCGGATACTTTTGCTGCTGACTGTTAAAGAGAGAGGAGAAAGACTGAAATTGTGGTGTGTCGGTTACAGCGTCTAGGCGCTATACCTCAGTCTTGCGATTGATCTTAATCTTACAATTTGTTGTAAGAATGTGCATATTTAAGAAAATTTTAATTTGGTATTGGGGTGCCTAAAGCATAATTCCCCAGCGGCAGAAACGTGCCAGCCAATTAGAGACGCAAAACAAACTATGTTGTGAATGCGCACACATCCCGTTATGATTTGATTTAAGATGGTCGTAAGATAATGTGACACTGCAATACGCAGGCCCATATTATTGCATGGGTGAGTCGGGACTTTGCCCAGGAGCCCCGGACATTGTGGAGCCCCAAAAACCCTAATATTAAATTGAAAATATTCCCCTTTATTTCAGTAAAAATTCAAATCTGTATAAATATTTACGTATAGGAAATATATCTTTAAAAAATACTGAACGTTGTCGGAAACAGAATTTTCATTTTGGATATATTTTGCTTTTTCTATTTCCGCTGGCTCATCTATCTAGTGCCTAAATAGTGGGCCTTAGACTTGGATCACCATATGCCAGGTTCGTTCAGGCAGGAAGTTCGAGATGATTCAAAATTCATTTTAATCAGTAAATCCCGCTGTAATTAATCCTAGTCTGTAAACAATGGCAGCAGAGCGATAATCCAAAGCTGGCAAATCTATAACTACTAAATTCAAACAAATCCATTCCATATTCAATTGCATGTACAGTTGGTAACAAAAGTGTCCGAACACTAGCAAAAATTCCTATATAAAAAAAGTAGAGTTAATACTGCTTTGTTAAATAAATCCTTATCAAATCGTGTTCTTAGACTGACTAAGAACATGATTCGACAAGGATTTATTTAACAAAACGGTATTAACTCTGCTTTTTTGACATAGGAATTTTTGCTAGTGTTCGGACACTTTTGTTACTGACTGTAGCTTTATAACATAAATAGTAAATGAAAATGTAAAAAATATTAACATATTTAAATATCTAGCCTCGAAAATATTGTTTATGCATTGTACATACAATTGATCATCTATCGTGCATAAATCATGTTGGGACAATTTAAAGGAGGCCCCTAATTTCGCTTTGCCCAGGGCCCAAACAGTCATGATCAGGACCTGGCAATATGATTTTCGTTTTAGTGAATCATGCAAGGAACCTACAGTCTGAAGCCACTATCAGACGAAGTTACATATGAAAGGCAGATACAGTCAGTAACAAAAGTGTCCGAACACTAGCAAAATTTCCTATGTAAAAAAAGTACACTTCATACGGTTTTGTTAAATAAATCCTTGTCGAATCCTGTTCTTAGTCAGTCTAAGAACATGATTTGATAAGGATTTATTTAACAAAACCGTATGAAGTGTACTTTTTTTACACAGGAATTTTTGCTAGTGTTCGGACACTTTTGTTACTGACTGCACTATCACATAAACAGGTTTTACATCAGCGAAATGAACGAAATATCCTCGTTTGATACTTTTGCCTCACATATATTCTTTTTTCATGCCCTTTTGACTGTTTACGTCTAAGACAGTAGTTTTTAGCATGAACTCTTCCAATCAGAGAATCGTGATTCCAGAATATCCTCGATCCTCATTCCTTTGAAACCTCCGAGAGGTGAATTATCGCCATATGTTGCGTCCGTTGTTTACATTTATGGATTTCGTTTATGCTTAAAATAACTTGATTGAGCTAAACAAAGTCGCTCGGTAACTTTGAAATGCAATATATTACACTTCAGAATTTACGTTCTTCCGTCTGATAGCAGTTTAAATGTCATGATTTTAGCTTCAGTGGTTTGAACTTGACATTGATATTTAACTCAATGAATCAGTAGTATTTCATACTTATATTTTGAAATTTAATGCAGTATTTAAATTATTAATTATACTGTTCGGCATGAAAATTGCCCCCAACACCATTTTTGCAAATTCTTATGTAAAATGACCTCCTAAATCATCACCCACCGTTTTTTAGGAACGGCCCCCTATTTCTATCATTTTTCAGTGACTTTATGGCTATAAATTTGATTTTTAGGAGGGAGGAGGAATATTTTAACCGTTAAATATCTTCTGAGGGGCTACAGAGTTGAAAAATTCTAAAACATGGACATTTGCGACAAGGGGAAATTTTTCGGAGGGATTTGCCACAGTAATTATGTATTTATTACATATCTTATATTTTTTTAATCTGTTATTTATGCTGTTTTTTAAACTTTATATATATATATTGTGTTAAATTAATTCTGTTTCATTCTTCAAATCAAATTCATGGTCATAAAATTATCGAACAGGGAAAAAAATTGAGGTAGGGGGTAGTATTTCTAAAAAACGGTAGGTGACTGGGCAAAATGGGAGTCCTATTCGGATTCAGGAGGTTATTTTACATAAGAATCAGCAAGAACGGTATCAGAGCTAGAATTTTTTTTTTTTTTTTTTTTGCAAAGCAGTGTTATTTGGCCGATAAGGAAAACTGCTGCACAATGATTTGAAATTATGCTTAAGAAGTGAACCTGATGTGAATGCTTAGCATTACTGACTGTGTTTTGGTCTGAAATAGTGATTTAGTATAAGAAAATATACAGGCACACTCAATATTTACCTGAATTTCCCATTGTAGTTTTGAAGCTTTCTCCCATCACGGATTAATCTGTGCTGCCACTGGACATGGTCCTCTGTGATTGCTTCTTCATGGTTGCCAGACTTCATGACTTTTTTATTCAGTAGTCACCAATAATTTTCATGAATGATATTTGATATAAAAATAGAAGAATCGTCTATGATGCATACCAAATATCACTTCTCAAGATTATTAGTGACTACTGAATAAAAAAGTTGCACAGTCTGGCAACACTGTGTATTACAAATTAAATTAAATATTTCTTCCATTTTACCCTCATTTTGCAACAATGCTCTATGGTTTTATGTGAATGATTCAACAATTGTTTACAAATTTAATGGATTACGCATGGGAAAAAAGTACACTGTAATTTAAAAATTGCAGCTCTTAGAACTTCAAAACTGATATTTTTTATAAAGTTATTCATTATTCTTTAATATTAGACTGTTTTTTGTTTAACGTTAGACTCTTATTTTAAGGTAAAAGCAACTGAATAATATCACGTTGTAAAACTTCGCTACGCATTATCTTTAAATCTAATAACTTGATGTACATAATGTCCCCACAAAAAATTAGCAGTTTTTTGAGTTCTTTTAAAAAAGTATAACATCTATGCAGTATCTTTTTAAAAAATTCATCAGTTTTTCCTTAAAAGTAGCCGACCTTCATTAAAAGCAATTGAATGATATCGCGTTGTAAAGCTTTACAACGTAATATCTTATCATAACTTGATGTACATAACTTGTCATAACTTGATGTACATATATCATAACTTGATGTACATAATGTCCACACAAAAAATGAACAGTTTTTAGAGTTCTTTTAAAAAAGTATAACATCTATGCAGTATCTTTTTAAAAAAAAATCATTAGTTTTTATTTAAAAAAATGGTCGACTTTCATTACCAAAGTAGATAAATCTAGACCTATCAAAAATAAGAGTGGTCTGCCCTGATGTGTTCCACCGACAAACTCTTTGCTTTATTTATTTAAGTAAACAAAAGAGAAAATTATTATAGGACGTTTCAGCACTTTTCTCTACTTAGTACTATGTTATTTAATTTAACTTTTATTATATAGCCCATAAAATAATTTCAGCCCATAGATTGTAATGATAAAAAATAATTCGCTGTGTCCCTGTAAAAATCCATAAGTGCTAGATTCCCCAAAATCTATACAGTTTGTGCAACTGTGATTTATAATATGTATATAAATTTTCAGCTCTATCGGATCAGGCATTTGGTTAAACATTGTTGCACTTTAAATAATTTCAGCCCGTAAGCCATAATGATAATGAAGTTTTGTTGTGTCCCTGTAAAAATCTACATAAGCTAGATTTTCTAAATTTCGTACAGTTTGTGTAATGGTGACCTATAAAATGTATATAAATTTTCAGTTCACAGCAGTTAATCCAGAACAAATTTAGTGCCGTATTTAGGCACTTTCACGAAGTCAAGCTTTGTCAGAGAGGCACCTTCACAAAATCAATTTTCAGCAAAAGGGCACCTTTACAGAGTCAATTCTCAGTAGTATAGCTGCACACTAAACATTTTTATAAGCTTCGCTGCATTGAACACATAATAAATATCTTTTATTTAAATATTTAGTGGAGACAATGGTAAATATCTAAGTAAACACCTTCTAAGCTTACACATAAGAAATAACTCGCTTATATATAATATATACATTTATTTTACAACTGTTCCATTTTATTTTTAAAATGCATTTTAAAATTAAATAAACTGCTTTGTACATTCCTGGCAATTGTTCGGAAGCATTAATTTTCACATTGTAATAGTTTTTTTGCTTGTTTTCAGGAATATTCATAGACTGGAACCTGCCTATTTAGTGTCGAACCAGTTACCACACTCAAAAATGTCAATATTTATGTATGAAGCTTTAGCCAGAAACTTTTAAACATTATAAAAAATAAGTAACCTTACTTAAACTTCTGTTGTTTTGCTAGTCTTTTCGAGGGAGCTCCTTCTCATCCTCAGTGGCTGGAGTGCGTGGCTTGCTTCATTCTTCGAACGTTCTCTCTTCTGTCTGGCGATTTATCAGGTGGTGCCATGATCGGTACAAGCCCATCATTGCTCGATTGCACAAACCCATCTGGTTTGTGTCAATCATGGCACCACCTGATAAATCGCCAGACAGAAGTGAGAACGTTCGAAGAATGAAGCAAGCACAAACCAGATGGGTTTGTGCAATCGAGCAATGATGGGTTTGTACCAATCATGGCACCACCTGATAAATTGCCGGACAGAAGAGAGACAGTTCGAAGAACGAAGCAAGCCAGCCACTGAGGATGAGAGGGAGCTCCCTTGAAAAGACTTTGACAAAACAACAGAAGCTTAAGTAAGGTTACTTATTTTTTACAATATTTGTATTTCAATGGGTGTATAAAGATGTCATGTGGTGTCCACATCAGATTTTTAACTTTTACAATGCTAAGTATTTAAAAAAAATAATAATAAAAAACTTTTAAACTGAAATAACAAACACATTTTCTCAAATTTCAGAACAAAATGCTAAATCTAAAGACATTCTTTTTTATTTTTTCAGAACAATTTTGAGCTATGATTGCATCCATCTGATAAATTAAAACACGTAATTTAATTACTGCAGTCCTTGGTTGAAAGGAAGGATAAAATTAAGCTAAATATTCAATTAAAAAATCTGATGTGGGCACCACATGACTTCCTTATACACTTTTAGAAATATACATAATGTTAAAAAACATTGACATTGGACCCGAAACAGTTGGCTAAAAATATTTAAAAAAAAAAAAAAATGAATTATCACCGTGTTCTGAGCTTTTCTGAAAGTTAGCTAAAAACCGATTGCAAGATTTATACTGGTAACGCTGACGAAGGCAGCAGGGACCCGAAAAAATTGGCTAAAAGCATTAAAAAAAATGCATTTTCACCGTGTTCTGAACTATTCTGAAAGTTTCAAATGTCTAGCTAGTCGAGAAGTTAGTTATATAAATTTTCTGTTGAATCATATAAACGCTGCCGAAGGCAGTAGGGACCTGAAACAGTTGGCTAAAAGTATTAAAAAAATGCATTTTCACCGTGTTCTGAACTATTCTGAAAGTTTCAAATGTCTAGCTAGTCGGGAAGTTAGTTAAATAAATTTTCTGTTGAACCATATAAACGCTGCTGAAGGCAGCAGTGACCGGAAACAATTGGCTAAAAATATTTTAAAAATGCATTGTCACCGTGTTCTGAGCTTTTCAGGAAGTTTAAAATGTCTAGCTAGTCGGGAGGTTAGTTAAAACTCGATTCCAAGATTTGTACTGGTAACGCTGCCGAAGGCAGCAGGGACCCTGCACAGTTGGCTAAAAGTATTTAAAAAATGCATTTTCACCGTGTTCTCATCTAGTCTGAAAGTTTCAAATGTCTAGCTAGTCAGGAAGTTAGTTAAATAAATTTTCTGTTGAATCACATAAACGCTACTGAAGGCAGCAGGTATCGGAAACAGTTGGCTAAAAATATTTAAAAAATATATTGCCAACGTGGTCTGAGCTTTTCTGAAAGTTTCAAATGTCTAGCTAGTCGGGAAGTCAGTTAAATTGCAAGATTTGTCTAAACCGTTTTTGAGTTATTACCGTTTTTTGATACATTATAGCCAAAACCTATGTATTTTTGTCATTATGAACCTGATTTTCCTAAATATCTCGAAAACGGAAAATCATACAAAGTCCAAAAAGGGAGGTGCACAACTAGATGTTATAACAAACCTATGTGCCAATTCGCAACTTTCTACGTCCAACCGTTTTTGAGTTATGCGACATACACACACACACACATACAGACGTCACGAAAAATCGTGTAAAATCCCTTATATCTCTGAAACGAGAGCTTGTGTTAAGACGACACTTGCAGGTGTGCAACTAGACATCATGACAGTCACACGTATAAATTGACAACATTCAGCGATCATTCGTTTTCGAGCAATGTGAAATACAAAATTCATTTCGCAAATCGGGATTACTATACTTCCTTATACTTTGTATAAGGAAGTAAAAAATAAATAAAAATGGGAATAAAGTTGATGATTTTTTTCAAAATATAAACTGTAATTTTCCTTATTTACATTAAGTGATTTTAAGTGCACTGATTAACAGGAATTGACAGAATTATTAATTGCAACTGTATATCCGATTTTAATGATGTATATCTAAACAGAAATTACATTGACGTACACATATGCTGTTTTTTGCTAGTGAAGGATTTTCACTGATGAGAAAATTATACTCAATAGTGGGCTTCCATTTTACCTACATATCAACTGTAAAAAGAGAAACAAATGTCTCAATTAAAAAAAATAAATTAATTAACAAATAAATATTTTAAGCTAATTTTAACAGATAATTAGAAAAAGTTAAAGGTCAAAATTGTAAATAAATTACTGTTGTTAAAATTATGTGAAGGAAATAATTATTTAGTGCAGTGGTAGTCAGCTTGTGTAGTCCTTGCTGCCCACTAGCGGGTGTTTCTGCTTTATAGTGGACAGCAGATTTTTTTAAACACTGCCTAGAACAATAGCTAATCAGATTGCCAGCTACAGTTCTGATGGCAGAAGTCAGTCTGTTTGGAAAAAAAAAAAAAAAAGCTTGGTGGCAGTGTTGCCAGATTGGAGATTTTTTGGGCTTCAGGTGACTCTTTGGGGACTGAATGTTCGTAAGGAAATTCGACGGGATTTCTGAAATTTTTGGGGAGAAATCTGGGAAAATTTTCAACTCTTTTGTCTAAACTAGTCATACCTCATAAGTTTACAGTGTTGTCAACTGCAAGGATTTATCCTTACGTATAGAAATTTTCTTTTTTGAAGGTACCCCTTCTCCCCAGAACATGCTCAGGATATCTTGAGAATGAAAATAAATCCTATGTACATCCTTAGAACTAAAGTACTTTATGAAGATTTAAAATTTCCCTATAACTAGTGGGTATTTTTTTTTTTTTCTCTATATGGGGACTTTTTTCAAAAATGAACTTCATCTGGGGAAAATTTTCGACTTAAACATGTTAAATATTTTAAAAGTTGTTTAAAAAAAAATTCTTTTTTAATACAAATTCACTTGGGGATTTTTTTGGAAAAAAAAAAAACCTGATTTGGAGAAATTTGAAAGCCTGTTTGGGAAAATTGACTGTCGACCATCTGCCAACACTGGCAACAACTATCGTTGGTTGGTTGGGTTTTACGTTACACTAGTGCTGCACTATGGGCAATTGGTGAGGGTCTGGGATTCACCCGAGGTGATCCGAAGACATGCCATCACAATTTTCATCTACCATGGAAGGATTGGTTCTCCCGCTTTGGGTGACCCCCAGAGGTATAATTTCGATGGGAGCATGGAGGACATTACGGACAGATTTTACATGCACCAGCCACCATTAGTATAAACGACGGTTCTACCCAACTTGCAATCTTCTAATTATGAATCCGGCACTCTACCGACTGGGCTACCGTGACCTGTGCAACTATTTGCCTAGCTATAGAACCCGGTTCACAATTACCATTGTACACGCTTTGACAAGTATGTCCATGGATACATACGTATCTTGCGTTAATTAGAAACAATTAGCTGCAAAGCTATAAAACATTTTTTTTTGGGGGGGGGGAGGGGAGGGAGGAGAACCTTAACATCTATAGCTGTGTATTTTTCTTTTTATTACTATATAGTATATAATCTATCATTTTAACGATATTGGGCATAACTGGAAATTTTTTATCAGTTAATGACCTCCCTCTTAAAGACTTCCTCCACATTAACTCAGGGAAAGATAAACAAAGAAATTAGAAATTACACAGAAATTATATAATGAATGTCCAGTTGCACACCCCCTTTTCGTTTACTATATGACTCCCATTTCAAATTTGGAAAAAAGAAAAATATTTTGTGTCAAAAATTAAAAATGCTTAATTATTCAAGTTTTTAGGAAAAGAAATTTTACGTTATATCATTATTTAGTTAAGTATGTTAAATTCAATGGCTTCTAAATGTGTAATGTTGTTATTTTACGTGGCAAAATAAAAATATTGATTTTAACTAAAATTAAAAGCTAAAATTAGTATTTTCTTATGGGAAATTTAAAAGGTAATGTATAGATTATGAGACACAAATTTTTACTCATAAATGATGGCAACTTGAAAAATTTGTTTCAGTATGAAGAAAAAAAGAAAGAAAGAATATTGTGGAAAACAAAATCAGAACTTAAAGAAACTAATATGTATGATTACACTGCTTGGCATGAAAATTGCCTTTGACACCATTTCAGCATATTCTTATGTAAAATGACCTCCTGAATCCGAATAGGATGCCCATTTTGCCCTATCACCTACCATTTTTTAGGAATCCCCCCCCCCCCTATTTTTATCATTTTTCGGTGATTTTAGAGCTATAAATTTGATTTTTAGGAAAGGGGAGGATTATTTTAACCGTTAAATATCTTCTGAAGGTCTACAGAGTTGGAAAATTATAAAACATGGTCATCAGCGACAAGGAAAAAAATTTTGGGGAGGGATTTGCCACATTATGCATTACATATCTTATATATTTTTTAATCTGTTATTAATGTTATTTTTTTGTTTTTAGGTGTTAAATTAATCATTTTTCATTCTTCAAATCCAATTCATGGTCATAAAATTATTGAACAGGGAAAGAAATTGAGGGAGGGGGTTGTGTATTTAGAAAACAGTGGGTGACTGGACAAAATGGGAGTCATATTCGGATTCAGAAGGTCATTTTACATAAAAATCAACAAGAATGGTATCAGATCTCGATTTTTTTTTTCAGAGCAATGTTATTCAAAATCTATATACACAAATAATGTATATTAAAAACATTTTATTTATAGAATTTACTGCTCAAATTAAGTTTTACTTAGCAACCTATATTAAAAGGTCACTTCTCTGAAGTTCCAATTCTTATGGCACGGTGAGTGGCTTTTCTTAAAGAAGTTTCTCTGTATATATTTCCAATCAATGGATAGAAAGATAAAATATTTCTTAAGAACTTTCCTTTAAGCACCTTGTACAGATTTAATTATATGAAAAAAATATAGTATTGTACACTCAGAGAATGCCACGGTGATCTTCAAAAATGCAAGCATTACTATCAAATGAAATGGCACAAAAAAAATAATATTATTAATAACAATACTGTAGTGCCTATTTGCTATGGCAGACACACAAAAACGGCATGACGCAAGACACGGCACCACTTTAAATAATCGTATTATAAACTGTCTCTATATAGTGCCCCCTGTTGGGGAGGTGGTGTTCCCCAGGTATTTCTGGTGCCATTTACTGTGTAACAAATACTCATCCGAAAAAAAAAACCTGGAATCAACTGAGAAATCTGATGCCTAATATTTCACACATTTAAGATTTTCTTCGTCGTAATTCGTGGATGTGTATTTAGAAATAAAATTTCAGATAAAACCTTTAGAATATTCTTTGCACATATAGACACTAAGCATAGCTGTCAGTTTGGATCATTTGTCCAAGATAATTGTTTATATTGTATTTTACACATGGCTATGTTTGTGTGTGAATACGTAAATGGTTATTAGGATATCTGTTTGAGAAAAACCTTTGAAACAAAATTCCACACACATATAAATTTTCTCCTCTTTGAGTGTACTACCTCTTTGAGTTTTAGATAACACTTCCTACAAAATCCTTTGCAACACATTTCACACATAGGGGAAGAGGGGGGACATTGGGACACTTTTTATAAAAGCATATTATTTTCCAATTTATAAAAGTTTTAATGCTTTTGTGCATTTTTATTTAAATATTTGCGTTATTGGTCACCTTTTAAATGGGTAATGAGCATTGTTTAATGTGTTTTACAAACAGAAATAATTAAAACATAACTTATGCAAAAGTGTCCCAATGTTCCCCGTGCAGGGGCAGATTGGGACAACACTGATTTAATGATGGGGCACTTTGGGACAACCATCTTTTTATTTATCTAATTACAATATTGCAAAATATTTTGCTAAAGTAAATGAAAGGCTTTCAAAACAATGAATTTGATACAATAACAAATAATAATAAAGTAGGTAATTATGAAAAAATGAAATTGTTATCAAGCATTACTGCATATTCATATCTTAACGCACATCAAAACCCTGCAACTCTACACAAAACTTTAATGTTATGTAGGATCGTGTTGATGGCATAGTTAAGTTGAGAACATGATATTAAATATTCTTTCAACAAGAGTTCTTGTTCAGCTGTGAATATTTGTTGAGATGTATATTTGGATTGAAACTTATAATTTATATTTGTAGTACACACTCAATCTTATTTTCTCTCATTTTTTTCAATCTATTAAATAATGTAGATTTTGGTATATAATATTTAATTGCAACTTCCCTCACAGAAAGTTTATCTTTGATTATTTCATTTATTGCCTTTTCTATATTTTCTTCTGAAATTTTAGTTCTTTCAGTTTTTGGCTTATAATTTCTAATCATTTTCTATTTATTTAAAGAATACCTAGAAAAAAAATGAATACAATTAGCTTATATGTGCAAAAAATAAGTAAATAAATAAAAATATATTGGTGTTAGAAATGAATGGACCATTGGAGCAGTCCCAATGTGCCCCGTGCATTGGTGTCCCAATGTACTCCATCAGGTCATTTTCAAAAGAAATGTTTAAGCCTAATTTTCTAGAGCACATGGGCTAATGATCTATAGTGGAAACGAAAGCTTAATGTTTATAAAAACACATAGCACTTTTAAAAATTAAAATATTTATTTCCTATTACCTAAAAAATCAACATTAATTTACTTGAAAAAAATTACTTTTCATATGATAAAATAAACTATCCTTGTTCATAGGCAGCAGATTTGAATGAATGAGTTGATATCACAAATATGAAGATGTACCACTAGTGCCGTCTAGTGTGATTTTTTTCAAATTTTATTTTGCAATAATAAAGGGATAAAAGCCTTTGTCCCAATGTACCCCCTTCTCCCCTACAGCTTTTTTTTTTCTGTGTACTTGTCTATTTGCCTATTTAGATGTCTTTTTTCAAGAATATCCTTTAAAACACCCTTCACATAACATTTCTCGTGTGTGAGTAAGTAAATGTAAATTCAGATTATTCTTCTAGGAGAATTTTTTACAACATATTTTGCACATACATGTCTTTTTTTCTGTATATGGCTGCGTAAATGTCCAGCCAGACTTCTCATTAGTGAGAATGGTTTAGCAAATACTTCACACACACATGACTTTTCGCTTGTGTGAACTCGTAGATGTTCATTTAGATCTTTTTTTTTTAGGAAAACTTTCCGAACGCACTTTACACACATGCCTTTTCTCCTGTATGAGTACGGAAATGTATATTCAAATTGCCCTTTCCAGAGAACTTTCTAGAAAATATTTCACAAGCATATGGCTATTCTTCTGTGTGGATGAGTAAATGTATTTTTAGATTACTCTTCAGAGAGAATCCTTTAGAACATATTTCACACAGACGTCTTTTCACCTGTGGGAGTACCTATTTAATCCACACTTTTTAGAGAACTCTTTAGAACAAATTTCACACACATACGGTTTCTCGCGCGTGCGAGGGCGAGAATGCAATTTTAAACATGAGTTCAGAAATGTCTATTTAGATTACACTTCTAAAAGAAACTCTTAGAACACATTTTACACACTTATGCCTTTTCTTTTGTGTGAATGCGTAAATGTGTATACAGATTACTACTTACAGAAAACCCTCTAAAGCAAATTTCACACACGTATGGCTTTTCACCTGTGTGAGTGCGTGAATGTGCATTTAGACCACACTTCTGAGAAAATCCTTTAGAGCATATGCCACACACATATCGCTTTTCACCTGTGTGAGTGCGTGAATGCAAATTTAATTCACTCTTCCTAGAAAATCTTTTAGAACAAATTTCACACACGAATGGTTTCTCGCCTGTGTGAGTGCGAGCATGCATTTGTAAATGATGCTTCTGAGAAAATCCTTTAGAACATATTTCACACACATAAGGCTTTTCACCTGTGTGAGTGCGTGAATGCACATTTAATTCACACTTCTGAGAAAATCCTTTAGAGCATATTCCACATACATATGGTTTTTCTTCTGTGTGAACGCGTAAATGTGTATTTAGATTACCTTTTTGAAAGAATCCTTTAAAACATATTTCACACACGTATGGCTTCCTGCCTGTGTGAATGCGTGAATGCACATTTAATTCATACTTCCTGGAGAATCCTTTAGAACAAATTTTACACATGTATGGTGTCTCACCTGTATGAGTGCGTGAATGCACATTTAATTCACTCTTCTGATAGAATCCTTTTGAACACATTTCACACACGTATGGTTTTTCACCTGTGTGAGTGCGTGTGTGCATTATTAAATGATGATTCTGAGTGAATGATTTAGAACATATTTCACATACGTATGGCTTTTCGCCTGTGTGAGTGCGCGAATGCCTCTTTAAATGACTCTTCTGAGAGAATCCTTTCAAACACGTTTCACAAACATGTGGCTTTTCTCTTGTATGAGTTCGTAAATGATAATTTAAAGTCTCACTTGTAGAAAACTCTCTAGAACAGACTTCACACACATACAGCTTTTCGCCTGTGTCACTACATGAATGCATTTTTAAATGTTTGATCTGCCAGAATTCTTTAGAACATATTTAACACTCATGAAACTTTTCTTCTGTGTGAATGCGAATGCGTAGATGTCTTCTTAGAAGTGACTTTACAAAAAAAAAACCTTGAGAACAGACTTCACACACATATGCCTTTTTTCCTATGTCAATGCATGCATGTATATTTTGATTTTCCTTTTTTGACTTTCCTTCATAACATAACGCAGTTACCTATGGCTTGCGAAAGAAGAGAGAATAATATTGAACTAAAAATAAATTCAATAAAAAGATTATCGACGTACTCCTTATATTACGCCTTTAAATGAGATCATAGCTTAATTAAAAAAATAAAAAAATAATATATATGGAAATGCTAACCTACAGAACCTGTTTTACTACAGAACTGACGTTCGAGTTTGTCTTAATCCGTGGTTCGTATCTATCTGTCATATTTATGTCTGTCAAGCTGTCAACTATCAACAAATTTTGAGGGTTGGTTGGTTGGCTGGTTGGTTTGATGAGTACATGAGATTTATTGCTTGCCTCTAGGGTATACTGCCCAAACGTCCCCATTTTCTGGGGACAAATAGGCATTTTTCTAAGGGCGAGTCCAGCCTCTGGAACACATCGACCGATCCAACTGGGCCCTGAGACATTTGATCCACGACCGGTCGAAAGAAGAGGCTGGACGATTCCGATCCCTCTATTGGATCAAAATCAGTGCTGCCATCTGTAGGCTTAGTTTGAAATTTGCTCTAAAATATTAGAATTAAATTAGTTAAAGAAAAATTTAATTCATTAATTAAAAATATAATTTAACTATGAATAAAAAAAGATAGATGCATATCTATTTCTTTCTATCCGCGATTGTAATGAAATGCTCGCCCTCTGGTGGGCTAAGGTGAAATTACAATAAACATGGTTTAATTCGAATTCCATACAGCCGCCATTGCTTGCCGATATTTAGTTTCACATATATTTATTGAATAAAAATGAATAAATACGGTAAAAAAGATAACACATACTTTTGTGTGCCACACTGTAACTCCAAAGGATCAAGAAATCCAGAATTGAGCTTCCATTTATTTCCAAATGACAAATTTAAAATTTCAGTTGCTTCGGCTAATGGAAGTAAAGAATTAATCAGATGATTTGAAATTAATATTTGTTCAACTTCAGTTAAAAATCTACTTCCGATCGAACTTTGAATAAACTGAAGTATTTTTTCCAAAAGCAATCAATTTTCCATAATGTAATGGCGGAGAAATTATAGTACGAATATTAAGTAGAATAACAATGGAACACACGTGGCTATGTTTACTAACAACTGCAGTGTTCACAAAGCGCCGTCTATCGATCATTACAAACGCGGATTCTGCATAGCTGGGTACATATGCAATGAGATACAATAATATTAATTATATAATTCTTTTTCGAAAATTATTTTAAAAAAATAATAACAATAAAATTTTAATTTTAGAAAATTTTCCAGGAAATTTTTTTTTAATTATTTCCCTCAATTATGCATTTTTGTATTTTAACGATATATTGTAAACTATTTTAAGTAATATTTTATGGATTTTTTATCAAGCTAATTTTTGTTAAATATTTTTAAGTTGGAATGTTGAAATTTAAAGCAAATATTTAGCATTCAAATATTTGATGTAAATAAGAAGTAGGTTCGAGTTTCATTATCATGATTTAAGGTAAGAAATATGAAACTACTACACATTGCCAAAATAATATAAAATTTAAATTTTGATTTAAATCAAAGATTGCAAAAAAAAAAAAAAAAAAAAAAAAAAAAAAACAGTTTTTTAAATTATCACTTCATTGATTGGTTTGCAAATTCAATTAATTATGGTTTTAATCAATAATATTTTAAATGTTTATTATATTTATGATTTTTTTTTTAAATTTAAATACAAATTAAATATTGATTTTTAAATATTGTTAATTACTTTTATGTTTGAATGCTAAAATTTAATGCAAATATATTAACAAAGCAGTACAAAACATATTTAAAATATTTTGTTAAACTGAAAATTTAAAAATTGTTAGCAGGGAGCATCTTAAAATTTTATTTTAATAAATTTAAATAATATTCGATTTTTTTTTTTTTTTTTTTTTTTTTTTTTTTTTTTTGCAAAGGACCGATAGATGGCGGAACCAGAGCAATAACCAACGGCCAATCAGAGCAATGGATTTGTAAATGGATCAAATGACTCGGAAAAAGTTCTTGGGCGATTTGATCCACGACCGGTCCATGGAACACATTACCCTGGACGACTTTGATCCAGACCGGTCGATGAGACTGGACGCATTGTTCCACGACCAATTGGATCGATCCTGGATCGGTCGAGAGCCTGAACCCGCCCTAAGTTTTAAAAAATTGTGGAAAGTAAATTACTAATCAGTAATACTTTATTTTTAGTCCTTATTTATTAGGTATGAAAAAATACATCCATGACTGGACAGTTGTAGAAAATTTTAACGCTTCTCAATTATAAAGGTACTTTGATCTGGTCAGCCTACTCTAGGGCCGCTTATATCTCGAATAATCCACACCACAAGGGTTGAGAAGTTTCATATGACGTCAGAGTGACGTGGATAGAGGACAGTCAACTCCACATGGGAATAAATAGAAGCCATTTTTAGCACAGTAAGCAAATGACAGTTGAAAACAGCTCATATCACCATGGCAACGGCGCATAGCAACCAATGTTGGAGGGCAAGCTGTCTACGTTGCCATGCTGTTATCAGCTGTTTGCAACTGCTCTATACATACATCCATGCTTTCTCCGGGATTCGAACCCGGGCCCAACTGTGTAGAAGTCAGAATTTTGAGAAATTTTACTCCAAGTTAGTTTGGACATTTTTTTGACATTTATTGAGACCACGGAGTATCATTAAAAGAGGAGGTGAAAGTCCAATGGGAGGAAGCTTTAGAACTGCGATGTGAATTTCTGCCAGCTGTTGGGGGCGATGCTTGTCCCTTTACCCTATATTTCGACGCGAAGTACTATTGTTTTCAGTTTCTTTCTACTGACGTGCTTTTCGAATTTTGAATTTTAAACAGTTTAACATTTTTGTATGTGCTTAAAACTACTTAATTGAGATGGGTTCATGTAAATGCTTCGTTCCTGGATGTAAAACAGGTTATGATAGTGACAAAAAAAAGAGAAAAGTCCAAGGACAGAAATGCCCGAGTTTGTTTTCTGCTCCACGGGTAAGTATTATTATTAGAGTACTGCGCGGGTCAGGTTTTACCCGACAGATGATTTTTAAATCAACCCGAAACCCGACCCGAACTCGACAAAAAATTTTTCATCAACCCGATCCCGCAGCAGAGAATTTTTTGCGACCCGAACCTGACCCGAAACCCGACTTATCTAATCCGAACCGAAACCCGAAAAATAAATCAACATTACTTATTCACCTAAAAATCATGCAAAACAAGGTAAAATGATATAACATGGTATAAAATAAAGTAAATTTTCATTGTTACACAGTTGGTAAATTATATAAAAACAAAACTAGTATGTTGTGGCCACCACAAGACATTCTTCTATATTTTTCTGTCAAATTCCATAAGTGCGAATAATTTATTAAAACTATTATTAAGAAGTTTAACGTGATGAATGCAAATAATTTTCATCTTAAGGAAATCAAACAAAGAAAGACAGTTTTATTCTCCATAAATAGTATATTAAAAAATGCGTTTTCATAATGGTTATTTCACTTATAAAATTTTGTACAGTTATATACCATAGAAGTAGAGATATAGCTTTTCCATCTCGGGGAAAATTGCAGGACAGCAGCGCCACCTATTGGCGATATGCATCCAAATTGAATCGGCTTTTCAGATATCTTTTTTTTTTTTTAATTATACACAATAGAACCTGAGATATCTCTTTTCCTTAAATTAAGGAAATCGTTGTATAACACCGCCACCTATTGAATTATTGATACCAAAAGTGGGAATACTATAAATTATATCATGGTACATCCGCATATAAATTTATGTGCAATTTTGTTTAGTAGTTCCTGAAATATAGCCTCTCCTTGAACTGTAAAAATCACTGTATAACACCGCAACCTTTTGAGAAATTGACATAAAAAGTTGATAGGGACTAGGTTATGTGAAGGTGCATCTACATATAATTTATATGCAATTCTCCGCAGTAGTTCCTGAGGTATAGCATTCCCTTAAATTGTGGAAATCACTGTATAGCAGCGCTATCTGTTGACTGAAGGACACCAAAAGTTGATAGGCACTAATTTATGTCAAGGTGCATTTATTTATAAATTTATATGTAATTATCTGCAGTAGTTCCAGAGATACAGTCACCACAAAATTTTTGTCGCACACATACAGGGACACAGACTGATATTTTCTAGAACTTGTCAAATCGTGTTCGGGGCTCTAAAAACGTGCAAATTCATCAAAAACCGGAAGTTGAAAATTTTTACGAATCTAATACTTTCTTCTACTGAATATAGGAGAAAGTAAAAAAAAAAAAAACTTGTAAACTACGAAATCTTTTCAATTTCCAGAATGTAAATGCGAGGTTTTACTGTATTTGTATTTCTTTAATTTATATATTAATAACAGTCGAGAAAGATTTATAATACTTTTCTAATTTTCATACAATTTTTACAAAAGATACATATTAGTTCCTTTGAAGAAAAGAAAACAGATCCTGATACAAATACGGATCTAATTTTCTGGCGGATATCCGCGGATACGAATAGGGAGCTCCGGTACATATCTGTCCTCCAGCGGCAGAGCGGTTCAGCGCTCGAAGCTGGTAGATGGGAGGTATAGGGTTCGATCCCAGGTCACGCTCATCGACCTAGCCGTTCGGAGTTTTCCATGGTTTCCTCCGAAACGCGTAAATACGGCCTAGGACCCCTTAGAAAGACTCAAACGGAGGGCATTCCCCTTATAGGCCTAGGACACATCTGGAGTCAATCGGCCTTAAATCCTCCAACCAAACAACCAATCGATACATGTCTAGTATGTGCAGAATGTTTAAATTAGTCACATAGTTGTAAACATGCCTATAAATTTATGTTTATAATTGTAAAAAAAATATTTTGAAAGGTGTTCTCAAGTCGACCCGACTTGCTGAAAAACCAAACCCGATCCGCACGGAAAAAAGATCAGTCAACCCGACCCGCAAGAGAAAAAATTCTGTCAACCCGACTGGTTCGGGTAAAATCGGGTTACCCGACCCGATGTAGGACTCTTATTATTTGTTTTTGCTGCTTATGAAGTATCTTGATCCGTGTAATGCCTGCCGTTTCTCGAGATAAATTAATGCTGTTCATGATAATAGAGGTTACAACATTGACATATTTTTTTTCATTATTAAGGGTGTGTTGGTGTTGCGGAATAAGGCCGATAGACTACTCTTGGGTCCTAGGCCTGAGGGGGAGTGCCTTCCATGGAGGTCTTTCTAAGTGGTCCTAGCCCGTATTTACGCAAGTTTCGGAAAAAACACGAAAAACTCCGAACGGCTAGGCCGACGAGCGTGACCTGGTATCGAACCCAGCACCTCACGTCTACCAGCTTTGAGCGCAGAACCGCTAGGCCACTGGTGGGCCTTTCATTATTAGGTGCGACATCGATTGCAGGACATTCTATGATTTATGTTAAAAATGGGTAACATCTTTAATTAGAATTCGGTAATTTTTCATTTACTAATTTACAATATGCAATCTAATGTGGTGCAGTATTTAAAGTATCAAAAATTATTATATATAATACCTGTAAATACCCTGTAATAATAATAGTTATTATTATTATTGTTGTTATTATTATGTAAATACTCTGTGTTTAATAATTCACAAAACTAGAATTTAAAATTTAACATTGCAAGATAATTTTCATTTATTAATTATAAATGATTTTTACTTTGTTTTAGTATTTTATAACTTGTATATCTAATTAAATAGAATAAATGATTCTTATAATATAATACTTAATGTTTCTCTTCTCACTACAACTATACAGTTCCCTCCGACCTTATGCCAGAAAATTTTTTAATTTCCGTTGCTATAGTATTCCATATTGTATGCCACGATTTACTTAATAAAATTTTACTAAAATTAATTTGGATGAAAGTTTTTAGAGTATGCTAAACATAAAAGTTACACTAATTGTTCTCTTAAATTTCTAATATCAAGTGTCCTATTACACTAATATTATAAGAAACGAAATGTATTATTAACCCAGCATGATCTCAGAATGAAATACCTCACTCACTAGGCTATCCTTTCTTCCTCCACTTTAATACATTTACCTTATCCTAGTTTTTGTTGTTTAATTTTATTAGGCTCAGTTTTATGCAACTCCATATGTACTATTTTTAACGTAATAATTCTCATGATAATCCATTATTATGCAAAAATTGAACTTAATTTTGTATGTTAAAAAAAAAAAAAAAGAAAAAAAAAAAGGATTTTATTAAAAAAGGAGTATAACATTCCAAATCCCAAACTGCTGAATTATTTATTACATGAACAACAATAATAAAAATAATAACAACAACAACACTAGAATTCTACTGTAATAATTATTTCATAGCAATTATGATATAATTGAATTTTTGAAATAGGATTCAATAAAATATATTAATTTATCATATAATTAATTGGATTGTTTAGAAAAAGAAAACTTTACTAGCGCATTTAAAATGTAATTAAAAGATAAAAACATATGTATACATTTTATGGAGAACTAAATATTTTAGCAGTTTTTGCTGCTAAAAATAAATAAATAAATAAAATTATATATATATTCATTCAGAGGGTGATTTCTTATTGCACCACAAAAGGAGGTAATAAAAGAGCTCATTTGGAGCATGCATCCATATATCCTTCCTGACTGTCAATCTACTTCCAAATTACTCTTAAAAAAAAATAATAATAATTAATATAAATTATACAGACACGACATTATTTCATTATTTAAAACATGAAAATCTGACACTGACAGATTTTAATTTAGTGCCAGAGGCCTACTGCTAAACTTGTTAATATCGACAAATTCTTCTTTAGTTAATTCGTGACGATCTAAATTCCATGATAAAGTTTTCATTAAATCAAACCAATGTGTTTCAGCTGCAGATACTGTAACAAATAACGTTGGAAGTCCAAACTGTCTTAGCCGCAAAACAACGTTTTTTCCCTTTTTCCCAATGTGGGGGAGGTGTGCCTTGGGGGGGGACTCATGTCAAAGGTGTGCCTTGGGGGGGGGGACTCATGTCAAAGTTGTACCTTGGGGGAGGACTCATGTCAAAGTTGAGCCTTGGGGGGACTCATGTCAAAGTTGGGCCTGGAGGGGGGACTCATGTCAAAGTTGGGCCTGGAGGGGGGACTCATGTCAAAGTTGGGCCTGGAGGGGGGACTCATGTCAAAGTTGGGCCTGGAGGGGGGACTCATGTCAAAGTTGTACCTTGGGGGGGACTCATGTCAAAGTTGGGCCTGGGGGGGACTCATGTCAAAGTTGTACCTTGGGAGAGGACTCATGTCAAAGTTGAGCCTTGGGGGGACTCATGTCAAAGTTGGGCCTTGGGGGGACTCATGTCAAAGTTGGGCCTTGGGGGGGACTCATGTCAAAGTTGGGCCTGGAGGGGGGACTCATGTCAAAGTTGGGCCTTGGGGGGACTCATGTCAAAGTTGTACCTTGGGGGGACCCATGTCAAAGTTGGGCCTGGGGGGGACTCATGTCAAAGTTGGGCCTTGGGGGACTTCATTCAATAAATCCCCATTCAATAAACCGACTGAAATAAGCCCCTAGCACTATTAAGAGTGACGTATAAAAATTCGACAACGCTGTACCGACTGAAATAGGCCTCTAGCACTAAAAAAAGTCCTGAAATTTTAATAACTTATGCAATTGCGTAAGTTTCGCACGGGTTTACTAGTATAATGTTAAAATAGTGTACTGCTGTACTACTGAGCTTGTATTTGATTTTCAAAATATTCATTTGATAAATGATGATACAGCAATGCTTAGACTTAGATCCTTCATTGTCTCTGATTCTGAGAATGACTCAGACAGTTGAAACTGGTCATAAATTTAATCAAATATTCAATAAAATATATATATATATATCAGAGCAAAATTAAAAAAGAGCCTTAATTACAAAATTCGCATGCATTGGTGAAAATTTTAGAAAAAAATCTTTACATAAAATTACAATTTTATTTTTTAAATCACTTTTTAAAACTAATTTCTAAAGTGCGAAAAAGAAAATGAAAGAAAAAAAAAATGCATTTTATAAAAGCTACATGAAATAAATTTAATTACCAAACTAAATAAAAAGTTCAAGTTTAAATCACAAGATGGTCAAAGTTTATGATTTATTCAAATATTCAACATAGACTAGTGATTTATGAGTTAATGACAGTAATTTATTGAAACTGCAAATCACAAATTATGATTTGTTAATTTAATTTAGTTCGTTCGAGCATATAATCTTGAGTGTTTCTGCTGTATTATTTAACATGTCTATTCTATTTTTTTTTTTTTTTTCTAACGTAATTTTTTATCGGGACTATATTGGGAAATTTCATACCAATAGTAAACCAAAATAACTTTTCCTTTTACTGAAAAATATAATGCCAACACTTGAAAATTTATTGAAACAGTATGTAATTTTATTGCACATCAGGTTACACAGAAAAAAAAATGCACAACAAAGAATTATTTTAAACTTGATGTTGGTAAAAGGAAATAAATGAAAAAATCAAATCGCTAGCAACTTCTTCTTCTTCTTCTTCTTCTTATTTTTTTTTTTTTTTTTTAATTACACCGTCAAATATAGCAATAACAAAAAATTATAAGACTCACTGCCATAAGATATACATAAAAACCAACATTCTCAAAAAAAAAAAAAAAAAAAAAAAAAAAAACAACTATCTCTCCATAACAATGTAGTTTAGCTTCGGTTTTACTACTCCGTGGGTTTTACACCTAAAGATCAACGTCATTTTAAATGTTCTCTCACTAAGTAAAATGCTTAAAATAGTTCTTAAAAGAAAACATGTTGTCAAAAAGACTCTATTAAATGAAATCTGCGTTCAACCGAATTTTCTTAAGCTCAATATTATTCTTAAAAAATTAATAAAAACGAAACATTTCCCTATTGAATAACGTTACGGCAGCTGGAAAGCACAAGACGTTAGATCGCGCCCATCACAACTGCTCCAGCTCGTTCCTTTTTCTAATGAGCATGCGCGGGGACGCGAATTTGGAAAATGCCTACTCCTCAGAACCTTGGCGAGAAAATTCTTGGCGCACAACATATTTTAAGGGAAAAATATGAAAATGTGGAAACTAATCATTGATTGAATCAAACCTGTCAGAATGAATCAAGAATGAATGAATCATCGATTCACATCCACCGTACTTGCATTCGTATCATAGTATAAAAATAAAACATTTTGTTTAATAAAAAAAAATAATTTTCTTCACATTTAATTGAATGAAAAGCGATTATTTTACAGAAGACATTTTTTTTTCTTTTGTGTTTAAAATGTGCTAAATAAAAATACAAGTTTATTACAGATAACTTTTTTTACCAATATGTAAACGTATCATAATAAATTTCTCCACTAATTTATTAACTTTATCATTCAATATTTTTCGTTATTCAATATAAATTATTTTTATTCAAATAAATTAATTTATACTTTTACATATTTCTTCTGAAGTATTCTTTCTTTCTGTCTCATTTTCGTAAAGGGAAAAAAAAATTGTAATCCTTAGTAAAGTAATGATGTACTTAAGTAATTACTAACATAAGTAATTAAGTAAAATGTTTGTTAGGTAATATTAATTTTGATTAATGCAGAGTTTTTTTTCTTTGCCTAACTCTGAAATTAAGTATAGCATGCACAGTTTTATTTATTGATTAATTTTTAAAATAGCAACACATTGATTTTCTTCTATTTACTTATTTAGATTAATAAATAAATAAGGCTCACTTTCTAAAAATTTAACTAATTCAAATGTTTGTGCAGGTATAGATTGATTACATTGATAATATGATTAATTGCATGTATTATAATCTCTTCCTTTGAATGAAATTTCTTATTATTTTTATATAAATGATTTTTAACTCAATTTATTTCAGTAATAATCTTGCTTTAGTAAAAATGAACTATGTCCAAACATTTAAAAGTATTTATATAATCTTAATATATATATTTAATATATAAAATTCTCGTGTCACAGTGTTTGTTACCATACTCCTCCAAAACGGCTTAACCTATTTTAATGAAATTTTGTATGTACATTCGGTAGGTCTGCGAATAGGTTTTTATCTATTAATGAAAGTTGTAACTTAATTAGTTCTTTCTTAATTAATTTTTAACCAACTCTTTCAACAACTTTTCTACCTAGATGGCGTGAGTTGTCCGTTGGATGTATGGATGTTTGTTATTCAATCACGTCACAACGGTTAAACGGATCTGGATAAAATTTGGTACCGAGATAGATAATAATCTGAAATAGGACATATGCTACTATTTGATTAGATTTTTTAAAATTAATTAAAATATGAAAATAATAAACTGGTAATTACCTTAATATAAGCCATTTAAATTTTTAATTGTTGCCAAAAAAGTTTACGAGGTATTTTTATTTATTTATTTTATTTTTTTCAACATAAAATGAAATATACTTTTACGCGAAAAATAAAAATTACTAAATGTTAAATTGGTGAATGAGAAAATAACGCCTTTATAATTAAAATAAAATATTAATAGTAATATGATCTGAATTTTATTTCATAGCATTTTTTATATACCTCAACTGTATATGTATATATATTGCATGGATGAATTACGCTAGGCATAAAAGATAATTCAGCATTATATTAAAGGTATTTACTTATTGATAATACTGGACAAATTTTTAAATTTTGATGCTGAAGTAGATCGGACATATTTCGCCTAGGACAGCCACTTAAAGCCAAGTAGCTCATCAAAAATATAACTAAATTATAAAGTATTGAAAAAGAGAAAGAGATAGAAAGATTTAGGAACAATAATCGCATAAATTATATTTTGGTCTAAAACGGCGACAAAATTCAAATAACGTCAAAGGGAGCTATATTAAGTTTGTACCATGATGAGGTTTACATATTAATTACTTTATTTTTCTATATACCAACTACTATTAACTAAGAATGAATTATATATAACCACAAAATAATAATAATAATAATTGTCTCATGCGATAGACGTAGCCGATCATAGCATATTGTAATATTAAATTTGGCTTGAAATTGCTGTCATTTTATGGTTGATCGATTAAATCAAATAAATATAGGAAATAACTTGAAAGCAAATATTATGTACAGCACGCATAATGTTGTTCTTATGTAATTGGTATTCAAATATAAAAAAGCTACTTCAAATTTTTCGATACTGTCTATCGAAACTGTCATATATGATAAGCACCCAAATGGAAGCCCACGGGTAAGCTATTGTCGCAGGCAATAGGGACAGGCACCGGAGACTGCGAGGACGAACAGTTCGATGCCAAAGGCAGCGGGAACTCAAAGCGAGCTTTTGAGCGATTTCAGTATTTTTTTTTTTTTTTTTCTTTTTTTAATAAATCTATATAGAAAACAGTTTCCTTTAAATATAGTGACCAGCGAAGCGGGCAAAGCCTGCTAGTATATATATATAACCTTTCATTTTTAAAATTTCATGCAAACAATTCTCCATTCAGAGGCCTTTTTTGTAGCCTTTTATATTGTTACAACTTGAATGTGGACAAAAAAAAAAATGATATTTGAAAATTAAATTTTTATTATTGAGAAATTTTTAGTTATGTCGGTAAAAATGATTTTTGGAGGCAAATTTAGAAAATACGCATTTTTTAATTAAGCCTCGCTTTCCCAACATCAAGGCGTTACTGCAGAAAAATCGCTTTTAGGTGCCGCTTGGCATGTTTGGCGAAAATCACCAGCACAGCACCTTTTTGTACAATTTAGAAGTTGCAACATTCCACTGGTTATGTTTGCTATCTCCTGACGAATTAGCGCACTTCTTGAATGAGGCGGGCTTAACTAAATTTCACTTCAAAATGGGGTCAAAGTTTAACCCATCTTGGGAAAGCGAGGGTTAAACTCTACCAATAATAGCACAAAGATATAGAAAACCACTAAGAGTCAACTTGAGGATATTTCCAAAAAATCATTATTGGTTTACTGCAATTTTCGATTTTGGGGAGAAGTTACGAGGGGGCAAATTCAAGTCCCCCTTTTAGCACTAAATTTGTCTGGGGAAATATATAGAATCACAAATTTTAGTGTGTGGCTTATTTATGTGTGCCTGACACCTATTGTAATGGGATTTTGCGAAAGTTCCCAATTGGGGGGGGGGGGCAATAAACCTGTTTCCAAGCATAACTTTGCTTCAAATTATCTCAGCAAGATTAATTTTATGTGTCGGTTGTTTATGCCTTCCCAACACGCACTGTAAAGGGATTTGTACGCAGTTTCTTCCTCCCTCTTTTGCAGGTGGATAGGGAGGCAAAAATATGTTTATAAGAGTAACTCCGCTCCAAATTATCTCAGGGTAGTAATTTTTTAACATGTCGATTGACTATGTGTTCTCAAGACATATACTACAAAGAGATTTTGTAAAATTCCACACTATCCCCCTTGGGGGTTGGAGAGGAGAAAACATATTTCCAAGTGCAAATCTGCTCCGAACTATCTTAGGTGATTTTTTATGTGCGGGCTGGTTATGAGTTTCCAACACACTATGACGGTATTTTGTGAAATTTCCCCTTTCCTCCCTTTAAGGGTGTTGAGTAGGGGGCAAAAGCACCTTTTAAAGTGTAACTGCTCCAAAGTACATAGATACCAAGTCTACTGTTTTTGGCGGGGACTTCAGACTGGAAAAATTTTATAGCTGATTTTAGTAATACTAATCGTCGAAAATATATATAACATATTCCATTTAAAAACACCAATGTGAATTTTGATTTAAAAGATTAAAAACAGCAGCTATGAAATTATCTCATGAAAGTGATTTTTTGATATGTCGATTGGTTATGTGTATTCAACACACACAAACTACAAAGAGATTATTTGAAATTCCACTTTGCTTGCAGCACTCGTGCTTCCTTTGTTCGCCTGATGAAGGGTCATGTATTCTTTCGATCCAAAACAATTATTGTGAATTTATAGCATTTTATGGTGTTTATTCAAAGTTGTGTACTTATTACTTTAAAACGCCAGTTCTTTCTTATTTTCTCTTCTGTTTTCTTCCGTTTCATGATATTTGTGAAATATGCTAGCAGACCCATAGCTGCAGCCACAAATATTTCACTTTTTAAACATTTTAGGATGCTATGCTTTTTTTTCTTTCTCTCTTTGCGGTAATAATAAACTTATACTTAAATTGTAATTTTTAAATTTACTAGATGAGGCTAAGTCTTCAAAAACAATTTGTTAAAAATGAAGTATAACTTAAAAATTTTCATGAAATTTGTAAAATTTTGGGTGTGTGGTGATTAAATCTCCAAGTCTCTCATGATTAAGATCTCAGCAGAAGAATTAAAAATTATTTTGCATGGAGCATTTTTAAAATTTTATCTTATTAAATTTATATGTAATATGTAAAATTCTGAGTCAGGGAGTGTAAGCGAAAAGTTGCCAATTAATGAAAAATGTGTTTTTTCTTTGGACTAAAGCTGAATTGTTGCTAATTGATCAAACTATGTTCAATTTGAATGAAATATTTGAATATTACCATAAAAATTAAGTAATAGCAAAATAAATAACACCATAAAATTAAAAAACATACAAAAGTTCAAATGGCGAACAATTCAAAAGAATGCAAGAAAATTAAATAAATGTTTATATATTTTAAGAAAAGATTTATTTACTGCATGTCATGATGAACTTTCTTTCTTCAATAAGCTTTTCCTCCCTTTTCTTCCATCTGACATCAGTGTTAATGAAATGAGCTAGCAAGCCCACATCTACAGGCACGAAAACAATTTTGTGCACTATAGATATGTTCCAGCTGGCGTAGAATGCAAAGACTTCAGAAATGGAGAACTTTCTGAGGAAAACTGCTCTTTCTTTTCTTCTTCAGTCTTTTTTAAACAGTAACTATATAAATACGTATTTTAATATTTAAGGATAATGTGCAATTTTTTGGAACTATAGATTTATACACTGAAATTGCTCATTTCAAATTCGTCAGATAAAGCTATAGGGTAGGTGCTCCAGTGATTGGCATGCTCCACTAATTGACATCTATCCCGAAATAATTAATAAATAAGAAAAATAATAAAATCATATTTTACGTATAAGAATTTTAATATTTTTTGTCAAACACTGGAGCATAGGGTGCTAATAACTGATAAAATGAATAACTAGCAGTGTCAAACAATGAAACATACGGGTCCAATGACTGATAAAATGAAAAACTGGCAGTGTCAATTACTGGAACATTGAGTGGGTGTCAAATAAAAATTCATAAAAAAAAAAAATAATTGTTATAAAATGTATATATTTTAACGTATATGTGGTTCTGAATGTCTTTCATGCCATATGTACTAACTTAAGATTTCTGAAAATATTTTCTGTTGACTAGAACATTAAAAACATCAGAGATTGCTCTAAAAGTGTCAATCACTGGTGCACTTACCCTATCTACAAATAAATAATAATAATAATAAGTAAAATAAATGAACTATAACAAAATTTTTATAAACAAACACCATAAAATTAAAAAAAACATACAAAAGTTCGAATGGCAAACAACTGAAAAGGATACAAGAAAATCAAATGTCAATGCTGATCTATTTTTAGATTTATTTACAGCATGTCACAAGGAACCGTGTCTTCAATAAGCTTATCCTCCTCTTTCTTCTTCTATCTGATGTCGATATTAATAAAAATCGCTAGCAAGCCCACGTCTACAGGCACAAAATCAATTTCGTGCACTGAAGCTATGGTCCAGCTGGCATAGGATAAACTTCATAACTAGAGAACTTTCCAAGAAACACTGTTCCTTCATTTCTCTTCGATCTTCTTTAAACTGTGATTATTTATAATTTTGAGCTTTTCAACTGTTTTTTTTTTTTTTAATTGTACTTTATACATTTTTTGCATTTAATTTTTTTTTTTTAATGTATTTTGATGAAATTTCATTTTCTGCCATTTTGAGTATGGCATTCTTTGATAAACTTTCCTTTCCTAAAGGTTTGTAAATTTCAAGGATAATAGCAAAATTATGCCAAATTATTGATTTATTAAAAACACGCTAAGTCATACCATAAACTGTATTATTATTCACAATTAACAAAAATTAATTCTTGTTTTTAAAAAATTCAAATTAACTTCACTCAGAATGTATGTGTACTACTTAATCAGCAGTCTACATAATGCAATCTATTCTATGTAAATATATCTCACTATAATATTCAAAATGTAGTGTGTAATAAATATATTCATCGATATTATCATTATAAAAATGATTGAACTGATAATTACATGTTATCATCAGTTCGACCAATTTCATTTCAAACGGTGATATTTAACAAAATAAACATCTAACTAATATACTAATTAAAAGGCGAATGATCATAATTATATCATAATTTTAAGTCAAATTTGTTTTCAAATGTCTAAACAAATTACCTGATATAAGATGAGTCATCAGGATATAATATCAGATACTAATATTTCAATATGTTATAGCATTAATGTACAAAATATTATCTTTTAATTAAAAAAATAAAAGAAATGTTAATTCTAGGCACTTATACAACTTACAGACATTAAACTAATAATTATAAAACCATTGAATGTTGGGAACATACCTTGCAATAAGTTCTTCACACACACACAAAATAAACATTTGGATTCCAGCATTATTAATTACTAATTCACTTAAATGCATATGTGAAATAATAACTCATACATAGGCAAAATATAAAATAAATATACGTCAATCTCTTTTCAAGTTTATCTCGACATAATAAACACGACAATTTGTTTACATGTAGGATGTTTCCAATTAGCTATGAACGTTTAGAAACTTATTTAGAAAATAAAAATAGCTATTCAATTACAAAATGAATGTTTTAAACCATACTTCAAAGTAATTTAAAATTATCGAAAAAATTTCTATTGTTATCGCTAATACGAATTCTGACGTCCACTTGTCATCAGACATGCGAGCAACCCTACCGTCTATCATCATGACTCGCGCTCGCCAAAGCCCGATTATGTTTTTTTCGCCAAGGTTCTGAGGAGTAGGCATTTTCCAAATTCGCCGCGGGGACTTGCTCAAGTTGCCGGCCAAAATCATGAAGGTCTAAGTATGATATTAATTCGCCGCCGGTGCTACCCTCTATTACCGATTAATTTAACCAAAGATTTTCACTTTCAGAAATTTTATTTTACTTTCCCTTTCAAACTTTTTTAAAATAATAAAAATCTCAGACTCAGAATTTTTTTAATTTTACATTAAATTTTATTCTCCACCAATTAAAAAAAAAAAAAAAGAATGAAAGAAAGGTTTAGAAAAAGATTCAAATTAATATTTGAAAGTGCAGGAGGCTCTTCATTTATGAAAATATTCATAGATAATTAGAGAAAAAAAATCAACAATTTAATAAAATAACAACAGAATTGTATGAGATATAATAATTCCATATAAAGTTTATTGGTGTTTTATGATTGTGTTTATATTAATTTTTCACATCAAATACTTTGTATGAAAGTTTTAAACTGATACAAATGATGTAGAAAATTGATTTTAAATTAAATTATGTATAATTTCCTATCCTTCGTATAATACTGCTTATTAATATTTCCAAATAGTAATTTATAACATTAAGAAAAAATATATAAAATATTTCAGTTTTAAATTGCATTATATTATTATCAGTAAATTAAAAAGAAAGTAAATTTGAATTAATTTAAATCCTATATATTCAACTCTAAATATTATACTATATTATGCATAACACAGAAAAATTTCATAAAATTTTTTCTAACTATATTTGAAGTATTCTCATCAATATTATATCAAAAATTTATTGGAGAACTTAAAAATAGACATATTCAAAAACTAAGCAAATGAGAGTTAATGTTTATCACTAACAAACATTAAGAGGGTCATTTAAACTGTTTATCCTCTTCCCTTCCTCCCTGTTTGAATCAGAATGTCATAAGACAATATAAAAAAGTTTTAACATATTTTATCAATTTCAATTTTATTTTCAGTGCTAACCTCATATATGATATATAGTTAAAGAATTTGATCCCCTTTGATAAATATTACTGTTTCGAATAAATTTCAAATTTTTATCATTTGATTATATTATTTATAATTTTTCATTTAAAAATATACAAAAATCTTTGTTGGAGCCATAAACTGTAATAATTAGAATATATTAAACCCATGTCTTAAAGTAAATTAATGCTTTTTGCTTATTTTACTTAATTATTTATTAAACAGTGGGAGGCATGACTATGACTAGAAAAGCTATAAAACAAAATAAAATGTTTTTACGACTTATATATGTAAAATATTTATAAATAATACTGACATGAAATTAAATTTCTATATAGCTAGAAGCTTCTAAATTAGATTTAATAATAATAATAATTGTAAATATTTGCATGGGAGAAAATAAACAGCTTTACTAATCCTCTTACTGTTTGTTTTTGATAAAAATTAACTCTCATTTGCTCAGTTTTTAAGATACGTACTTTTAAGTACTTTGTTAAATCTAATAAAATTCTTATTTAATATTAATGGGAATATCTCGAATGATTGTTAGAAAAAATCATATGTAATTTTTCTATGTCATGCACAATATAGTATATTTTTAGTTGAATATATAGGATTTAAATTAATTCAAATTTATTTTCTTTATAATTTACTGATAATAATATAATGCAATTTAAAACTAAAATATTTTATATATTTTTTTCTTATTGTTATAAATTAATTGAAAATATTAATAAGCAGTATTATACGAAGAATAGGAAAATATACATAATTTAACTTAAAACCAATTTTCTACTTCATTTGTTTCTATTTAAAGCTTTCATTCAAAGCATTTGATGTGAAAAAGTAATATAAACACAATCATAAAGCACTATTAAACTTAATTTTGAATTATTATATCTCATATACACTTCTGCTATTTTATTAAGTTTTTAAAAATATTGTTGATTTTTTATTTTATTTTTATTATTATTATTATCTATAAATATTTTCATAAATGAAGAGCCTCCTACACTTTCAAATATTTATTTGTATCTTTTTCTATACCCTATTTATTATTATCATTTTTTTTTTTTTTTAATTGGTGGAAAATAAAATTTGAAATAAAATAAAAGATTCTGAGTCTTAGATTTTTATTATTTTAAAAAAGGTTGAAAGGGAAAATAAAATAAAATTTCTGAAAGTGAAAATGTTTGATTAAATTAATCGCTAATAGAGGGTAGCACCGGCTGCGAATCAATTTCTTAGACCTACTTGATTTTGGCCGGCAACTTGAGTAAGTCCCCGCGCATGCTCATTAGAAGAAGGAACGAGCTGGAGCATTTGTGATGGGCGCGATTTAACGTCTTGTCTGGAAAGCAGGGTATAGTGAACGCTGGCGCCCTCTCTAAACGTTAGAAAACAACATCGCAAAATTTCAGCGTTTCTTTCGTTTCCTCTAATAATACTCCGTGATTGAGGCATATTTTTTTTTTCCAACGCACTTCTGCTGTCGGAACTGCAGCAGGCAATCTGATTGGTTGTTGCTCTTGGCAGTGTTTCAACGTGCTTTGGCGATTATTACACTTGGCGAAAATGAATGCACTGGACCGAGATTCGTTCTCGTACTGTTCCCTGTGTTTGAATCACCTTTTCTTTTGGGGCCCATTTCGTTCATTTTGTGATAGAATAATCTCCTTGTTTTTTCCGTTGTTGAAGAACCTTACGTTGTTGTTTCTTATTTTACTCGCGTTCTTTTTCTATTATATCTATTGATAATAATGAAAAATAAGGAACAACAACGTAAGGTTCTTCAACAACGGAAAAAACAAGGAGATTATTCTATCACAAAATGAACGAAATGGGCCCCAAAAGAAAAGGTTATTCAAACACAGGGAACAGTACGAGAACGAATCTCGGTCCAGTGCATTCATTTTCGCCAAGTGTAATAATCGCCAAAGCACATTGAAACACTGCCAAGAGCAATACCAATCAGATTGCCTGCTGCAGTTCCGACAGCAGAAGTGCGTTGGAAAAAAAAAATATGCGTCGCAAACGCCTAGTGGAGTTTGCTATTAGTGTTGCCAGATTGGGAATTATGTCCCCATTTTGGGGATTTTTCGGTCTTAGGGACCTTTTTTGGGGACCGAATGTTTGTGGGGAAATTCGAAGGGATTTTTGAAATTTTTGGGGGAGAAATCTGTGGAATTTTTCAACTCTTTCGTCTTAAAGCGTAGGACTCTTAACAGTTTTCTTTAGTATGTAGTCTTTTTAGAAAGTATTCCTTCCTTTCTGGACATCCTCAGGATATCCTACGTACTCCTCAGCACTAAAGTACTTTATACAGGTTTAAATTTTTCCTATAACTTAAGTATTGTTTTTGTTTTTTTCTTTTTTCTTTTTTTTTTTATCTGAGGACTTTTTTCAAAAATATTTGGGGAAAAAATTGGATTTAAATCTGTTAAATATTTTAACTTTTTTTTTTTTTTAATTCCTTTTTTAGTAAAAATTAAATTGGGGATTTTTTTTTTTTTTTTTTTTTTTTTTTTTTTTTTTGAAAAAAAAAAAAACTGATTTAGGGAAATTTGAAAGCCTGTTTGCGGAAATTGGCTGTCGACCCTGTCAACCATCTGGCAACACTGCTTGGCGGACGGACACACACACTGAGCTGAAGAACAACTGGAGAAAATGCTAGACCGGTTTTCGCATGCCGTTTTTGGAAAATTCGTCTTCCTCCTATAGTTTCGTTTTCTGAGCGGTGTACTGCAGACTGCAGAAATCATTTGATACCTTTATATTTCAATGTAAAATTGCGTAAAGGAATGCATTCTTATCGGCTTTATATGAAATGTAGTATTTATGAATTTTTTTTGGGAAGAAAAGAAATAATTTATTGATTTCCAAAGCTACATTACTTAAAAAATGAATTTTATTAAGAAAAAATATATCATATTTTCAGTAATAAGGAGTCAGAATTCCATATTGCTGATCCTTTTTTCCCCTCTCTATTTACCGTTATTTTTGATTTTGATTTTTTTTTCAACTGGTCCTATTTTTACGACAAAAAAGTTTCATGAAACTATTTAACAATTTGCAGTTAGTGCCTAATTATAAATATTTTCACTGCTAATTAATTAAACATGCCAAAATTTCTGTGATAAATTGATAGAATTAGCAGTTTATTAACTTCCTCCTATATTCAATAGAAGAAAGTGTGAGGTTTGCGTTGACGCAGACCCCATCTTAACTTAGTTAGCTTAACTACTTAAGTATTAAATATGAAATTAGCACAGAGACTCAGATATGTAAAAATAAAACTAAGATTTTATTCATCTAGAATAATGGGAGGATGATCTAGATTTTGGTAGCTCAGTCAACGGATTTAAATACTTTATCAAATTAATGTATAATAACTGATTTAGATAATTTGAAACATCTCACCCCAGAATAGCAAAAGTTATAGACGGATGCACTCCATTTACTTAGATGCTGTGACTTACAAACAGGTCTACGGATTCGCGGATGAATCTATTTTCCATTCACGAATACTCGCACTGAAGTACCACAACACTCACCAAGCTACTTAACTTAAGCAAAACTTAAATCTCAAATACCGAAATATAACTTTATCCAGACTCTAAGACTTAGCCGTTGTCGTAGACATACGTCGGACAAGACTCTACTACACCACACCTTTTACGAAAACCATCTCCATCTTATACCACTTTCCACCAACTTCCCTTCTCTTCATTTTAACAAAACTTTTAATATCGCTTCCCATTCATCTACCTCTCGCAACTTAATTCCTCGTTGCAGCACCATGTCGACACAAAACTAATCCGACCTAAAATTTCGCCGAGTCATTGGCGCCGAAGCTTTTTAACCGTCCCAACTGAATACTTTGCTGGATCCAGCTTAATTTTAAACAAACTGTGGTAACCTTCTACAGTCTCAACCTCACAAAAGTATTGGATGCATACAAATTTTCGACTTTTGGTTTTCGATAGATTTATACATTTTCTGATCTATTTAACCTTTTAAACGCCGCTTTATGAATCCCACTGAAAATATCTAAATTTTCGTATGTGTTGTGTTTCAATGTGCATTTCTAATTACATGTAGTTTAACTAATAATAAAAAAAGAAGTTTATTTTGTTAGAAGATATAATATGATTCCAAAATAGGAGACTTGGCACCTATTGAGCGTAAAATAGATGTTGATAAACTGAAAAACCCTTTTGAATTAGTTATGTTGATCCCAGTTTGTTATAATTTAAAAAAAGAACTGTTTTATTTTATATCCATTGTTTTAAACCCCTGCACTCGAATGAATTATTTTCAGTAATTTTTTTTTTCTTCTTCAGTTAAAACAGAAATTTTCGTTTGAATAATTAAAATAAATAACTAAACAGAACTTTCATTACAAACTTAAAAAATAATAATGATAATAATAATAATAATAAAATAAAGCTAGGCACTTCAGTATTCAATATAAAAAAAAAGTATATATATTTGTCTTAATTACGTGTAGAAAAAAAAATTAATCAAATGTTCCCGCAGCACGAGCTTTGGCGCCTAATGGGTTAGCAGATTAATCGTTTTTAGAAAATGTCTGGATGTGTGTGACAAAAATTTTGTTGCATCGCTTGATCAAGAATCAACGAACAAAATTTCATTAAAAGCTATATTTAAACGCAACTTGAAATAAATTTATATCTGTCAGCTTTTTGTGCATATTGCTCAACAGATAATGCCGCTGTCTTCCCGTTTTTATCGTTATCTTTATGATAGCTTAAAGTTTAGTATGAATGCACAAAATGAGAAAAATTATAAAAATGAAGGGGGGGGGAGTGTTTAGAATAGTAATAACCTCGCTCCTACACCCCTTTCCTCACCACGCCTTACCAATGGCCGAGTGGTTCTACTCTGAAAGCTGATAGACGGGAAAAGCCGGGGGTCGAACCCAGGTCACGTTCTAGACGTATCTGTTAGAAGTTTTCCGTGGATTTCTCTGAAAATCGCGTGAATACGAGATAGGCACCCTTATAAAGAACCCCCACGGACGGCACACAACCTAGACATAGAACACTTGTATAATGAAACTGCCTGAATCCTTACAGTAGCACCAACTCCTGCCCCCCTTTCTCGAAGGAGTAAATTTTTAATATTATTAAAAATAACTCGTCGATACCTTAAAACGAATGGTTGAATCATCCATCTGAAATGATTTGAATCAAAGTTATCCCTCTTTCTTTAAATTTTTAATAAAAATTAAAATATGTTTTTATAGCTGTTTTTATTTATTTATTTGATGACTTATAAGTTTTTGTGATCAAAGCTGGTAGAACGAAAATATCGGGTTCGGCGCTCGTCAACCTAGTCTTTCTGAAACTTCTTTAGTTTTTTTTTCGAAATTTGCGTAAATAGAACGCTTTGAAAGACCACAAGAAAGGCACACCACCTATGCCCACAGACATCGTGTGGGAAATCGGCGTTTACCCTTACACCAACACCTGTCCCCTACCTGGAAAGAGTAAATTTTTAAAAATAAGTTATCGATACTTTTAAAACGAATGGTTGAACCATACACCGAAAATGATTTTGATCTTTCTTTTACTTTACTTTTTTTTTTTTTTAACACACATATATAGCGTTTCTGTGCTTAAAGCTGGTAGAAGAAAAATGCCAGGATTGATCCCAGGTCACGCTTTCTGACCTAGCCATTCAAAAATTCCCATGGTCTTCTCCGAATCTCTTGAAAATTCGGGCTAGGACTCCTTAGAAACACTCCTCATGTAGGGAAACACCACCTTGGCAAGGATATCTCGTGTAGTCAATCGGCGTTAACTCTTACACCAACAAATCACTCCCCCCCATTTTTTTTAGAGGAGTAAACTTTATATATATATATATATATATATATATTTTAATAACCCTACGATCGATGCCTTTAAAACGAAAGGTTAAACCATGCGTCAGTGATGATTTAAAAAAAAAAATATTTTTAACATAAAATTAGAAAAAAATTAAAAATAAATAAATAAAATAAAAAATCTTTTCTCGCAAATTCTTACAAAGAGTTATGTAAGAAGTTTGCAGATATTTGCACATTGAAATAAATTGGTATCTATAAACTTCTGGTGCACATCGCTCAATAGGTGACGATGTCATTCCTTTTTATAATAATATTGAATAGGAGAAAATTTTCATTTAAACTTATGCAATGTGGATTGGATTGGATTTGGGAATAAGGCCGATTGACTGCTGTAGGTCCTAGGCCTGATAGGGAGTGCCCTCCATGGGTGGGGGGGGGGGGTCTAAGGGGTCCTAACCCGTATTTACGCAAGTTTTGGAGAAAATCACAGGTAATTCCGAACGGTTAGGCCGACGAGCGTGACCTGGGATCGAACCCGACACCTCACGTCTACCAGCATTGAGCGCAGAACCGCTAGGCCGCTAGTGGGCTGTATACAATGAGGAAAATTTTTAAATAAACATTATAAAATTGAAAAAAATTAATTTTATTTAGAATAGAAATAATCAATCAGGATAACTTTTTTGTATATGTAATACCATCGCTCGACCCTCCCCCTCCCCCTCCACACACACCGCATCACCAGTGTCTGAGCGGTTCTGCGGTCGAAGCTGGTAGACAAAAAGTGACAGTTTCGATCCTCGGTCTCACTCTTCGATCTATATTTTCGGTGTTTCTGTGGTTTTCTCCGAAACTCGCGTACATATGGGCAAAGATCTCTTAGAAAGACCACTACGATGGGCATATCACATAGGTCTAGGACCCTTGTGTAGACAAACGGCCTTAACTTATACCAATACCAGCCCCACCCTTTCCTAGAAGGAGTAAATTTTTACAGTGAATATTTAAAAAAATAATAACTCGTGTATATCTTTAAAAAGACTGGTTGAACCAAGCATCAGTGTAGATTTAAAACTAAGTTATCCTTTATTTATTTATTTTTTTAACAAAAAAATTAAAAAAAAAAAATATTTTCGCAATTTTCTTCTTTCTTGTAGATGGGAAGTGCTGGGTTCGATCCTAGGTCGCGTCCATCAGTTTCGCTGTTTGGAGTTTTTCGTGGTTTTCTTGAAAACTCGCGTAAATACGGATAGGAACACTTAGAAAGCCCCCTGTAGGGCACACCACCTATGTAGTCATTTGGTGTTCGCCCTTACATCAGCACTTGCTTCCCCACTTCTTCGGAGTTGTAACTTTTTAACATGAATATCTTTTTAAAATAACTCGTCGATACCTTTAAAATGAATGTTTGAATCTTGCATCTGCAATGTTTTAAAACAAAATTCTTTCTTTCCTTTTTTATTAGAAAAGAAAATAAATAAATAAAAATATATTTTTCTTGCCCTTATTATTATTATTATTATTATTATTTTCTTTAAAGAGTCATAGAAAAAGATAATGGATATTGGCATTTTGTTTGACATAAATTGCTGTCTATAAACTTCTTGTGCGTATCGCTCAATAGGTGACACTTTTGTCCCGTTTTATCATAGACTTTACGATGACAGTAAAGGATAAAATAGAAATTTCGAATAAATATACACAGAGGATTATTTTCATTGAATCAATGTGAAAATGAAAATTTTGTTTGCAACAGTAATAGGCAATCCAGGTCTAAATTTTTGTGTACATGCACGAAAATAAGTCCTCTGAGGTGTAAACTTTTAATATGAGGATCTGACCAAAAACTCTGATGCTTTAAATTCAAAAGGGTGTACTATGGATTTGAGATGATTTGAAACAAAGTTTATTTTTCTTTATTATTATTATTTGCAGAGCCCGATTAAGCTGCAAGGGTAAGGCTCAGTGCAATCTTAGGGCCCCTTTTATTTCGGGAAATCTTGTTTCCCCTGGAACATATTGTAATATAAAAATACTACAGACTAAAAATCAGTGTCTTTATAGTTTTTTTTTTTTTTTATTCCTATGTCTGGACAGTAGCTTACTGATAAGAACATTCAGATTTTTGTGGTGAAATAACAGAATTTTCTCGAAACAGCGAGTATTTTATCTAGATTTAGGCGTATTTTCTCAAAGAAAAATTCAATCTCAATATGAAAGTCGGAAGCTGAAAAACTAAGACTCTATTTTTAGTCATTTTGGAGCCCTCTTTTAAATTTTACAGGGGAAGCTTGTGCTGCCTGAGCCTTTTCAGTGATCAGGCCCTGATTATTTGCCATTTATGAAAAAAAAAAAATTCTTTTCTTACCATTTCCCCTCCTTTAAATTATATTTAGTTACATAAAAAGTTAACTGATGTTTGCACCTTGACATAAATTGGTGTTCGTCAACTTATAAGACTTCTAGTAAAATTAAGCTGAAAATTAATGGCAATTTTTAGCAAAAAAAAAAAAGAAAGAATAGAGAACCTATCACTTAATTACAGATTAGATAAACAATGTAATTGTGGCTCATAGATACATTTTATAGCAAGATCTGAACATGTAGTTAAAATGTTATTGCAAGTGTAATTTATTGAAATTTTTACAATGAATCTACTAATATAAAGTATCAACATAATAATCAAATAATTTGTATGCATTTACTATTTCAGCATATTTACTATTTCAGCATATACCATGTATCATTTTCATTTTTAACATATTATTCTAAATGGCCCTTGTTCGATATTTACATTTGTCTACATTTATATTATTTATTTTCATAATCTATTATCTATAATATTCATTTATTCATTGTATTTTTATCAAGTTAACGCAAAAAGGAAGAAAGAAATACATACATACAGTCGGTAACAAAAGTATCCGAACACTAGCAAAAATTCCTATGTAAAAAAAGTAGAGTTAATACTGCTTTGTCAAATAAATCCTTGTCGAATCATGTCCTTACACTGACTAAGAACAGGATTCGACAAGGATTTATTTAACAAAACAGTATTAACGCTACTTTTTTTTGCTAGTGTTCGGATACTTTTGTTACCGACTGTATGTCTGCAAAATGTTGTGATATTTACATAATCTGAAAGTTAAATTAAATTAAAATTTACCAGGGAAATGTTATCTTTTTCTTTTCTAAAGAGTTTTTTGTGATTTGTCTGTTCGTACAACCATATGCAGAACATGATATAATCATTTTTAATTTTAATTCATTAAAGAGTAAACGGACGATCCGACAAATTCTGCGTGCCGTACAAAGATTGACCTTGGCTCTAACGATAGCAGACGAATTCTCAAAAACCGGCATGCTCAAATACAATGTAAAGGTACTGGAATCATTTGCTCCAGTTGTTCTTCACCTCAGTGGACGCACACTTATATCTATGGGACCATAGAATAATAATAGAGGAAGAAAGATCTCGTCAATACTCTAATGCTTACACACCTCTTCTAGTGAATTGCCAGTGAAAGCTGCTCCTGCTGCTTATTACCTTAAAGTAGGGCACCCATTCTCAGCGCATTTATCGCTATTTGTTGTGGGTGTTGCCTCGCTGACTGATTGACAAAGAGACGAGACGATTCAAAATCTCGCTAACAAGTTGCCAACCAAATTTTACTAACCGAAACGAAAACATTTACGCTCCTTCTTCCTTTATTATTATTGCGACGTAAAACCCAACCAACCTTTATTATTATTCTATGTATGGGACGCACTGAGCTGTGACATCGTAAAAAAGCTGTGCAACAATGTCCAGTCTCTCTTAATGTAGGGTCTCTAGATTTTACCCTCAGTGTTGCCAACTTAGCACCTTTGGTGCTAAATCTAGCACTTTTTTGACTTGTTTAGCACTTAAAACAGAAATCTAGCACTTAGCACCAAATCTAGCCCCTTTTAAGCAACTGCCCAAATCTAGTTACTTTTTTCTTTGTAATGTTCCACATATCGACTATCGACAAGGTCAAGATATTAGAATAGAGCCCCGGTTGGTTAATTGGTTGGATTTTACGTCGCACTAGTGCTGCGCAAGAGACAATTTGCGACAGTCCTAGAGACATGCTATCACAATTTTGATTCTCTTTAGGAGGGATGACTCTTCCCCTTCTGTGACCCCCCATTGGTATAATTTTGATGGGAACAAGAGTAGACCTCTAACTAGTAACCTTTTCGCTTTCGAACATCACATCCCCACCATACTACCAAACCAATTCATTCGCACACACACATTCCACTTCACCAATGCTAGTTTCCTCCACCTTTGTTATCGCTGTTTTATAATTCGATTGGGTGTAAATTAAACATAAACCACAAACTACACAAGTTGAAATGAAAAGCAAATAATCTAATCCTTGTTATTGATTGAAAACTGTTCTGTTTGACTTTCTTTATAGTTTTGGTGGTAACAGGAACAGGAACAAATCATGCAAAATCCCAAGAACTAAGAAAGCAATTATCACCAAAAAAAAGGCGCAAAAAACGCAGTGATATTCTGGAAATTCATCTCCATACCAGTTTAGGGAATCCGTGCTTTACAAGTATATGTGCTCGATGGTTCCACATAAGGAAGTTGAATAGAATGGTTCCCCTGCATAATTCAACGATTTTATTAACTAGTGGATCGGCAGATCAGGAGCCTCAAGGTTTTATTTGCATCGCACATTACTCAGCAGATCATTATTCTTTATTTCTTATTATCTAATATATATATATAGATTCAATTGACTACCTACATAAACAAAAACGTTTCTGAGGGGGCTGCCGTCCCCACAAATCCCCATTGTATTTCTCTTTCTATAACTATCTTCATCTATCGATCTATATATATATATATGTATTCCTATCAACTGATTGTCTTGTATTAATTCCCCGTAATTCATAAACACTTGTACCAAGTTCCATACAAAATTTTTACATAACATTTCGGAATTATTTTGCGTAACCCTGTAAATGAATTACCAATTCCATGCCCACACTTTTCCACTGAAAAACATTCTTTTAAAATTCTAATAAAATTTCGTTATATTTAATAGGGTTTAAACATATTAAAATACACTTTTAAGGAATACCGACTATAGACCGTAATAGTATCAAATTCTTTTATGTATACAGGAAAAGAAGCCACAGTAATTATATACACTAAAAAGGACCACCTATTTAATTAATTATAACTCTTTAATATTTCAAAAATTGGACATCATTTGGATGATTACAGTACGTCATCGAAATTCTTTTGTGTGGTCCCGTAAATAAATTATTTAGTCTATACATTTTTTTTTTTTTTTTTTTTTTAGAGTAAACACACTTATAAGCATCTTCATAATGTATGTTAATTCATTGTGTTCAATGCAGCATAAACACATCAAAGTGCGTTTAAAATAAAAATTTGTCCATAGGCTATAATGTCACGAAATTCTTTTATGTGTCTCTGTAAACAAACCATAACCATTGTATACACCAGTAAAAACTATTCAACTTATTCTACGTTTTTCATGAATAATTATTCGAAATATCGAAATCTGACATAATTTGGATGATTACGTGGCATTGCCAGAACACTTTTGCAAAGTCATGTACATTAAATAGGAAATCTAAGAATACATATTTTCTGCAGACTACATAATTTTAAGCATCTCAGTAATGCACACCAATCTAATTTTGTTGATTGCAAAGAAATGATATTAAAATGCGTTAACGAAAGTCCCTCCATATGCGGTAATGATAAGAATTTTGGCGTGTCCCTGTACACAATCGATAAACAATATAGACATAAAATTATACAGCTATTTCTACACAGAACCTGAACGTGTGTGCCAATTTGCAAATCAATCGGGGGATTTTTGCATCCGCTATTGCGGTACATACAAATTCTTTCAATAGGCCGTAATGAAAAGAACAATTTTGGCGTGTCCCTGTACACGATCTGCAAATGGAAACACATCCAAAACAATACAGCTAATTTCATGTTAAATTTACAGTCTTAAAAGATAAATTTATTGCAAGCTTCAATTTAAACATTGGCTAAAAGGGTAAGAAACTGTACTTTTATGTAACTGTACTGAAACTTTCATTAATTAATTCAAGTTCATAATTTTAGCTCGTTTTTTTTTTTTTTTTATTAAAAATCTAGCACTTTTTTCAGTTTCGAGTTAGCACCTTTTTTTCAGATTCTAGCACTTTTTAAAGGTTAGTTTAGCTCCAACTTCCCATAACGAGTTCCCATAACTTTTCTATATCGACCTGGCAACACTGAATCGGTTCGATATGTGCGTTTGTTTGTTTTGGTTGAGGTTGATTCTGGTGCTCGTGGCAAGGTTCGTGGTGATCTCACAGAATAATAATCAAGGATAGAATAATAATCAACTATTTATTATATATCTATGGGTGATCTACTGATAGTGATAACAGCCATTAGAAGATAGCGAATTTCCTCATGAATAGCATTGCGAAAACAAAATCATTTTGTGGAATGATATGCTTTTACAAAGTGATGCCAAGTTATTTGTCGTTTAATTACTTTAAATTTGATTCATTTAACTGAGAATTTGAATTAATTACGTGGATAAAAATATAAATAAAAAAAGTGAGTTTCAAGATGGCTTCGAAAGAATATTCAAAAGTACAGTCGAAGTTTGATAAAATGAAAATTTCGGATGCCGATCCTTATCCTTTGCGTATGACAATTGATAAAAAGACTGAAATGTATGTAAAATTTGCGAAAGTTATTTTAATATTTCATGGTCCAAATACTGTGAAAAGGTTTGAAGCTGTGAAGGATTTATCTTCTAAGTTTAAGTATGCTGTTCGCGTTGTATCTGATAGTAAATTTGAGGAGGAAACTGGAAGTTATTTTGCTGATTATAAAGTCGATGATTTTTATAAATATTTTAGAAACGGAGTAAAAAGAGCTATGGAAGAAGCATATAATTTAATAGTTGTCGATCAGTCTATGACCAATATGCTACAGATAAAATATTATTGCTATCTTGCTCAGAAAAATCAGTATTTAGTGTTGCCATATCCACCGCTTGTTAAGAGTGATAAGAGTGAACGTTTACCTGTTAAAACTCAAGCTGTACTATTTAAGGACTTAACAGACAAGCGAGTGGACCAACCAAGTTATTTTAAGCACTTATTTTGTGGTTGGTTTTTGCATGATGTTGATTCTAATGAATTACGTAAAGAAGCAGCCTTATATATACAAGATTGCTACGATAATATTCTTGATTTCAAAGAAGTGCTTTCTAAGATATGCAAAGCAAGTGATTTTCAGTCAGTTTATAATATGGTAGACAAAAGGCAGGATTTAGCATTTTGCACAGTGAAAATCTTAAAAAATCTTCTTGACACTAAAAATTTTATGTCAAGTGACGATTTCCTGAAAGCATATGGAAAAATGTCAAAATTATTTATTGTCGGCTTTGTTTTTTCTCCCCATATGGTTGCAGCAAGGGTAAAATTAACCTTTGAGCAAAAGAAATTATGGGAAATGAGAGATGATTTCGATGATAAGTACCAGCCAACAGATTTTCCGACACAATTATTAGAAAGTACAAAAATTGAGATGCCAGATGTAGAGGTTACATTAACAGCATCGAAAAGTAATAGAACAATTATTACTGGAGAACCAATTTTTGAACCGACTGAAGCGATTCATCCCCGAGCTAAAGGTAAATCTTGTCACATTCTTCTCGGTAAAGTAGATGGTGCCCCTCTGCAAAATGTGAACTATGATGTAGCACTTGCACTTTCTAGAGAGAAAACTGCTGTTGAGATGAAATTAGATGAATTGAGACCGTATGAACTTGAAAGGTGCTTAGTGAGAAGACTGGGGAAGTATTGGATTATTTATCTTAAAGAAACATTGATTGTAAATGGCTTATTTGCTTCATGTTGTGCTGTGGATAACACTGTAGCATAACCCTTTTATATTTTATAAAATATACTAAAATATCTTATTCTTTTTTTTTTTTTTTTTAATCTTTCCTCTACGGAAAAATTAATACATAATTTATTTAAAAAAAAGTAATAATGGTACTTTCATACTGCATGCCATGAATTTAACAAGCACAGTGTAACAACAACTGCGACTTGACAAAGTTCAGTCAAGTGAATCATTAGCACATGATACTACTTTATAAGTAAGGAAACGATCGAAATATCCACATTTGATACTATTTGCCTCACACATATTCTTCATTCATCATTGATTGTTTCTATCGCATACAGTAATTTTTATCTTGAACTGTGCAGTATGTCTTTCCTTGAACTTTGCGCCATCAGAAAATCACCAAACCAAACAACCTTGAATCAGAGAATTGGGATTCCAGAATACCCTCTACCCTAATTCCTTTCAAACATCCTTGAAATTAATTATCACCAAATATTGGTTCTGTTGTTTATACATATATGTGGGTTTTGTTTATGTTTAAAAGTAATTTTACACGCACCTCGAGAAACTTGTTTGGTAGGTTTTGAGAAGCAATATTGTATACTTCAGACAATACTGTCTTTCATCTAATAACAGCGTAAGGTTAATACATATTGTGACAGAATAAACATTAGTGTGAACATTGAGCGGTAGTTCTAAAAAATGTATTTAAACTAATTCATTAGACACTGGTTGCATTCGTAAACTCTCCAATCAGTGCACTAGTTTTCGTGGCAGAACTGAAATCAGTGCTGTTAGTTACGGCTCAGTGTAATCTATTTTCTATGAGTTTACAAACGCTTTTTAATGCATGTAGTGTTGCTCTAAACTTTTTTTTTAACAATTAATCTCTTTAGCGTGTTTTGTTATTTAGAGATTGTTTATTTGTTTATTTTTTTTTTGACTTTCATACAATATTTGGTTAAAAAAAAAAAAAAAAAAAAGTATTGCTTATTCAGCAGATTTTAAAAACAATAATTATTCGAGAGCATGTATTAAAATTTGTATTCAAAATACTGTAGTGAAATAATCTTTTGATGATTTTAGAAAACAATTTTGTCTTGAGATGACTATTCTATGACTTTTATAAAACCAAAAAGCATCTTTCTTTTTTTAAACCTATGAACAAAGTGCCATAAAAAAAAAAAAGATTGACTTATCATTACTTATTAACGTAAAATAAACTTTTGTAGATAAATTTAGAAAATTACTTTCATGCCCTTAATCTAATGTATAAAAAATTTCTATATTTATCAATTTAAAATATATATTAGTGTAAATAATTTTTAAAACCACCAATAACCAGAGTAACAAAAGATTTCATGTACTGAATACTACATAGACCATATATAGATGTATATTAAGCTAAAATAAATTGCCCTCCTTTGTTTATGAATTTGTAAATCAGAAAATTAATAACTTATAAATTAATTTTTAAGAGCGCTTAAAAAATGCATTTTACTTAATTTTATTTGTTTGATTTAAAAAAAAATATTCTTTGCCATTAAAATTTGTTGAATAAAAAATATATATATATATAACATTTTTCTAAATTTATTTTATTAAATAAAAGAATTAAACACTTATTACTACTTACTCCTATGATATGAAATTCATATTTATAAAACTAATTTTGAAAACTATCTCCCTTTTTACACAAGAAATTTAAATGGGAAAGAATATTTCTTAATAAATTAAATAAAATTACTCTTTAAAATATAATGTAAAATTGAATAATTTAAATTTATATATAAATATGTAAAAGAAGGGAAATTTTTATTTCTATATTAAAAAAATATATATATATTGTACATATATATATAAATTTATTGTACATTTAATCAGCGGTGCAGAAAATGATCAGACCTTGGAAATTTCCCCCAAACACGGTATAAATTTCCCTCAATAATGCAAAAATCTACTTTGCTATGCAAAGTCATTTGTTCTATGTAATAAATCTTTAAGAGAATAAGTATACAGTGTAACATAAAAATATCACTGTTAGTGTATATTATAAGAACTTCAAAGCAGCAAATTTTTATTTTTTATTTTCTCTTAAAAAATAAAATTCAGAATTTCCCCAGTTAGTTTAAATTTCCCACGAATCTCGTTCGGGCGTTTGGACATATTCTGCACCCCTGCATTTAATTAAGAACATCAAACTGCTATTCAAAATTTCTCAATTTCAAATTCTTACTGTAATTTAATGAGTAATGACAAATTAATCTTATAACTTAATTATATTTTTATAATTTTATTTACTAAAACGAAACAAAATAATAATTGACAAAAATAAAAGCAAAATATTATTTTAAAGTAATTAAAATTTTTGTTAATTACAAAAAATTAAAAGAAATTTACAAAGTATTTCTAAAAAAAGAGTTAAAAATTAAATTAATAAGATAAACTAAATTGAATTATTACATACTAAAAAATAAAAATAGACGCAATGTTTTGACAAAAATATGCAATTTCACAGAGAAAACAAATTTATCTTTTGCATCAGTTTGCACGAAGTAAACTGACTTTTTCTTCAGTGCATTAAGGGCCCTCTTTACTCACCGCTGCCGGAAGCCGAAGCTAATGTTATTCTATGGGAAATTTTTCTTTACAAATAACTTATTAACTAATACATATTTTTAAATTCTGTTTTCACATTCTGAAAATTCCCAGCTGCTAAATTGACGGACCTTTTTAAAAAAATTATTTTTTATATTTTATTTTGAAGCTGTAAATACGAATTTTCAATGTGTGAAATTTTTTCCCTTTGCGATTTCAAAATAAAATATTAAAAAAATACATTTTTAAAAAAGGTCCATCAATTTAACAGTTAAGAATTTTCTGAATGTGAAAACAGAATTTAAAAATATGTATTAGTTAATTAAGTTATTTGTAAAGAAAATTTCCCCATAGAATAACATTGGCTCGGGCTTCCGGCGACGGTAAGTGAAGAGGGCCGTTAAGTTAGAAAACTAAATGCACAGAATTTAGTTTACGAACATAGTTTTGAAACACACTAAATGCAATGAGAGACTTAACGAACAGCTAGTTCGAAAACTAACAGCACTAGTTGGACAAGTTTTGACTTTACGAATGCACCCACTGCTTCAGTTCAAAATAGAGATTAATTAGTGGCATGTGGATAATATAAAAGTACCAAAATTAATCCAGAGAAGACCAGTGGTGGCTCATAATTGACATATTATGGGTGCTGCATCAAAATGTCTAGAAATAGTTCACAGAATGGAATCTTTACACACGTTATTGGATAATTCACTTATTTCGACAATCATTGTAAATGTGTTTCAAAAGCCAATCAGAAGGGAAATCCTTCCATGCTAACATGCTGTTGTTAGTAACTAGACTGTAGCCTATCCAAATCTTTACTCACAAGCCACCACTAGAGAAGACACCTGTGGTGAAATTTAGGCGACACAGCAACGTTATCGCAGAAAGATTTGCCCATAAAAATTAAAAATATTCTAAATATCAGTAGAAAATAGAAACTCATGTCTTATAATTAAGAATTCTTCAAAAGTCTTTTATTTATTTCATATCTTTATAGGGTACTTTTCCATTTGCAGGGCACAAACGAAAAATCGCCAATTTGGTGCTTTTCCGTTTGCGGGGCAAACTTAATGTCAGCTGAAAAAAGTGTTATGAAAGTAAAATAAAATGGAAAATTACAGAGAATAGATGATAATGATAATTATAAAGAATTACACACCTTACTAAAAATAAATAAAATAATTCTTAACCAATCCAATCTGCAAGAAGTTATATTGAAATTTAGAAAGTCATGAGTAATGTAATGTGGATGACATATAAAAATACCATGTTTCTCACTTTAAGAACTTAGTTTTAGGTAATTTAAATTAAATTTCAATAAATAAATAAAGTTGCTTTATCTTAAAATATATATATAAATCCACCAATTATTTACTAAAAATTTTACAATTTATTTGCATAAATGTTTTAGTACACCACTCTGAAGAAAAATATCGCAATAGTAAAATTGGCGATTTTTCGTTTGTGCCCAACAAACGGAAAAGTACCTTTTATAGTTATATGTGCATATTATGTGTAAATTAGAAAATATGTTGATGATATATTGCAGAAGAAGTTTGCATGAACGAGGCTTGTCGCAGAAAGCATTAAAATATTTTGTCACAGAGGATAAGACTTGATTAATGAGATATTTTTAATTTGAGGTAAAAATAATCATAACTTTCCCTTTAAAGTAGCCCCATGGTGTCACTATTTGTATTTATGCTTTTTACAATGTTACCTTTATAATATTTGTACCATATCTATTTGTACTATAGTACTGGTGCCTTTCTAGTAGCCTCATGGGGCCACTCACTATAAAAGTAAAGCGCCAGTTTTTTTTTTTTTTTCCTTCATTGAAACTTTGCTATATTTATTTTAGTGCTAAAATTTTTTTTTTTAAATATATTTGCAATTAATTTGTTAAGATTTTGGTAAGTATTGAATACAGTAAAAATTAAGAATTCATTAAATAAACACCATGAAAATAAAAATATTCAACAATTGTTTTGGATTTGAAATAATTAAGACATTCATTTCAATTTTGTCAATTATAGGGTAATAAATTTACAGATTTTTAGAGTTTTGCTCATGTTGTGGGAAGATGTAAAGTTTTTTTGATATAAATAGGCTTTTAGAACAAGATAAACAAAAACAAATTTGTCTGTTGTTATTATTAGTGTTGTTATTATATATTGGGGCACATAATTGACTTACTTGTACATTATAGTATATTTATTTATGAGAGCGAATAATAGTAATGATAAACAAAAAAATTGTAATCTCTATTTTTAATGAAGCTTTTAGGAGTCAATCTATATGTAATATTTTTAAGATTTTAATTTTACAATAGAAAAGTTATTTCTATGATATTATGTATTATAATTTTGTGAAAAATAAATTGTGTGAGAAAGTTTTGAATTCAATTCACAGATTTCTCTCTTATAATTAATCATTATTTGTGGCACATGAGACAGCTGAGACTATTATTGTACCTTGTAGTATATTTATTTTTGAATATGCCTTACTACTAATAGTGGTAACTAGCAGGCAACGCCCGCTTCGCTGGTCCCTATTTTTAAATGAATCACTATAATGAATTCTCAAAATTGTATTAATTTTTATCACGTGAAAAAAAAAAAAAGAGAAAGAAAATCTGAGTAGGAAAAATGTCGCACCGGGTTCTCACTGCCTTCGGAAAAAATTCCCAAACTGCTCTAACCCTTATTTCTATTATTTTCCCACTTCGCCCCCCCCCCCCTCCTGTCTATCCTAATAATTTTACAAATTTGAAAATATCCGCAATCGATTTGTAAGTATCAAAAACCTCTATGCACCAGTTTTCAAATGATATATCTCTATTTTTATTTTTTTTGCCGCTCTACTCCCCCCCCCCCCCCCTTCCCGCCCTCCCAATAATTTTAAAAATTCGAAAATATCCGCAATCGATTTGTAGGTATTGGAAACCTCTATGTACCAATTTTGAATGATCTAACTCTATTTTTTTTTTTGCCCCTCTGCCCACCCCTTCCCGGCCCTCTTAATAACTTTACACTTTCGAAAATATCCCCATTCGACCTGCAGGCCCCTAAAATCTATCTGTACCAATTTTGAATGGCCTAACTGTATTTCTATTTGTTTTTGACCATAGCCCCCCCTTACCGCCCCCCCCCCCCTCCTGCCCCATCTAATAAATTTAAAAATTCGAAAATATCCGCAATCGATTTGTAAGTATCGAAAACCTCTATATACCAATTTTGAACGATCTAACTCTATTTTTATTTTTTTGCCCCCCTCTTCCCTCCCCCTTTCCCGGCACTCCTAATAACTTTACACTTTCGAAAATATCCCCATTCGACTTGCAGGCATCTAAAACCTATCTGTACCAATTTTGAACGGCCTAAATGTATTTCTAATTGTTTTTGCCCATAACCCCCCCCTTGCCGCCCTTCCTAATAATTTTACAAATTCGAAAATATCCGAAATCGATTTGTAGGTATCGAAAACCTCTATATACCAATTTTGAATGATCTAACTCTATTTTTATTTTTTGCCCCCCCCCATCTCCCATCCCCCCTTCCTGCCCCTCCTAATAACTTTACACAATCGAAAATATTCTCATTCGACTTGCAGGCCTCTAAAACCTATCTGTATCAATTTTGAATGCCCTAACTGTATTTCTATATGTTTTTGCCCTTTAGCCCCTCACCCCCCTGCTGCCCCACCTGGGGGCTGAATTTCTAAAATTCCAGAAATTGGTTTTTAGATATTTGCATTAGCTATATTTTAGAGCAAAAATTTCACGCATATCTATTTTTTTGTTTGAGATATATAGGATTATGCGAAATCACGTTTTACGCATGTGAAATCACGTTTTGCCCCCCCCGCCCCCCTTGGGGACCGAATTTTGAAAATTCCAGAAATTGGTTTTTTGACATTTGTATTAGCTATATTTTAAAGCAAAAATTTTACTTATATCTGTTTTTTTGTTTGCGATACGAAGGATTTTGTGAAATCACGTTTTGCCCCCCTCCCCCCCTTGGGGGGCGAATTTTGTAAAATCGCTTCTTAGTGGATGCCTACGTCATAGAAAGAACATTGTCACAAAATTTCATGCTTCTAGGTCCAGGGGTTTGGTCTGGGCGTTGATAGATCACCCCCTCACTCACTCAGGAAGTGTTCTTTTATATGTATAGATTAAACAACTATGTTTTCTATTTTTTGTTAGATTTCCAGGTGTACATTTATTTTTCTCTAAATCTTCATTTCAAACTATCAAAATTATTTCTATGAAATTTATCATAATTTTGTTGTTTATTTATTTTAAGTTCAATAGATAGATTTCTCTCCTATACTTTATTATTTATATTCTTTTTTTTTTCTTTTGTGACACATTTTTGGCTATTTTGCATTTGAAAATGATAACTAAAGCAAGGGGTCCCACAGGTGACTGACATGTTCTCCTCTAAAATTTGGTAAATCTGAAATTCTGTTTTCAATCCAAGTCGTGCTTATCCACTCATCATCAGTTTAGCCATTTGAATTTTGTGGTGGTTTTCTCCAAACCGTGTGTAAATACAGGCTAGGACTTCTTAGAAAGACCCCCCCAACATGCGCATATGCACTCCTCTCTGGCCTAGGACCTTAGTGTAGTCAATTGGCCGTAATCTCAACACCACACTAAGTCAAGAAGGATCAATTAGCTATTTTCTTTTTCTTTTCTTAAGAATAAGATATTTTTTTAATGTATATTATATATTGTGTAAATCCTCTCATTTCAGCAGTCAATATATACAGTGTGTTAGTTCAAATTAAAAGTTTTTGGGGCCCATTTTTGTGTGAATTTTTTTTTTTTTTTTTTTTTTTTTTTTTTTGGAAATATATATATATAATATATATATATATAATCTTTTATTTCAGCAGTCAATCTAGTCCAGATTTTAATTCTTTAGAGCCCATTTTTGTGAAATTTCCTTTTTTTTGGGGGGGGGGGGGTGGAAGGATATATATATATATATGTTAATATATATATAAATCATTCCTATTAATGTAAATTCAAAAAGCTAACTTGGAAATTTGTGCAAAGTTTTTCGTTGCAGATCCGCACCGTCTTCAAGCGTGAATTCCAGGTATTCTAGGCATCTACTGTTTGCACTTCTGTCAGTTCTTCCTTTTCTCAATCAAATGTTTCCACCTTTTGATGTCTGTTAATGGTTTGTTCTCGTTGCAACTGCACACTTTCTGTATTAATCTCAATTGCTTTGCGATTCATGGCATAATGGTAATTCTCGTAATTTACTAATTTTTTGATATTATCAAAATATATTTTTATGCTATTGTTTTGAAAAATTCTGGTTAGAGCAGTGGTGATTTTATTAAATTTCGTATCATTTTTATGTTCTTTGATTCTGGTTTTACTTATTTATTTTTTGTCATTCTAAATAAAATATTTTTTTAATTATCATCTGTTTTATATATATATATATATATTTTTTTTTTTGAAATTCCTGATGTTTCTAATTGGTTTATTTTATCTGTATCACTGCGAATTATTTCAAAGATGTTTGAATTGGGTTTAATGGGTATGTTTATATTCATTTTAGAGGCGTCATTTTAAATTTTTATAGCAGTACCTTTATCCAGACCTGTATAAAATAAAAAACTTTCTGCGCACATGACCCAAAAGCTAAAAATTTTCTGCAAGCTAGGAAAAGCTGGAAAAAAGCCTAGCACAGCATCATACGGCACTGCGCTAGGTCAAAATTGTAAACATCTCCAAAAGTTGTTTGCGTTTTATCTTTTACGCTGAAACGGTCAATGCAATGTTTGGAGATTGGAAATAGTAAACTTCCTAAACAGTGTACAGGACTACAGCAATGAGGACGTTATAGAAAGCGAGAAAAATAAAAAATAAACTTTGCAAGTTATCCACAGGCTCTGATTATCTATGGGTTGCTGCACGACTCAATTCCACGAATAATCTGGAGCTTACCAAGTTTACAGACAGGTAATCTCTCTCTCCTCATCCCCTAAAAATCTTTTACCCTCTTAAAAAAAGAAAAACTGACTTTCCACAAGATAGGAAAATTTTCCATGCACGTGTGCTTCTATATTCTACAGCCCTGCCTTTATCATATGGGAACATGGTTGTAAATTTTGGTTTTATTTTTTTTGATGTTATTGATGTGATTTAATTTTTTAATATGTTTTTTGTATAAGAGATAAATTAAACTTTTATGATATCCTGCTTTTTTTTTTGTAATTTCTACTATTTTTTCTAATTCTTTTTCAAGTAAAATTTCATTTGAGCAAACTAAAATAGCACAATTAATATAGGTTTGAATTGTATTTATTTTATATTTATATAATGTTTTACAATTTACTATTAATTATTTCATCGCTGTTGTTTGGTTTTCGGTAAACTGTAGTTTCAAACAATTTCATTATGTTCATTTCTTGTTACAGTGACCAGATAATTCAATTGGTGGTTATTTTCAATTTCATGTGTGAATTGTATATTTCTGGCTATTTTATTTAATCTCTCAACAATTTCATTTATTTTGAATTTTTTATTTATTACAGAAAAAACATCATCAACATATCAGAACCAAAAAACTATTTCATTTTTAAAATTTTAAAAAATTGTTTGTTCAGTTAATCTAAGTTTCAGTTCGGCGATTATACCTGAGACGGGCGATCCCGTTAGGACGCTTTTCATCTGTTTGTAATGGTCCCAGTGTTTTGGTTCACATGAATAGGGGATACAAGCTCTTAACGTCCCTCTTCACTTACTGTCGCCAGAAGCCCGAGACAATGTTATTTTATGGGGAAATTTTCTTTACAAATAACTTATTTCCAACTGTTAAATTGACGGACATTTTTAAAAAATGTATTTTTTAAATTTTTAATATTTTATTTTGAAATTGCAAAATGAAAAAATTTTACATATTGAAAATTCGTATTTTGCAGCTTCAAAATAAAATATAAAAAATTAAAAAAATAATTTTTTAAAAAAGGTCCATCAATTTAACAGCTGGGAATTTTCAGAATGTGAAAATAGAATTTAAAAATATGTATTAGTTAATAAGTTATTTGTAAAGAAAAATTTCCCATAGAATAACATTAGCTTCGGCTTCCGGTGGTGGTGAGTGAAGGGGGCCCTTAAATTAATCCCCACAGTAGGATTTTTTTTTTTTGTCTTAGATACAGGTGTAATCAGTTGACCCTAATTCATGCAGCACATCATGTTTGCACATTGAGGGTTTTCCCCTCCCCATGTAATATCTAAGAATTTTGTTTCTTTATATTTATGGATATCATATCTCATTGAAAAACAGAGTTTCTGAAATGCATTAATATGTATGTCTTTCATCAATATATATTTAAATAGATATTTCGACATGTATTCTATAGCTGACGTGCCAATAAGGTATTAAATGAATACTTTTATTAATAATCATGTGCTTTGTCATTAATAAGTCTCCCTTCACCATTCATTCTTAATGCAAGTAGCAATTTTCAAGGTTATATGCGAATTGTACTCCTTGTAAATTTGCTGAAGAAAGTTACATAGCTAATCTGATTCTGTTATTTATAAATGCTTAAAAGGGTGAAAAAATAAAAATATAACTGTATGATTTTATGTAAGGTTTTTGATTTTTACACCATGTTTGCTGTATTCAATACTTGTATTAAGTTACATATTTTTGTTAACATGAGTAAATTAATTTTCTTTCTTTTGGTTTTTATTGTGTTTCTGTTACTGAATCATGTTATTGTAATGTTATTTATTTAATATTATCAATATTAACCTTTTCGCTACCAGAGTCTCAGGAGAAAAACTGCCACCACAGCCCAGACATCTTATTATTTAAATATGATACCAATTGTCATTTATTTTTGTGGAATGTATCGATAACGTTCTAACTAAGACCAATAACATCCTGTATCTCTTTTATTGTTTTATAACATAATCTGTCTGTGTGCGACACAATTTGGTGCAAACAATTATCATAAACTGATAATGACCACCCGTCATATATTTGTGACACCGGGCTCAGATAAGAAAATCGGATTGTCACATATATGTGATGCTGGTAGCAAAAGGGTTAATAGTGTATTTTTGAATCGCTAATAAAATTTAACTGGTTAATACCTAATATACTTAGTGGATGCAATAACATTCTCATAAAATAGTATATTAAAGGTAGTTTTCCTACTTTTTTTTTTTTTTTTCTGTGTTAGTTCTTGTATTCTCATTTTTTAATCTTTTGTGATAGTTTTTTTTTTTTTTTTTAAATGATATTTTCATAAAAGTTTTCTAAAGAAAATTATCTAGTGAATCTCTGTGATTCTTTTATTCATGAATCTTTGAAAGAAGAATAAAAAAACAACCACTGCTGGGGTCTGTCTAGAAGAAAATCTGCATCCATTAAAGGACCCTTCACAAAATTTTATATCTTAAAAAAGCACCCATCACAAAATTTTATATCTTAAAAAAGCACCCTTCACAAAATTTTTTATCCTAAAAAGGACCCGTCACAAAATTTTTTATCCTAAAAAAAAACTTTGTAAGGTAAATGTCCCAGTAGTGGGCCACTTAAGGGCATTTCCTCAATTACTATAAAACTTTCAAGAAGTTTTGCTAAACTATATTTTTTTATGATTGTTCAAACTCTTATCTATAATAATAATCTTCTAAAATATTAAAAATATTGTAATATCAATTTTAAAAAAATTAAAAACTTGGATCACTCTATGCCCCAGAAGTGGGCATAGCAAAATTTTAATGTACCAGTAGTGGGCATACCAAAAGTGAGCCACCCATACTTTCCAAATATGCTTAAAAGAAAGAATAGAAACATTATACACAGTAATAATAAGACTATATTAACATTTTTGCACTGTACAAATACAATAAAAATGGCTTAATGTTGATGAAATCTTTTATTTATGCATTCTTGCCACATGAAATTTACATTTTTTCTTTAATAGGCAATTTTTTATTATATGTGAATGTTAACTGTCTGTCTCTCATCTTAAGTTCTGGTTGGGGTATTACAGATAATAAATCTTGATATGTGATAGTGAATAAATAATTTTTGACAATTACAAAGTCCTTTTTGGTCTTTGTGAATTTTAACCCCTGAACTTGTATTGCTTTATGTTTTATATTTTGAATTATGCATAAATATCTATATTTTTGTGTATTTTTTCTACTTCCCATCAGGGACACAAGAACAAATTGATCTTGTTTTTCTTTTCCATTTTTCTTTCAATTTTTCTTTTTTCTTTTTCGGCAGCTTTTGCATTTTTAGCAACGTCTTTCTTTTTATAATACATGACCATTTCTGGTGAAGTAACTACAGTAGGATTTTTTTTTTCTTGCTTTCTCTTTTTTCTTTGATGATCCTTCTTTTGTGGCCAGAAAAAAGCCCTCTTAAATGGTGATAGAATATTTTTCGATAGCCCAGCAATTGGAGAGTCCTTATTATTGTTTGCCTCCTTACAGAGTCCAAATGATTTGTGCAGTTCAGCCTCTTCCCCAAAAGTTTTGATGGTATCACTTATCCAGGGTTGCTACACAAATCAGGAGAAAAAATTCCCTGTCTCTTCTGGAAGTAAAATAGATGACACATAATCATGCAGCAGTAGAATCTAACTTGTTTACAGGTCAATTGAACATATTTAGGGTTTATTAATTTTATTAACTTACTATAGTTGGAGAAAAAAAACATAATTAATTCATTATAAAGCACTAAAATTTTTAAAAAATATTTGATTATAAAAAAAAAAAAAAAATCCAATGTTTTTCCACAAAATTACAGAATTCACTGAATTTTCCTTGTTTTTGCAATAAATTTCCAAATTCCCTGAGTTTTCCCTGTTTTTAGTAGATTTTCAATTCCCTGAGTTTTCCCTGTTCCATAGCAAAACTTAAAGGCTGCAAAAATTAAAACTGAATTAGTTTTTCATCATTTAAAAATGCATATTTTAAATTATTAATATTTACAGTAGAAACTCAATCCATTGTTTTTTCACGGGATGCATGAAAAAATTTTTAAATAATGTAAAATATTATTCAACATAAAACAAATATACTTAATAGTAATATTATTAACATTATATTTTATTGTTATATTAATGCCTTTTCAAAACGTTGCAAAGATATTTTAAACAAAAGTAAACCAAAACTAGAAGTATTTATATTTTGTTGTGGAATTGCTACAGAGTAAATATACTATCATTATTATATATATAATTAAATATGCATAATATCTTTATAATGTATCGAAAAATTACAAAACTATTATTTTAATGCAAGGAATGGCTAAAATTACCTAGATAATTCACATACATTTCAAATCAAAACAAAAGTTTAAATATATATGTATTATAAAATAAATACACCAAAGCTTACAGAATTGCTTTATCTGTATTTTACATATTGTCCTCAAAATAAACAATCAGTTGTTTTATAATACTAACTTCAAAGGTAACTACAATTTGAGAACAATTTTCATTATACACATATTTTAGATTATATAACTTGCGTTACTTAAGAACAAAATACGAATATGGTGAATTACCACATCACAATATTATTTCAATATTTTGTTTACTTTGTATTTGCTATTTAGTGTATTTAATTCTTTCATTTTATTCTGACTATAATAGTCAGAATTGGCTGGTATTCATCCTGATATGTATCATGATATTTATAAGCTAATATATGTATCAAAATGACATAATTATTGAAAGATTAAATCTTAGGGAATCTTATTTAATCATAAAAATACATCTCATTCACAACATATAAATAAAATGAAAGAATTAAATATACTAAATAGCAAATACAAAGTAAACAAAATATTGAAATAATATTGTGATGTGGTAATTCACATATTTATAGAAGTAATTTTTAAGAATGTTCTATTAATGTACCATTAGTGGGCCACGTGGCCCACTACTGGTTCTGATAGAAATAAAACAAATTTAATTATACAAAATAAGATTACAAGATGTAATCTTTTTATTAAACATCATAAAACAGTCTATATGAGAAAAGGCATGTGTTCCAGTACTGGGCCTGCTAGGCCCACTACTGGAACATTTAGTAAAACATTGATCCAAAAGTGGGCCACCCTCCATTACCTATAAATTATTGATATTATTTAATTTAATGATAGTTTATAATATATTCAGTATTTAATGAAATAATATCAATAAAAATTCATTTTTAAAACAAGCAGAATGTATGCTAAAAAGGAGTTGAATGAAGACTTATCTCTTAAGGAAACCATTAAGAATAGGAATGCTGCTCTCTGAGACTAACTTCAGCAAAAAAAATTTTAACTCCTAAGTAAACAGGAAATGAAGGTTGTGCCTCTGGTATCTAGTCAATAAGGGTTTCAGCTCATCAGAGGCAGATCTCTTATCTCATTTGAATGTTGGAATTTCTTATTTTTAATTTAAACATTCAAGTGGCTCACTACTGGTACATGGCCCACTACTGGTACACTTACCTTAATCCTTCACAAAACTTTCCCCGTAAAAAACAGACCTTTAATAAATCTGTTTCATTTCGAAAACTAATCTTCTATGGAACAAACTGGTCAGCTGAATAATTGGATGTGAATTGCTGTTTTTCCTTGAAAGCTGATATTCAATTTCTAATTTATAAAAGGTTTCTGTGCATATGTGTAAGTTTAGCTGTATAAAAGTGAACATTCATTATATAAAATGAAACCTTAATTGTAATTTTATTTTGCAAAATTACATTTTTCACAATTTCACAAAAACAGGAGGACCATAGCCGAAAAGTTTAGAAAGACTTTATTTTCACATTAACTTAGATTCACAAAATTATGTGTAGAATTTTTCACGATTTCATAAAAACAGGACCCTGTCTGAAAATTCTGGACAGACCCTTGCTCTGTATGACTTTGTGTACACTTTTGTTTCTCAGCCATATTTGCTATGTTAATATGTTTATTAAGCTAAGTCACATATTTTTGAGTATGATTTTCTTTCTTTTACTTTTTATTAAGTTTATGTTATTGCAATGCCATTTATTTATTTATTATTATATTAAAATTATTATTAATGTGTTGGCTTTTTCTTAAATAAAATCATTGCATGACATTTATTTTAAATTACCTTTTCCTTGAAACACAAGTGATAACAAAATTATAACTACTACATTTAATTTTTATAAATTAATTTTCTGGTCTTTTTTTTTTTTTTTTTTTTTTTAAGTGAAAACTTCTTTAGGCACGTTGAGCACTTTTTGGGTAAACAAAAATCATGGAACTTGCGTCATCATCACTGAATGTTTTCAATGAGCTATATGTATACTGTGTATATATGTACATAGATATACCTCCGTGCATTATTAGTATACATTATATATATACAAAGAGTATATCTCTCTACATATATATCCATATATGTAGCGCACAGCATGACATGCCTCATATACATATATATATATGTGTAAAATGTATATTAATACGAATAGTATACTGGCTACTGGCATCTGTCTCTTTCTAGTTCTATACTCTATGTATGTATGTACTTTTTCCACAGTATATACATAGTTTACAAAGTACAGGCACTTGTTTTTATACAGACTGTTATATTCTTCTTTTTGCTTTCAATATAAATTTTCAAATAAATAACAAAAAAAAAAAAAAGAAAATTATTTCAGTCATATTACAATATTAACACTTCTTTCCAAACCAAAAATAATAATCTAATAGCTCGACGATACAATTCACAAGTTACTTAGTTTTCACTTCTATCGGCAGTCCCCAATGACTGCCTCATTAATTTTTTTTTTTTTTAAATTCTTTATTAGTTTCAATTAGTTAAAATGTAAGATATATTATGTGGATGCAGCAACATTATCATTTTTTTATTATGTTTCTGTTATTAAATTATGTTATTACAGTGTCATTTATTTATTATCAATATTAATAGTATATTTTTGAATCTCTAATCAGTTTTAACTTGTTAATATTTAATATATTTAGTGGATACAATAACATTCTTATAAAACAGCTTATTAAAAATAGTTTTCCTACTTTTTTTTTGTGTGTATTATTGTTCTTGTATTCTTATTTTCTGTTCTTTTATGATATAGTTTTATGATTATTTCATAAATTTTTTCTGAAGAAGATTATGTAGCTGTGATTCTTTTATTAATGAATCTTTAAAAGAAAGAATATATATATATAATGGGTGTACCAGAATAAAATAGACTATTACTATTTGTATGTATGCATGCAAATTTTATATTATATATAGACATATACGTTTTTTATAGATTCTTAATTACATTGGTAAAATCTGTGCAACAACTCAAAAGCAAAAATTACATTGCAACTACAGGATAGTATGAAGAGCAAGGACGTAGAAAAATTGGTACTTTCCAAGTTCAAAAGTGGAGAATCCAGAAGCAAAATATTTCATCACTTGAAAGGTGTTTTAAGTTCTGCCACTGTTTTTAAGTGGTATAATATGATTAGAAAGAGTGACAATATTAAAACATCTCAACCCCCAGACTGTCTACACATTGTCCGCACCAAACATCTGATTCAAAAAGTGAAGAGTCACTTGACACATAAGAAGAGCATATACATAAGGAAACTTGCTAGGGAACTGAAAGTATCAAAACCATCTGTACAGTGAATACTTAAAAATGACATTGGATTAAGACCTTACAAAAAACGAATACAACCTAAACTCATAGAAACCCAAAACCAGAAAAGAATGAAATTCGCTAATTGGGTGCGATACAATTTCAGAAAAGGTTAGACTAAGAGAATCCTTTTTTCTGATGAAAAAAGGATTTACATCCACTGGACTGCTCAATTTAAGAGGAATTTGTGCAGCAGATGAACTGGGATAAAATAAAATGTTAAAAAATACTGATTTCAGAACTAAAACGAGCTGTAAAAAGAATAAGAAAGGACGTAATAATGGAAAGTTGTCTAAGTTGGACCAGAAGCTTACATTGAATGGCAAACAGCAGCGGGGATTATTTACATAAATTAATATGTTGCATTTTGTTTATTATTCTATCTATATTGTTTATGTGTAAAACCAAGCTGGGTTTCATTTAAATAAATTTAGTTACACATCAATTTATATCAGTCTATTTTATTCTGGTACACCCGTTATATATATATCTGTATGACTTTGTGTACAGTTTTTTTTTTTTTTTTTTTTTTTTTTTTTTTCTGAACTATATTTGTTATATTAATATGTTTATTTTAATAAAGTTACATATTTTTGAATTCAATTTTTAGTTTCCCATCATACTATAGATATGGGGAACTTAGGTAATCGTGAAAATTTTCGACCATTTTTTTTTTTTTTTTTTTTTTTTTTTTACTTTTTACTTTTTTACATGTTTTTAGGTGTGAGGAATCTGAAAATGACAAAATGGATTAGAATAAGATAAAAATATCAGAGTGAATGGTAGATAGCCTATTAGGCAGGGATTTCATTCTGTCACTGTGTCAAGCGTTTGGTCAAATTCATTTCTCTTAACATAACTATGTTAAGAGAATGTCCTGTACTAGAAATTTATGAAAACATATATATGATGGGGAACTGAGCAGAGTCCACCTATGCCAACTAGTTTACTTTTAGTTTTTATTAAGTTTATGTTATTGCAATGCCATTTAGTTGTTTATTATTCTATAAAAGTATTATTAATGTGTTAGCTTTTTGTTAAATAAAATCATTACATGACACTTATCTTAAATTACCTTTGCCTTGAAACACAAGTGATTATAACTACTTAAATTATAGTAAAAAGTATAGTACTTAAATTATAACTAATTAATATATAATTTTTATAGATTAATTTTTTGGTCTGTCTTTTTTTTTTTTTTTTTTTTTTTTTTTTAATTCTTTGTTAGTTCCAATTAGTTAATACTAGCAAAGCCCCAGTTCGGGAATGAACTGAATTCTGAATGCGGGAAAAATTTCAAAATCAAACTTGAAATTTATAAAACTCGGCCTGATGCTGCCTGCGTGCCAATAAATCAAAGTTTGTTAACAAAACCATTTTTTAATTCATGAAATCAATGAAGGTAGTGAATCAGCGAAGGCTTTTCTCGCTTCGCTGGTCACTATATTTAAAGGAAACTCTTTTCTATATCACTTTACAAATAAAAATAAAATTTGAAGAAATCATGAAATTGCTTTAAAGCCTGCTTTGGTTTCCCGTTGTTTTTCAATATCACGTGATTGAGCAGACGACTATTTTATTTATTTAACATTCATTTAAATATTTCCATTAATTTTTGGAACTGTTGTGCAACTTTATCTAAATTGTTTTTTTACTCCATTTTCAATTTTCATTTTTAAATGTGCATGAGTAAAATATTTTATAATTTTTTATTTTTCGCCTGAAAGCATATTTCATTTTATGTTTGAGAAAAAAAAAAGTAATTTTTTTTTTCTTTTTAGCAACAATTGAAATTTTAAATGTTCACATTTAAAGCTTTTACCAGGTTATTATTTTCACATTTTAATTAATTTTAAAAAATCTAATCAAAATTTCGTTACAAATAAGGTACCAAATGAAAAGGGCATTTTTTCTGAATCTGTTGGTATAATTAACTTATCGATCGGACAATTAGATTTTTTACTTTCTTCTATATGTAATATAGAGAAAGTATTGGATTCGCGAAAATTTTCGAAGTCCATGTTTTGATGGATTTACATGTTTTGAAATGTCTAGATTACGAATTAATAGTTTTTAGAAAATGTCTGTCTGTATCATTTTTTTGTGGACGCTGTATCTCACGAACCAATGAATGAAATTTAACCAAACTTGGTATTTAGTTGCACCCTGACATGAACTGGTGCTGATTAGATTTGGGGATCAATAGCTCAACAGGTGGCGCTGTGATCGCATTTTATGCAAATTTTTAACATGGCAGCATAGGACAAAATTCCGTATAAATGGGCATAATGAGAGTTATTTTAAACTTGTGATTGTAAAATTAATATGAATTATTGATAATAGTAATAGTTAACTAGGAAAAAATTTTTGTGCATGTGGGGGCATCGACCCACCCGTGGGGGCAAAGTTTCAAGATGGGTATCTTTCGAAAGGTCTCGTCAATACCTTTAAAACGAATGGAGGAGTTATTTGAAACCTGTGATTGTAAAATTAATATGAATTATTGATAATAGTAGTATGTAACTAGGAAAAAAATTTTGTGCATGGGGGGGGCATCGCTGGGGAAATACCCCTCCAGGGGGGGTAAATTTTCACAATGGGTATCTTTCGAAATATCTCGTTGATAATAGTAGTAGTTAACTTGGAAAAAGTTTTTGTTGGGGGGGGGGGGGCAAAGTTTCAAGATGGGTATCTTTTGAAAGGTCTCGTCAATACCTTTAAAACGAATGGTTGAACCATAAATCTGTGATAATTTAAAACAAAGTTATCTATTTTTTTTTTACTTTTAACAAAAAAAACTGAAAAAAAATCGTTTTTTTTTTTTTTTTAAACGAAATTTTACCAAACTTGGTATTTAGTTGGTCCCCAACATAAACTGGTGCTGATTATGTTTGGGGATCAATAGCTCAACAGGTGGCGCTGTGATAGCATTTTATCTAAATTTTTAACATGGCAGTATAGGACAAAAATTCGTATAAATGTGCATAATAAGAGTTATTTTACACTTGTGATTGTAAAATTAATATGAATTATTCATAATAGTAGTACGTAACTAGGAAAAAAATTTTGTCCATGGGGGGGGGGGGGGTAAATTTTGAAGATGGGTATAATTCGAAAGATCTCGTCAATACCTTTAAAACGAATGGTTGAACTATAAATCTGTGATAATTTAAAACAAAGTTATCGATTTTTTTTTTACTTTTAACAAAAAAAAAAGAAAAAAAATTCGTAATTTTTTTTTTTAAATATTGTTACTGATTGAATATGTATTACTTTTAACAAAAAAAAAAAAAAAAAAAAAACTTAGAAAAATAATCGTATTTTTTTTTTTTTTTTTTTTTTTTTTTTTTTTTTTAATATTGCTACTGATTGAATATGTATAAGAAAATATAGAAGAAAGTCTTGTGGTGGCCACAACATACTAGTTTAAAATTAACTAAAGTATGAAAAGCTCGTGGCAACAACACACAGGCAAACAGAAGAAAATATCTCTTAGCCAATCAACCTGCGTCCAGCCACGGACTTACAGGAAAAAACTCTCTTAGCCATTTATATATAGAGAGATGTAAGATATTATTTGGATACAGTAACATTCTCATAAAATGATATATATATATTATTGCATTACATTGTTAATTTTTTCTCATGGTCATTTTGATATTGATTTTTCTCTCTTTCAATATACAGGACCCTTCGATAACTTTCTACAACAAGCCTTGGATTTATATCTGTTGTTTTTATACAGTCTGTTTGTGCAACATTTATTGTACTTTAAATATTTTGGTGAATCATACATCTGATAAAATGTGGAAAAAATTAATATGCTGTGGCCATCACAAAACTTTCTTCTATATCATTTTATATAACAGCGCCTCTTGACATGCACAAGAAATGTAATCAACTTAGCTTATCATAATTAACATTTATCATATGTGATTTAGTGCAATTTTCACTAGTAGATGTTGAGATATATTCATCTGGAAAATAGCAAAAAATATTAGCAATGCCACCTGTTGGATAGGATACACCCAAATCTAGTTTTACAGAATATCCCCCTCGCATACGAAATTTGGTATATTTATATATCATAGAAGATGGGATATTGCATTCCAGTAAACAAAATTAAATTACAACATAGTACAGAGTGACTAGCAGTCAGGGAAAATCAAAGAATCAGGGAATTTAGAAAATCTGGTAAAGTCAGGGAATAGTCAAAAAATTTCCTTTAAAGTCAGGGAATTTTAACAAATTTTGTGAAAATAAGCTATATTGATCATTAAATTATTAATGATATTTTAAATTACTAAATATTTTGCTAATGTCATGAAATTTTCATTGAAAATAAACAGTGAGAGTCAGGGAAAAATGGAGGAAAATATCGAAAAATAATCAGGGAATTTGAAAAGGTTTAAATGCTAGCCACCCTGTAGTAGTGTTACAACTGTCAGCTGATATGCACCCACACTGAATCAGCATAGTCTAGTCTTGCATAGCATCCATTGTACACACCACATTTTGTGCTTTTACAGGGTTCCGACTGTCCTTGAAAGTCCTTAAGAAGGACTTGAATTTCATTTTCTTTTTCAAGGGCCCTTGAAAGTACTTGAATTTTGTGCAAAGTCCTTGAAAATCCTTGAATTTTCCACTCCAATAGACGGGCTTAGCGCGAACTCTGTCAAAGCTAAACTATTTCCATCTCCACATGCGTGCGCCATTGTCTAATATAATGATTTTGTCATAAAATTCTTATTTCATTGTCTTGTTTCTGCATACAGTTTCAACTTTTTTTTTTTTTTGCCAGTTTCATACCTGTTTGATGGACTGGTCATTAATTTTGAGCAGAAAGTGATCAGACCAGGACTCAAACCTAAAAACTGTGGAATAATCATAATGATTCCAAATGTTAAACTAATCGTTTTTTGACTCTTGTGAAAGTTAATTTGGTCAATCCATCAAAAGTGTATTGTGAAAACAGGCAAAGTTATTCTAATAATAATAAAAAAAAATATTACTAATGAAAGTAGTTACTAAAGTTTTGTGTAGATGCCTAGCGTTCTGTGATTTTCCCCTAGTCCTTGAAAAATTTCAAATAGGCCTTGAAAAGTCCTTGAATTTTTTTCTTTTTTAAGAGTAGGAACCCTGTTTTATACACCATAGATGCTGAGATATAACCTTCCTTTAAATGTGGGAAATCACAGCACATCAGTTCTACTTGTTGGACAATATATTTCAAAAGCTAAACAAATCATGGTCCAACCAAATATCAAGTTTTTTAAAATTCCATTCAGTGGTTCATCAACGTTCACAAAATTTTGCTGACACACACAGATAGACAGACATTAAAAAAAAAAAAAAAAGTTTGAATTGTGTACAAAACTTCTCAAAATGTATAAATTTGTCGATTTTTTTTTTTTTTAAAAATGAATTTAACACTTTCTTTTTATGTATACAGAAAAAGTGAAAAGAAAAATCTTCATTAAAAAATCTTTTTTTTTTCTCTTCTCAAGTTTAAGTAAATGCTAGAACCTTTTGCTATATATGTATATTTTAATTAGTTTATAATACTAACCATGTTTTTCTTTCTTTCTTTTTTTCTTTTTTTTTTTTCAGTAACTATTGATATGGAGGCGATGCAACACCTACAGTTGTTGGCAGTCAAATCCCTTGTTATACTATGGAAAAATTTTGCTATCAGAATTACTCATTATCTTATATATTTATTTTTTTAAAACCCGTTTTCACATTCAAAGTGTTCACATCCATAAAATTAGTTTTTGTTTTCTGAAAACGGAATTTTTAAAAAAATCTTTTATATTAAAGAGAGAGAGAGAGAAAAAAAAAATCTGGATACAGTAGAACTTGGATAATTCGTAGTTGAAGGGACCAGAAAAAAATTCGAAATATCCAAAAATTCGAATTACATATACTATTTTGTCAAAAAAAAAAAAAAAAAAAAAAAAAAGATAAATTAAAAAATTAAAGCTCTACGATCAAAGATTTAACACAAACTTTTTGTCTAAGAATACTCCTTCATCCCCCTCCCATTAAATCAATATTTTTTACGAGCTTTATTATTCAACACTTTTTCTAAAAGTAGTCGGATATTTTTTATTTCTTCTTTAAGTACAATTTTTGTGTCATAGCATATGACTTGATACAAAAATAGAATCTTCTTCATTAGACATGACTTTCAATTAAAAAACCCCCTCGAAGTTCATGTATGTGCACCATATCTTCTGATGCACTAGTTAGGGGCTTCTCTTGTATTTCCTTATCCTTCTTTTGAAAGACTGTTAAAACATATTAGCTGAGAAAAATCTCGGGAACAAATTTTACAGTAATATTTTAAAGGTAATTGTACGAAAAATTCGAATTATCCACGATTTTTTAACATTATTTTAATACAAAATTCAAGGGACCGAGTAAAAAGTTCGAATTATCCAGAATTTCGAATTAAACAAGTTCGAATTGTTCAAGTTTCACTGTAATAAGTATTTAATTCAACAGTTGTAAACATTTTGAATGTGAAACAACGGCAAAACTTTAGGCAATAACAATTCTGAAAACAAATTTCCTCATATAGAATAGAATGGATTGTCCAGTAATTGTGAGAATGCCCTTAAAGACTGTACACCACATGAGTTAAATTCCTTTCTTTCTTTCTTCGCATGTTATCTAATTGGATTTTCGTTGCTTCATTTCATAAGAATATCTCATTCGAAATAAAGTTTTTTGAATTCTGTTTTTTGAATATTAATCTTTAAGTATAGTGCCTTTCAGCTCAGTGAACAGTTTTTTTTAAATAGACAAACAAAATAAATATTTCGTTTATCCAAACTTAGAGTCCTCAATTCCCTAATGAAATAAAATATTTGAAATATTTTTTTTCAAAAAACTGCTCACTGAACTGAAAGGCACTGTACTTAAAGAATAATATTTAAAAAATAAATAAATAAACTTTTTTTTTTTTTTTTTTTTATGAAATATCCTTATAATACAAAGCAGTGAAAATCCAACTGGATTGCATGGGAAGGAGAGCGAATCTCTCGTACTGTAAAGATATCTCATTCAAAGAGGAAGTTTTTAAGATTCTGTTTTTTTTTTTTTTAATTCCATTTCCAAAGTCAGATTTTTTTTTTTTTTCTTTTAATATAAATTTAAATATATCATTTCATTATGTAAACTCCAGCCTCTAATTTTCAATCTTGAAAATCGATATTTATTTACTTTTTATTTTGGTTTAGAGAAACTTTCTCACTGGGATAAAAAGTGACATGTTTAAGAATGGAATTCGGAAAATAGAATTTTAAGGAACTTAATTTTTGAATAAGGTATCCTTATACAGTAAAGCACCGTTTACACATTTTTCAAGGGACTGAGGTGAAAAGACGTATAATCGGAATTTTAATAATAACACTTTGATTACTACAAATTTAATTACACCAAAGCAAAATTTACATGAAAATACTAATTAATAAAGTTTCTCAAGTTAGTAAATATGTATTATACATTTTAAAGACAATAATTAATTTGAAAAAAGATTTATCATAAAAAGTGAGAAAAATCATACTATTCGTGCATGACTGGGTACTAATTACTTATATCATATATTGAGTATTCTATTACGTTTCTTAAGAACTATATGAACACATTTTGAATATTAATTACATATATTGCGTATCTTTAATAATAAGCATAAGATTTTTGCCCATACAGATAGTTATTTAACAACATTAAAAATCTTTAATATTCGTCTGATTTGCTGCTTGTCTATGAGTATTAAAAATTTTATTATGAATTCGATTGATTCAATTGAATTCAATTGATCATTATTTTTTTATCTTTCCTGTGTTTCTCCATTTAAGATGCTCTTTAGGAAAAATCTGTCTTATTTAGAATGGAAAATAATGACATGTCGACAAATTTTGGAAAAGACGTATAACCGATATTAGAGACGTATGAACAAAGTATTTTTATGTTAAAATGAATAGCAGTGAATCGGGACTTAACTAAAAAGACGTATAAATGTAAAATATGTACAAACGAGAGACGTATAAACGGTGCTTTACTGTAATAGGAAACAACAAAAAACCCTTAGGATTATATGGGAAGGAAGAAAGGGGGAATTTCTAACTGATGCATAGCCTTAAGGGGATATACATCAATTGAACCTTTTTAAAAAAAAGTCAAATTTGGACCTTAAAAAAGTGTAAAAACACATTTACTTATATTTTCTTATAAGATTGATGGGAGATTCTTGAGGTAATAAAAGAATTAATTATAATACACACAAACATCAAGAAAAATGTCAAGCAAAAACGCTGTTGCCCTCTGTAAAATCCTTCCTGGAACATAAATGTGTACATGTTGTGTCTAGTACCATGTAGTGAGGTAAATACGTTCTAATCTTATAAATTATACATTTCATATTCCTTTCATAAATTCAATTACCGTAATTTAGTATAGATAAGCCGCAGCTTATTAAAATGTTGCGAAAAAAAAAAAAAAAAAAATGCTTTTAGATAAACTGCACCGGAAAGTAAGCGTTGTTACGATGATGTGATAGATAAATAAAGAAAAAAGATATTGTCTTTTAAGGAAAAAGATAAGTCTTCTGACATCTGTGCAAGTTAATAGAAATAATAAATTATTAATTATATACACTAAGCGACAAAAAAAAAAAAAAGCCGCACTGCAGAAAAAATGACTTATACCTTTTTTATTTGTAATAACTTTAAAATTAATGTTTGAAACAAATAAAACTGTCTTGTTTGCATAATACCAAAGGTATGAAATGATACCTATGTATATTGTCGATTTAATAATTCACTTTATTGCACTTTTCTAAGTATTTTTTAAAAATCTGCATAAAACTTTCTTTTTGAACATAATGCAATAACCATACACTTTGCATTCTATTATGATTTATTATGCGAAATAAACAAGTTATATTTTAATATATGAAATAAAACTATATATTTGTTAGATCTAAGCAATTTTTTGTTAAAAATATGTATTCTGCATTGGGTTAACTCCACCTTTATATGGAATTACTGCATTAATGCGCAATGGCATAGTTTTATACAGTGTTTTAATATAAATCTCAGAAATTTCAATGTGCCAAATATCACAAATAATTTTTTCTAGTTCTGGCAGATTTATAGGCTGCAAATTTTGAATCCTCTCCCCTCTCCCCTGCCTTTTTATAAACGAAACGTTTTCGAGCGGATCGCGATTTTGACTATTTCCATGTCTGGTAAATAAGAAATTCTACTATATACTTTGTGGTATTTAACTTAAAGTGAAAAAAGATATGATTACTTACAAAATTATAGATTCTCATGGGAATGTATAAGAAATTTTGACAGTTTTAACTGAATAAACTTACCACAGACGCCGTGTAGTAAGGTGCCTTATTATCTTCAATGGCTGTTTACGGAAATGTCCAAGATACCCCCCAAAATAGTCGGTCAGGCACTACTTTTATGCAGATTGTGTTTTATTTTGAGTTAATTGATACCTTGAGCATAAAAATTTTCCCGAGTGTTTGAAAAGTTATGCACCTCCGTACCATAATGTACGGAGAATGTGTCACTATTTTAAAAGTGTGATTTCATTAAGTCGGTCATATTTTCATTGTCAGATCTGCTTGTTTTCTTTAGCTCGAAATAAGTTAAACTTGACTCATCAGAGAGAACCAGTTCAGCTCAATAATTAACTAATCATTTTTTAATTTTTTTAGCCATCTGAGGTCTTGCTTTTCCACTTCTCTTCACTAAAAATGGAAATTTTTCAAATTTTCTGTCATTTAAACCTGCTTTGTTTAATAGTTGTTGTACTGTAGTTAAAGGAATTATAATACTAAACACTTTTTCTGAAGCTCTTTTATGTTCTAAATGTAATACAAACCGATTTTATAAGCAATGGCTTTTTAACTTACGGTCATCTCGCTTGGATGAGCAGTGTAGAAACCTAAAACCAAATTTCCAGTTTAAACGGCCAAAAACTTTTATATCTTGCTGAAAACCCTTTTACCAATATTTCGTTAACATTTTATTATTTTGCCATCTCACATATTAAAATATTTTTTGATTTTCATTCAAAAATTAATACTTTTTGTGGCATCGTTAACTGCCTTATTCTTACCATTTTTGAAATAAATTCTAAAATTACAATTTTTCTGACAATTGCATTTTGTTTTTAACACTGGACTCAAAGCTAAAGTGTATGTGGAGGACAACATAGTAAAATCTGTTCGAAAATTTGCTTTTTAAACAATAAAATTGGCGGTTATAGAAGGCGAAAAGGAAAACATCCAAGTGCGGCTTTTTTTTTTGTCGCTTAGTGTATATACAAAGTCATAAAAATAATTAATTATAAATAAAAGTAATGAATTATTTTAAAAGGCAATGTATAAAGAAAAAATTAAAACAAAGCCAGTATACAAATACGATGGAAAAAATCAAAAACAAGGGAACAAGATGGCAAAATCCAGATGTATATGCCTAATTAATCAAAATAAGAGGTTATTAGTTAATAAATAAGAGATTATAAGCGTGAATCAATGCTCGAGAAACTTGAATACTAAACTTCCGTTTTCGGGGGAGATCGACTGTTCCAAGATTTATGGACGATGGAATTTGGCCTTATCATTAGATAGTCCGCACTGGTAAATAAGCCGCAATCCCCCCCCCCCCTCCCCCAATAAAATTTTTTTAAATATAGCCCGCGGCTTATCTTCACTAAAATACGGTATATACCCTTCTTAAACTAATAGTACTTTAAATAACGTCGGTAGATAAAAATGTTTTCCATGTTTTTATTAACTTCTATTCTTGTTTGTTTGTGTGTTTTTTTGTCCGGTACAAATCTTGCAATCTGTTTTTAACTAACTTCCCTACTAGCTAGACATTTGAAACTTTCACAGTAGCTCAGAACCCGGTGACAACACAGTACTTCGAAGTCTGATTTTCGAATAGTTTTCTTTTAATTAATTAAAATATGAAAATAATAAGCTCCTAATAGCAATAAAAATAGTCATTAAAATATTAGCTATAATTTAATAGTTGGCAAAAAAAAAAAAAAAAAGTTCATTTTCTTTTGACATAAAAATAAAATCATTTAAATTAAACGTGAGCGTTAAAAGATTGTAAAAAGTTAAATGATGCATCTGGCAAAAATTGACGTCATTATCATTTTAAAGATTTTCTACACATTGATAAAGTGCTAACGTAGTTCATGATGCAAATATATGTTGTTCAGAAAGGATTAATATTTTATTTTTAAAACCAACTTTTTTTTAAATTCAAATTTCCCGTAACTCTTTAAACAATCACATTAGAACGTCCATCTTTGGAATATCGATAATAAGGATTTTCTCGCCAAAAGTCGCCAAGGACAAAAAATCGCCAAATTTGGTGCCAAATCCATTACCTGCCTATTGGAGCTTTTTAATGCGTTTTAAAGGGAAGATTAAGTTATTTTAATGCAAAAAAGAGCTGGAAATGCAGAAAATTGACATTTTATCAATTTACTAAGCCTCTTTGAAAGAATTTATACAAAAATAAATACAATTATTTACAATTTCGTAACAGTACGCATTGATAAAGTGCTAATGTACTTAGTTCTACAGCTATGATTCAACAGAAAATTTAAAATCAGGGTTTATAATAAGTTTTTTTATCTGATAATTATTTTTAAATATAGCCCGCTGCTTATCTTCACTAAAATACGGTATATACCCTTCTTAAACTAATAGTACTTTAAATACCGTCGGTAGATAAAGGATTAAGAGTGTTGTAATTATTCTTTAAAAAATATATATTGTTGTAATGTCCATTTGCTACAGAAAATGTATGACCTAATGTTGGTTACATTAAGAAGTTTAAAGGCAAATTTATATTAATAGAATAAATACCAAATTTCAGTGCATGTACAATCTGTAGCCAATGTACAGAACAACTTAAAATCAGTCGAATCCGTTGTTTTCTATTTGATGTAATTGAAAGAAACGTTTTTTAAATTAAATTATACGTATCACCAAAGAAGCTTATACATTGATGCTGTGGTCTCAACCTAGAACTTTTATAATAAGTACAGGCTGATACACCAGTAACAATGTACAGGAGTACTTAAAACCAGTGAAATCTGTCGTTTTCTATTTGATGAAATTGATAGGAATGTTTTTTAAGTTATATGTTTCACTAAAGAAGTTCATACATCGATTCTGTAGCCTCAACCTAGAGCTTCTGTAATAATACAATTCGATGCATCAGTCACAATCGTTTTGCCTCAGAAGATGCCAGCTTTCCTGCTTGGCGCATTTATCTCAGCTCTGTTCTTCATCTCGGAGTAACTGAGGGAAGTCTAAATATTTTATGTCTTTTTCTGGAGTGACTCGAGCAATTTGTTGCTGAACAACCTCTTACATCACGTTTTATTAAGTTGAAATTACATAAAACAGTAAAAAAAAAAGTAACGGAAAAGTAACACATGACCAAAACAGTAGTTATCGCTTGATAATCTACAGACATGTTGATAAACTTAAACCCCCCCCCCCCCCCAAAAAAAAAAAAAAAAAAAGTCTCCCCAGGTTATACAGGGTGATCAGTTTAAAAGAGTACCCGTTTTTTTTTTTTCTTATTACCTTTAAATCTGACGGATGTGACAACTATTCTGACAATGAAGTATAATTGTTTGAACCTTGTTTAAATGTGGGAGACAATTTCTAACACTGTTGGACTCTGTTATAACTTTATTTGTGAGGTAAAACAGAAATGGAGACGCACAGCGTTACTTAATCTTGTGATAATTTTATTTTTGAAAAACAATTCAAATTTTTTACATTATCATTCCTTACAGAAAATGTTCGCTACCATTTTGAACACGTCGAACCAAGTTTTTTGACACACTTCGCAGCATTTTTTTTTTTTTTTTTTTTAATTGACGTGATTTCTTCAGTTATGATCTGTTTTAATTCATCGATGTTTGCAGGACTTCTCTGGAAAACCCTATAAAATGATATGTAAATGTGATGTAAGAATGATACTGTAAAAAATTTGAATTAAATTTTGTTTTTCATAAATAAAATTATCACAGGATTAAATAACATTGTGCGTCTCCATTTCTGTTTTACCTCACAAATAAAGTTGTAACAGTTCAACACTGTTGGAAATTGTCTCCCACACTTAAACAAGGTTCAAACAATTATACTTCAGTGTTAGAATAGTTGCCACATCCTTCATATTTAAGGGTAATAAGGAAAACCAACGGGTACTCTTCTAAATTGATCGCCATGTATATATAGGAGTCCAAAGCATCAAATGATGAATTGCAGTCGCCTAAATTTGATGTGGCATTTAAATTCGATCACAAGCTAAGTTCACAAATGTCCTCTGCCCTATTCATGGTGTTAGAGCTTCTTTTCAATATAGCAGATGACGCTGATCCTTTGAGTTTCTGGTTGAAAACACGAGTGAACATTTTCTACCAATCAGTACTTCGGTACAGTAATTTACGGCTAGTAGCATAGGGAAACCAGAAGTTTCCTCGGTACAGTCAGTAACAAAAGTGTCCGAACACTAGCAAAAATTCCTATATAAAAAAAGTACACTTAATGCTGTTTTATTAAATAAATCCATGTCGAATCCTGTTCTTAGTCAGTCTAAAAACAGGATTCGACAAGGATTTATTTAGCAAAACTGTATTAAGCGTACTTTTTTTACATAGGAATTATTGCTAGTGTTCGGACACTTTTGTTACCGACTGTAGGTACTATGTAATCAACTGTTTTTGAAATATTAAAAGCAAATTTATACTGATAAAATGTCAAAATTTAGTGCACTGCATGGTATACAATACATACACTGTCAAAAATGGTTTCTTAAAAATGAGCTAAATTGTCTTAAAATAGCTCTGAAACAATATATACTTAAATTTGAAAACGTACGTACTCATTTTTAAGTATATTGACTTGTCAGACATGGGGATATTGGGATTCTTATTGGACAACCTCATTTTTGAGCATGTCAGTATACTCAAAAATGAGTACATGGGTTTTCAAATTTAAGTATATATTGTTTCGGAGCTATTTTGAGACAATTTAGCTCATTTTTAAGAAACTATTTTTTACAGTGTACCTGCCAACACTCTAATATTTCATAAAACTGTTAGTGCCTGCCCCTGTTTCCACACCACTTTATATTTAGAGTAGTTTTCTGCAAACCTAATTGTAGCTGAATAAGAAGAAAAATGCTCTAAAAAAGACTGGTGTGGAAAAAAAAAGGTGGATATTAATAGTTCTATGAAACATTAATTAGAATGTTGGCAAGCATGACAAATATAGACATAATGTACAGGGCTACTTAAAAACAGACGAATCTATAGTGCTTTCTATTTTATGTAATTAATAGAGATGCTATTTAATATAAAATTACACATACTACTAAACACATATGTACTTCATTTTTACTTTCCGAACATACGTATGTAAGGAAAGTATTGTAATCATGTCAAAAATCTGAATTTGAGATTTTGATGTTTCTATATGTTTTGAGGTCCCCTGAGTCCGTTTTCACTATTTTTACGTTGATGTATGTATGTGTATGTGTGAACACGCTAGCGTCTAAACGCTTTGCTCGAATGAGCTGAAAGTTGGTACGTATGTTGTAAGTCACCGTAGCACCAACCCTATTGATTTTGGTGAATCTAGCACTTATAGTTTTCTTACAGGGACAACAGGAAAAATTCTTTATCATTATGGCCTATGGGGCGAAATTTTTAAAAGCGCAATAGCGTCTAAATGCCTCATTCAACTGAGCTGAAAATTTATATGAATATTGTGAGTTACTATTGCACTAACTATAAGCATTTTGGTGAATCGAGCACTTATAGGTTTTTCAGTGACACAACGAAAAATTCTTTATCATTATGATCTGTGGGCTCAAAGTTCAATAGCGTTAAATTAAACATCGTGTACTATTTGGAAAAAAATACTCAAACACTCAATTATAATTTTCTCTCTTTTGTTTATTAATAACTCCTCTTACTTTACTTTACAAAACCGTTAATTACGCACAATGTTCGGAAAGTCGAGTGGAGGAGTCACTCCAGATTTTTTTATTTGTCTAACATTGTTTAATAAATAAATCCATAATTACTATATAACTTGTACATATTATTTTAATTGCAAAAGCATTTATTTTTAAAATCTCGATAATGTTGAACACTCTTTATTCTGTACTTTTATACATTGAATTCCTATGAAGAACATTTCTTTAAAAGTTAACATACAATATATTATTATTATTATTCAAATTAACTTAATCAGATATATTAGTTCTGTACTAAAACGTAAAGAAAATGGAAATGCTTCCTGATTGAGGCATTCATATAATTTAACTGTAGCTTCTTTTTTACTTTTCTTTAGATGTTTGACTGCGAGCTATAATTTTTTGGTTTATTTTTGTTTGATGTCATTCTGTTTTTCGCAGCAACAGCAAAAGTATTCCGACAATGAAGGGACTGGATTGTTGAGGTTGGCTCTTTTTGTAGAAGAGGGATTTTCTGAAAAGAAAAGCAAAAATGAATAAAACTTTGAAAGCAAGTCATACAACGATTAGGACTGGGTAAAGCTCCTATATATACGAGCTGGCGCATCAGGCATTTTGTTGCCTTAGGGTTGCCACGTGTACCCAGCGCGTTTCTCTGATAAACAAACGACAAACATTTTTTTTTATCGTCTTACGTTACTTTAGAGTAACTTATTTTATTATATTTCATATCAGCTAAGTAAACTATGATATGGAAGTTTGTTTAGCGATAAACTGCTATAATCATTCAAGAAGTGAATATAAAGTGTTCGCAGACTGTGTATTTGAGTTTTGGCGACATTTTGTAAAAGAAACAGAAACCGTCCTAACAACACATCTTACCCCAGTACATCCTTACGGTATCCTCAGAATAAAATGACATCCTGAGAATGTATTGTGAAAAAAATGTGTTTTTAGGAATATTATTGTTGCTTATTGCTCTTATCTTGACCGGATTAGCTTCAGATAAAGATTTCTTAAAATCATTAGGGAAGCGATAACGACGCCAAGCGGGAATTCTGTTCTCTTCTGAGGCAAAAAAATGGCGGTGATGCGCCGGCCTATTATTTTATTTAGGGGCTCTAGGACTGGGCATAGATATAGTAGTAATTTATATAAATCTATCATCGCAGTGCTATCGACATGAGATTTTTAATGATGAAGAAAAGTTTTGACATCAGCCATTACAGGGGGATTGAAACTCGACAAAAGGAATAGGATAGAATGTTGATGAATTTTGAAAATGCCGAAATTGTGCGTGTCTTTTAAAGGGCGAGAGAGGTTAAAATAATAATTGAGAGAAAAGTTCTTGGTCTGAATTGATTCTGGTCGATAAAGTTCATTTAGAGTTCATGAGGTAAACAGCTGAAACATATTAAGATAAGTTCTGTATCGCAATCACCTGTTGCTGGGCGTGCGCTTCTCGTGACAAGGGACAACAGATCGTTGAATCCATTTCTACAGCAGAGCATGTGAATGATACTCTTGTATACGTTGCTCTTGAGGAGGTATAGGTTCCTGTCTGAGCCAGTAGGCAGTGTTATTGATAACAACATTAATCAGTGGCATTTGATATATCCATTAATAGGGAGAAAATCTTATTGAGTTTGTTAATTAGATTTGGTCTAGTTAAAATGTTGTCCAGCCAGTTTACTGGTCTGGGGGAGGGATTTCTGATATGGTGGGCAGACATGAGAACACAGTTAAAGTAATAATGCAATGCATTTCCCTCCTCGCCACAGGGGTGAGCGTCGGCGATGAAATCTGTCGAAACTTTGTATTTATTTATTTATATTTTTTCAATTAATCTCGGAGTAGTCCCCTTTGTCTCGACATTGAATCGCTCTAATAGCGATGAGCGGGGGCTGCTCCCTGTTAAATTGTACTGATAACTACCCTAACGGCACATCTTATCCAAATGATATCCTTAAGACGTCCTATGAATGAAAAAGACGTCGATGGACATCTTCAAGATGTATTGTGGACAATTGTGTAGTTGTTAGGGTATATGAAAAGAAATGGAGAAGGTTTCATCAGTAAGTTATATTACATTAATTCTAAGTTATAATTCCCCTATAATGACCGTCTTTCCCCGAGTGAAAAGGAATCACATTTTCACCGCGAAGATCAATCCAGCAAGATATATAAGTAGAGTGCTGATTCAATAGATGAAGGATTGGCTTTCCTTGGTACAAGACAAATCACGTGACTTGAACCAATAGGTTGCCATGTTTGGCTCTTTATCGGCTTTTTGCCAATTTAAAATTTCAGCTTAGCAAATTATCATTATGATTAGGTAACGCGAGAGTCCTATGGCCGAAATAAATTGTTTTTAAAATGATTTTTCACATTATAACAAATAACAAAATACTGTTTCTTTCATCATTTCCCAACAAAGTTTAAAGTGTTTATAAAGAAAAAATAAACTTTTAAAAGAGCTAAATTTAACAACAATTAATCATTTATCAATTATTTCGTCTGTTACATTTTGACTACAGGAAATATAAAAAAGTAAAATAACACAAAAATGATAGGAAAAAAAAAATGTTAAATTACGTAAGTAAACACAAACATTGGCAGTTATCTCCAAGCAGTTGCCATAGAAATTCATTGAAAACGAACTGTAACCAAGGAAACCACCAAATACGCACGTGCAAGGGGATCAAGTCACATGACATATCTTGCACCTTCTGAAGTGTTACCATTTATTACTCTACTTAATATATCTCGTTGGATCAATCTGTACCTCATTATTATATCTATGGTACTGGGTGATGTATCCAGATATATCCATAGAATAATAATAAAGGAAGAAGGACCGTATGTGTTTTGGTTTCGGTTTAAAAAATCTAGGAACGCCGGGTGTAGGGTTGTAACAATACTTCAATCAGATTGGTTGGCGACTTGTTAGCAAGATTTTTGAATCGTTTCGTCTCTCTGTCAGTCAGTCAGCGAGGCAGCACCCGCAACAAGCAGCGATAAATGCGACGAGGATGGATGCCTTACTTCAAGAAATTGCGAATCCAGAGACGTTTCCGCTGGCATTTCACTAGAAGGGGTTTGTAAGAATTAGAGTATTGACGTGCTCCTTCCTTTATTATTATTCTATGGATATACCCAAAGAACCGATAAGAAGGCCAGCTCAGTGATGCCAGATGGTCGAAAATTAATTCCCCAAACAGGTCTTCAAATTTCCCCATATCAGGGTTTTTTTTTTCGAAAAAATCCCCAACAAAATTTCTACAAAAAAGGAAAAATAAAAGTTTTTCCAAAAAAAAAAAAAAAAAAAAAAAAAAAATATCAAGCAGATTTAAAGGGATTTAAGCTCAGATTTTTCCCCAAATGAAGGATATTTTTGAAAAAAAATCCCCAAATAACAATAAGGCTATTGAAAATCCCTGGTCGTAGGGATAAATCATTACGTTGGCAACATTGACAGAAATATTTGTCCCCAAAAATTTTAGAATTCCCCAAAAAAGTCCCCACAAACATTTGGTCCCCAGAAGCCTCAAAAATCCTCAATCTGGCATCACTGGGCCAGCTGCAGCTAAAGCATAACTAATGTCCGATTGCGGCGTTGATAGTATATGTGTACACAATTTTTTATTTATAAATAAATAAAATAATAATTATATATATTTATAAGTGAATTTCCTCAATGCTGAGGTTTCCTTTTAACCAAAAAGAGCTTTTAATTTTTGTCTCCATCTTTCTCTGTCCTGAGCATCTTACTCATCCATTCCATTCTCTGTCATGTCCCTCATAAGCTTCCCTAACAACACACTTGTCCATAATACATCCTGAAGATATTCATGGGATGTCCATAGATGTCATTTTCATCCATGGGACATCCTGAGGATGTCATTTTGGAGAAGATATGCTGTTAGGATTGTCTTTCCACCTTTTCCGCGTTCTTCCCCTCATGTTAACAATAATAATAACAATAAAACCTAAAGTTTGAACTGAGAATTTCTTTCTTTTTGAAGTCGGTTAATAATTAAATTAAATATGAAAGCATACCTAATAAAAAAGTAAAAATTGAAAATGCTTAGTTACAACTGAAACATGGAAAACCGCGTCGTGCACACGTAGTGATTGTACTGTACAAGATCTGCCATTTAGAAAATAAAATTAATTTAAAATCAAAGTTCTAGACAAAGTTAAAATTGTATATATATTTTTTACCTTTATTTTTAATTTCGGTCTCCTTACGATCTCTTTCCGCAATGAGAGCGGCCATTTTTATCATTCGCTCCAGTTTCCCTTTCAGAATGTGCTTCTGGACTTCTAAAAAACATGAAAAAAGAAACCATTTAGTTGAAATTCTTAGCTGAATGCATTGTTCTTATGAATATAACTAACCGCCTTCGGCAACCAGTTGGTTCGTGATCCTTGAAAAATCCGACCTTACGAAACTCCCGCTCGCCTTTTCCCTAGGGACCCTAAATAGAGTAGGGTCCCTACTTTTTCCCGTTTCAGGTCTTGCAACAGCTTATTGACATATAGTGAAAATATCTTTAATGAAAAATTTAATCGCAGTAAATTCCCGCTCGGTAGCGTCTGCGGCGCTCTCTTCCCGTTTCAATATCTGAAACAGCCTGTTCGCTCACCATGTTATGATCTCCATGTTATCAAATTTCTGACTTTAGCAAAGTCCCTCTAGGTGGCGCCTGCGGCACCTTATCCCCGATTTAGAACTTACAACACCTTCCTCGCTCATTCGAATTTGGAATTTTAAAATATTACAGCGCCATCTGGCGGTTGAAATTTCTGTAATCTACTGTTCAATTCCAAATCAACAAAGCTTTCAAATGATCTATTACTTATGAAATTATTTTAAATAATAGCTGAGATACAAAAGAAAACCTAATTAGGACACCTCAAAACATGTAAATCAGGTGAAATCTCGAATTCCACTTTCGATAATATAAAAGTACTTTAAAATATCTTTCGAATGACGTGCTAAAAATAATTTAATCATAATTAGAATTTGAAATATTGAAAATTTAAAATATTACAGCGCCATCTGGCGGTAGAAATTTCTGTAATCTAATGTTCAATTCCAAATCAACAAAGCTTTCAAATGATGTATTACTAATGTGGGGTGGGACAGCACATATTAGAAAATTTAAAGTGAAAAAGAACGAAAAATCGTATAGTTTGCATAGATTATTAACGTTTTCCAACACTATACATACTCGTTGCATCGTTTAACATTCTAATTCGAGGTACTTTGCCTATGTAATTATGCAACGGACAGACAGAAATAGGTTTCATATAAACGCTTATACTTCCATTAAATTTTTATAAATTGGATTATATTAGGTTTGTTTAATAAAATATATATTCAAGCAATAATCTATATAATATTTCTCTAACGTGGACCAATTTCAATTATTTTTTGTCGAAACGATACGATACGCGAGGATAAAAAAATAATATTTATACATGGACAATATTTAAGCACGCGTATTTAGCTCAATGGACTAATAATAATAAAAATAAAATAAAATAAAAATGAGGACATTTGTCTGATGAGATTATTTTACGGAAAAATATATTGTTAACAGTTGTTTCTTCAAAATCTTTGCATGCGTCATTTTAAACCTAGCAATATTTTAAACATATATACAGAATATGAACTTTTGTGTTATAAATTGACTAAAAAACACAATCATAAAAAATATCATCAAAATAGGAATTATTTTATTTTATTTTATTTATTTATAAAAAAAAAATTAAAATTAATAAAAAGTCATCGCCAACATGACGACAAAAATTTAAAAGCGTCGTGGGAGTCCTATATTAAAACTGTGGAAGTATGAAAATTGGGTCGTGAACCATGAATTTTATTTGGAAACCTTTCTTTGAATGGTTTTGGTTTCACTATTGTACAATATTAATTTGGTTTTTATTAATAATTTGGCTTCTGATCAATTAGAATTTTAATTAGGTGGTGAACTTGGTATAACATTTATGAGTTTAAAATATTAAAGGTAAATAAGAAAAGAAATAAAGTGCGAATATTTCGCACGGGTTTGCTATTTATTATGGTTTTTGATAGATTTGAAATCTTTAAATTGCGTTCTCTCAGTTTGCACTTTTCCATAAATTCATGATTTTCCATATGCTACAATTTCCATAGATATTTAAATAAAGACTATGATTCAACAGAAAATTAAAAACATGGTATATATATATATATATATATATATATATATATATATAAAATTATTTTACAATTATTAATTTTTTAATTTGTTTTTGAAAAAAAAAGAAATATATATATATATAATTTTGTTATATTTTAATTTTTAATATATATATATATATATATTTAGAGATACTGCAAAATCCACCTCTAATTCTTTTAAATGTGTTTTATTAAATATCCAAAAGAATACTAAGTGTTTTCTTAAATATCTGTAGATGATTTAGTATTTTGAAGATCATAAATTCTAATTATTAAAACTACAATTAAATTGTTAACAGTAATAATTGCATTTAAAAGACATTGTTGTAAGGTTTTTGTAAACAAGTATGTTTGTATTACGAGTGGCTATTTCATTTTAATAATTAAAAAAATAAAAGAAATTAAAAAACTGTATTTAAAGATTTTTTTAAATAATAATAATAATAATAATAATAATAATAATAATAATAATAAAATGTTTAGTTACTAGATAACACGTTTAACTTAAAATTAGCACAGTTCCTTTTCAGTTTGAATGGTTTCTTGTTTGCTGATCTAATCTGTCGTTGTCCACAATCGTTGCAATTGGCGCAGCTTTCATGCAACCACCTTCTACAAGTAACACACACTCTATAACAAAAAAAAAAAAAAAAAAAAAAAAAAAAAAAGACGCACCAAGAAGAATTGGGGACAAAAATTGGTAGATGGAGTGGAATGGGTGGTCCGAATGGGACAAAAATTGGTAGATGTGATGTGCATGTGGAGAAAAACAATTCATTACAGTTTCAGAAAATATGAATGATTTAATCAAGGAAAAGGGTCTCGCAAAGTAAACAAGTCAATAACGCGTTGGTCTACTTCTGGCCCTTATGTACGCAGTTATTCGTCGTGGTATTAATCGATAGAGTTGGCAGATGTGCTCCTGTGAAGTATCGTGCCACATTCTGTCCAATTGTTGCGTTAGATTGGTAAAATCTCGAGCTGGTTGTAGGACCCTTTTTATGCTGCTCCAAACGTCCTCAGTCGAAGAGAGATCCGGGGACTGAGCTCAACCCCACTGAGCCGCCTCTTAAGGGTATTTGAAGTCACTGAAGTACCAGTTGCACGTAGGATCGACGATAATGATGAATTGGGGCTTGATTCCATCGAAACCTGTATATATGTCAATTTGTGTCCAGTTTGCATTACTCCTTCTTGGGGCGTCACTTTTTTTGTTATAGAGTATACATAAACTAGTCATAAGAAATCGTTTTATTTAAAAATATTTTGTAATTCTACCATTCTATTGAAATTTCTAGGAAAAGTTACGAAAATTCAAGCTGTCACATTTTTAAAAACAATACAAAATAACCACGTTTTATTTTGGACGCCTGAAGCAATCAACATATACGCATTCAAGTCGGCACTCTACTATTGATGTTGTACAATGATGTCGTATTGATGTTGCTGCTTGGAGTCTCAGTTCGCCCACTCTACTTTTTCCTCCCGATATGTTATGGACGCAGTCTCTCCTAGGTTTGCCTTATATAATAATATATGTAATGGAAAATTTGTCGCCACGATAATTTCCGAAGTAAAGAACAAATGGAATCAAAGTTGAAGAGTGGACTTATTTTACAAATATCTTGGATGACTTCGTTAATCGAGTTGCTCGCCGTTTTCTTTTAAGTGGCGGCCACTTGAAAATTTCGAATCTATACTATAAAAAGCGTATTTAAAGACCGGATTTGTTTAAATTTGATATTTACGCAAATCCTATAAGAGTCTCAACTCGATCTTCTATTTTGTTTCAAAATGACGGATACCTTAAATTAAGAAGGTCACACGTGAAATCAGGCTAACACTTGAAAAAATTGTTGTCATGGTAACGTTTGAAATGCTGAATTTATTTGCACCAAAATGAATAATGGGCTTTTCTGTCAAATATCGCAGATGAGTTCGCTAGTGGAGTTGCTCCGCCATTGGGCTTCCAAGTGGAGACATTAGATACCAGGCTGCCCTGGAAAATTTCTCGTCATAATAACTTTTGAAATGCTAACAAATTTTAACCAGATTTAGGTAAGGTTCCTATATACAGTCGGCTGCAAAATTATTCGAGCACTAGCCAATAATTCCTATATTTAAAAAGTACACTTAAGACTGTTTTCCTAAGTAAATCCTTGTCGAATCATGTTCTTAGACTGATTAAGAACATGGCTCGACAAGGATTTATTTAACAAAGCTGTATTAATTGAATTTTTTTTTGGCAAGGATTATTGCTAGTGCTCGAATAATTTTGCAGCCGACTGTATACGAGCTGGCGCATCAGGCATTTTGTTGCCTTAGGGTTGCCAGACGTATCCAGTGCGTTTCATTGATAAATAAACGTCAGTCATTACTTTTATCGTCTTGTATGTATCTTTAGAGTACTCCTTTTATTATATTTCATAGATTTAGCTAAGTAAAGTACGATATGAGATTTGTTTAACGATAAACTGCTATAATCATTCAAGAAAAGAACATAAAATGTTCAGATTTCCATAAGATGATTTGAGAAGAGTAAAAAAAACATTACTTATATTTTACTTTGTGTTTCTGACATGTGTTAATGTAAAAATACAGAAAAATGTCATTTTAATCATATTATTTATAGTATTAATATTGATAAATCGATTTAAGACCTTTTATTACTATGCGTATTTGAGTTTTGGCGACATCTTGTATAAGAAACAGAAACAGCACTAATAACACATCTTATTTCCAATACATCCACAGGATATCCTGATAATGTAATGTGCAAAAAAAAAAATGTGTTGTTAGGAATATTGTTGCTTATTGTTTTTGTTGATTGATCGTAGCTTCAGATCAAATTTTCTTAGAATCACAAGAAAGCGATAAGGACGCCAAGCGGGAATGCTGCCCTCTTCTGAGGCCAAAAAAATTCTGCGTCGGCCTGTATATTTTATTTAAGGGCCTCTAGATTTAGGTAGTGGACTTATGCTACAAATATCTTTTATGAGTTCGTTGGGTAATTAACTCTGTCATTTCTTTCAAAATGGCGGTCACTTGAAAATTTGTGATTACGATAAGTTGGAAAATACTGAATTAATTAGAACCAAAGTTGGACAGTGGACGGTTAGTTCACTTATGGCCGTATTCACTATTAACTTCAACTCCCGGTTCAACGCAAAATCTTGAAAAGCATCTAAAGGCAGGGTACAAAATTCCAGCAAAATTTGGCAGGCTGTTTCTGCCATCTTGCGTCGAGAATTTCATATAATCTTTGATTGGTTATTTTCAACGAGATACATAAAGTAGAGTGATAAATGGTAACCCTTGAGAAGGTCCAAGATGAGTCATGTGACATGCTCTTCTTGCACCTGCGTATTCGGCGGTTCCCTTGGTAACAGCTTATTTTCAGTAAATTTCTATGGCAACGGTTTGGAGATTGTTCAATGTTTTTGTTTACTTATATAGTTTAATATTCTTTTGTTCTAAATCATTTTAATTTTGATTTTACTTCTTTTTTATTTCGTGTAGTTGAACTTTAACTGACAAAATGCTTAAAAATAGTTGAAAAATTATTATTTGTTGTTAAATTTAGCTCTTTAAAAGTTTAAATTTTCTTTTATAAACATTTTTAAACTTTGTTGGGAAACGATGAAAAAAAAGGTATTTATTATTTATTAAAATGTGAAATATGCGTAAAATTATTTTAAAAACAATTTATTTCAGTCATAGGACTGTCATGTTACCTAATAATAATGATAATTATTCGAACTGATATTTTAAATGCCAAAATAGCGATAAAGGGCCAAACACAGCAACCTATTGGAGCATGTCACATGATTCATCTTGAACCACGGAAAGCTAATCCTTCATCCATTGAAGCAGCACTCTAATATATATATCTCGTTGGTTATTTTCACATGAAAAATCTGAAAATAACTATACCGCTAGATGGCAGCAACAACACGGCAAAATTTGCTGAAATTTTGAACCCCGCCTTTATAGGATTTTTAAATTTTCATCTTCAACCGGGAGTTGAAGTTATTGGTGAATAACAGCCTTAGTAATTTGCTCCGGATTTTTTTTTTTTCCCCCCCAAGTGTAGGCTACCTGAAATCAGGCTACCATTCGAAAATTTTCAATCACGATAACTTTTGAAATACGCAGTTAATTCGAACTAAAGTTGATCAATGGATGTATCTTAGAAATATCTCAGATGAGTTCATTTGGTAACTTCCTGCACCGTTTCGTTTCCCGTGGCAGTATACTCTGTTTGTCTCATGTGGCGGCCACTTAAAATTTTTCGAAATACTCAATCGAATCAAATTTGTACAGTAGACTTAATTTAGAAATAAATTTTATGTATTCGTTAATCGTTGGTCAGCTTGGTTTGCCACTTTGTTTCCAAGTATTAGCCACTTGAAAATTTCAAATTCACGTGAAATGGATATTTATGAATCGATTTGCTTAAAACTCCATGTATACACTGCTCACATCAATGTTTCCAACTTTATTACAAACTTTATCTGCCATCTTATTTAAAAATGTCGGCGGGCTGTCGGGAAAAAGAAATCAGCCTGCACTTCGGACTGAATCGGAAGAACTTGTTTTTTGGTTGTAATCTAGCAGGCAGTAATATTTATATCCTTTCTGCATACATTTGTCATGTTTATGTTTTACTAGATTGAATTTAAATTCACCTTAAGAATTTTTTAGCTAAACAAGAATAATTTTTCACAACATGTATGATAATTACTGGGATATAGAAATAATCATACGCTGAGAAAAAAAACAACAAAAAAAAAAAAATGTATATATATATATATATGTACTATTTTCCTCTAGAACAAAGAAATAATCATTTTCTAAATCCTTAAATTAGAAATATGGATTTCCGTGTTGTGAGTATAAGGTAAAGAAATAACCTAAATAGATGAAATGATCGAGAATTACTAGTCTATCTATGTTTTTCTGTAGATGGTTAAAAAACATTATGTATATTACGAATCCTTTGTATTGCGAGAAATTCTCGATTGATTTCCAAAAATTGGGTCATAAACCAAAATTGTAGTTACTAAAACTCGCCTCTCGTATTCGCGCTCATTATCAGAGATTTTTAAATGAGACAGACTCCACGATAATATAATAACACTGCACTGCAAAAAAAAAAAAAAAAAAAAAAAAAAAATCGAGCCCTGATACCATTTTTGCTGATTCTTATGTAAAATGATCTTCTGAATCCGAATAGGACTCCTATTTTGCCCTGTCACCCACCGTTTTCTAGATACACCACCCCCTCTCTCAATTTTTTATCACTATACAGTAATTTTATGACCATGAATTTGATTTGGAGAATGAAAAAGAATTAATTTAACACATAAAACAAAAAATTATAATGTTTAATAAATAACATTAATAACAGATTAAAAAAATATAAGAAATGTAATACTTAATTTCAATAGCTCCCCCCCCCCCCCCCAAAAAAAAAAAAAAAAAAAAAAAAAAAAAAAATTCTCCTTGCCGCAAATGTTCATGTTTTAGAATTTTCCCTAATCTGTAGCCCTTCAGAAGATATTTAACTGATAAAATAATCCTCTCCCCCCCCCCCCAAAAAAAAAAAGAAACCAAATTTATAGCCGAAATGACCGAAAAGTGATAAAAATAGGGGGCCGTTTCTAAAAAGCGGTGGACGATAGGAATGGGCGTCCTGTTCGGAATCGGGAGGTTGCTTTACATAAGAATTTGCAAAAATGGTGTTGGGGGGGGGGCAATTTTTATGTCGAGCAGTGTAAAAAGATCTAGAATTCTAATAGGGGTTTTTAGAACTCGGTAGCAAAGGGAACTAGAATTTATAAGGATAACAAGGAACTATTTTTACTTGAGCTACAATTTACTTTCTAGATGTCAGTCATAGAATTTTTTCTCAGTGTAACTAATAGAAAACTAGCCGTAGAGTTTTAGTTCTTTGAATTAATTTAGGAAGTTCAAATACCAGCTAACCATTCCATAACATTTTCCTCCATAGAAAACATAAACAAGTACTTCCGGCTTAGTCAGAAGACCAAATTGATTTGATTGTTCACCTTTACCATGCATCGTATACATTAATGGTGGTACATTCTTTCGCTGGTGCACGCAAAATCGACTGTGGTGGCAACATCCTTCCATGTTCTCATATGAAATTATACCTCTAGGGACCATCAAAGCAAGGGAGCCACCCCCTTCCGTAGCAGATCAAAATTGAAATGGCATATCTCCGGACTAGAGTCCCAAACCGTCGCTAATTATCCACAGCATAGCCCTAGGTAAAAATTCGATTCAACCAACCAACCATAATTTTTCATCTAAAGTAATCGCCATTTTCAAACATAATGGTTTAATCAACTGAATTAATAATTTTGGTTAAGACTTTGATACATGCTATAAACATCGATGTTTTGACTTAATTTTAAAAATATTCTTAATTTTAAATAAAAAAATCATGAAAATTTGTTGTACTTTTATTTCTTTCGTGCATCATTATTAAATTATTAAAAAAAAAAAAAAAAAAAAAAAGACTCTTTTGAGAACGTGTTTTTCTGATACCCGAGGGTGTCAGTGTTGCTTTACTCCATCAATCATCATGTATAGTTCGACACTTTAAGACAATTTTATCAACTTTCGTAAAATACATCTCGCTCCCCCTCAAAAAAAAAAAAAAAAAAAAAAAAACTGTTGGTTATTAAAGAATAAGAAATAAAGCAAGCAATATTACTTGCAAATTCAGTCAGTATTTGTATCAGTTTGAAAAAAATCTAGCACGCTCTTTCATCAAGCGAAAAAATTGCTTTCACGCTTTTAAAAATTGCTGTGTTTTGTTCACTTGACGAAGGTCGTGTCGAGTATGATTATTGTCTGTTTGAAACATTGGTACGTGTTTTTGTAATTTATAGTGTTTGCTGTTGAAAGGTATTTTACTTTGCTAATCTCAAGCAAGGGCACAAGGTACAACTGCCCCGGACTCCTTGTGGAATCGGGCCCCAAACCAAATATACATCTAACTTCATTGCTCATTTTTTATCTTAAATTTAAATAAATAAGTGTAAAAGATCCCTCGAAGAAGTATCTGCTCCAGGATTCAAGTTAGATCGGAGCTTGGTCTCAAAATGAACTTTTCTGCAATAAGGAAATGGCACGTGACGTCACTCGCAGTCTAGTTATGGGTAGAGCCCCTAAATAAAATAATAGGCCGGCGCATCACCGCCATTTTTTTGCCTCCGAAGAGGACAACATTCCCGCTTGGCGTCCTTATCGCTTCCCTAATGATTTTAAGAAATCTTGATCTGAAGCTAATCCGGTCAAGATAAGAGCAATAAACAACAATAATATTCCTAAAAACACATATTTTTCACAGTACATTCTCAGGATGTCATTTTATTCTGAGGATAACCTATGGATGAACTGGGGTAAGATGTGTTGTTAGGGCTGTTTCTGTTTCTTTTACAAAATGTCGCCAAAACTCAAATACACAGTCTGCGAACACTTTATATTCACTTCTTGAATGATTATAGCAGTTTATCGCTAAACAAACTTTCATATCTTCGTTTACTTAGATAAAATTATGAAATGTAATAAAACACGTTACTTTAAAGTAACGTAAGACGATTAAAAAAATGTTTGTGGTTTGTTTATCAGAGAAACACGCTGGGTACACCTGGCAACCCTAAGGCAACAAAATGCCTGATGCGCCAGCTCGTATATATAGGAGCCTTAGTTATGGGTAAGGCTCCTATATATACGAGCTGGCGCATCAGGCATTTTGTTGCCTTAGGGTTGCCTCATGTACCCAGCGCGTTTCTCTGATAAACAAACGACAAACACTTTTTTTATCGTCTTACGTTACTTTAGAGTAACTCGTTTTATTATTTTTCATAATTTTAGCTAAGTAAACTATGATATGGAAGTTTGTTTAGCGATAAACTGCTATAATCATTCAAGAAGTGAATATAAAGTGTTCACTGACCTTCTATTACTGTGTACTTGAGTTTTGGCGACATTTTGTAAAAGAAACAGAAACCGCCCTCTAATAACACATCTTACCCCAGTACATCCATAGGATATCCTCAGAATAAAATGACATCCTGAGAATGTACTGTGAAAAAAATGTGTTTTTAGGAATATTATTGTTGCTTATAGCTCTTATCTCGCCTGGATTAGCTTCAGATCAAGATTTCTTAAAATCATTAGGGAAGCGATAAGGACGCCAAGCGGAAATGCTGTCCTCTTCGGAGGCAAAAAAATGGCGGTGATGCGCCGGCCTATTATTTTATTTAGGGGCTCTAGTTATGGGTAAAGTGGCATAACATTGGTATTTCCACCAATACAGGTTGATCTTTTGCCACTCGAGAGTGGCAAAGATTGATTGACCGAGCGTTTGTTTGTAAACATGCCCTTTCCTTATACTGAAATTGCTATTTTCATCATGAAATACAATCGGCAGCAAAATTATTCAAGTTCTAGCAATAATTCCTATATAAAAAAAAGTACACTTGATACTGTTTTGTTAAATAAATCCTTGTCGAGTCAGTCTAAGAACACGATTCGACAAGGATTTATTTAACAAAACAGTATAAGGAAAGGGCTCGTGACGTCACTCGCAGTCAAATTATGCGTAAAATCGCAAAACATTGGTATTTCCACCAATAGAGATTGTTTTTTTGTCACTCGAGAGTGGCAAAGATTGATTTGTTTGTTTGTAGTGTACTTTTATTACATAGGAATTACTGCAAGCGCTCGAACAGTTTTGCTGCCGACTGTAGATAACATTCTCACCTTCTTTCCGGTGAGTCCATATGATATCTGGTTCCAGAAGATTTTTCCTGTCTTTCTGCAGCATAGCATGTTGAAGTATTTTCTCCGGGCTTGGTCTGTCTTGAGGTTCATATCGGAGGACGCCTTTTATCAGGTTCAAAGAGTAAATACAGGTGGCAGAATCAATCTTGCTGTACGGAAATGCTTGACATAGTTGATGGAAATAGATTTTCAACTGAAAGAAAATGCAGGTTTATTGTATTTCATGTAAGATCAGACTACGCATACCACAGTATCTTAATTATTGTGAAAATAAATCGAAAAACAGATATTATTATTATTATTATTATTATTATTATTATTTTGTATTTATAATTAAAAAGTACAGTTAGAGATGTATGAAGATGTCAATTTTTATTTTCGACAGATTTTCACGTGTTTTGATGCATTGATTAAAAGTTTCTCCATGTATACAGGGTGAATATAATTAAGGTTTGATTTTAAAACGCTATAATTTTTAAAACTACCCAACAGAGCGGTTTGATATTTTACCAGAGCAATTGTGAGGCAATGAAATTTTGTTTGGTCAAAGAAAAAAAAAAAAAAGTTCCAAAATGTGCCGTTAATTATCCGTAAAGTATTTGTTTCATGAAGCTTCTTTTTTTCTCTTTTCACTATGACTGTTTCCGCTGTAAACACGTATTCTTGTCTTTTTGCTAAAAAAAAATGTAGTAAACCCTTGAAGTCTATTGTTTCCTGGTATTCCATTGTGTTGTTAACAATATTTCTGTGTTTCCTCCTGACATTATCCTGACAGCGCCTTCTGTAGTAACATGTTGGAACTACTTTTTTCCTCCCCAAAACAAAATTTCATTGCCTCACGATTGCTCTGGTAAAATATCAAATCGCTTTGATGGGTAGTTTTAAAAATATAGCCTTTTGAAATCGTATCTTTAATTATAATCTCCCTGTGTATATATAAAACATGAAGAGTGAGATCTAACTCCAGAAGACTGACATATCACTCTTTGAACATACCAAACGGAGTCAACCTCTACTCTAAAGAGTGAAAAGTGTCTTTTCAGGAAGAAGGAGAAATTTCACTCTCCATTAAGAGTGATATTATTCCAACTCAACACATTTTTCTACTTCCCCCCAATAAATAAATAAATACATTTAATTAAATAGAAATCAAATGAAAAATAAATAAATAAATGAGTAAAAAGAATCTACACAACCGAGCGATGAATGTTAGGGATCTTTTTTTCTCTAGAGAGATAGTTAAAGAGTAGTGGGAATTAGATTTTGGAGCGGTTTAGAATTAAACCCGTTACCTCTGCGCAGCAATCGAGCATTTTAAAATTGAATCACTGTGTACACGTGCATAGATCTTAGTTAACAGCCACAAGTCATTCGCAAATGAGATGAACCCTATTTATCAATATTTTATTTCATTTATCTATAAAATAAATTTTTATTTCTAGCGAACTTTAAAGTGACTTTATCTGAAAATCAAAAAATATATTTGTTGCTTTCGGGTAGGAGGTATTTTTTTTAAATAGCCCAGAAATGATTATCACTCAAATAAACAAGTTTAGAAAAATAATTAAAGCCTTACTGATAAAATTACAGATTTTTTTTTTTTTTTCTAAAAAACTAACTCACATGTGAACTCTGCTCAGTTCTCCATCACGTATATCTTCTCAGAAATTTCTAGCACAGGACGTACTATATTCAGGTTTGTTAAGAGGAATGAATTTGACCGATCACTCGACATGGTGACACACTGAAATGCCCCATCTATTAGGCTATCCAACATTCAGTTCGATCCATTTACCTTATCCTAGTTTGTTAATGTATTTTATAAACGTGTCAGTTTCGAAGTTTATTTTTCATGATACTGTTTCGAATGCAACAATTTCTATAATACAATTATATGTGAAATATCCTTCTATTCTGCTATGTTGATATCATAAATGATATTTTAAAAGTGGTACGACATCGTTACCATGAAAGTATCCCTCAAAATGGACGTTTGTTCGCAAATTTGGCCTATTTTACCATTTTAAAAAATTCTTAAATTTCAAATAACCTTCGAAGTTTTCAAAGTTGATTTTTCATAGTTAATTATGTTCATGCTAGCATCAATACCGATGTTTTAAAGATGGTGTGATATCATTACATTAAAAATATCCTTTTAAATGCATCACTGAGCAGTACTAGTGCGACGTTCAACACAACGAGCCAACCAACCAACATTTTAATGCCTGTTTAAGCGAAAATTTGCCTTATTTCCCCATGTTAAGAAAATCGTACATTTAAAATAACTTACGAAGTTTTTAAATTAAAATGTTTCAAATCAATTGGTTTCTTGATAGTGTCATAAGTAATATTTTAAAATTAGTCCAACTTCTCTGAGGATATTTGTTTTTGATATGTCGTGTACACAGACACATATACTAATACACTAATAAATTGTCTCCTTACAGACAGGCATCGAATCAATTTTGTTACTTTTGTTTTCGTATTCCTCCCGCATGAAGGAAACGTGTAAAAAAGTAAAAAAACCGAGATCGATAATTTTCACTTCACCTTAAGTCCGGTTTCCATTTGCGCTCACTGGGCGCTTTCTATTCAGAATCCTTTGATGTGGTTAGGCTAGCTCACAGGAGCTCAAAGCCTTCGGACGGGCTGTTTCTAACCCCCTGCTGAGATAATTGAGGGGCCGGGAGGCAGATATCTTTGTCAATTTTGCATGCTTTCCTTTGAGTTAACTGCGCGATCTGATAAGAAAGGGCTACAACTGATGACAAGACATTTGGCTCTTTGTGTCGGAAGCGTGATTAATGACGTTTTGAGCATTGATCTTGAGCCCAAGTCGAAACTGGCCTTTAAGTCCGGTTTCCACTTGGGCTCATTGGGCGCTTTCTATTCAGAATCCTTTGATGTGGTTACGCCAGCTTACTCTAGCTCACTCCTGCTCAAAACCCTGGAACGGGGTCCCCTGCTGAGATAATTGCGGGGCTTGGGGGTAGATATCTTTGTCAATTTTGCATGCTTTCCTTTGAGGTAACTGCCCAATCTGATAAAAAAGGGCTACAACTGATGACAAGACATTTGGCTCTTTGTGTCGGAAGCGTGATTAATGACATTTTGAGCGTTGATCTTGAGCCCAAGTCGATACTGGCCTTTAGTTCCCCATACCTATGGTATGATATGGGAAACTATTATTAGTTTAAAAAGCAGTACTAAAAAAGAAAAAGAAAAAAACCGCAAAATTGTTTGCTGGTCTAGAGAGGATCCGGACATAATATCGCGGGACAAAATCTCGCCGAACAAAATATCTCGTCGAGTAAAATATGATCCATTTTACATGTGATCTCTGGAGGGGACCACATAGAACCTTAAAATTATAAATATATATATATCATAGAGTGGAATTTCATTATTTTATCTATATTTAATTTTAAGTTATCATTTGATTTTCACCATTCACAATGCATTTAAAAAACACGTACATCCCTGCTGACATCAAAGCTGAACATTGTTCACAAACCTGAATTAAAAATTATGAAATTAATAAGCAGGATTGAATTATTCAGTATGACTAATCTTGATAAAAGTTTATAAACATAGTCTTTAAACTCTTTTAAGCAAAATTCCTAACAATTTTTGTGATGGGTTTGTGTGTATGTAAGTGATCTGATAGGTAAATATGCATGTGTTGTCATGTAATTTTTCACGAGATTACTTACAATTGCCAGCTCATTCAAATAAAATGTAAAAGGTATCATTTTATTTGTATGAGACGCAATCATCTCTCACATTATTTTGCTTCACATTTATTTATGTCGCCGATATTTTGTCCCCAACACGGTCTACAGATATATTATTTTCTGGTGATTTTAAATTACTAGCAAAATAATATAGCTAAATATTTAAAAACTTTTACATATGTTAGATTTGAATAAATACAATGACAATATAAATTCCTATAGACATTAATATTTTTTGTACATTATATATTTCCATTTTTTCCCTTCATATTTTATACATTACCGAAAAAAAGAAATTTTGGGGGGGGGGATTTTCGATATTTTTCACTAATACAGCTCTGACATGGAATTTTTTTTCTCTCAAGAAGAATTGTTTTTCTGATGTATTTTTGGATGCTGATTAAGGTTGGTTGGTTGGAAGGACGGAGTAATAGTCCGATCTGCACTCACAACACTTGAGGTGTATAAGTTTATTTTGTCTGAGGGTCATATGTGCAACGAGGTATATAAAGTAGAGTGATAAATGGTAACCCTTGAGAAGGTCAAAGATGAGTCATGTGACATGCTCTCCTTGCACCTGCGCAATCGGTGGTTCCCTTGGTAACAGCTTATTTTCAGTAAATTTCTATGGCAACGGTTTGGAGATTGTTCTTCGCTATAGTCATAACCGCCAATGTTTTTGTTTACTTACGTAGTTTAATATTCTCTTGTTCTAAATCATTTTGATTTTGATTTTACTTCTTTTTTATTTCGTGTAGTTGAACTTTAACCGACAAAATGTTGAAAAATAGTTGAAAAATTATTATTTGTTGTTAAATTTAGATCTTTAAAAGTTTAAATTTTCTTTTATAAACACTTTTAAACTTTGTTGGGAAACGATGAATAAAAAGGTATTTTATTATTTATTAAAATGTGAAATATGTGTAAAATTATTTTAAAAACAATTTATTTCGGTCATAAGACTGTCATGTTACCTAATAATAATGATAATTTGTCGAACTGATATTTTAAATGCCAAAATAGCGATAAAGGGCCAAACACAGCATTCTATTGGAGCATGTCACGTGATTCATCTTGAACCACGGAAAGCTAATCCTTCATCCATTGAATCAGCACTCTAATTTATATATCTCGTTGCATATGTACAACTCATTGTAGTATGGATGGCCACTCACTATAGCTGATCGAGATATTAAAGGGCCATTACCAATGCTATTGTCCTTATATCTACATTAGCTTTTGTAAAGTTTGTCATTTTACAGTACAAAAATTTATCCCGTAAAAAAAAAGGTAAACTTAAGATAATCTATATAATATTTCTCTAACGTGGACCAATTTCAATTAATTTTTGTTGAAACGGTACGATAGTGGTGAAATTAATAAAATACACGAGGATAAAAAAATATTTAAAAATTAACAATATATATATAAGCACGCGGACTCAGTTCAATGATCTAATAAGAAAACATGACGACATTTGTACGATGACATTATTTTATGGGAAATGTATTTTTAAAAGTTATTTCTTCAGAATCTTTGCAAGCGTCATTTTAAACCTAGCAATAATTTAAAGATATAAACAGACTATGAATGATTAATATCATAAACTGACTAAAAAACGCAATCATAAAAAGTATAATCAAAATAGGATTTCTTATTCTTTTCTTTTCTTTTTTTTTTTAAACAAAAAATTACGCCAAAATAAATAAAATGTCATTGCATTCTTGGCGATTAAAATTTAAAAAACGTCACAGGGGTCCTTTATTAAAATCGTATTGCCTGCGGAAGTATAAAAACTGAGTCATCAACCATGAATTTTATTTTGAAACTTTTCTTTGAATAATTCTGGTTTCACTGTTACACAATATTTATTTGGTTCTAATAATAATTTGGCTTCTGGTAAACAGAAATTTTAATTAGGTGGTGAAATTGGTGTAATATGTATAAGTTTCAAATTTTAAAGGTAAATAAGAAAAGAAATAAAATTCGAAAATTTTGCACGAGTTTGCTAGTTATAAAATAAAAACAGTTGAATAAATGAGCTCTTCCCACCTGACGTCAGAGGTCACATGATAGAGGAAAAACAAATAGCAGACGAAGTCCTGTTTATCTTATTCATCCTCTTTTGTTTGCTGTATACAGTTAAAATCATCATTTAGTTTATATTTGTTATTGATGATGTTCATGAAGAATATGTTAAATACTGTGTGATTTTTGGTACTTAAATCCGTGACAGTGCAATATCGTACTGCGCAAATCCATTTAGACCAGTAACTAAGTTAATTAACTTGTTGTAACACCTTTATGCAATTAAATTACATGAAAACATTTTAAAATTTCAAATTATAATCCAAAACATTCCACAAGAACAAGCTATTATTTATTGCTAGATCAGTTAATGTAAGAGTTACACTGGAACATTCAAAAATCGATTCTTACAGTTCAAAATGAATAAACACATAAAGTGTTTTTAAAAATTATTAAATTTACAAATACAACTATTCTACTGTTTACAAATGCACAATATTAATTTTATTTTATTTTATATTAAATATTAACATTTTTGTTCTTAAGAACAATATTTAATTGAATTCGATTCTCAGAATTTGATTATTCGTTTTCCTCTATCACGTGATTGAGCAGACGACGGTGGGAAGAGCCCATTATTGCTGAGTAAAAAGCAGTAAAAATTAATATTTTTATAAGAGAGCCACAAGTCAACCCCTTGAGAGTCACATATCTTTCCCCTGTCGCACATTTTGAACCCCTACCTTTACAAGTTCTACTCGAAATCAAGGCCCGACTTAGACTACCTGAAGCCCCGGGGCAAGTCTATTCTGCCCCCCCCCCTTGCAGTGGCATAAGAGCTCTTTAGGTTGCAGAATTTCTGCATATGCCTGTAGGGGAGCCCCTTCCAGAAGGGGGGCCCAGGGCATTTGCCCCGTATGCCCTGCCGTTAGTCAGGGCCTGCTCGAAATCTCTCTCTCTCTTTTGCCAATTCGTATTAAATATGAAGAGCGCATTTTGAGGACACCCCTGTATGCCTGGCATTACCGTAATTTAGTGAAGATAAGCCACGGGCTATCTTTAAAGAAACATTAATTTTTGGGGACTGCGGCTTACCAATCAGTGCGGGCTATCTAATAAAGCCAAATTCCGTCGTCCATCCTTCTTGGAACTGTCGATCTTCCCCGAAAACGGAAGTTTAGTATTCGAGTTCCTCGAGCACTGATTAACATTTATAATTTCTTATTTATTAACTAATAATCTCTCAATTTGCTTAATTTGCATATACGTCTGAAGTTCACCATCTAGTTCCCTTGTTTTTGATTTTTGGCATCGTATTTGTACACTGGCTTTGTTTTGTTTTGTTTTATTTTATTATTATTATTATTATTATTTTATACAGTACCTTTTAAAATAATTTATTATTTTCATTTATAATTAATTATTTCAATGTCTTCGTATATATGCCTGGATTCCACCATCTTATTCAAATGTTTCTCATATTCGTTTCATTACATCTGCATACTGGTATAGTTTTATTTTATTTTTTTATGCCTAATTATTTCTTAAATAATTTATTATTTTCATTTATAAATAAAAATTTATTATTTTTATTAACTTGCGTAGATGTCAGAAGACTGATATCTTTTTTCCTTATTTATCTGTCCCATCATCGTAACAATGCTTGCATACGCCGCGGCTTACCTTCCAGTGCGGTTTATCTAAGAGCATTGTTTTTTTCCTGCAACATTTTAATAAGCTGCGTCTTATCTACCAGTGCGGCTTATATACACTAAATTACGGTAATCATACTTCCATTGAATTCCATTTAGTGTTTAACAGGTTAATTCGGCTTTTCAGTCTAAAAGAAGATACTTACTTTCGGTTGAAGTTATGAAGTGTAGTTATGAATATGCAGAGTATAAGAATAATAAGAATCAGCCACTTACCTCTAAGCATTTCCGAATTAGAGGGAAGATCTCGTCCCACCAGTTAGTCCGCCCCCACAAATGGGACTCCATCCATCGGTCCGAGAAGCAGTAGAAGATGATCATGCCGTAGGACCAGATGTCGAAAGCCTTGCCGTCCACTTTGGGAAGCGCACCTTCGATCTCCAACGGCCAAGCCTCAGGAGGGCAGTAGTAGCGTGGGAGCGCATACCTGTCAGATCAAAGATAAAGAAGCATGACAACACTATTTTATATCTGTTAAGGAATAATTAGTAGTTAATATAATTTAGATATGATTACAAACATATATACATTTTATGCCACAATTTCTTGTAATTTGGAAAACAAATTTTATTATTACTATAATATTTTTTCAACCAAAGTAACAACTTTAATTGAGAAAACAGTTGGCATGAGTGCACTCTACTCAGTTCCCCATCATATATTTACTGATTATCTTAACTTTTTACTACAAATCACACATTCATGATAAGAACAATGAATTCAGCTAATAACCAGAATTGGTCAGAGTCCGAATCATTAGGCTAACCTTCCCTCTGCTCAATACTTTTTGTGAATCGCAATTTGCTGCGTAGTTTTATTACTACAAATTTGGCATTTCTCTTTACGTATAATTCTATGGTATCGGTATCCCCAGCTAGCCGTAACCGTTAACTGAACCAACCACATTGTTTGTTTACAAGTCAGAAGCGAGCCTAGGCAGCCCAGACGGTATAGTGGTTAGAGTCCCTGACTTCTACGCAGTTGGGCCCGGGTTCAAATCCCGGAGAAAGCATGGTTGTATGTATCGTCCTTGTTCTGTTCTTGTATCTGTTCTTAAAATAAAGACTTATAAACCCTTGTGGTGTGGATTATTCGAGATATAAGCGGCCCTAGAGGCAAGCAATTATGACTCCATATGGAAAATTTGATGAGTAATACATATGTCTTAATTTCTAAGTGTCTGAAATTTGTAATGTCTGAATTTTTAAGTGCCTAAATTAAAAAATGACTGAAATTTTATGTGTCTTAAAGTGCTATATGTCTTAATTTCAGACATATCAACCTTATTCGACACTTATCTCAGCTCATTTATAAAAAAAGACACTTACGTGTCTTAATTTAAGACAGCACATGCGTCTGAAATTTTGCATGCGTACATTTTTCAGACATTTATGTGTCTGAATTGACATTTCAGACACATTTCTGTCTGAATTTAAGACGCTTCTATTTACAGTGTACTTTAAGCAGCATGCATATCCTGTTTTAACATTTTTTTAAACAAATAAATTTGACATTATTTTATGTAATATAAGTAGTTAACTTATTTAAAATACTTAGACTCGGAACTTATTCTTTTAAAAATTAAAAAACAAAATTAATTTTTATTTAAAATTATCACATGTAAAAAATCAAAAAAATATTAAGATAAACGAAGCATGTAACTTGTAGCTAAGAAAGCGAATTCGTAGCTAAACAATCTTAAACAATTTGTGCATAATTGATTTTTTTTTCGCGTTTTAAAAATTATTTTATGTTTATATATTTTTAAAACTTCTTTACACACCATAAATTTTAAGACAGCACAACCGGTTTCGAAAGGACATAGCCTTTCTTCATCAGGTACAAAAAAACACGTGCTACTGCCTTGGAGGCAAAAGCAAGACTGAAAGCAGGGCAAAATTCAGAGGGGCAGGAGTAACACAAACAACCAATAGGAAGCAAGCTTCATGCAGGACCAATCAGAGAGGAACACACACACAAGAAAAAAGAGGGAGGGGAGGAATAACCAATTAATTTTTATTTATTTATTGATAATATACTAATAAGTAAATTAAATAAAATTTATTTATTAATTAATTTTTTATTTTTTTATTTTTTTTTTTTTTTTTTTTTTTTAGAATTATTTTATGAAAACTAATAATATGTTATAAACATAATGAAGGAAATTATTTCATTGAATTAAACAAATTTTTCCAGGCTGTAGACAGCAAAGTGAAATCAGATTTTTCATTGTCAATTTTATCACGATTAAGGTAAATAGCTAAATTTTCCAAAAAATCCAGTTCGGAAACGCGTTTGGCATGAAAGATGATTTTGGCACTCTTAAAATTAAAACTATGATCAAATTCCTAACTGTGCTTCGCAATAGAAGATTTAGAAATTTCTTGATTGACAACATACCGAGAATGTTCACGTAAACGGCATTCAAGATTTCTTTTTGTTTGACCAATATAAGATAAATCACAATTATTACAAGGGACATTATAGATACCCCACTTATGCAGCTCGGGAACAGGGGATTTAGTTGAAGGGAATTGGAATTTATTGACATGTATAAAAATAACGTGAAAATTGAAACGCTTCAAAACTTTGGCTAATTTAAAACATAAAGGAGGATAAAAAGGCAAGACGACAAGATTATCAGGTTTAATTTTATCATCAATGCAAAGAGTAGAATTATAAGTTGGCCTAGTGAACTTTTTGAGAGCTTTATCAATTATAGAGGGTCTAAAACCTCTTTTAATAGAAACAGACTTTAAATAATTGAGTTCTTTAAGTGAAGAAGTATCAAAACAAATTTTAATGGCACGATACACGTAAGTGTAAAAGGTGCCAATTTTTTGTTTAGCCGGATGATTAGAGAGAGCATGGGGAGGGTTAGAAACAGAGAAAGGTTTCCTGTACACAGAGGTTTTAAAAGAGGAATCGCACCTAGTAACTAAAACATCAAGAAAGGGAAGTTGATTACGATTTTCTAACTCAAAGGTAAACTGAATATGGGGATCAATAGCATTAGCAATATTAAGAATGGCAGAAACATCTAACGAATTTTCAACAAGAATGAAAGTGTCATCTACGTAACGTAACGAGCATTTTAAATTTAACATCTTTAATAATTTTTCTTCAAAATAATGCATATAGATATCAGCAAGAATAGGAGATAAAGGATTACCTATACTTAAACCACCACACTGTTTATAAAATTTGTTATTAAATTCAAAAGTAGTTTGGGAAACACGGAGTTTAGTTAGATTAACAAATTCTTTGATTTCAAAGTCAGAATAATGAAATTCGCGTAATCTTTTTTCTAAACAATTAAGCGCACCTTCAGTGGGGACATTTCTTATGGCCCCACTGAGCGGGGGGACACACAGTGGGGACATTTCTAATGGCTTCCGTCGAGAAATGAACCTCTTTGAACAGGTTGCCATGGTGATGCAACGGACGTCTACATTATTTGATTACGGTATTCATTTTCGAATGAAGTAAGGCATTTTCAATGGTTTAGAGCGTGAAATTAAAAAATTTATAACTCATTCAGTTTTTGAAATTTTCTCTCAATCTTTTGAAAATTGAATTATGGAAGCGAGATCTATATACAAAAAAAAAAAAAAAAAAAAAAAAAGAAAAGAAATGATTTATCTCTAAACGCTTTTGAGTTATAAAATGTTTTGTGAAAAAATCGATGTTTCGTAAAATCTAAAAATATGGATCGCTAATCCGTATTTTGTAAAAATGTTTATATGGTTCGAAAGAGGATTAAATGGCCTTCTTTTATATACCAGTTGTTAAGAAATGGAACAGTTACTCGGTCGTACAGGGCGTTTCAAAAAAGACCATCGCGAAAAAGAGAAATTTTCGACCCTTTTTAAAACTTTTTTAAAAAATATAAAAAATCCGTATTAAAAAAAAAAAAAAAAAAAAAAAAATACCGTAAAAATCGGTAATAAATGCTCTTTCTGTTGTTTGAGATGTATTTCGATATCTCGAACCGTTCGAGCAGGATCGCTTTCCAAAAACCCACGAAATTTTCTCTCTTTGCTTTTTCTTTTAAGGTAAGCGGTCCCGGTCGAACATGATGATCGCGTGCCATTTTGAATCGTTTTTCGTTAGACAATGGTCGACATTTTAATTAATATCTCCGCTAATTAGGGTCGCATCGTTTAGCAAATTAGATAACGTAGATCTGCGATAAATTCTCTGTCCGACGGTACCTGTTCGAAGTCCGTGCGACCGTTAGCGGCGGAGCCTTTGCTGTTTCAAGCACACACAGACACACAGACACACACACACAGACACACGCGTACAGATTTTAATAATATAGGAGATAGGAGATGGCATGTAATTAGTATACACATTCGCATACATTTATTGGAAAAGACTGTTTCTATTGTAGTACGGCTACTCGTCCTATAATGTTTTGAATTACTTCGTAAATCAAGATTTATAGTTTTTAATCCTTCGATAAATTCTTTCTCGTTTTCTGAATTAAAATCTATATTAAAATTCTACACCAACAAATAAAACAAATGAATAAAATTCAAACCTATTTATTTATTTATTTTTATTTAATTGCAAGAAAGTGCGAAAAGTTGTGTACACCATTGTCTTTATCCGCTGGTTTGCAAAAAACTTCAGTTAATGAAAATGACGTCTGAAATAATATACATTTCGCATGGAAGAAAAATGGCTAATTCGAACATTTTATTTTGTTTCTTTTAATCTAATTTTTGAAATGTTTGAATTTTTTGTCAGAAATAGAAGACTTTTGTTTAAGTTAATTATTTTGCTACTTGTCAATAAGTACATCAGCTAACAATCAGTTTTCAAATATGTAAAAGTTTTTACAAGTATATAAAATAATTGTCTTGCCCTTCTATTTAAATTAAAAATAATCTGGAGTGACTCCACTCGACTTTCCGAACATTGAGTAATTAACAGTTTTGTAGATAAAGTAAAGAAAGAGCAGTTGTTAAACAAACAAAAGAGAGAAAACCATAACAGAGTGTTTGAGTATTTTTCTCCCTATATTACACGATGTTTTATTTAACGCTACTGAACTTTGAGCCCATAGATCATAATGATAAATAATTTTTCGTTGTGTCCCTGCAAAAACCTATAAATGCTAGATTCACCAAAATGCTTATAGTTAGTGATTTATAGTATTCATATAAATTTTCAGCTCAATTGAATACAGTGCGTTGCATGAATATAAACGCACCTTAGTTTTAAGAATTAGAATGGTATAGAAGTGTAATAAAAAAATGCAAACTATATGTGTATGATTCAAGAAATGAAAAAAAGAGTCAAAACAATGAAAGACCAATATGATTTTTTAGAAAATAATTTTATTGAATTTATGACAAAAATACATGTTGCATGAATTTAAACGCACATGGGCACATGTAAAAAATAAATTACTCAGTAACAAATACTGTATCGAATACTTTGTAAAGCCACCATGGATTTCTAGAACAGCCAGTAAACGCCTTGGCATTGACTGATATAGTGGCATGAGGTCATCGAAGCTGATTGTCTTCCAAGGTAATTGAATGGCCGATTTTAGTTCATCTTTCGTGTTAAACTGCCTTCTGTTTACGTAAACACGGCGAACCAGAATACCCCATACGTTCTGCATTATGTTTAAATCGGGGCTTTTTTAGGGCCAATCCGGAACATTAATTTTACTGTCACGGAACCATTTTTTCACGATATGTGCTGTATGTACAGATACACAATCTTGCTGAAAAAAATAATTTCTTCCAGCTTTCTTGACTGCTTGACGGCGGAGGTTCCTTGTCAGCATCTGGCCATAATCTACAGGGTAAATAGTGGTCTCCACGAACTCTAATTCGAAAGTCCCTTTAAAACTTATGGCTGCCCACACCATGACAGACCCACCTCCAAATTGACGTTTTAAACAGTACATTTCTTCGGTTCTAAAATCGTGCCAGTGACTATGAAATCCGTCCGGGTCATCGAGATTAAACTTTTTTTCATCTTAGAAGATGGCTTTTTCCCAATTTACTCGATATAGAATTCATTTTCTTGCCCATTCCAACCGCATATCTTTGTGCTTTTGAGCGAGGGATGGTTTCGCCTTCATTTTCTTAAATTTAATGAATGTTGCAACTTTGATAGTTCTCCATATGGCTGTCCAATGAAAACCCAGCTTGTATTGAGCCTTTATCTTCACAAAGGAAATATTCTTTTTCTTTGCAGCGCTGCATATTCGACGTTTGTCGTAACTGGTGAGCTTTCCTGTTCGCTTCTTATACGTTTTTTTCCCGTAATTTGCTCGTTTCTTTATATAGTTTCAAAAAACATTCTCATTTCTTCCGATTCGGCGCCCAATTTTACGATTGCTAAAGCCTTTACCAAGCATAAAGTCGATTTTTATCCTTTCGTCTACTGTCAAAGTTTTCCCTCTTGCCATCCTGAACAAACTCCGTAAATTTTGCACTCACGCATTAAAACTGTTTTTAGAGAACTTTAGCAACACGACTATCTGTGTTTTAATTTAATTCCGGTGGCTCTGTTAAATTTTAAACGCAAAATACAGAGTGTGTTTAATTTCGCGCAACAAAGGAAAAACAGTGAAAAATAAGAAAATGCTTAAACACTCATTTACACAAGCTTGCATGAGCCTAAATATACCTGCTCAAAGCACCTTATTCAGTTGTTAGTCATATGCAATAACTGCAAGTCACATTCCTTCTTTTAAAGTTTTAAAAATTCTATTTCTGGTTATTGGAAAAGGTGCGTTTATATTCATGCAACGCACTGTAAGGCGTTTAGATGCTATCGCACTTTTAAAAATTTGTTCCCATAGGTCATAATGATTAAGAATTTTTCTTTGTGTCCCTGTAAAAAAAACTGTAAGTGCTAAATTCACCAAAATCTATACAGTTGGTGCAACTGTGACCTATAATATGTGTAAAATTTTTTTGCTCAGATTAATAAGGCGTTTAGACGCTATCACACTTTTAAAAATTTGGCTCCATAGGCCATAATGATAAAGAATTTTTCTTTGTGTTCCTGTAAAAAAAAAAAAAAAAAAAAAAAAAAAAAAAAACTGTTAGTGCTAAATTCACCAAAATCTATACAGTTGGTGCAACTGTGACCTATAACATGTGTACAAATTTTTTGCTCAGATTAATAAGGCGTTTAGACGCTATCACACTTTTAAAAATTTGACCCCCATAGGCCATAATGATAAAGAGTTTTTCTTTGTGTCCCCATAAAAAACTATAAGTGCTAGATTCTCCAAAATATATACAGATTGAGTATCTGTGACCTATAATATGTGTATAAATTTTTTGCTCAATTGAATCAGGCGTTTAGATGCTATCGCACTTTTAAGATTTTGGTCCCATAGGCCATAATGATAAAGAATTTTTCTTTGTGTCCCTGTAAAAAAACTATAAATGCTAGATTTATCAAAATCAATAGGGTTCGTGCTACGGTGACTTGCAACACGGGTACCAACTTACAGCTCATTCGAGCAAAGCGTTTAGACGCTAGCGTGTTCACTCACACACATACACACACACATATATACATCATCGTAAAAATAGTGAAAACGAACTCAGGGGACCTCGAAACGTATGGAAACATCAAAATCTCAAATTCGGATTTTTGACATGATTACAATACTTTCCTCACTATAGTGTTCGGAAAGTAACAAATAAATAAATGAAAATTATTACGCGTTCGCTTTTTTCGACATAATGATACATATTAATTATTCACGTGCAAATAAATTTATTTCCTTTTATATTTTTATGGGAAAAAATGTTAAATGCGTATTTTTTTCTTCGTTTTTTCCTTATCAGCCTAGTTTTCCTTTTAATAATTTTAAATTAAAATGGGGTTTTTATTCAATTTCTTTTGAACCAATTATCCGATTAAACTAAAAAATACGGCGTTAGATAGACTTTGTTCTGAGTAATAAATATACTAATTTTCGTAGCAATCGATTGAACAGTGTAGCTTTGTAGAGCTAATGACATGTTCAAGGAGATACACAGCAAAAGATGAGGAATTGAAGTGACTGGCTGGATATGAGTTTACGGAGAGGTGTGGGTTAAATTTGGCCGAATAATTTGGGATAAACTATTAAATTTAATAACAGTCTAAAACTTTTTCGGAATATTGGTGCTGCATTCAATCTTTGTTCATTCTATGTTCAACTAGTTTTCACCTAAGATAGGTAACTAAAGGTGGCCAGTCTTCCTAAGGTAGCCCAACTCCCTACAAAAGGTTTAATTTAATTTTTGTTCATAAAATAGTGCTACTGCATTGTAAATCATGTATCTCAAGGAAATGTGTCTGAATTTGAAGAAATTATCTTAATCCACCGTTACTATGTGCAGTAATTTCACTTTAGGAGTAGGGTAAGTGCACCAGTGATTGACACTTTTAGAGGAATATCTGATGTTTTTAATATTCTAGTCATCATAAAATATTTTTAGAAATCTTAAGTTAGTACATATGATATGAAAGACATTCAGAACCACATAATATATGTTAAAATATATACATTTGGTAACAATTATTTTTTTTATGAATTTTTATTTGACAGCCACTCAATGTTCCAGTAATTGACACTGCCAGTTTTTCATTTTATCAGTAACTGGCACCCTATGTTCCAATGTTTGACACTGCTAGTGATTCATTTTACCAGTTATTAGCACCCTATGCTCCACTATTTGACATAAAATGTTAAAATTCTTATATGTAAAATATATGATTTTATTATTTTTCTTATTTATTAATTATTTCGGTATAGATGTCAATTACTGGAGCATGCCAATCACTGGAGCACCTATCCTAGTTGCTCTAATTTTTAGTTAAAGAAAATATTTTAATTTACATAGGTGTAAGTTCTTTGGACTTTGAGTTATATTATGTTTTATATTAGCTTATTTCTTTCTCTTTAACCATATTAACTTTATTTCTAATAAATTTATCACATTAAAAGTTTAATGCCGTGTAAATGTTGACCATGTGCATGTCGGCCCGGATGTCGGGCACGAGTGGTTGCCAGGCAAAACTAAGTTGTTTTTGCCCTTTATGTAAGAAAGTCAAAATATTAGATATGTGATTGTGTAATCAATGCTTATGATATGCACATGAAAAGTGTCGAGCACTTACAGATTAAAACTAGTTTGTTATGGCCACCACAAGACTTTCTTCGATATTTTAATGTACAAATTCACTCAGGGCAAATAATTTATTAAAACGATTATAAAATTATCTAACATGATGAATGCAAATGATTTTCAGCTTAGAGAAAACTAACACTAAATATCCAAAGAAAGACAGTATTATTGTTTATAAGTAACGCCTTAAAAAATGCGTTTTTATAATGGTTATCTCACATATCAAGTTTCGTATAGTTACATGCCATAGAAGTTGAGATATAGCTTTCCCGTTATAAAAAAAACATTTCTAATACAGCAGCGCCATCTATTGGCCTATAAGCTTCCAACTTGAATGAGCATAATGTCTCATAATGGCCTTCTCACATATCAAGTTTTGTTTGATGACACGCAATGGAACCTGAGATATTATACCCTTTCCTTAAATTGCAGAAATCGCTGTGTAGCGGCGTCACCTGTTGAGCAGCTGACACGAAAAGTTGATAAGTACTAATTTATGTCAAGGTACATCTACTTATAAATTTATATGCAATTCTGTGTTGTAGTTCCTGAAATATAACCTTCCCTTAAATTGTGAAAATCGCTGTATAGCAGAGCCACCTGTCGGCTTATAAGCATTCAAATTTATCAGCGTAATGTCTCATAATAAACTTCTTGCATATCAAGTTTTGTTTGATTATACACAATAGAACCAAAGATACAGCCTCCCCTTAAACTGAGAAAATCACTGCATAGCAGCGCCACCTGTTGAGCGGTTGAAACCAAAATTGGTAAACACTAATTTAGGTCAAAATGCATCTACATATAAATTTATATACAATTCTGAGCAGTTGTTCCGGAAATACAGTTGCTACAAAATTTTTGTCTCACACACACGCACATTTTCTAAAATTGGTGAAATCTTGTTCTAGACTTTTCAAAATGTGTAAATCTGTGGAAAAGAGGAAGTCGAAAATTTTTACGAATTCAATACTTTCTTCAATTGAATATAGATGAAAGTAAAAAAAAAAAAAAATGTCCATCCACACACACTTAATCAAAAAATTATAAAAAAATCTCAAAACTTAACTATGGCCACCTTTGGCTAACCTAAAAAAATATATATATATATATATATCAGAGATAATTTCTGGCAGCAAAGTTGTCAGAAATTATCCGTACTAGTGGTCGCCCAGTGGTCGAAATTCGACCATAATTAATTAAAATTATAAGTTTAAACATTATTAAGGTTCTATTGTCAAAGACTATACTTCTATAATCACAGATTTTGCCAAGGCTACACTGTTAATTTACCTAGTTTTTTCAAAAAATTATATGAAATTTAAATAAAAAAAATCCAAAAAATGATTAAAATAAAGAATGCCTTTTTTTAATTTTTTTTTTATTGAAACAAAAAGACATGCGATTAAAAAAAAAAAATGCTGTCCATTGAACTTGACATACATATTTCGATAATTTAATTAATGTTACAAAACTTCTCTGTAAACGATGTTTTTTGTAAAAACTCTTTCGTCGTTTGCTAAATGTCCTTGACCATTATATTCGGAAATATAAAATCTCAAATCTATATAGATTCCTTCTTCTTTGTCTCTCACTCCGACCCGTTAATGTTCTATGTCGAGGCATAATAAAAGTAGAAAAAAACTTTCATCGTCAGTAGAAAAAATCGTTATTTTTTTTTATTTTAGGTTGATTTCTTTAGAAACTGATTTATACAAATTGAATGAGTTGAGTTGAGTTGAGTTGATTAATTAGTATATATATAATGCAAAACTTGTGTGTTTTTAAAAAATATTAGCATTCTGCGATAACTCTTTCAGATGAAACTGGCTATTTAAAAAATAACTCATTGTTATTAACTTTTATTATTGTTATTAACATATTAACTTTTTATTATTAATTGAAATTTCAAAATTTTGGCAACAGTATAAAAAAATGAAAATGCTAATTTTAATCTGGAAATAAAACCCGATAATATAGGCTTTGAATTGCACCTTTGTCGTTTCACAAATGTTCCAATTTCTCGTCTTTGTCGTTGTATTTTTAAAAAATATTAGCATTCTGCACTTCTTCTCTATATAAACTATAAGTGTGCGAAATTTCATAATCCTCCGTCCGCGCAATTTTCGTAAAAAGGGGTACAAAGTTTTTGCTTCACGTATTAATATATAGATATTATGAAAATAATATGTTGTATCACTCACACGACTTTCTCATACTGTGCATTTTAGTTCTATAAAAACAAATTACTGATTAAGGGTTAAGATAATAAATTTCTTTTTTTATTTTACAATTCTGCTCACACCAATATTTATATTCGCATTCGCCTTTATTTGTTTTTGCTTTTCACTTAAATTCGTTTTGTGCGTTGCTGCTCTGATTGCAGCAATCGTGTCTACTTTTTTCGAATGACGAAGGGTCATATTTTCTTTCGACCCGAAACAATTGTAGCAAATTTCTTGCATTTTATGGTGTTTATACAAAGTTCTGTACTCACTAATCGTAATTAGCTGAAACAGCTAGAAAAACAGACAAGTAAATTTGCCCAGTATTAGCACTAAAATGCAAACTGGGTGAACACCTATATTCACTACGATATATGTGAAATACGGAAATTATACCATTGTGAATACATAAGTACACCCTTCATTAACCAATGTGTTATAATCTAGAAATGATAGTTGAGTAATTGGGTCGACTGTGAATTTTTATAACCAGACAATTTTGTAAGATAACAAACTCTACACTTTGGAGGTCCTAGTTTGCTTAATTCGGGGGTCTTTTTAATGTTTTCGAAAGGAAACTACACCCCGCGACAAAAGATAAGAACAAAGGGTTTTTTCTTTGATTTTTCATAAAATAACGTTATCTAAATTGTGCTTATCATTTATTATTATCATAAAATAACACTATTCCTGGACTAATTTAGAAAAGTTTTAAGACTAAAATTTTTTCTAATTTAAGACTACACTCCGCGACAAAAAGCTAGGAACAAAGGTTTTTTTTTTTAATTTTTCATAAAATAACATTATCTAAATTGTGCTGATCATTTATTATCATAACAAAATAACAAAATATTATCATATCAAAAACATATTCAACATAATCATATACAAAATAATCATATTAAAAAAAAAAAAAAAAAAAAAAAAAAGAAACCTTTGTTTCTATCTTTTTGTCGCGCTGTGTAGTCTTAAATTAGAAAGATTTTAGTCTTAAAATTTTTCTTACAACTTTTCTAAATGAGTCTTAAACAAAAATGAGTCCGGGAATAGTGTTATTTTATAATAATAATAAATGATAAGCAAAATTTAGATAACGTTATTTTATGAAAAATCAAAGAAAAAACCCTTTGTACCTATTTTTTTTTGTCGCGGGGTGTATATGCTTTTCCTGCCTATTCGTAATCAGGGCTATAACAACGAACAAGCAATGATTTTGATCTAAAAAACTTTTATACAAAAATATATAGACTGGAAAGAAGCTTTAATCTGAATTAAGCTAAGACGTGTATGGAAATTAAATTTTTAACATTAATAAATTTGTTTCTATGTACGTAGAGATTAGAAAAATTCTCACGAGTGAAAAGGGTCCTTAAAATGTTATTGAGCTTACCCTAGTCACAGGGGTTGGAACAACTATAGTATTTCCCCTCAGCTAAATTTGGCGATTTTTCGTTGGCGATTAAGGCTAAAGCATAAATCTAAAAATCATAAATCATATAGCATAAATGATAAAATCGTAAGCTAAATTATAAATCATAAATAATAAGATCATAAATCCAAAATAAATAGCATGTAGGCTGCCATATTATATCTCAAACAATCCAGAACGGCATCGTTATCGTTCAAATCGGCGCCAAATTCAGCTGAGGGGAAATACTATAGTTGTACCCAGGGGTTAATTAGGTCATGGTTCCACATCAGATTAGGAATACTGTAAAAATGTTTTTACTTTCTTCTATATATATATACAGAATAAAGTATTGGATACGGGAAAATTTTCGGACTCCAGTTTTCGAGGGATTTACACGTTTTGAGATATTCTGAACACGACTTGACTACTTTTAGAAAATGTCTGTGTGTTTGTGGTTGTATATCATAAATTTTATAGGCGCTGTATCTCTCGAACCAATGAACGAAATTTCACTAAACTTGGTATTTAGTTGAACCCTGAACTAAACTAAGATTGATTAAATTTGAGGATTAATTGCTCAACAGGTGGGGATGTGATCCTTTTTTTTTTTTTTTCCTTAAATTTTTTACATGGAAGTATTGGACAAAATTTCATATAGTAAATGCACATAATGAGAGTTATTTTTAACATATGATCGTAAAATTAATATGAATTATTGATAACTGTAGCAGTAAATAAAGACAAAAGTTTACGCATATAGGAGCATCGCTTCCCTCCGGAGGGGGGGGGGGGGGGGTAGGTTTTCAGCAAGGGTACCTACCTTTAGAAAGATCTTGTCAATACCTTTAAAATGAATAGTTGAACCATAGTTCTGGGGAAATTTAAAGCAAATTAACCGATTTATTTTTTCCATTAAAAGAAAAAAAATCACATTTCTTTCGATATTGGCACAAAATTCACTTTCTTCGGTATTTAGTGTTATAATTCTATGAGATAAAAATCGTCTGCATTCATCGTGGAAAAGAATTTTAAATACTAATTTATACTGTATGGATTTGTGTAAAATTATATAGTAGAAAGTCTTGTGGTAGCCACAGCATACTAATTTTAAACATGGTATTATTCTGACAAGATTCATCCGACTTAAAAACTAGATCTGACCTACTTAAAAAATTTCATCGAATCCCTACGGTAACATTGCATTACTCGACAACTATAAAAAAAAAAAAAATAACTTACATGTCTGTCGGACTCTTGGCAGATTCGATGGAGCTGAAATCTCCGATTGCTGCGGTATTCTGGGATGTAATCATAATATTATCCGCTTTAAGATCTAAATGACAGATTTCGGATGTATGCAAGTATTGCAGGCCGGACAGTACATTCCTCATCCACTCCGTGATCAACGCAAAGCTCTTTGGATTCCTCTTGTAGGTGGGATCATCTAGAACGCTCATCAAAGTTCTGGTGTAGTGCGGCATCAAGAAAATATCAACTTCTTGACAGCGCTTGATCTTAATGACTGGTACAATGTTATGGTGTGCGAGACGAGGCCATAACTTCAGCTCCCCTTTGGAAGTCATCTGTGGGTGCATAATCTTCGCCGCAACCGTCCTTTTTTCTTGTTTGGACCACAAGGCCATGATATCACCATAAGCGCCAGTTCCTATCACAGCAAGAAAGTCATACTTCTTTTCTAGAGCCTGGATAGCCTTAGTTTGTAGTTGGTTACGGTTAAGATTACTGGGTTTTTCTTTCACGAATAATCTTTTTATTTTCCACATGGCTATACTGGAGAATGTAAATAAGTCTATGATTTCTTTTAACAAAAACGACTTTCTTCACATCTAGAATGATTTGCGATTGAATCAGATTTTTGATATATTTAAATTAAAAGTATGTGGCTTGGTTATTTAAAAAGAAATTCAAGAAATATTGTTTTAAACTTTAGCACAGACGATTATTAACTTTAACTTAGCTTCAATGTTAGAGGAAAAATTATTTATAATATAGCTTCGTACTTGAAAAATGAAGATTTATAAAATTAATCCAAATTTAAATTCTATTTAGCTATTGAACATATTAGAAAATCTGCTATTGTAAATATTTATGAAGATGCTTTGCTGTAGCTAATGAAGATATTTATTAAACAAGGCTATTAAGAATTTATTGTGTATTGCATACATTTTTTCGATAGGAATATTGTTATTTCGCCTTATTGAAAAATAACGAAGAATTCATGTTAACCATTATAACAATCATGTATTCTTAACAAATAATGCATTTCGTTAAAAAGTAATCAACAATGTTATTTATTTTAACAATGTCTTGCAAACTGAATTTTCTCATTGTTGAAGAGTTTTTTCGAGAAGATGACTTTTTTATTTTCTCTCAGCTATATATAGTAGAGAAAGTATACTGCGTTCGAATCAAATTTCCAAAAATGGATTTTTGCTATTATTGCTTATATTGAATTCCCTTGAATAATAAAAACCAGGTTTTTATCTGTTTGTTTCTATGACGCTTGTCTGTGTATTTGTATGTGTGTTCCTAGACCTGAAAATTTAAAGTTTATAAGTTGCTTGCCAATAGCTTTGTCGATCTTTTAAATTTACTCTCCAAGTTTTTTACCTTAATTATTTATTATTATTATTATTATTATTATCATTATTATTATTATTATTATTGGCTGTTTTATGAAGCCAATATTTTTTATTTATTTATTTATTTATTTTTAAAGAAATATTTAAAAATATGCAAACCATTTGTGCGTATCACTAACCGTGTTTTAAAGATACGCCTCTAACGGTTCATAGGATAGGTGCTCCAGTGATTGATATGTTCCAGTAATTGACATCTATCCCGAATTAATTAATAAAATAATAATAATAATAAAAAAATAATAAAATAATATATTTTACATATGAGAATTCTAATATTTTATGTCAAACACTGGAGCATAGGGTGCCAATAACTGGCAACATGAATAACAGCAGTGTCAAATATTGAAACATAGGGTGCCAATGACTGATAAAATGAAAAACTGGCAGTGTCTGTGACTCTGGAACATTGAGTGGGTGTCAAATAAAAATTCATAAAAAAAAATAATTGTTATCAAATGTATATATTTTAACATATATGTGGTTCTGAAAGTCTTTCATACCCTATGTACTAACTTAAGATTTCTAAAAATATTTTCTAATGACTAGAATATTAAAAATATCAGAGATTCCTCTAAAAGTGTCAATCACTGGTGCACTTACCCTATTTATTTATTTTTAAAGAAATATATTAAAATATGCAAACCATTTGCATGTATCACTTACCGTTTTTTTAAATATACGCCTTTAACCCTTTATATGTAACTGTAGTTTATTGTTTCTAGAATTTTTTTTATATTATTAATACACTTAATTATTCTACATAATTATTAAGATAATTGAACAAAATCATAATGTTTTACTTATATTGAATATAAAAATCAATGAACATAAAAATATTTTAACGAACAAGAGGCTAGGGTACTTTTTGAAGGGGTAAGCGCAGTTACATACTCTGGTGCAATTGTGTTATTGCCTTAATCTGAAAAGAAAAAGAAAACAGTTGAATGTATACTGTAATATCGAAAATACTTTGATGTATTATTTTAAATGTTGATATTTTCTGTACAGTGGTCTATGGATTTCTTTTTTAACATTTTTCAACAAGGTTGAAAGTGTTAATGACTTTGGTTTGTCCGTCTGTCCGTCTGGTTGTCTGCCCCCGTTCTAACTCCCTTAAATATTTATGGAATTTATTGAAACTGGTATATGTTATTTATATTCACCATTGAATGTTCCCTATTGAAAATGGAGGGAATATTTTCACTGGTTTGTATACACTAAAAAGTATTCCAAACCCGAAACACCCGACACACCGAAAGTATTCCAAAGCATTGTGTTCTATGAAAGAAATTTTTTTAAACCATGTTTTCATATCTTTACTTTAGACAAATCTTAATGAAATTGAAATATATTATTTAATTTCACTATTGGATGTTTTCTATAGAAAATGTAGTACATACTACTAATGGTTTAAATATAGGGACACTTGAAATTATTCCAAGCATTACGTTCTATGAGAGATATTTACAGAAACGTGTTACATTAAGGGATATAATTGTAAATTTGATATAATTGGATTTTAGTTTACCTTATGCGTTTTTAACTCTTTCTAACAACTTTTAATGGTGAATATGTTTTGAATTTCTGTATGTCCGACTGTCCATCTGTCTATCTATCGTTCTTCCCGCTTCCAACGTCTGTAAATATTTTTGGAATTTTTAAAAAATTATACATGTTATTCAAATGCACTATGGAATAGTTTCTGTACAGGAACATTAAAAAAAAAAAAAAAAAAAAAAACAAATGCATTGAAATTTAGGACGGACATTTAAATAAATCACATTTAAATAACTTTCTACTGCAAAACTCCTAAAAAATACACATTTATTGTGAATATGCTAAAATAATATTTTGTTTAGAATAAGATATAGTCAACCTTCAAATTTACAGGGTTACTCTAAAATATTCAGATAGATTAAGGGCTGCAATTAAAACCTAAGAGCCGTATTTTCGTTTGCGTTAAGCATTTTTAACACTTTTCAACGATGTTTAAAAGCGATTATGAATTCAATAAGTCTGTCTGTATGCTTTCAGCCCTTCTGTCTGTCAGTTATGTGATAACGTAGATAAAGAACGTTGAAAGTTACACGATCAACAATTAAGTACAGTTGGAAACTGTTATAAATCAATGCGCACCGCGTAACTTTTCGTTCTTTTTTGGCCATATCTTCAGAATTTGACGTGTTAGAGCAAAACGGATTCGATATTTGGAATTAGCACACAAAACTACATTAAAAAATGTAAACGCCTTGTCGAAAATCTGCAACTTGTTTATAATGTAATAATAACAGTGATACGGTTAGACAAATGTTTTATACATGCAAACCTGTGTGAAACTTCCGCACTTTTATATCTTTTCTTATTTACCTTTAAAATTTGAAACTCATAAATATTATACAATTTCACCACTAAATTAAAATTTTGCTTCACACGTAGCCAAATTATTATTAAAACTAAATCAACATTGTGCAACATCAGTGAAACCGAAATCATTTAAAGACAGATTTAAATATAACATTCATGGCTGACAACCCAGTTTTCACACTTCCGCAGCAAGTACAGTTTTAGTATAGGAATAGGACTCTTATGACAACTTTTAAATTTATCTCGTCATGTTGGCGATAAATTTTTATTTATTTATTTTGGCACAGTTTCTTGGTTTATTAAAAGAAAAAAAAATCTTCTACTTTTGATTACACTTTTCAAGATTGTGTTTTTAAGTCAATTTATGATAATGATTTTCATATTGTCTCTAAAGTATTTATTGTTATGTTTAAAATGGCGCTTGCAAAGATTCTGAAAAGATGCAACTTTTAAAAATACATTTTCCCATAAATGAATCTCATCAGACAAATGTCGTCGTTTTTACTTTCTTCTATATTCAATAGAAGAAAGTATTGAATTCGTAAAAATTCTCGACCTCGGGTTTTGATGGATTTACACATATTGAGAGCTGTAGAACTCGATTTGACAATTATTAGAAAATGTTTGTCTGTCTGTCTGTGTGTGTGTGTGACAAAATTTTGTGGCAACTGTATCTCAGGAACTACTGCACAGAATTTCATACAAATTGGTATGTAGTTGTACCTTGACATAAATTACTGCCCATCAACTTTTGGTAAAAATTGTGTTACAGGTTGCGTTGCCATCCCGCTTTTTCTAAATTTTGAACATGGTGGTATAGGACAAAATTTTATATAAATGTGCATAAAGAGAATTATTTTTTAATAAGCATTATGAAATTTACAAGAATTATTTATAATAGAGATAGTCAACTGGGAAATTTTTTTTTTTGTATTTGTAGGAGCCTCACCTCCCCCCCTGGGAGGGGGGGGGGAAGTCCCCCCTCGAGGGGAGTAAATTTTCATGATGGGTGTCTTTCAAAAGAGCTCGCCAATACCATTAAAACGAATGGTTGAACCATAAATCTGCGATAATTTAAAATAAAGTTATCGATTTTTTTCATTTTTAACATTTTTTTTTTTAAATGTAATATTGACAATAAAATTGACTTTTTTTTTTTATATTTAGTGTTATACTACTTCTCTGATAGGGAAATCGTCTGCATTATCATGGAAGATAATTGTTTTAAATAGTAATTTTAATAAATTATTTTTACTGAGTGAATTTGTATAGGAAAATATAGAAGAAAGTCATGTGGTGGCCACAACATACTAGTTTCTTATTAGATCCAGATCATTTAGCTGAGTTTGCGTGCTTAAATATCCATTTATTAATATTATTTTTTATCCTCGCGTATTTTATTAATTACATCACTATCGTATCATTTTCACAAAATATAATCGGAATTGGTCCACTTTAGAGAAATACTATATAAGTTTGTCAAAACATTCTTTGCAAAAAAAAAATCATACAGATGTTGTAAATAGTATGTGAAATCATGCGTTAAAGTTACTACTCATTTGTAGCTTTTTATAGAACTGAGTGTAATCCAAACTATCTTTCATATTCTTCAATTTGTGGTTGATCCTTTAATTGCATTCGTGATTATAGTTATTTAAAAGTATGCGTTTATAAATGTTCTTTGCTTATCTGAAGTTCAAAATCCTTACGTCCATTCTTTCCTTAGAAAATAGAGAGGGGGGGGGGGGTGTCAAAACAGATTTCTGATAATTTGATCATCCATTGTATTTAGTGAAAACTTTTATGATATGGGAAAAAAAGAAAAAAAAAGTTTTATCAACCATTTAAACTATTCTTATTATTTTATTATTTTGAAAAAAGAAATATGTATTAATTTTTAAGAAACATTAGACTTCTCAGAACAAGGATATTATCTAATAAGTATTTGAAATAATACTGGTCTACAGTGGTTCGGTAACAACGATCAAATTATTATTTTTATTATTAATTCCAATTTCTATTTACATATCTGCAAGCAAAAAAGTCCCACCACATCACATATTTCTGTTAGAGTATCAGAAAATGGCAATTTTCACGATTTTTTATCATTTTCACAGTATCACAGGTGATAACTCTTCCTGCTGTCAACCCAGAGTTCTGGCAACTCAGAGTCCCGGCAACCATGTTTGTTCCATTTTTTCGTTAAAGTATCAGAAAATGGCAAATTTAACTTTTTTTTATATGATTTTTACAATACAGTCGACAGCAAAAGTATCCGAGCACTAGCCAATAATTCCGACATCAAAAAAGTACATTTAATACTATTTTGTTAAATAAATCCTTGTCGAATCATGTTCTTAGACTGACTAAGAACATGACTCGACAAGGATTTATTTAACAAAGCAGTATTAAGGGTACTTTTTTTAAACAGGGATTCTTGCTAGTGCTCAGATACTTTTGCTGCCGACTGTATTACACATGGTAACCTTTCGTGCTATCAACCCTGCCTCCTGGCCATCCTCTCCGCTGACAACCCCTGTTTAGCAACCCTGTATTCGTACCTTATCTGTTTTTTTTCCTGGTATTCTAGTTAACAGATATTCTTTGGTATGTATGATTGTGCTGTTTTATAGTTTAAAGTTTCATGTTCGAAATGGCAAGTTTTCAGTGTAGAACTTGTAAAACCGTACCCGATAAGTTTTGCTGTATTTGTGAACTATTCATATTAAAATCACAAGGTAGACATTTAACACAAGACGTAAGAAAGCCTATATTTTGTATTTTGGTTTTAAAATGAATAACAAATGATAACAATTCAATCATTTAATGTATTTTCCATATTTTTATGTTCTACTTAGTCTATAATATGTATAGTATCTCCATATTAACAGTATTCCATGCTAAATCAATAATATTGATAGTAATAATGCATGTCTTCTAAAGATTTTTGTACATTGCTTCCAGTACAGATTAAATAATCATAATAAAAAAACTGTACGTGTTACAGATTTTTCACGATTATTTTTTAATTCTGCACTATAAAATTTGTTGAAAATAGTTAATTTCATTTCTGTTAAACCCCCCTCCCCCGCCGAAAAAAAAAAATGTCGACTAGTGTAATTTAAAACCTCCTTCTTACTTTGTTTTAGAGTGCATAAAAACTAAAAAGACAATTTTTTATTGCTTTATTAGGTTCCGTTTTGCCCAATACATAAGCATAATTTATGTTATACTTATGTATTGCTCGCGTAAAATTATTTGAGCGCTAGCAATAATTCATGACAACAAAAATACACTTAATGAAATGAACAAATTCAAACAACACATACACGGACACTTTAGCAATATCCCTATCTTGGAGGCAGGGCCTGACAGTTGAAGCTAAGGTAAGCTCAGTATCATTCCGGGCCCCCTTTCATTCGGTGAATGTTTTTTAATTTCTACACGCATAGAAACAAATTTATTCATACTGCAAACTTAATTTCCATGCATTGCCATATAAAAATACTCTAGACTAAAAATAACTGGCAGTGTTTATTATCGTTCGATGTTTTTCATTCATATATCTAGGTGATTATACCCATAACAATAACACCAAGATTGTATAGGATTAGTTTGTTGATTCAGAATATTCGCATTTTTGTCTTTAAATGATAAAACTTTTCCAAAATAGTTTGTAATTTCTCTTACTTTAAGTGAACTTTCTCAGAAAAAATAAATAAATAAAATAAGTATCAGTGTGAAAACCTGAAACTAGGAATTTGAGACCATGTTTTCAATCATTTTCTGGCCGGCCCCTCTTAAATTTCAGAGGGGAAGCAAGTCTTTTCGGTAATCAGGTCCTGGTTGAAGGAACACTGTCAAAAAAAAAAAAAAAAAAAAAAAAAAAAAAGGTCCTGTTTGCTGCAGTTTGCTCTCAGAAATTTTCTGTAATTCAGAAAAATACGTTCTATCAACGTAATTTTTCAGTTGATAGAACTTATTTTTCTGAATTACAGAAAATTTCTGGCAGCAAACAGGACTTTTTAACACTTTCCAACAAGGTTGAAAGGTGTTTATGACTTCGGTTTGTCTGTCTGTCTGTCCGTCTGTCTGTCCGCGCTCTAACTCCTGTAAATATTTATGGAATTTCTTGAAACTGACATATGTTATTCAAGTTCACTGTCGGACGGTCCCTATTGAAAATGGAGTTTATACCTCAACTGGTTTGTGTACAGGGACACCCGAAAGTATTTCAAAGCATTGTGTTCTATGAGAGGTATTTCTATGAACCATATTTTCATACCTTTAGTGTAGACATATCTTAATGAAATTGAAATATGTTATTCAAGTTCACCATCGGACGTTCCCTATTGAAAATGGAGTTTGTACCTCTACTGGTTTGTGTACAGGGACGCCCGAAAATATTTCAAAGCATTGTGTTCTATGAGAGGTATTTCTATAAACCATATTTTCATACCTTTACTCTAGACATATCTTAATGAAATTGAAATATGTTATTCAAGTTCACTATCGGACGTTCCCTATTGCAAATGGAGTTTGTACCTCTATTGGTTTGTGTACAGGGGCACCCGAAAGTATTTCAAAGCATTGTGTTCTATGAGAGGTATTTCTATAAACCATATTTTATACCTTTAGTGTAGACATATCTTAATGAAATTGAAATATGTTATTCAAGTTCACTATCGGACGTTCCGTATTGAAAATGGAGTTTTTACCTCTACTGGTTTGAGTACAGGGACACCCGAAAGTATTTCAAAGTATTGTGTTCTATGAGAGGTATTTCTAAAAATCATATTTTAATACCACCTTCACTGAAGACATATCTGAATGAAATTGAAATAAGTTATTCAAGTTCACTATTGGATGTTTCCTGCATAAAATGGAGGGAATGCCACCATTGGGTTATACACAGGGACACTCAAAAGTATTCCAAAGCATTGCGTTCTATGAGAGATATTTCTATAAATGAAATTTTAATAACTTTAGTTTCCACGAAATTTTAGGAAATTGAAAAATGTTATTTATATGCTAAAAAGAATGCTTTGAATAGAATATTACATAATTAGCATTATATTTACAGGGTGGCACAAGAATATCGAGTTAACTTAAAAGCTATTATTGAAAAAATTGCTAGATATGTACTATTGTTTACGTTAAGCGTTCGTAACACTTTATAACATTTTTAACGCTTTCCAACAAGATTGAAAAGTATTTATGACTTCGTTTTGTCTGTCTGTCTGTCTGTCCGTCTGTCTGTCCGCGCTCTAACTCCGTAAATATTTATGGAATTTCATGAAACTGATATATGTAATTTAAGCTCACTATCGGATGTTCCCTATTGAAAATGGAGTTTAAACCTCTACTAGTTTGTGTACAGGGTCACCCGAAAGTATCTCAAAGCATTGTGTTCTATGAGAGGTATTTCTATAAACCATATTTTCATACCTTTAGTGTAGACATATGTTAATGAAATTGAAATATGTTATTCAAGTTCACTATCGGACGTTCCCTATTGAAAATGGAGTTTATACCTCTACTGGTTTGTGTACAGGGACACCCGAAAGCATTTCAAAGTATTGTGTTCTATGAGAGGTATTTCTAAAAATCATATTTTAATACCTTCATTGAGGACATATCTTAATAAAATTGAAATATGTTATTCAAGTTCACTATTGAATGTTTCCTGCATAAAATGGAGGGAATGCCACCATTGGGTTATACACAGGGACACTCAAAAGTATTCCAAAGCATTGCGTTCTATGAGAGATATTTCTATAAATGAAATTTTAATAACTTTAGTTTCCACGAAATTTTAGGAAATTGAAATATGTTATTTATATGCTAAAAAGAATGCTTTGGGTAGAATATTACATAATTAGCATTATATTTACAGGATGGCACAAGAATATCCAGTTAAATTAAGAGCTATTATTAAAAAAATTGCTAGATATGTACTCTCGTTTACGATAAGCGTTTTTAACACTTTCTAACATTTTTAACACTTTCCAACAAGATTGAAAAGTATTTATGACTTCGTTTTGTCTGTCTGTCTGTCTGTCCGTCTGTCTGTCCGCGCTCTAACTCCCGTAAATATTTATGGAATTTCTTGAAACTGATATATGTCATTTAAGTTCACTATCGGATGTTCCCTATTGAAAATGGAGTTTATACCTCTACTAGTTTGTGTACAGGGTCATCCGAAATTATCTGAAAGCATTGTGTTCTATGAGAGGTATTTCTATAAACCATATTCTCATAACTTTACTGTAGACATATTATTATTGGATGTTTCCTGTATAAAATGGAGGAATTACCACCATCGGTTCATGTACAGGGATACTCAAAATTATTCCAAAGCATTGTGTTCTATGAGAAATATTCTATAAATCAAATTTTAATAACTTTACTTTCCACGAAGTTTTTGGAAATTGAAGTATGTTATTTATATGCACAAAAGAATGCTTTGCACACAATATAGTATTATTAGCATTAGAATTACAGGATGGCACAAAAATGTCCACTTACATTAAGAGCTATTAATAAAAAATTGCTAGAATTGTACTTTCGTTTACATTAAGCGTTTTTAACACTTTCTAACATTTTTAAGTGTGAATATGTTTTCAGTTTGTGTATCTGTCCATCTGTCTGTATGTCTTTCTGCCCGCGCTCTAACTCCTGTAAATATTTATTGAATTTCTCGAAACTGATATGTTTTATTGAAGTTCACTATCGGATGTTCCATTTTCAAAATTGAGTGAATATCGCTTCTGGTTTGTGTACAGGGACACCCAAAAGCATTTGAAAGCAATGTGTTCTATGAGTGTTATTTTTATAAATATTTTCCCTATAGAATGTTCCCCATTTAAAATGACATTAATAGGTCCTGTATAACTAGTTTGTTTACAGGGACCAAAAAAAAAAAAAAAAAAAAAAAACACTGCATTACGTTTTAGGACAGAATTTTTTGAAAGTTATATTTAAAAATCTTTCTACTGTAAAAATCATAAAAATATTGAAATATATTGTTAATAATCTAAAATAATGCTTTGTATAGAATATGATATGATTACCTCTCTGATTTACAGGGCTACACTAAATCATTCAGAGAGATCAAAAGCTGCAATTATAATGTAACGTCTGCATTTTCCTTTGCGTTAAGCCTTTTTAACTCTTTCCAAAATGCCTAAGAGTAATTTTAAAATGAATTAGTCTATCTGTATACTTTTCAGTCATTCTGTCTGTTGTGTGATAACGTAGGCAAAGAATATTAAAAGTTATTCGATACAACAATTACTTACAGTTGGAAAGTGTTACTAATCAATGCTTACTGCATGATTTTTCTTTCTTGTTTTTTTTTTTTGACAATGAATATACTATTATACTATAACAGGAGATGACCTATTCGGAGAAACATGAGGAAAAAATCCTAACCGCAGTAGCCATATGTAAGAAATTCTGCACTGTTATTGTGAAATTATGTAATAAGGATCGCTCTAGACAAAAGTTCTTGTACAGTTGGCAGCAAAATTATTCGACCGCTGGCAGTAATTCATGTTAAAAAAAAGTACACTTAATGCTGCTTTTTTAAATAAATCCTTGTCGAACCATGTTCTTAGTCAGTCTGAGAACATGATTCGAGAAGGATTTATTTAACAAAACAGTATGAAGTGTATTTTTTTTTAAATTTAGGAATTATTGTTAGTGCTCGAATAATTTTGCTGCCGTCTGTAACTAGAAGTCTCAAAGCTGTCAAATCAATAAGGGAGGCATACTATTGTAACAATCGCAACTATCGTAGATCACAAGTCGGATCGTGTACTCCGCAGCAAAAGTATCCGAGCATTAGCAATAATCCCCGTCTTAAAGCACACTTAAAGTACACTTAATACTGCTTTGTTAAATAAATCCTTGTTGAGTCATGTTTTTAGTCTCTCTAAGAACATGCTGCTAACTGCAGTTTCAGTCGGCGATTCTTATCCGAGGGAAAACATTTTCACCCATAACGCTTTATCCAAAAAGTCAGCATCGTAATTGAAACTTCATGCATTTGTATGCACAAGTAGGAGGCAAAATAAGAAATAAACTGTTCTAATCGCAAAATTGTGCAATTTGTAACACTTTCATTTGCATATTTTTCTTTCACATCCGTGCGAAAAATTTAACTATTTGTCTAACTATCTTCGACAAAATATTTAACTATATATTTTTTCTTTACAAAAAAATAAAAATAATAATATTATAGTTTTAAAAAAATAAAGAACACACTTTTATAGAAATGTGAACTAAAAAGCACAAAGTATCTATCTTAGTATTAAAATGCAGGGTAAGAGAAGATCGTGTGAGTGACAAACCATACTATTGACATACATTTAAATCTTTAATTAAAATGATTTAGAATTAAACAAAAACCATTTTTTAAAATTCTCCCCTGACTGGGATCGAACGCTAGACCTTTAGGTTCGTAGCGCGGAGATATACCTCAACGCCACGCCGTTCACTTAGGGAGAGTCTTTTTTTTACAATATAAATTTTTTGTTTGCTCCCAGAGCGGTTACAAACATACATACATACATACACGTGAAGCTAATAAAAGCGTGTTAAAAAAAAAAAAAAAAAAAAAAAAAAAAATTATCCGTTACGAGAATGATTTTTTCGCAAACCGCGTTCAGAATTTTTAAAATATCTACAGTCTAACGGGACAACCTGTTTTATTTTGGAAGGAAAATATTAACGTTATTATTTAAATTAACGTTATTATTTGAAAACGTAACAAATACTAACGTTTAATTGTTACGTTATTATTTGTAACAGATAAATACAATAACGTTAAATAATAACGTTTGTTGTATTAACGTTATTATTTAAAATTTACTTTTTTCAAAGCTTTTACAAATGCTTTCACATTTCATTAATAAAATACAGAACTTCTGTGAACTTATGTTCACAGAATGAAAAAGATGAAATAAAAGGGAAATTTATAAAGTCTAACGTACTTTAAATCTTGTCATTGAATCATAGCCTTGTTTATTTGAGTTCATTGTTGCCAAATTAAATTTTGCCCTGCCCTCAAAATGTGCCTACATTGATGATAAAAGTCCCTACTTTAGTGCTGAGGATATCCGTAGGATGTCTTCTCATTCTCAGGATATCTGGAGGATGTCCTGGGGAGAAAGGGTCTCCTCCAAAAAGTCCCTACTCCGTCCCTACATTTGAAGAAATCTGCTAAAATCCTTACACGTAAGGATAAATTCCTACAGCTGGTAAAACTGTTTCAGTTTATCATGCCGGAAGAAACTATTCTAAAAGTCCGTCATGCTTGTAAACATTTTATAACAGATGCGTTTTATTATATTGCTATTGTAACACAAGGTGAAGGATATTTATTTTAATAGCAACAAGTCCTTCCGGCTCATTCGGAAGGGTAGGTCGATTTCTTTTTTCTTATCAAATAGCTGCTAATTTGGAACAAAATGGCGGCTACAAATTATTAATGGACTTGGTAGAAGTATTGATGTAGGCTATGTACTACATATGGAATTTTAAGCAAATTGGTTCATAAATACATTTTTTATGTGAATTTAAAATTTCCAAGTGAACAGCACTTGGAAACAAAATGGCAGGCCAAGTTGGCAAACAATTATATCAAATGCACTTCTGAGATAAATCTGCCGTATAAATTTAGTTCGAATTAATTCAGAATCTCAGATATCATAGTGTTGAAAAATTAAGTGGCTGCCATTTGGATAAAAATGACGGAGTAAGTTGTTCAGTGAAGTAATCCAAGATATTTGTAAGATAAATCCACTGTCGATAGCTTTGGTTCGAATAAATTCAGTATTTCAAAAGTTATCGCGATAAAAAAGTCTCAAGTGGCAGTTTTCAAGTAGACGCAACTTGGAAATAAAATTGCGTAGAAAATTGCCCACCGAAATCACAAATATTTGAATGATAAATTCATTTTTCAACTTTGGTTTGAACTGATTAACTATTTCAAAAGTTATCGTTATAGCAAATTTTCAAGTGTCTGCCACTTGGAAACAATATAACGGAACAAGTTGCCCAGAAAACTCATCCAAGATATTTGAAGCATAAGTTCATTGTCCAATTTTGGTTCGAATCAGTACAGTGTTTCAAAATTTACTTTTATGTCAAATTTTTAAGTGGCGGTTTAAGTGGCTGCTACTTGGAAACAAAATGGCGAAGCAACGTGCCAAGCGAAATCATCTAAGATATTTTACGATAAGTTCAATGTCCAACTTTAGTTCAAACTAATTTAGCATTTCAAAAATTATCGCGATAAAAAAATTTTAAGTGGCACCGTGATTTAAAGTGGCCACCACTTGGAAACAAAAAAGCGAATTGAGATGCCCAGCGAACTTATCTGAAATATTTGAATAATAAATCCACTACCCAAATTTGATGTGAATTGATTCAGTATTACAAAAGTTATCATAATGACAAATTTTCAAGTGGCAGCCTCTTTGAAACAAAATTGCGGATCAAGTTACCAAGCGAACTTATCCAAGATATTTGAACCATAAGTTCACTATCTAACTTTTGTTTGAATCAGTTTAGTATTTCAAAAGTTATCGTGACGGCACATTTTCAAGTGGCAACGTGATTTCAAGGGGCCGCAACTTGGAAACAAAACATCGGAACAAGTTGCCCAGTGAACTCATCCAAGATAATTATAGGCTAGGATCACTGTCCAACTTTGATTCGAATTGAATCAGAATTTAAAAAGTTATCATGTTTATAAATTTTCAAGGGGTAGCTTAATTTCATGTTGTCTCGCTTAGTTTATAACATCTGCACTTTGCTAAAAATGGCGGATAGATAAAATTCATTAATAAACTTGGTTGTGACCCTTATATAGTCTATGGATACATCAAAATTCAAGAAAATCTGGCCTTAAATACGCTTTTTACAGTGTGAATTTGAAATTTTCAAGCGGCCCCCATTTGAAAAAAAAAAAAAAATGGCGGAGGAATTTGGTTAAAAAACTCATCCAAGATATTTATAAGATAAGTTTACTGTCCAAATTTGGTTCGATTTGGAATATTATTTCGGAAGTCTTCGTGATTTTAAATTTTCAAGTGGTAGCCTGATTTGAAGTGGCCCCGCTTTGTTTAAGATATCCGCCACTTTGTTAAAAATGACAGATAAAGTTCCTTAATAAACTTGGTTGAGACACTTATTTGGTCAATGTATACGTCAAAATTCAAACAAATTCGAAATACGCATGTGAATTTGAAATTTCGAAGTGGTCTCTACTTGTAAACAAAATAGCGGAGGTACTTGGTTAAGAAACTCATCCAAGATATTTATAAGATAAGTTCACTGCCCAAATTTGCTTTGATTTGGAGTATTATTTCGGAAGTTATCGTGATTTTTAATTTTAAACCGATAGCCTTATTTCACGTGGCTCCGCTTTATTTAAGATATCCATCACTTTGTTGAAAATTGCAAATAAAGTTCATTATTAAACTTAATTGAGACCCTTATGTAGTCTATATTTACATCAAAATTGAACCAAATCCAGCTTTAAATACGTTTTTAACATTGTGGGTTTGAAATTTTCATGTGGCCGCCGCTTGAAAACAGAAAGGCGGATCAACTTGGTTAACGAACTCATCCGAGATATTTATAAGATGAGTTCGCTGACCAAATTTGGTTCGATTTGGAGCATTATATCGAGAGTTATCGTGATGACAATATGTTCATTATATATAGAAAGGTCGGTAGACAGATAGACAGATAGATAAACGAAGTTATTGCAATAGGTCGATTTCTAATAAAAAATTGTCCATTGTAGGACGAATTATAGCAGAATATTATGGGTCAGACCAGACGAAAAAGTCAGAGTCGTCAATATGAAAACAAAGCCAGGAGAATTTTAAAGGGGAATTAATAAAGTTGCTCTTCTGCTAATTTGCATTTAATATTTACTTTGTAATTCAAACATAATGTTATTGTATATATGGTTACTGTGCTGTATTATATTTTGTAGTTCCACAATTATGTTACTCCTTTTAAGGATTTTTCCCATTAGGGAGTGTCCATAAATTACGTGCAGTGTTCAGGGGGGGGGGAGGGGTCGAGCTGAATCTCCCCCAATCTCAGATGGGGTGGAGTCTCGGCAAATATCACGTAATTTTTTTCTTGCAAGAAAACAGTGTAAAATTGGGAGAAAATTGAGTTAAATTCAAGTAAAACGTGTTTCTTGACTTAGATATGGCAAAATCTGACACGGTAATATTTATCGTGTCAAATTTTGCCAAACGCCGCGAAGCAGCACAGTAGCCTTTCAAATGTTTAGGCTACTGAGCTTCTGTGTGCAAGCGACCACGGTTTAGAGTGGCTAAATCAGAGCGAAGTTCAAGGAGCAGATGATTTTACTGAAAATCACATGAAAAGTGTTGGTTTCAATAGTCACTCTTGACAGACTGTGCACGAGTCCCCATGGACTGAATTAGAATAAATATTTTTTTATTAATTTTAGTAGTTTCTATTTAAGTAGTTTCTATTAAAGTATTTTATTGTTCAGTTTTATTACTGTGATTCTAGACTACGATTTATGCAATCTTAAGAACTAGTCTTAACTAGTCTACAATAAAAATAATTAAGCAAATTGTGTTTGAAATAAATCCAACGCATTTACAGTAAAAGTACGAATTTTAAAAAATCTCACGTGAGATTAGGGGGTGGGGGGGTCGAGCCAAACTCACAAAATCTCACCAGGGGGGAGAAGGGTAAAAAAATCTTCAAAACCACCTCACGTAATTAATGAACGTCCCCTTAGTCGAATTCACCGTTTCTACCTCTCCATGTAATCATGTGATATTTTCGTTGCTTCCTATTTTAGGTATCTCATCGGAAAATATGCGGTTTTTCGAATTCAGTGTTTTGAATTTCACTCGTTGAACATATCGCCTTTTAGCGTAGCCAGTTTTTTATTGGTTTCATTTTGTTAAGTGAACTCAGAGATCTCATTTTCAATCTCGAAAAGAAATATGCAAATTTATTTGAAAGAAAAAAAAATACTAAATTAAAAGAGTACATAAAACTAAGTTCAAAACTGGTGTACACTCAATATTTAAACTTTAAAACTTCTTCGCATATCATAAAATTGAACACAGCACAACCGGTTTCGAAAAGACGAGACCTTTCTTCTTCAGGTGCAAAAAACACATGCTACTGCCTTTGTTATATCTATTGCTTCTTTATTTAAGAGCAGCTGCAGTCAATCTGGCTGTTGCCACACAGTGGCGGTTACATCTTACATAAACAGTTACGGTTACATATCATACATATATATATACAGTTACGGTTACATATCTAACATCTCCCCTTTTACAAAGAATGACACACAAAAAATGTTATTAAAATATTTAAAATATGCATGACAGAACGAAGATACAAATATAAACAAACAAACACACAAGAACACTTACTTTGTTACAAAAAACAACTACTTATTTACTTACTTATTTACTACCCCGTACCGGTTAGGGGGCTTAATTATACGACCATATTTGGTAATGTATTGTTTAGAGTCAGATTTCTTTTTTGAATTATCATTATTAGAACCATTACCATTCAAATTAATATTTACAGAGTCTTTGTTAGTAGAAGTAAAACCAGTCACTTCAAAATCCTGTTCAAAAATTGTCTCATTATAAGAAGGTTTTAAATCAATTCTATTTCTTCTTAAAATGTTATTTTTCTCATTTCTTACCCAATAGCTTCTAGGGTTTTTATCTCTTTTAATAACTATGCCTCTTTCCCACTGATTTCCAGAACGAATCAAAACATTTTGATTATTTGAAATTTCCGATAAGGGTCTAGACGTTCTATCATAATAGAATTTACTTAAGTTTTGTTTATTTACAATTTTATTTCTGATGTTCGTTTGGAGTTCTGGCTTTAATAATTCTCTATTTACTGGTAATTTAGTTCGTGTTCGTCTACTCATTAAGGCTTGAGTGGGAGAAAAATTTAACCCTTTTATGGGCGTATTTCTATATTCTAGGAGCGCACTGTTAATATCCTGATTAGACTCATAACATTTTTTCAACATATTTTTAGCAATTTTTACACCGCTTTCGGCTTGCCCGTTTGATTTCGCGTATCTTGGACTACTAGTTACGATTTCAAAATCCCATTCCGATGAAAACTTTCTAAATTGATACGAATTAAAGGGCATGTTATCTGCGACTAGAATTTTAGGAATTCCATGCGAACTAAATATTACTTTTAATTTCCCAATTATTTCATCTGCTTGTTTATTATTTAAGGGAACAATTTCTAACCACTTAGTTAAATAATCTATTAAGACTAAGTAATTATTTTTCCTAAATTCACAAATGTCACACCCTATTTTTTCAAGCGGTAATGACAAAATGTCATGTGAAATGAGTGGTTCTTTACAATTTTTTGGTCTGTACTTTTCACAAACAGAGTATTTAGAAATTAAATTTTCAATATCATTTCCCATATTAGGCCAATAAAAAATTACTCTAGCTCTAGATTTACTTTTTTCTATTCCGAAATGTCCATCATGAATTTTATTAAGCATTTCTTTTCTAAGATCAACAGGAACAACTATTCTACCATTATAAAAGACTATTCCATCTTCTTAAAAAAGATCCTGTCTTAATTTATAATAAAATCTTACATTGTCTGTAACATCTTTTTTACTGTTAGGCCAACCATTTTTACAATAAGTTACTAATTTATTTAATACTGGATCTTTTAAGGTACATTTCTTAAACTCATTTAATTTTTTATCAGTTACATGCATATGTCTTGTAGCTTTTACACAATGAACAATTTCTTTTAAAAACTCATCAGTATCATATTCATTAAGATAAGATCTAGATAATAGATCAGCAACATACATTTGCTTACCTGGTACATAAGAGACATCAAGATCATATCTAAGTAACTTTAATTTAATTCTTTGTAACCTACTAGATAAAACATTTACAACACTTTTATTATGAATTGATACTAAGGGTTTATGATCAGTATGAACAGTTATTTTTCTACCATAAATATAATTATGAAACATTTTAGTAGCAAATACTATGCTTAAGTACTCTTTTTCGATTTGTGCATAGTTCTGCTCAGCCTCAGACAAAGCACGTGATGCATAGGAAATCGGTTGTCCCTCTTGTAACAAACAACACCCTAGTCCACTTTTAGAACTGTCACATTGCAATACAATTTGTTTATAAGAATCAAAAACACCAAGTACAGGGGCTGTGCTTATTTTTTCTTTAAGTTCATAAAGAGCTTTTGTATGCACTGGTAACCAATCAAATACTACGGATGTTTTGAGCAATTCCCTCAAAGGAGCAGTTATCTCTGACATGTTAGGAATAAATTACCTTAGATAATTAATTAATCCTAAAGTTTTTTGCAACTCTTTTTTATTACTAGGTGCCTGTAAATTCATTACAGCTTTTACCTGTTCAGTGTCTGGTTTAATTCCATTTTTATTAAATACATGACCCAAATACTTAACTTCATTAACGCGATATTGTAACTTATTAGGATTAAATTTTACATTTAATTTTCTTGCTCTCTCTAATACTTTTTGAACAATTTCATCATGCTCCTTTTCAGAATTTGCACAAATTAACATATCATCAAAATAAATAATCACACCAGGTATATCACCAAAATTTTTTTCATTAGCTTTTTGAAACAATTCAGGTGCAATATTTAAACCAAACGGAAGGCGGTTAAATTTAAAACAACCAAAGGGAGTACTAAACTGACATAATTTACTAGAAGGTTCATCTAATTTAATTTGGTAAAATCCATCCTTTAAATCAAACACACTATACATAGATTTATTACATAACTTAGGCATTAATTCCTCAATTGTTGGTATTAAATGACATTCTTTATTAATAACTTTATTAAGATCCTGTGGATCTAAGCATATTCGAATTGACTTATCAGGTTTCTCTACTATAACTAAATTATTAATCCATCCATCTGGATTCTCTATCCTCCTTATAATTTTATCTTTTTCAAGAGCAATTAATTTCTCTTTTAATTTTGGTTTTAAGGATTCTGGAATCCTTCTGGGGGGTTTAACTACTGGCTTGGCATTATCATCAATTTTAATAGAACACATTAAATTAAATGTTCCTAACCCCTGAAAAACATCTTTATTTTTCTCAATAAATTCATCCTTATTTTTTATTTCAGTAGAATCTACCTTTTCTCTTTTAATCAAACCCAATTCATTACAACTAGGTAATCCTAACAATGTTTTAGAATAATTATTACAGTTTACAACAGTAAAATCTAGATATTTAGTACAACTATTCATTTTACATTTTAAGTTAACTATACCTAGGGGTTTAATTAAATTACCACCATACGCTTCTAAAATAATTTCAGTAGGGCTTAAGGAATAATTACATTTTAGCGATTTAAGTAAATCATTATGTATTATATTTACACACGAACCAGTATCTAATTTAACTGATAAGATTTTTTTTCCTACCTGTAACGATTGAATCCAGCTTGATTCTTTAGCACACAACACTGAATCTGCAAAAATACATTTTTCCATATTATTAACTCTCTTGGAGTTAAACCTATCTTTGCACCCAGTAGCAAAGGGATTTAACTTATTACAAATTTTGCATCTTTTTCCAAACGCCGGACACTTTCCTCAAACATGATTATAATTACACTTTTTACATAAATAAATCTTTTCTTTTTTATTTTCACTTCCAGTAGCTGTCTGCGTCCGCGACGTCGAATTGTTCGAAGTCTTATTTTTTGCTTGTTTATTTTTCCCTAGAGACACAGAGTCTGCTACGGTACTTGTTTCGTTTAGAATATTTACTTCAGATTTCCGCTGTATTACTTCTGATTGTTTTTACTTATTTCTGCGGCTCGGCAAATGTCAATCGTCTTTTGGAGTGTTAGATCCGATTCTCTTCTTAATAGACGTTCTTGAAGCTGTTTTTCATTCGTTCCAATAACAATGCGGTCCCGAATTATACTGTCAGATAAATTTCCATATTCACAGAATTTTATTAGTTTTCTTAAATCTATTAGAAACTCATCAAAGTTTTCAAACTGTTCTTGATTTCTGCTATTAAATACATAGCGTTGGATCACAACAATTCTGCGTGGATTTGCAGAGTTCTCAAAGGCATTCAGAACATCCGCTAAGGTATTTCTCTGCTCATCTGTTAGCTCAAATGTATTATAGAGTTCGACGGCATCTTCACCAATGCAATTTAATAATATTGCTACTTTGACGTCGTCATCTTTCTCCGTGTGGCCTCCCGCCTTTAAATAAATTTCAAAGTTCTATCGAAACTTTCGCCATGCTTCGGCGATATTACCGTAGAGGTCCTAACCTCTTGGAACTTTTAAAGAATCTATTCAGGATTTATTCGAAAATTAATTTCGGAACAGTTCTGGTTCGACGCTCGGCTGCGCCATGTTACATCTATTGCTTCTTTATTTAAGAGCAGCTGCAGTCAATCTGGCTGTTGCCACAAAGTGGCGGTTACATCTTACATAAACAGTTACGGTTGCATATCATACATATATATATATATACAGTTACGGTTACATATCTAACATGTAAAAGCAGGAGGCAGTAGCACGTGTTTTTTGCACCTGAAGAAGAAAAGCCTCGTCCTTTCGATTCCGGTTGTGCTGTGTTCAATTTTATGGTGTGTGAAGAAGTTTTAAAGTTTTAATAAAAGAGTACGTGTTCAGAGAGTTCAAGTACAGGTTCAAAGAGTTAAATTAAATAACAATAATAATAATAATCTATATAATATTCCTCTAACGTGGACCAGTTTCAATTATTTTTTGTTGAAACGATACGATACGCGAGGATAAAAAAATAATATTTATACATGAACAATATTTAAGCACGCGGGCTTAGCTCAATGGACTAGGAAGAAAAAATGAGGACACATTTGTCGGATGAGATTATTTTACGAAAAAATGTATTTTTAACAGTTGTTTCTTCAGAATCTTTGCAAGCGTCATTTTAAACCTAGCAGTATTTTAAAGATATATACAGAACTTTTGTGTCATAAATTGACTGAATAGTTAAATCATAAAAAATATAATCAAAATAGGAATTATTTTATTTTATTTTATTTATTTATTTTTAATTAATATATATATATACATGTATCAAAATTAATAAAAAGTCATCGCCAAAATGGCGACAAAAATTTAAAAGTTGCCGTGGGAGTCCTATATTAAAACTTTACTGCCTGTGGAAGTATGAAAATTGGGTCGTGAACCATGAATTTTATTTAGAAACCTCTCTTTGAATGATTTTGGTTTCACTATTGTACAATATCAATTGGGTTTTAATAATAATTTGGCTTCTGGTCAATTAAAATTCTAATTAGGTGGTGAAATTGGTATAACATTTATGAGTTTCAAATATTAAAGGTAAATAAGAAAAGAAATAAAGTGCGAATATTTCGCACGGGTTTGCTAGTAATAAATAAAAACTAAGCCTATTTTTGTTTTCTAAGTGATAGATATAAAATTACTTTAATTTATCGTATTTACTCGCGTAATAGTCGCCCTCACGTTATAGTCGCATGTCAGCTTTGAAGCAGAAAAAATCGTTCAAATACTTTCCCCGCGTGAAAGAAAAATCATAAAAAATGCCACTTTTTTTGTGTGTGCAACAGATGAAAAGACTATTTCATAAACAGTACATAAATTGCAAACATTTGGTAAGTTACTAATTTTATTACGTTTTGATATACCAGTAATGATTTAGCATTAGAGTGTATAATATTGAGTAATAGATTTCCTCGCATAATAGTCGCGATTGGATTTTCACAATAAAAAATTGGCACAAAAATTGCAACTATTACGCGAGTAAATACAGTACTACGACAGGATTTATTTTAATCTATTCTTCTATATAAAACATATTTTGTTTTTCATCCCCTAGTATCGGTTTCTATATTAATTTCTTAAAATTTCTTTGGTATAGTTTTAACCTAGGAGTCCCTGGGCGGCTTTTAAATTTTTGGCAATAAATTAAAATGGTTGTCACAATTGCGTAAACAAAGATCTAAACGAGGTACTTCGGTGTCAAATTTCAAATTTCGCCAAGGGATTCTATACTGAAGCTGTTCCATTTCTTTAGCCCAGTTCTTCGGAATTTCATTTTCTCTTTATATATATATAAAGGTGATTGTCGCTGGCGTTTTTTCTTTCTTTCTTAAAGAAAAAAAAATCACATTTCCTCGCGGAGGGAAAGTCCTCCGAATCATGAGAGATATCAATGTGTGTCGAATACTCCAAGGAAGACATTTCAGGTAATTAGAAATTTCTATTACAGTAAAACCTCTCTAAGTTGGACACCTACGGTTACAAGAAAAAGTGTCCAACTTAGAGAGGCGTCCAACTTATAGGGGTTAGACATATTGTTAATGGATACATTCCGTTCCGAGAAAAAGCGTCCAACTTAGAGGGGTGTCCAACTTGAGAGGTTTCACTGTATTTAAATTAACGAAGTTATTAATTAAAATCATCGGATTTATGAAAGTACTCTATTTGCCATCTCTCAAATAATTTCTGTTATTATGTCATTTTCTACAGGGAAATTAAAATGTTATCAATGGTGTAATAAATAAATAAATAAATAAATAATGCCAGGAGAATGACATTTCTGTCTGCAAGGAGAGTGATACTTTTGCCTGTCAAGAGAGTAACATTTTCTTATAAAGGGCAAAATTAACGGTCGCCACCGGCCACATGGCGACTAAATAAAAAAAGATGGCGATTAAAAATTATCCATCGATCGCCACTAAAGTCGTCACTTTTTGTGACCATTAAAAGATTTTTAAAATCGAGCGACGATAGGCAATCGAAGCCTTGTGATTTCCAATCTTTTTCCATCCATGGCATAAATGTCAATGTTCGTCTTGCTTTATTATATTCTACAACCTATAAAGAAGTAGAATTGTTCAATATATCTCACTCATATAATTTTTTGGACCCCCCCCCCCTTTCCCTCCCCCTAATGATCTGTGATCACACAGCTTATAAAAAGCTTTATAATTTCTAATCATTCTCCATTTGCCGCAAAAATATAAATAACTATTTTAAACTTACTTTATTAGATTCTAGAATCTGTAAAGAAGTAGAATTGTTTAATATCTCGTACTCATAATTCTTGTAATCCCCCCCCCCCCTTCCAACGATTGGCAATCACATGCTCCACTGAAGCCTTGTGATTTACAATCTTTCTCCATCCATAATATAAATGTAAATATTTATTTTAAACTTTAATGTTTAGATTCTAGAACCTATAAAGAAGTATATAGATGTACCCCCCCCCCCACACACACACACAGACACATGTGTGCTCCATTTCAACTAACAGTTAATGATCAAATGTCCTGCAAAGCACAATCTTTTTCCATTATTATCTCCATAGTATTTAGTGCATATTTAACCCATTTAAGATATTTGACAAATGTGTGTATCAAAATTTGATTTGGCTTAAATGTGTATTTTTCAAAAAAAATTGTATTTGCTTTCTTTTGAGTAGAAATCTTCCTTTTTCCTTCCCATTTTAAAGTAGAAATCTCCCTATTTTTAAAGCTACAAAGTTGGCAGCTAAGTAAATTATTTTTAATAAAGCAGCTAAGTTTCCATATCTATACTTTTTAAGAGGAAATATTTTAACTCTATTGAAATAAAATCATTTAAAAAAGTGTGTCTTTAGAAATAAGAAAAAATAATAAAACTGCTAACTGTATTTACACATTACCATGTAAAAGGTTGTGATGATGATGAATCAGCTGATTCATTTACTAGAAAATATCCATGTGAACTGTGAATGATAACAGCTTATTTCACTTTTAAGTGAAAGCTTTTTTTTTTTTTTCAACTTGTTCAAAAATAAATTGAAAAAAAAAAAGTACTACTGAATTATCTGAAAAATAAAAACTTTTGCTGTTATTGTTACAGCCATAAGCAGATTTTAATTTAGGATGTGCAATTTAGGATTTTTAAAATGAGCGTAATTACAAATTACAATTTCAGTGTCCCTGTGTTAATTGTATTATTATATGTATTTCTTATTTTCATATTTTTCTTGTGGTGATTGTACCGCAAAATGGTGACAATGCTTTTTGCAGTCTGAAAGAAATAGTCTTATGTGAAATGTGGCCACTAACTTAAAAAAGTGGCTACTAATGAAACTGTCAGTACCGGCTACTGGCCACTAATAAATTTTCCCAGTTTTGCCCTTTATTTTCTTATATTAGGCCTGCTACTCAGGCTTAGAGCGAAATTTGGATTTAGTAAGGTTTGTCTGTTACTATCATCTTTTAATTGCGTAGATAACAGGCATAATTTTGTGAAAAATTCTTTCATATATAATAGAAATATTGTACAGGATAGTGACAACCTAAAATGTTGCACACTTCAATTTGAAACTTGGAAACTATGATAAAAACACTCAGTGATACAGATTATCAAATCATTCTATGAATCCAACAAAATGGTAGAAAGAATTGGTATTGTTATGCACCAGATTAAAAATTCCCTTTCTTTCTCTAAAATCATAGAAAAAATTTCCTAAGTTAGGAGAGTGATATGAAAACCCTGGGACAAAATTTAAAATGATATATCTCGATAAATTAAATGATTAAATGGATTTAAAATATATTAGAGTACACTTTTAAGTATATAGAGTTTACTGCTGCGAATTTAGTTTGTGAAATTTGTATATAAATAAATGAAGTTTGAGAAAAAGATTTGGACAGGCCAAGAGAGTGACAGTCTTGTCATTTTAGTTTTTTTACATTAAATAGCAAAGGAATAAACTTTTTTATTATATGCATAAGAATACACTGGAAAAATTGTGTCAAAAAAAAAAAACAAAAAAAAAAACAGTTTTCTGTATCCAGCCATTCTTGTAATATTTTTTTCGCCTATGATATTATCATGTTTCTGGAGAACAATTATTTAATAGTACTCCTTATTATAGATTGAGAATAAAGGTATATAAATTATAGTTTGTTGTTTAAACCCACATTTTTTGTATCACTTGTTCTTTATTATTTAGTCATCTAAATATTATTTAGAGCAAGGCCCGAAATTTCCACTTCGATTACACTCGCTGAAAAAAAGTTACTCGTTACAACATATGATTGACTTACTGTATTTTTTACGTATAAGGTATTCAGAATTTTTTATTGGAAAAAGAGGAGAAATTAGATAATGTCTTTTATTTTATAAGGAAATAGAAGACATTCAATTTTGAAAAAGAGGTCATTTTAGAGGACACAAAATTGAATAAAAATGATTATAAAAACCGATTCAAGCTACTTTACATAGGTGGTGCAAACATTTTTATCTCAAATGATGAATTTGGATCATTACACCTTAATTTCAATTAATAATATACGTATACGAGAGAAAAAATCCTTAATTTTTATAGGTGTCACTGGACAATATATACAAAGGGCATTCTATAAAAACTGAGAATTATTTTTTTACGTAGTGGCAACACCGCGAAACTAAAAAATAGAAGTGCAGGCGATTTTTTCAAACTGTTAACTGTACGTTTATACAAAATTCTAAACGAAGCAGACGATTTTATTTTCCTATTTCCGTACTTGTTTAAAGAACTGTTTTATCTACAAAAAAGACATTTAAAAAGTACAAAAAAACCCAGCTCAAAGAAAGAGAATGGATTAAAGTTGTGTCTAAAAAGGGTGTGATATCAAGTTCCCAAGCTTACATTCAAATACTTATTTAATATTCCCTTTTAACTAAATTTTCACATGTATATCAAGTGCCTTATGATATGTTGATAGAAATCCTTTTTTCCTGTACTAAATACATCATAGCGTGTTTCTGAAAATTATTATTATTTTTATTTATGTATGATGGGCTTGGCGGTCATCTTTCAAAGTTTTACGTTAGTTTGAATTCTTCTATAAATCTGATCAATTATAGGATGAGTTGGTTGATTGGTTGGTTAATTGAGTTTTATATTGCACTAGTGCTGCGTAATGGGAAATAATTATAGGATGGGATGAAGGAAGTGCACCAAAATTAACACTGTTAAAACTTAAATTGATTCAACTTGTGTGCTTAACGAAGCTTTTGCGATGCTTTTAATGCAGTTTCTTTTTCTTTTTTAATCTGAATATTTCAACCCCTGTTGAATGGAATAACCATATTATTTTTACGAGATATTTATTCCAAGAGGCTAAATTCAAATTGGGTAAATATACCGGGGGGTGGAAGCTTCTATGCTCCCCTCCCCCCCCCCTCCTTCATGTTTTTACATTAATTTAAATCTTTATATTCTTTTATTCCCGGCAGCGTATCTCCGAAATGTTGGCGCGTACAGAACAGGTTGACAAATTTTCGCCAAACAGTGCGATTTTCGCCAAATGTGGACGTTCAAAGAGAAAAAACTACGCAGCACTTAATTTGTGTAAATAAACATTGCCGCTTTTGTTTTTTATTGTTGAATCATGTTATATTTAAAGCTTTAAATCGCAAAATGGAAGCTGACACTATTATTTCAAAATTAAAAGGCAGTTTTCCGCATATAATAATACATTCAAATAATGGCAATGTATTAACTTTAAGATATAATTTAACATGTGAGAAGGAAGCAGAAAAATTTGTCAAAGTGTTTGGTCGAATAACCAATACTCATTGGATTGTATACAGAGTTCTCCACCGTCCAAATCGGTAAGTTAAAAATGTTATATTATTTTTTAACTAGGGTAGGTGCTCCAGTGATTGGCATGCTCCAGTAGCAGTAATTGACATCTATGAGGAAATAATTAAAAAATTATAAAATCATATAGTATTTTACATGTAAGAATTTTAACATTTTATGTCTAACACTGGAGCATAGGTAAAATAAAACTGGTAAAATAAAAAACTGGCAGTGTCAAGTACTGGAACACTGAGTGGGTGTCAAATAAAATTTATAAAAATATATAATTGTTATCAAATGTATATATTTTAACATATATGTGGTTCAGAATGTCTTTCATGCCAACAACTTTATAAAATATTTATCTTATGATGCAGAGCTTGAATTTTCACCATATATTTAACTATTATGTATTTTTCTAAAAATATCTTAATCATAATAAATATCGATATTTTGTTTTAAATTCTACAGTTAGAGTTCATAAAACCTTCTACATATAATTTTCTTCTTAGACATCTCAATCTTTACACCTTCCAACGTACATAGTTAAAAAGTGAAACGTTCAAAATTTTGTTAGTGCTATTCTATTTGTTCCTTCTCAGTAGTCATAAAAAATCTAATCGTAATGTGTTATAAAAACAAGGTAATAAGGATATGCATAATCTATCTACAACCTTTTCCTAAAAGAAACATGTCGGTGTAGATGGATTCTGCTCAATTTCTCATCATATATTTGTTCTGATGAAATGCTATTAAGAGCGAACATAATAACATTCTGTTAAGCTTCATGTTAAAAAGTAATGAATATGATAGGAAACTAATATAGTCGCAGACTGAAATGCCCCTCTAATTAGGCTAATCTCAATCCGATCCAATACATTTAACTTATTCTAATTTACTGATTAATTTTATTAGGCGTGCTTTCGTTCTTTAATTTCAAATGCGATATGATAACACTATTTTCAATGCACTAGGACAAAAACATAAGTTTACGTAAAATGTTTTCCTATTTTGTCATATTAAAGAATTTTTAAATTTTAAATTACTTGCGAAATTTTCAAATTAAAATGTTTATACTTTATGAGGTGTAACATAAATGATATTTTTAAAGTGATGTGATGTCCTAAAGATAAAATATTTCTCTTAATGGATTTTTAAAGGGAATTTTGCCCTATTTTGCCATATTGAAAAAAAAAAAAAAAAGATTTTTTTTTTCTGTTTTTTTTTCGTGAAAAGTAAAAAAAAAATCTATAACTTTGTTTTAAATTATCACAGATTTATAGTTCAACCATTCGTTTTAAAGGTATTGGCGAGCTCTTTTGAATGATACCCATCATGAAAATTTACTCCCCTCGAGGGGAGACTTCCCCCCAGGGGGGAGGCGAGGCTCCTACATACACAAACATTTTTTTCCCAGTTAACTATCTCTATTACAAAAAATATCAGGCAGACACACTCACAGACACACACACAGACTATTTGCTAAAAACATGATTTTCGTATTCAGGGGATCTCAAAACGTGTAAATATAACAAAATCTCGCATTCGGAAATTTGACCCAAAAACAATACTTTCTCTACCTAATGGGTAAGAGTATTTTTTTTATACTTTTTTTTTTTTTTTTTTTTGGATTAAGAAAAAAGTAAAAATTAAATAATTGGACAAAAAATAGTTTTTTTTTTTTTTTTTTTTTTTCTAAAATTTGACCTAAGAACAATATTTTCTGTACTCTTTTAATGAATCGGAAAAAGTAAAAATTAAATAAATAATTAGAAAGAAAAAAAAAAAAAGGTGAAGGTTTCCTACTAAATTTAGACATTAAGTATATTATTTAAAAATAACGACGTTAAAACTCATTAACACACAGTTTCAGCAGTTTATTCTTCTGAGAGGGGGAAAAAAAAAAAAAAAAAAAAAAAAAAAAAAGATTGAAGTTTTCACGAATGCGGAATGAAGTAGAATCAAGGGTTGCTTTGCGGTAGAGATATTTTGGCGTTAGCTACGAAAATGCGCCAATCTGTTCTGTACGCGCCAACATTTCGGAGATACGCTCCCGGCATTTATAGGATGGAAGTGCACTTAATACTAAATACTTATAAGAAATCATGTTATCGAAATATTTCCGTCTCTGTTGAATGGAATTGCAAAATTAATTTTATATGAGATATTTATTTTAAGAAACTTCTTTCAAATTGTGTGAATGTTTATTCATTATTTGAAAGATGGTCGCCAAGCCCATCATACATAAATAAAAATAATAATAATTTTCAGAAACACGCTATGATGTATTTAGTACAGGAAAGAAGGATTTCTATCAACATATCACAAAGCACTTGATTTGCATGTGAAAATTTAGTTAAAAGGGAATATTAAATAAGTATTTGAATGTAAGCTTGGGAATTTGATATCACACCCTTTTTAGACACAACTTTAATCCATTCTCTTTCTTTGAGCTTGGCTTTTTTTGTACTTTATAAATGTCTTTTTTGTAGATATCATTTATTTTTTTAAAATAGTTTTTATATTTACTTGAATTAACCTGATACTTTACATCACATATGTCCTGGATTTCAACTCAGCTTTCATGCGATGTTGTTCTTTGCGTTAAACTTTGCGTTAAACTGTATTACAAAGTTTTCTTTGCATTAAACTTTCCATAATTCTGGTTTCTAGACATTATCCATGGGTTTTCTATGCAGACTAGTATGTCGTGTTCATCACAAAACTTTCTTCTACATTTTCCTATACATATTAACGCAGTACAAATTATTATTATTATTTTTTTTTTTTCATTATGAATGCTGAATATTATTAACTCAGAGAGGTATTGTTGCACAAAATGTCCAACGGAAGTAAATTTTCACCATGCAGATGGTATCCTTTCAGTTCTAAAAAAAAAAAACGGTAGTGTATGAGCTCCACTCATCGGCCGATAGGCATCGAGATTGAATCAGCATAATGTCTCATGATGGCCTTATCACATATCAAGTTTTGTTTCATTATATGCAACAGAACCTGAGTATAACCTTTCCTTAAATTGCGAAAATCGCTGTATAGCAGCGCCACATGTTGAGATATTGGTACAAAAGTTGATAAGCACTATAATTTGTAACAATGTAAATTTATTTGTAAATTTATACAATTCCATGTATTAGTTACTATTCTAAGGTATGAAAACTATTAAAAAATCAGCAATTCAAGCTACAGATTTGAAAAAAAAATTTATTAAAAAATATATTCATTTCTGTTTTCAGGGATGTAAAATTTAAAATTGTACAACATAATAAAACAAAGATTCTTTGGTTAAAAAATTGACTTATGAAAAGAAAAAGCAGTTCAATTTGAAATTAATATTTTTCAGGTAAACTGAGATGAAGCAATTTCATATTTGGCGATTTATGTTTCTTTGGCGATATTTAACAGTTTTTCAGCAATTAAGATACGAAATTTTGATTTTTAAAAGCTAAATTTTACAAAAGTTCCTAGATTAAGTATTTATCTATCTGAAAAAACAGTTTTCAAAGAATTCTGCACATTTATGAACTCTCTAGCTTGATTTCAAAAAAATTTCTTGACGAAGAAATTTTTTTCAAAAGTTGTCAAAACATCTAATTTTACGCTAAATTGAAAATGCTCCCATTTTTTTACTTATTAACTTAGAAAGTTCGTTTTTATCTCAAATTAAAGCTCTCGTTGATACGAATATTTTATTTTTTGTTTCATTTTACTGCGATATTTGGTTATTCCAATATTTAAAACTTTACGGGAAAAAAACTTTGCCGATTTACCATGGGAAAGTTGGTTTCTGTATAATAAGCATTTAACGATCTTGGGTTATTTCTGTCGATTTTATTATTGGTGTGTTCTGCTTTGTGTTAGTGGTAGTTTGTTTATTTTGCTTTTCTCTGAGTTTGGCTTGGCAAAACGACCGTTTCTGCTTGATTTGCCCTACAGAAATGGAAATGGGTGATTCAGAGTTAAAAAACGAAATGCGTTGTGCCATAAAATTTTCCTACCGTTTGGGCAAAACAGCTCCAGAAACAGTTAAGTTAATGAAAGAAGCTTATAAAGACAAATGTTTTGGTGAGTCTACGATTTTTAGATGGCATGGTGATTTCAAGAAAGGCCGTTTGTCTGCAGAACTGGCTCCTAGGCCTGGGCGACCAAAAAGTGTTGTGAATGATCGAAATGTTAACACTGTGTGGGTAATCCTTCAAGAAAATCGGCGAATGACATGTGAGGAGATAGCGGCATCAACAAACATTTCGAAAACGTCGATATTTCGCATTCTACGCAACAATTTACAGCTTCGCTATGTTTGTTCCAGCCCACACAGCACATACGTAGATATTTGATCCATTAAATCCGATTTACATCTAGAATACATTCATGTACATTAAACCAATGCTCATTTAAAAACATTAACTAGATGATCCAAAATATGACATCTATCAGACGTTTATATACGAACATAATATGGATAAACATAGTATGGACGTATAAATAATATTTATTCTGAAACATAAAGTGAATTGTCAAATAAACTACCTCTGGATGACGTTTATATACTAACAGTTTATTAACTAACATAACATGGAGGTTAGTTGGAATTTTATTTTCAAATGCTGTTCATGTTTACTTCTTTTTGGCAACATCGATCTCGATCGAGATTTACTAGAATTGTTTACACATGCAACGTAGGGAAACTAGGGAAAAGGAAGGTAGGTAGGTGGTTGTTGCCAGCAGCTATCTCCCTCTCAACTTGTCCTGCTCTTCTGTTTTGGTAGGCGTATGCTTTCGCATGCGTTCGGGTAGTTTTCATTCTATTTTCCTTGCTTCTTTTTGCTGGGTTTTTTCACCGAATTAAGTTTCTCGGTAAGTTTTAGTTGCTTTTTTCCCCTAGTAGGGCTTATTTTTTTCTCCCAGTTCTGATATTTTATAGTTTGTTTATTTCTGTCATACGTACAGTGTACCCTGTTTTTGTCTATGGCAGAAGGGCGGTCACAGGTTGGTTCGCCTAGCTCGCCGCACTTCTTTACTAATGAAAATAAGTTATCTGAGTCGTTAAACATTGCTGTCAACGATGGCGTTGACATTATTTCCTTGATAATCTCGGCCGAAAACGGCGCTTTACCGCAAACACCCAAAGGCTCTAAAAGAAGAACTGTCAAAAACTGTCACCAATTGCAATGAGATTGATAGCTAACGTCTCACGCGGCATAATAAACTTTTCATTACCACAAAACACGTTCAGGTAGCCCAACAAATATTAAGCATAGAATCATTGCTTGGTATACCAGTTGACACGTTCATCCAGAGGGAAACAATCTCTACTAGATTTCTCCTTCATAACATCGATACTTCTGTTTCCTATGCTGACATAGCGGAAGAGTTGAGTTACCAAGGCCTACATATATTGGAGGCGAGAAGATTTATTCGTAAAGCTCAGGGCACGGATCACCCTACTTTGACAGTACTCGTAACAATCTTAGGCACGACCTTACCAGCAAATGTAAAACTTTGGTATCAAATATACCGGATTTCATTGTTTTATGATAAACCACGCCCATGTAGTAACTGCCACAGATTTAATCATACTCTTCGATCGTGCCGAAACAATAAGATATGTATCCAGTGTGCTGAATCGCACACAGAACCTTGCTCTTGCCCCACACCTAAATGCATTAACTGCAGTGGCAATCACGCTGCAAATGACAAAAACTGTCCAGTCTACCAACGCGAGTTACGTATCCAAAAGTACCGTGCCACCCACCATCTCACGATTGCCGATGCGAGACGACGATTTCCAGAAAACGAAACCACCTCAACGAAATCATATGCCAATGCCGCTATCTTTTCCTCCCCATCTGTTGTTACCAAAACTGAGCTGGAAGAGGCCATGCAGAGCCTCTCTACCCACTTTACCTCCCTCATGCAAGCTATGGTTACCGAACTACAAAAATCTCTTCAAAGTTTTGTTGAGACGGCCATACAGCAGCTTATGGGTATCATCCAAGACTTACAAGTCAAACGTTCCCCAAAACTTCCTACTGGCCTTTCAGATGCTGTCGCACAACGACTCAAAAAAGCTCGTCCAGACCCTGTCATCACCTACTCGGATTCTCTCAACATGGATACCTCATCACCAGTTGCTCTGGAGCCTCCTGGCCCCCGCCCTCCTCCTGAACCACCGCATGCTGTCTAGCTCCTGTGCCGTCGCTCTCATGTTTTCTGATCTCTGGCTGTTTTTGGGGGTAAGTCCTGCTTGTTTTCTGCTGTTATTTGTATTTTTTGCCATGTCTTCTGAGTTATTTTTGCTCCAGTGGAATTGTAGAAGCTTCCGTGCCAACGGTCATTGGCTACTAAACTCCCCCTCCCTTCACGCCCGTATTTTGTGTCTGCAAGAGACGTTTCTTTCCCCCCTCTGGTATTGTCTCCCTCCCTAGTATGATGTGTTACAGAGCTGATAGGTTATCTGCTCGGGGCGGTGGTCTGTTGACTGCTGTTCATTCTTCTCTTCCGTGCACAAGGTTTACTCTCCCTACTTGCCCTCTCCAGGACTTTGAAGCCCTTGGCATTAAGGTCTTTTTTGATCATTCTTGGTCTATAATTATTAACATTTACTCTCCCTCCGGTGCTCTCCCTGAGGGGTGGCTTTCTGAGATTGTTTCCGCCAGTGACTCCCCCCTCCTTATTCTTGGAGATTTCAACATCAATGCCTGTGTCCGGTCTCCCCCCATCCCTGTTAGAACTCGTCAATTACTAAACTGGATCGCCTCACAAGACTTATGTATTCTCAATTTAACATCTCCTACTCGCTCTAGCCCTTGCAGCTCCCCCTCCCTTCTGGATCTGACTATGGTGTCCCCTCCTATTTATGACAAATTTATGTTTTATGTCCATCCTGATCCTTATGACTCTGACCATCATCCAATCCTTTTATTCAGGAACTATAATTCTCCTCCCTCTGCTAGTACTAAAAAATGCTACAATTGGTCGAAAGCTAGCGCTGCACTTAACCGTCGGGAGAACCTACCGAATCTCTACTACGAAGACTTTGAGAGTTCTTGTATGCAAGCTCTTTCGGACACTTGTTCTACCTTTCCTAAGGCGCATAACTCAACTCGTCCCTGGTGGGACAGCACTTGCCGCCATCTGCTTGCTCGGAAGCGAAAACACCTTCACCTTGCTCGCTCCCTTTGCTCCAGAGATGAATGGCTCCGATATAAGCATTACGCTGCTAAGCTCCGGCGTTACATCAAGTATTCTTCACGATGCTTCTGGGACAATCTTTGTCGGGAGAACAGCTCCAACGGGAAAATCTTCAAAATTCTAAAACGGATGGCCAATCGCGAACTCCCTGTGGATGACAATATCATCCTCAATCCATTCCCCCTCACTTCTGCCTCTCTCCAACCCCAGGCTTTTATTCAACACTTCACGAAAGATTGCATTGAACCTCCCATTCCGTACGATCTTAGTGATGGTGATCCTATTCTCGATGAGCCCTTCAGCATGGAAGAACTAATCCATGCTCTCAAGCACTCTCGCCCAACAACTCCTGGAGCAGACGGAATCTCTCTTAACCTGTTAAGTAAACTCTCTCATCAGCACCTGGATTCCCTGAGGAGTACATTTAATAACTCATTTAACACGGGTGTCCTTCCTCCTTCTTGGAAATTGGCTACCATTCTCCCCATTCGGAAACCCGGCAAACCCTCTTCCGATATTGCGTCTTATCGCCCCATTGCTCTCACTTCGGTGGGGTGCAAAGTTCTGGAACGGATGATACTTCGCAGGCTTTTAGTTTGGGCTGGCCAACGGAACCTCTTTCATAGAGATCACCACGGTTTCATCCCTTCCCGGGACTGCACTGTTGCCCTCAGCACCTTTTTCCTGGACGTCTCTACTGCCCGTGCTAATCGCCACTTCGTTGCTGCTGTCTGCCTAGATATCAAGGCCGCTTATGACTCCGTTCAGCCCGACATTTTAATTTACAAACTCGCCTCTCACGGCATCCGTGGTAAAATGGGCCATTGGATTGCTTCCTTTGTTAAACATCGTGTTATCCAGGTACGCTGGAAGGCTGCTCTTTCTCAGGTCGGTCCCTGTAATCAGGGTGTTCCCCAGGGTAGTGTCTTATCCCCATTCTTGTTTTACATGTACATGTTGGATGTTGTCGAAACTCTTAAGGAGGGTGTAAATATTATTGTCTATGCTGACGATATTTTGGTTTATGCTATTGGCCCAGCTGAAGACCGTGCTCGTCAAAAACTTCACAACACGCTGTGCCGCATCAATACCTGGTGCTCGGCAAATAAGCTCTTAATCGGCCCTGATAAATGCTCTGCTATAAATTTCTCCCGTTCCAAAGATCCCGGCCCTTCTATCATCCTTATGGGTTTCAATATCCCATGGAGCTCCCATGTCAAAATCCTCGGCATCTGGTTCTCCCGCTCTCTTTCTTTTGCCCACCATTTCTCCACATTGAAAGTGAAGGCTTTCCGGAAAATCAACTACATCAAAGCGGTTGCTAATCGTTCTCGGGGGTTAAATAGCAATCATGCTCTGAAAATCATTAATTCCCTTATTCGTAGTGGTCTAGAATATGGTGCCCCCCTTTTTTATGACGCCCCTCCCTCTTCTCTAAATACTCTTGAGATATGCTATAACGCTGCGATTAGGGTTGCTACTGGCCTTCCCCGCTGGACCCCTATCCCTGTTCTCCGCCGTGAGGCTCGTGTTGCTAGCATGAGTCTTCGGCTGTCCCTCCTCACTAAGCAGTTTCTCCTCCGTCTTCTTGCCTCCCCTCCAGGCCTCCGTCTTTGTGACTTAATGAGGTCCCAGGTACTTTGCCCTTCAGCGGACTGGAAGTGGGGAACTCCGCTTCAAGAAATCTGCTGCTCCTTGAATTGCTCTCTTCTGCAGGTCCTCCGTTTCGTCTGGCCCCCGTCCCCTAACTGCCTTCAGTTTAAGGTGGTTGTTGATGAATTCCCTTTCCAAGATCCTTCCATTCCTGACGATCTCATTGCGAAAGCCTGGAACAATTGGCGCTCCACCATTCCCCTGTGCACTCTCTTGGCCACTGATGCCTCGAAAGACGATCACAAAACGGCTATTGCGGTGGTGGATGCAAACTCCACCTTTTCTCTGGCTTCTTTGGTATCCCATCACAACTCTGTTTTCACTGCCTCTTGTTCTTGCCATCTCCGAGTCTCCTACTTCTTACCCCCAGATCATAATCCTGTCGGACAGCCTCTCTGCCCTGCTCGCTCTGAACTCCTGGTCTTTTCATTCTCCTAAAGTTATACTCCACCTTCTTTCTGCTATCCATGCCTGCAATCAGCGTGGGCACCACGTCATATTTGCTTGGTGTCTCGGGCACAAGGGCATCTACCCCAACGAAAGGGCTGACAGCTTAGCCGAGAATGGTCCTTACACCTGCCACTCCATCCCTGGGATCTCTCCTGAAGATTTCTGCTCTGACTTAAAGAAATCGTGGCTCAATGAATGTGAATACAGTTGGTTGCAGAGTGATTATGCCTCTCCTTTTGAGTATCTTTCTCCGGACAGACCCTTTTCCAGGTGGGCCCCCTCCCGCAGGGCGGATGTACTTCTGGCCCGTTGGCGATCTAAAACCATCATAACCTACCAGCGGCTTTTTTGCATGAACCTCTCCTTCTCTCCTCTTTGTCGCCACTGCTGGGATCAAGATACTCCTGATCATATCCTGCTGTACTGTCCGTTCTATCGGAATGTTCGGCGCCGACTTCTCTCCGCTCTTAATCTCCCGGATGGTTCCTCTTATGGTGATATTGTTTCCACTGCTCTCAGCTCTCGTAATGGGACCATGAGTCTTCTCTCTTTCTCTAAGAGTGTCTTTCCGGATCTCTAATGGATCAATCTAATGGATATTTCGAGATGACGCTGCCCTAGTGGCAAAGCATATATCTCATGTTCTCTCCTACCTACCTACCTACATGCAACGTAAATAAACTTCTGCTTTTCTTACGAAAAAGATATTAACACTGGATTGTTTTTTATGTTTATCAAAGTAAGGATTTAATTATGTTTCGTAAAACTAATCAAATTATTTCTAAATGCCAGCAATCGCGAAATTTAAATAAAACTATTCAAAACAGAATGGATGCCATTTTTTATGCTAGTGGTTTAGGATATAGTGTTAATTCCACCGATACCGGACCTTCAAATTCCAGATTTCCTACAATGCCTGTTGAAGATACTCATAATATGTTAATTTCTGATTGTGTTGAATCTTCAACAAGTACTTTAAGTAGTACTGTTCAAACTATTCTTTCAAAACAGCATTATAATGGCCCCAATCTTTTCCTTCATGAAATTCAATTTCAGGTTGCAAAGTTTCCCAAATTTATGCTCACATTGAAGCCTCCTAATAAGGTATGCTGCTTATCAGATGGAAGCATTGTGATGTTTCAAATTTTATTAAATTAATGCAAGAAAATGAAAGTGGAGAAATTCTTATTGGGAAAATGTTTCTACTTTATATGTTACACCTTGCAAATCATCATTATTAGGCATATACAAAGCTTCTTTGTTAAGCCCTCATTTGACTTGGCCATTGAAATGTGTGAAGAATAAATGCATAGTTTTCTTTAAAGAGAATGTATTGTATATAATATATTTCCTCTTCGCCATACAAAAGACAACCAGCAATAAAAGAAATTTGTATATCTACTAAATATCTGCTACTGTATTAAATAGTATTGATCAAAATTTAAATCTTCAGTTTTACTTGTAGTTTTTTTTTTATCTGGTTTTTAGCGAAACAATTTAGCAATTGCTTTTTTTATGTGGTTTTTGGCAAAAGGACAGCTAAAAAACACGAATCTTGTTGCTTTCTCTATGATATTTGACTAAAGGACAATTAAAAACGGGCTTTTCCTATCCAATATGGCACCACCTTGTCGTGGTGGATAGGCTTTTTAAACTAAGTGTGCCATAATTTTTATTATTAATATTTTTTTTTTTTTCAGACTGATTTCCTTTGTTGCATATTCATGTAGTATGATTATGAGTTATTCCACGGCCCACTGACACCGGCCGAGGAAGCTCACTTTGTCACGTGATGTGACATCATAAATGCCGTCTGACTGCTTGCCTGCTCTGTGCTCTGTCGTTCGCTTGCGTGGTTGATTTGAAAGCGTGTTTAACTTTAGACTACACGTGCTGCTCATCTGAACTTATTTATTAATTTCTGTGTTTCGCTATGTTTTAATTCTATTTCTTTCGTTAATTACACATTTAAATATGCCGGAAGTCTAATTGTGATAAAACTGATGAATAGGTTCTCATTTTTGCAAAATTTCAGTGTTTGGTTTCAGCAGTGGAAAAATATGAATCAGAAGTCTCGGTGTGGATGCCTTAGTGAAGATACATGTTTTGCACTATCCCAGACAACTTCTGCTATCATTGATGTCATTCGAAACCTCCTGGAACCTCTAAACCTATTTTGACAACAAAATTTCAAACTGATACACTTGAGCGAAGATTTTCTCAATATTGAAAGATGTCTGGAAGCAACTATCAAGTTTCTGTTCAACAAATACTTGAAAGTGAGAGAAAAATTAAATTAAAATCTATTCTACAACTTCATTCTAATGAATATGGCACAATTGCCTTGAAAAATTTTATAACAGAGTTTTCTGACGCTGAAAAACTGATGCATAATGAAGTTGACTTGTCGCCTTTTTCAGAGATAATTTCAACAGAACTGAACTTAACAGATGTATGTGAAACTGATACAGACATATTAAAATATATTGCTGGATATTGTGCGAGTAGTTTAAAAAATCTCTTGTAGAGGATGTTTGGATTTTTGTCTTACAGATAGAGATTTTCTTTTCAAAACTTTGATGGAGATTTGTCAGATACTATATATGCCTACATAGAGATAATCGACCGTGGTGGATTGAAATACCCAACAGAAAACCTGGTATTGTACTTAACATTAACTTATTTAATTTTTGAAAACATAATTACAGACAAATATGAAAAGCAATTCTTTCATTCAAGTGAAAAGCAACACAAAGTACTCTCAAAATTAACTGAGAGTTATTTTAGAACAAACAATGTTGATTATTTTTGCGATATGTGTTCCCAGTGTGATTGCCCACTTGAAATTATAATTATGAAAGCAGTGAAATGTTTCATTAATATTTGTTTGAATAATTATGTAAAAAATATATCATCAAAAATGCATGAAAAGAATGAAGAGAGAAAAATAAAGAAATTTAAAAAGTGAGGATTTAAAACCACAAGATAGTATTTTTCCTAATAATGTAAGTTTAGTTATTTAATCTACTATTTCTTAAAAAATTATTTCTAAACTAATGTGTATATATGTGAACAAAGTTAGTTTTACTATTAGCTTTAATAAAAAGTTTTAGACAAATCTTAGAAGAATATTGTTTATTTGTAATATTATTAATTAAATTATAGTGTGAAAGGTTTTTATTTATCTTTTGAAATCTTCAGTTTTGAATGTTTGCATGTACTAACTACATTCATTCTTTTAAAAATTTGTAGAATTGTATGTAAATTTTAAATGTTTTCGAATAATTTTAAACTATAAACCAAAAAAAAAAAAAAAAAAAAAAAAAAAAATTGTATGTAGTATTATGCATTGGTATTATAGTTAATATTTGACAATTTTATGTTGCTTTTTGAATAATGTTAATATATGTCACGAATTTCACTGGCAAAATGCTTCTTCTATGATATCTTATCAATGTTTATTTTGAAATATGTACAATGTTTACACTTTCATATTTGGAAATTTTCAATAAAGAGATTTGGTTGAAGTTGGTTGAAAATTTTATCTTTTAGTAATGAATTGAACGTTTGGTTTTACTAAATAGTTAGTTGAAAAGTTTGTACACTTCATATAAAAATGAAAAATTATTAAAATAATTAAATTATTATCTACTTAATTTAATTACACACATTTGATCACATGATCTTGTTTCTTTTTTTTCTGAATTTTAAATTAAGAGATTTCACAATTTTAAGTTAAATTTGATTATGTTATCTGTATTACAAAAATATTATTTCTGTTCTACCATGTTGAATTAAATTTGTAATGTATTTGTGTTAAAATTTAAGCTTATTTAAAAAAAAAAAAAATTCTTGTATAAAGGAAACTAAATATTTAGATATATTTGTTAGTTATTACATTACTATATAATAGATGTTATTATTATGAACAATTGTGAAGTCTCTTTGAAAAATATTTTTTTTAACCAATTTAAATCAAATATTTATTTATTTATTTACTTTTTTAATTACTATCATAAAATATGCTTCTATATAAGATATAAATATACATATGTATTTCAAATCTTTCTTTATTTTTTTTAATACACTGTATATACTTTAAAGTAAGAAAGTTAATAAATCAGAATTATTTGTCCTGATTACATTTTAAATCCTGGTAATTTATTTTCATAAAAATGAAAACGATCTACAAAAAAAAAAAAAAAAAAAAAAAAAGCGATGCCTAATTTTATTGCTATTTTGTTTAATGATTATTCACTGAATTATCTTAGTTTTGAATTTATTTTTCGATTATCAATTTAAATTACCATAAACACCGCATATATTCCCCAGAACGAAAGTTTATTTTAATATTGCCAAACAATCTTCCTGTATGTAGTTTTATTAACTTTTATTAATTTCAATAAAAATTATGCTAAGTAAAAACATAAAAATTCCAATAAAAGATTTTGTTAAAATTATTAATTAATTGTTACGGGATAAATTACTTGGGAAGAATTTGAAGGAAATTGAGTATGAATCTAGGATCATTTAAAATTCTTGTCATATTTTTATTCTCCCCCCCCCCCCAAAAAAAAAAAAAAATATATATATATATATATATATATATATATATAAATATTTTATGGGTACGGAACCCTCCTTTTAATTACATGAATGGTTAGACCACTATAAATAAAAAATTCTGAAACATCACACAAGAGTGTAAATGTGTACCCCCCCCCCCCCCCCCAGTCATTGTTGGCATAATGTTAAATATAAGTTTTGCCTCTAGACATTATTGAAAGTACATAATTTTAGAACAGGATTTTCTGTATTTATGTTTACATTACAAATGAATATGTTATAATTGTATCATTTCAAATCGAATATTTGTATTCGTGTATATTTCTTGTACAAAGATGAATATTGGTATATTTTTAAGAAATATTTTAGCATACAGATTGCAAAAGAAATGACGGGGTTCCAAATGTTGCAAATTTGGCAGGAAGTGTCGGGTTTGATTCCTGGTCGCAGTCATCGACCTAGCAATTTGGAGTTTTCCATGTTTTTCTCCAAAACTAGGACCCTAGTGTAGTCAGTAGTCCTTAACCCAACAATCAACCAACACAGATTCGATTTTCCAACATTGAAAGTGTTAATATAGTTTAAGATATAAACTGGCTAAGCCAGTTTATATCTTAAACAATATTAACGCTTTCTTATAAGTACTTAAGTTTCTTTCTTTTTTTTTTTTTACCTCACTTACTTTTAAAGAATATTAATATATAACAAAAGTCAAATTTGATTAGATAGATTCCATTTCATCAGTACCATCTCTTTCAAACCAGTGAGAAGTAGTGGTATATACAATGTTTTCTCTGTAATCAATGTTATATTTTTCTTTCAGTTAAATTTTTTTTTTTATATGAACACAATGACGCAACACTTTTATGTATAATTTACGTTATAGTGAACTTCATAATCTATTTCAATAAGTGTTGTTTTTTGGCGCTCATGTAAAAAAAGAGTTTAAATCTAAAAATCTGGTGTGAAACAACTACACGACTTCCATTACCCACTATTACATGTATTATATGCACTTTTTGGAGATAATGTTATCAGAAGACATAGAATTGACCTAATGAAATAGAAACCTAAAAACTTTCCGGCAAGAGAAAGTTAATATATTTGTAAAAACATAAAACAGAGTTTACATATGTTTTTATTTATTTAATTATTATTATTTTTTTTTTAACGAAAAGAAATTAAAATAAAATTGGTAGAGTGTATTTATTTATTTATTTATAATTAAATGCAAAAATTTCACACTTGTGATCAATCTGGTATTTTTCTTAATTTCAGGAACGAAAAATCCCCTATTGATCCTCATCCCTTAAAGATTAATTTTCTGAATAAGGAAACAGAATCAAAAATATATATACAGTGAAACCCCAATCTATCGTTCCTGTATCCATCGTTTTCCCACATTGATCGTTTTATTTCTATGATCCCTGCACAAACTGTATTTAAATAATGTTAACAGAACCCGCGTATGTCGTTCTTGAAAAAGTCATTTTCCCGCATTCATCGTTGTAAAATTTTTCTTCTGACCAAAATGAAATTGAAAATCAAGCGAATCCATATGGCATTTAAACGGGAATTACTTTCATTTTAAAACAACTCTTTTCCTCCTCCACGGAAGATCAAAATTCTGATAGCATATCTCCAGACCATCCTCAAAGGTAAGTTCCAGACCGTCGCCATTAGCCCATATTGTAGCACTAGTGCGATGCAAAACCCAACCAACCTCAACTACTTAAACTTATGCTACTTTAGGTGAAGAACAGGGATTGTGCAGATATTGTAACATGTCTATGGATTACAGAATGCAGAGGACCCTGCGTGGCCGAGTGGTTATGTCACAACACTGCTAATCGCCTTCGAGCGTAGAAGAGCAGGTTCGATTCCCGCGCTGGCCCTAGGTGTCTTTCCATTTCTTCGTATTGTAATTCTGTCATATGCTATCTGTCATTATCTGACGAAGATTTACAAGCGGACTACAAGTCAAGCATACAAATCTGATGTATATGTGTTATCAATCAATTATGAATACAGATCGTGTGTTGTTGCTTGGAGAATAAGTTATTCTGCTTTGTGTAAAGAGGAGAATGGATGCATCCAGTATGGCCAGCTACTACATTTTTTCACATTCCTGAGGCTGAGCCTACGCCAGTGCTAAGTGTGTCTGCCATATAATAACAGGAGACTTGGCGTTGAAATATTAAAACCCGAATAAACTACTACGTCAGAAACGCCAAAGAAAATATTGCAAATGCATACAGCTGTTTCGGTAGCCTAAAGCGTACCGTCATCAGTGCAAAAAGGTGGATGCACTAATGCCGGTACTCTTTAGGCTACTGAAACAGCTGTATGCATTTGCAATATTTTTCTTTGGCGTTTCTGACGTAGTAGTTTATTCGGGTTTTAATGTGTCTGCCATAATTACAGTATTTAAAAATGCACAAACTTTTTTTTATATGCACATGAAATTGCAGAAAAGGACAAGAAAATGTTGCAAATCTGGAAAATCCTCTTTAATTTATAAATTGAACAAAAAATCCAACATAAAATTACTGATTTTTAAAAATTAACATCACTTAATGTTCTACAACTTTGATTTATTTTTCTGACAGTTTGGAGAGTAACAAATTAGTTTTAAAAAGTAGTATACTATATATATTGCGTGTATTATTTAATAAACATTGTTTTATTTGTGTTTTGACTTTAACTCACATTCATCGTTTTCCCACTTTCATCGTTTTTCTTCATGCACCCCATGAAAAACGATGGATCGGGGTTCTACTGTATTAGATTATGAATAATTTTTACATGAAGATTAAGAATAATTTTTACATGTATTAGATTATGAATAATTTTTATTGTATTCATTGGCATGTGCAGGGATAATATTTTTTCATACATTTTATCACCACTATTTCAGAAGAGTAATTTTTATACTATAGCATTAAATCTTCCCAGAAAAATTTCTTTTTAATATTGGCGATGACAAAATAACAAAACGCACATAAAAATGCAGGAACGCTGTGACTGCTGCATGCATAGTTGCCAACTTAACACTTTTTGCCTATTGTAAAATTTTAATAGAAATTTTGTTTTAATTTAATTTTTGTTGTAGAAATTTATAGAAAATTTTTATTACAATTTTCTGGTAGCCATAAAGGGCTAAGGCCTGAATGTGCGTATAATAGACATACATACAGATGCTGTCAAAGTTGACTTTTTTTTTTTTTAATATTCTTTTCGTACCTCTGTTTCCAAAAAATAAAATGCATGATATATTTATGCTGGTGAATTTGCACTTTGCCTGCATAAATTTATTATACATTTTATGTTTTGGAAATAGGGGTATGAAAATAATAAAAAAAAATCCTCTGTGGCAGCCCTGTATATATTACGTAGGTATGATGCATATATACATACATAATATGTACATAGATTTTATGTTTATCTACATATACAATACATAGATATGATGTTTATTTACATATACAATACATAGATTTGATGTTTATTGACATATACAATACATTGATGTGATGTACATCTACATCTATATTACATACATCTACGTTAATAATATATAGATATTATGTACACTATATGATATAGATGAACATACATGTCTAGTAAAGTCAATTTTTGGTCATTCTAGATGTAATATAGATGTATATCTGATATACTTGGAGAGACATCTGATGGTTATATCTACGTTGATTCTATGTAATAGTTACTATACTGGATGAATTCTAGATATAGTTTATGGATGTAATTTACGTCATACAGATGTAATATATACTTAATTGCGTTGTCTGGGAGATGGGTCCCTCATCACCTTACTAAAAGACAAATGAAAACAAGAATTCACCAATGTTGTGAATGGATACAGATGCTTCAAAATGATCCAAATCTCCTAAAGACTGTAATAACAGGTGATGAAACTTGGGTGCATCATTATGATCCCCTTACCAAGTCCGCAACAAGTGTATGGAAACGTACAGATTCTCCGCCTCCGAAAAAAATCCGACAAACCAAATCTGCTGGAAAGGTCATGATGATTATTTTCTTTGATCATAAAGGTGTAATCTATCAGCATGCTGTGCCTCCAAAAACTACTGTGAATGGTGAATATTATGTTTCAGTTTTGAAAATTTTGCGACAACACATATCGCGAAAGCGTCATGAACTGGTAGGGAATTGGACATTACATCACAATAATGCTCGCCCGCATGTCGCTACTTCTGTTCAGCAATATCTCAGTAAATGCAATATTAAAATCCTGCCACATTCCCCTTACAGTCCAGATCTCGCAGCATGCGATTTCTGGCTGTTCCGACGTTGAAGGAGAAGCTCCGTGGCAGAAAATTTAATACAGATTCTGAAGTTATTTCAGCAGTGGAGGGTTCTTTGAAGCAGCTTCCAGAAAAGGGCTTCTCTACTTGTTTTGAAAAGTGGGTTGAACGATGGGACCGTTGCATACCATCTGACGGAAGGTATTTTGAAAAAGAATGATGTATTTTTTGCTGTAAATATATTTCTTGTTTTTTTATGATTTTACTCTCAGTTTTTATGGAATGCCCTTTGTATATATATGTATATTTATTTTTATTATTTTTTTTAATTATTAATTTTTGCTATAGACAAAAACTTTGTTTGTGATACTTTCATGCAGTTACACAAAAAAGTTAGTAGACATTTTTTTTAATTAAAATCTTTATCATAAAAGAAAAAATAAAATTGGCATATGAAAAAATTAATTAATATTCGGCAGATGAAACGATTTCTTTTAACGAATAGTCATTCTTTATCAACATTTTATAAAAATTCTCACACGTTTAACCTAAATTAGTCTTAGTAGTTAATAAGTTTTTAAAATAGGTATATAAAGGGGATTTTTTTCCCATGTCTACACTTTGTTCATTGAAGAAAACAGTCGCTTTGTGGCAGCGTTTTTACCAGGAAGACATAAAATGAATTCAACTAACTTTTGCATATTTTTGTGAGGTGGTGGTAGTATGTTACCATTAAGACCAATTGTCTGCACTAGGGCTCTAGGCCTGAGTAAGAGAGTCCTCCGTGGGGTCTTTCTAAGAGGTCCTAGCCCATATTTACGCTATTTTCGGAGAAAACCATGGAAAACTCCTAGCGACTAAGCCAATGAGCGCGATCGTATATTGAACCCAGCGCCTCACGTATACCAGCTTCGAGGACAGAACCTCTCTGTCACTGGTGGGCCTATTTTTATGAGGGATATTATTCATGCAAAAGTGAGAACACACTTCAACCCACCGCGTACCAGCCGGAGCATCACCCCAAGTAGCACAGGAACGTTCTATGAACGTCTACTAACGGTTTCAATAGTTCAAACACCGTGTTTCGTGTCAAAAGAACGTTCTAAAACACGTTCAGAAATAGTATTATTTAGAAAATGTTTGATTCTGAAAATGTTTGATTTGTACCATCTATAAAACGTACAATTCTAGTTCTATATAGAACGTTCAAGTGTAACACCGTCATAACACGTTCTGTAACAGTGTAATTATAACGAATATGACAAAATGACTTTTTAGTACTATTGGTTGGGAAACTATGTTAATCATGAAAATTTTTGACTTCAGTTTTTGATTTTTTTACACGTTTTGTGGCGTGAGGAATCCGGAAGTCAAAAGGTTGGTATGGTATCTGTTAATGTGTATCGGCACCCATTAGCGTGATTGCCCGTTAGTCCATGTACACGATATCTCAAGAACAAATGATTGCAGAGAGATCGGACCAGTTTTAAAATATCGCTTATGATATTGATAAGAATCCTACTGAGAGATTTGTAACATTCTAATTTAAAAACTTCGTAAGTTATTCGAAATTTATAATTTTTAGCTTGATAGAGAATAGAGCATTTTTTACATTTTCAGTTTAACGATTTGTTAGCACGTCAATAAAGAATGCTTTTCAAGAATCAGTAGCGGTGAGGTGAAAAAAAATTACAAAATTTTAAACTCATGGAAAAATTTTGTGAATTTTGTATTTCATGAATCAATGTATGGAATTCAACCAAACTTGTTACATAATTAGATCTTGCCCTAAATTGGAGTTTATTTAAATTTCATTTAGGATATATCGTCCGATAGATTGCGCTGCTATGTAATGAAACCCTCCATTTATGGGACGGCTATATCTCAGCTTCTATAGTGTACAAATGCATTAAACTTAATATATTGGTATATATCATCATAACTTCTGCTAATACAATTTGGATGTATACATTGTCCAACAGGTGGCGTTGCTAATTTGCAATTTAATCATTTTAACGGAAAGGCAATATTTTAATTTTTGTGATTTAACACTTAAATTTTGTGATACACTGAAGTTATAAGTGAAATCGATTTTATGTAAAGCTTTACTGGTCCATTTTGGATGCACATCGGCCAACAGGTGGCGTGGCTATGTTGCAATGTAATCTCATAACGGAAACGAAAAATCTCAACTTCTGTGATTTATAAATGTTGTAAATTTGGTACGTGAAATTAATATTACGTAAAACTCTACAGATTGCCTTTGGGTGCATATTGGACGACAGGTGGCACTGCCACGTTCCAATATTTTCCACTCACAGAAAGGCTATCTATCAGCTTCTGTAATATATATACTCACCAAACCTTCTGTGTGACATACATTTGATATACATTATTGATTCAATTTGGCTGTATAACGAGTAATAGTCAAACAGTTTTTTTTTTATTATTATTATTCATAGGACATTGTTTTTTCCCCTAGGAATAAGTATACGGGGATGGGGGAGGGGTGGATAAAAATTTTCACTATGATTATCTTTCAAAAGAATTCGATATCACCTTTAAAACGAAAAATTGAACCATCGTTTTCTGATGATTTAAAACAAATTTACCGTTTTTTTTTTTTTTATCTCATTTGTCATAATAATAATAATAATAATAAACCCTTAGAAAAATTAATTTTCTAAGATCTTCTACAAAGCATAAAAATGATTGTCTTCTGTCATGAAAATCTTATGCATTCCCAGACCCAGAGTTTAGATAAAAAAACTAATCACGGATATTATTATTGAATAAGTAATCTACTGCTTAATCAGCAAACTGCACAAGGTTCGGTCTGCACTCCATCAACAGAATTGCAGAATGTGACAAAAATTTTCGCGCTTTAACTTAACGATAAGCAAGCATCTGCTATTACAGGAAGTCAAACGGTTTGGCAGTTTTCTCGCTAATTTGGCTATTTTTTTCCTCTATTTAACTATCGCATATATTTTTCTTTCTTTTCTTTCTCTCATCCACAGATATGGATAAGAAAAATCCAAAATTTGACCCGAAAGTATTGTTTTTGGGTCAAATTTTGAAACTGATTTTTTGCAATATTTTTGCACATTTTGAGGTCCCCTGGAATCCCAAAATCAGGTTTTTGTATTTGATCTGTGTGTGTGTGTGTCTGTCTTTGTGTATGCCTGTACATGTATGCCAGGTATCAGCACATTTCAAAAACAAATAATTCCAGAATGTGAAAACTTAGTATTCTACATCTGAATCATGTAAGGGGATGCTGCACTTAGCTTTTGCTTGAGATCAAGCAAATGTTTCTTGTACAGGGACATCCAAGAGAATTCAAATGCATTAGGTATGTGAGCGAAATTTTTTTTGCAATTTACAGTTTGATATCTGTAGCCTGTACTAAAGAAAAAGAAGTTAACATATATTTTTTTATATGCATAAAAGTATGTTTAGTGTAAAATATGGCATGAAAATCATTCTCCATTCATCTACAGGTCTACCTAGGAATGATAATTAATACTTCAAACCGACAGAGTAAACAAAGAAATTTTTTAAGTGGAAATTTTAAAGCTTATATTTTTCCTATAATTACACGTTTTGAGGTTCCCTGAATACTAAAATCAAATTTTTAATGGTTAATCTTTGTGTATGCCTGTTATCAGCTAATTTTAAAACAAATATTTGCAGATAATTTAAATTTTGTATTTTGTAGTTTATTTTGAGGTTGCTAAAAATGTTTGTTCAAGATTAATAAGCTTGAAAGAGTGGTGAGAAAAAAAGTTGACTGAAAAATTTGGAATGAACTTTTAAATATAATAATAGCCAAGAATTTTTTATAGTAGGCATTATGCAATATATTTAAACGGGCCCCCCCCTCCTGCAATCTGCATTTACAGCATTCAAATGCTAGGTAAGAGTAAGAGAAAGCCGTGTGAGTGTCCCACCAAATTGTTATTAATATTTAAATAAGAACAGTCTTTTTTAAATACTGATAATGCATAATTAAATAGTAATTTTTATTTTATTTTTATCTATTTATTTTTATCTATTTATTTGGGTTGAGAAGTGAGGTGTCTGTCAAATGAAAGAAGAGATTTAATTGATGATGGTCTACATTCATGATGACGGTCGTTATTAAAAAAATTTGCGATACCTTCAAATTTCACACATTATGAAATCCAAAATTTTGCTTCAAATTATCTTAGAATGTCGAATTTTGGTTGGTGGGTATTGATTAAGTGTATGCAATAGGCACTTCGGTGGTATTTCGCGAAACTTCTAACTTACCCGCCGAAGAGAGAGAGTAAAAAGTGGGTAAGACGCTGCCGAAAGCAATGGAAACCCAGACTAATCATGTTGGGAGCGGGAGAACCATTACCAAACGCAGCAGGAACATTAACTTAAGTTTCGATTGATTTCAGCGATTTTTTATTTATTTATTTATTTATTTATTATTATTATTATTATTATTATTATTATTATTATTTTTTTTTTTTGAGATTTTGTTAATAATGACATGGAATTTTGAGAATTTATTTAAATATACTATGCAGCAAAGCGGGCAAAGCCTGCTAATGTTTATTTAAAGCATACTTATATATGCTACATGAAACGTAATAAAATTATCAAATACTGTTCGTATGCACATAAAGCATGTTTCCTATAAAATATTTTATTGTTAGCTTATGATTCATAAGGCCATATAGAAATATTTAGATATATTAGAGGATAATAAGCGAAAATTGATCGAAGTGTGTTTTAAATTTTGTTAGACGCTTTCAACTTTCCAACAAGTTAAAAGTATGCTTAAAATTAAAGTTTGTCAACACCATTGTCTGTCTATCCGTTCTCTAATTCCAAAAATATATTTTATAATTCCTCAGTTACATCGTAACCGTGCGCATTTTTTATTGAAAGTATGGGTATACCGTAAGTGGTTTGATATGGGGACTCACTAAAATTTTAGACGTACAAAAGTGTATGTTTAGGTGTAGGGTGTAGGTGTTTTATAAACTAAGTGGTCCGCTTGATTTTTCTCTTTTGTTTATTACTAAATTTAGTAAAAATGTAGCAATTTCTGTAATATTTCAATAAAAATATAAATATCTTGCGCATTAGTAAAACAGAAACAAAACAAAACTAGTTATACTGTGACGGCTATAAAAGTTCCTTTTATTCCATTCTATATAATAGCGTCACCAACGATTAATACGCACAAAATTTCAAGAAACTTAGCTTCTCACAATTAACTTTCTATACACATAATTTCGTACAATTTTCACCAATAGGTGCTGCTGTATAGGCAACTGGAAATACCAGACACTAACAGCAACGCCACATTGTGGATAGTTTACATCCGAATTGAATCAGCATACCTTTTAATAATATAAATATCATGTATCAATTTTGGTGGATTTAAATAACAATAAATAACATACGAAATATGTATACTTTAGAAGCAAGGTTTTACCTTATCAGAAACGAAATTAAATTGTCATCTGTTGGCTTTTTGTATCCAAATAAAATCAGTACAGATTTACATGATTTCCATCACATGTACAAGCTTAGTGTATTTATAACTATAGATGATTAGATAGAGCCTGTCCAGTAGGATTGCAATATAGAAGCAATATGTTATGAAAGCCACATATTAAAATCTAATTAGCAGTAATTTAAGTCTAGCCAAATATAAAGTTTGGTTAAATGCTGTCCACTGGCTCGTGAGAAACAGAGTCCAGAATTTTCTTTCTGACACACATACAAAGACATTTTCTAACAATAGTCAAATCATATTCCAAAAATCACAAACTGTGTGAATTCATCGAAAATCGAAAGTCGGAAATTTTCACGCATCCAATACTTTCTTCTTGACAGATGTAAGTAAAATAATAATAATAATAATAATCGGTAATCATACGCTTGATCAAATCTTGAGGTTGAAATAATTAAAAACAGCTAAAAAAATGTTTTATTTATTTATTTATTTTCTCCTATATTAACCCTTTGCCGGCCCTAATGCTCTAAACCGCTGTACATAGTATTGCCAAATTGAGGGACTCTTCTATTTAACGAACACCAATAATTTTGAGGAGTGATATTTGCTATACATAATGGACGAATAAACTTCGAAGTGATTAGACAACCGATACAGTAGAAATTTATTGGTGGATATTGAACAAAAAAATCCTTAAATTTGACAACATTCAAAAAAGGAGAGGGAAATTCAATAGGACCGGCAAAGGATTAAATTAAAGGTTTAAAGGATAAAATTTCGACCCGTGCAGTCATCTAGAATAACGTTTGGTATAAAAATACACAGATTATTTTTAACTAATGGTTGTGAAATGATTATATATATATATATACACAATACTGATAATTATTCAAAAAAACTTTTTGTACATTCGGCAGAAAAAATTACTGAAGCACACATCCACGTTTTATATATACTAGCAAACCCGTGCGGCATTTTCGCACTCTATTTCTTTTCTTATTTACATTTAAAATTTGAAACGTCTAAATATTATATCAATTTCACCCCTTAATTAAAATTTTAATTTACCAGAAGCCAAATTATTATTAGATCCAAATAAATATTGTGCAATAGTGAAACCAGAATTATTCAAAGAAAAGCTTCAAAATAAAATTCATGGTTTATGACTCAGTTTTCATACTTCCGCAGTCAGTATGGTTTTATTAAAGGACCCCTGTGACGCCTTTTAAATTTTAATCGCCAAGTATGCAATGGCATTTTATTTATTTTGGCGTAATTTTTTGTAAAAAAAAAAAAAAATCTTATTAGATTATATTTTTTATGATTGCGTTTTGTAGCCAATTTATGATAATATATCATATTCTGTTTATATCTTTGAAATATTGCTAGGTTTATACTGACTCTTGCAAAGATTTTGCAGAAATAACTTTCAAAAATACATTTCTCATAAAATAATGTCCTCAAACAAATATCGTCATGTTTTCTTTATTAGATCATTGAACTGAATACGCGTGCTTAAATATTGTTCATTTTTAAATATTATTTTTTATCCTGACGTATTTTATTAATTTTACCACTATCGTATCGTTTCAAAAAAAAAAAAAAAAAAAAAAAAAAAATAATAATAATTGAAATTGGTCCACGTTAGAGAAATATTATATAGATATTAGTTTGATCACTAATTTTTATCATCAATCTACTTTTTTATAAACAGCTTAAGACTAAGATTATGACTCGATAAATATTTACTCAATAAAACAGTTTAGGTGCAAATATTTTGATTTACTAGAGCTTCAATAATAATTCTGCCGACAGTATATGGAGTAGCATCATTCACATCCGCTCTTTCGTGCCGGCAAATTTTTTTAAATATTTTTTGAAATAGCTCACCATTTTTAAAATGAATAATTGAATCAAGCTTCTGTAATAATTTGAAATAATTCAATTTATATATATATATATATATAAGCAAATAAATAAATAATATTTTTTTCCATTATTGGCTTTTTTCCTTTCTCTCACTTTTTTCATAAATGTAAAATGCAGAAATAACTGCTTTTAATTGAACAACGTGAATTTGTTTAAGAAAATATAAAATACAGTTTTGTAATGGCCACGACGTACTAGCTTGATTTTGTAATTATCATCCTGTTTAGTTAGATAAGCTTTTCTTGAAGTGGCATTTTATGTAATTCAATAAAACCAGCATGCAACATTTTAAATACACGACGAATTTTTATATCTTGCCTCATCATAAAAATAAACTATTTAACAAAATATTGTTAAATATAAACTCTGTAACATTTTTTTAATACAATTGTTGAGTTCTGTATTTTTCATTAAAGTAACTACATAAAACAAAAAATAGTTCCCCCCCCCCCCTAATAATTAAATAATGACTATGCCACAAAATGAAAAGGACTACTTGTGTTGTTTTATCTCAAAATAGAAAGCTGCCAAATTTGACTTGACCGCCAAATTACCAACAAGGGTTGCCAGTTCCATAATTTTCAGGCGCGAAAACCAAATGATTTCATATCAATTTTCTCATGTTGATGACTTTCTGATTATCAAAGAGACGTAAGAGTGAATTTACTTTATATATCTTACATACATATATTTTGATACATTATTAATACTTTATTCATACTTATAATAAAAGTTTGTATATAATTATTAATTAGATGCTAAAAAGCTTGACTTATTATTTTTAAGTTTTTTTTTTTTTTTTTTTTTTTTTTTTTTTTTAGCTCGAGAAATTGAAAAATGCTGTTAAAGTAAATCTAACTACTAATTTGTTTTCTAACAGCATTTGAATAACAGAATTGTATTACCAATGAATAAATTTTACAAGCAAAACTTATATGTCATAATAGTATTATGACATCAAATATTTTTTCTGTCATAAATAAGCGGGATTTTTGTGTAAAAAATAAACATAATTTAAATTTCTCATCAAGAGAAAAAAACATATATTAATTTCTTATAAATCTAATTTTAAGGTATGTGTGCTTGTTTTATTTTGTCAGTCTTAATAAGGGTATGGTGGACGTTGAAAATCTTTCTTTGAAATTATTGTCTTAGAATTGTTTGCATTGCATATAATGGGTCGTTCAATGTAAAGTGAATTATTTCTTTCTAAATAGATTTTGAAATAACGAACTTTTTGCAAATTTATATGTAGGAAAACAATTTAAGATTTTGTAAGCATTATTTATTTTTAGCGTTTAAAACAAATCAGAGTAGTAAGAATTTATAAATTATGTGAAAAATCTTAGAAATTTCCTTTTTATAATTATTTAGAAGTTTTAGTTTTCTTAAAAAACAATGTAAGACCATTTATGGGATTTTAATGCAATAAGAGGTTTTTCACTTTTATAATGAAAGATGTAACTAAATGTGGTAAAATTAAGCAAAAATATTCATATTTAAAAAATGTGGAGTTTACACCTATTTCACAGCGTATGTTTCACAGTGTCTCTATATGAGTTGAAATGTATGAATATTAAATATATTAAAATTTCCTGAATACTACCAAAGTTTAAAAAATTAAAATTACAAATTTTAATCTTTTTTTAAATTGTTTAAAATGCTTTAGTCTTAAGTTTTTACTTCGATCTTATATTATTATAGTTGTTAAATATACTCTAAATGCATCTGTACATTTATTTTGTGGATTTATTTATAAATAAATAAATATATATATATATGTATATGTATATATATAATGTTTGAATTAGAAAAAAAAAATAATTGCATGAAAATTCCCCAGTTAAAAATATTACAAAAATAAAAATTAACTCATCAATCGATCCACAAAGTAAAGCACAAATGTATTCAGATTATACTAATAAACAATATTAGTGCAAAATCAAGGAGAATTTTCAAAAATTAAATAACGTAGATATATATATATATATTTTTAAATATTATGAATTTTATTCTTTTAATTTTTATAACCGTTTATGACCATGTACGTGTGATTCTACTGGTCAGACAGAAAATTATATTTCAGTTTCAATATCCATGTAATAAATGCTAAAAAAGAGATTATGTATTAGTTTTCTTAAATTCAATAGCATCGATTTTCTCAAGAGATGTGAGTAAAAGCCTGCTTATAAAAATGCTAATTTAATTTAATGTTGTAAATGTTTACAGTCAGTTACGGTAAATATTAAGTGAACATGTTTAAAAACAGAAATTTATTAAGAAATAAAAACAGAAATTTTAAAAGAAATTTTTATAACAACAGTTTCTAAAATTTCCGTTTTATGGCAGAATTTCTTGAGATTATTAATTTCTTATCCAACATTTATTTTAAATTCGTATATTTTTTAAAGTAAAAAAGTTTATTTCACATTTAGCTATTTAAAATATTGTATGAAGTTTCATGTTTTTATATTTTTGACAAAATATACATGCACATATATATATATAGTTTGAAATTAAGATAATTTGTGAGTTGCGTTTAACTATATAATAGTTCGTAAGATATCTTTCTTGTAAAATACTAATCTATAGCAGCACTACTCCAAAATTCACTTAAAATTTACGAATGCGTAGTTGCTTTAATAATATTTCGGTGCTTTCTTTTTTCACTTGAAGAAGAGTCGGACTGATAATTTGACCTGAAACAGCTATTGCGTTTCTTTTATTTTCAATTTATAACCTATTTGTTACCTTCAAATCAAATGGTAATGAAGTAAAGGAAAAAAAAAAGTGCATTAAATTTTAAATAAAATATTATTTATAACCGTTATGTTTATGCATAATGTATAAATTTCATAGTATAACAGCTTTTTACTTTTGTTTATTTTAAATAATTTCTTTAAAAGAGAAATCTTTATTATTTATTTATTTATTTATTTGTAGTATTTATTGGAAACAATGGTAGTATATAGCTGAAAAGATTAAACTTATTAAAATTAAAATTTAATTAAAATTAATTTGTTTTTTTTTATTCATTCAGTTCTTTCTAAAGGAAAATGTACTTTTTCGTTTTATTATATTCATCGAAATCAAATGGTAATATAATGGAAAGAGCAGGGGCTATAAAATACATGCTTCAAAATCTAAAGAGGTACAGTCATCTTTAACATTGTAGTTCTTAAATAATAACAGATCCACCTGTTGTTGATAAATACTCATTTTATCATGAGATATTTAGATGCTATATATATATATATATATATATATATATATATATTTTTTTTTAAGCTTACTTACTGATTTTTTACCAAGCAACATACATTATATATAATATATATATATATATATCAGTCGAACCTCGTTTACGGGAATCTCATGGGGACTAAAAAAAATTGTTCATGTTATCAGTAGTTTATATTGTCAGTAACTCAGAAACTGACCTTTGTTTTAGCGGGGATTGGGGAAACTATTCACGTTAAGCGGTTTACGTTAATTAGATTCGACTATATATATATTGTATCAGAGAAAAAAAAAAGTAAAAAATGTACAAATTTAAATTCTTAAAGTACAGAGTATTGTTATAAAGTTTGGAATAAAAACACAACATAAAATATGGAATACAGTTTCATATTTTTTTTCCTTTATTTTTCTCATATTCCATTTTCAGATTTAATGCATCTTTTTCAGACGTGAATTTTACTGTAATAATTTGCTTAAGTCAACTGTGATAGACAAGTTTAATGCATCTGAATGTTTGCATACATATATTTCAATTTAATCTTTAAAGCGTTTTTATTATACCTCTTTAATTAATTGATTACGAAAATATGTCTGCTACATTCAATATTTAACATTCTTCAATATATAGCTAATAAAGGAATTTCTAAAAATATTTCTTCTTGTAACCAAATATGTTTATGTTAAGTGTGTAAAAGTTATTCTCACTTAACCCTTTGAGGGACAAGATAATTTTGATCATTTAAAATTAACTGCCACCAGTACTTACAAACAAATATAAGAGATTAAAAAAAAAAAAAAAATGGAGTTTTTCTTCTATATTATTAAAGTAAAACTTTGTAAAAAAAATTCTTGGACACGTTTTTATAGTTGGGAATTAAAATTAGGTTTGATATGATGTATTCCAAAGCCTTTGAACGGGTTAAACGAATTTAAATAAATAAAAATATATAAGTCTGCGTAGCTTTATATTTTTCTTTCATCTGAATTATATAGAGATCTACAAAAATATAATTAAGTGAACCTGAACATTAATGTTACAAACAACACTCTTGGTTAATATAATCTTTTTTTTTTTTTTTTTTTTCTTTTTTTTTGGGGGGGGGGGGGGGGTATCTGGTTGCGTAAAAACATTATGTAACATTGGGCATTATGTAAAAACACAATGCACAATATTGTTTTAATTTAATCTTTTAAAGTTTTATTTTCGTATGCATGAAAAATTTAAACTATTGTTCCGTATTTATCATTTTTGGTGTATAACGTGCAAAACTCATAAATATTAAATATGTACATAGTAGACATATGTTGTACTGTATCTAAGAACTACAATGCCGTATATTTATAAAGAGTATATTGAACTGTATGTAATTAATGAATCTGTCAATTTTATGATTAATAATCAAATAGTAATTTAGATAAAGCTAGTCTGAATACACACAAGTATAAGCACATATGTAATCCACAGAATAATTATTGTGCATCTTTATATACGTATACAGATGATGGGGGACCAAATAAGAAAAAAAGCGACACTTTCGAATTTAAACATTTTGTCGGAAATATTGAGAAACATTTGATGGATACTTTGTGGGTGTAAATAACATGTTATATCACATATGTTTAAAAAAAAAATGTCCCAAAGATAACAAAAGAACCACTAATAAAATTATATTTTTACATATTTGGCAGCATCTTGTAATTCATAATGCTTGAAATTTATTGTAGCTTTAACATATTTTTATGACGCTCTTTTTAATTATCATTAATAATTCACCATCACAGAAAATTTCTTTAACGAAATTAAAGACTTTCGAGTGTTTTTTATTTATAATAAGCACGGTTTTTAATTTATTATAAGTCATTTTTAGAAAACTTGACATAGTACATTAGACACAACATTCTGTAATCAGAGAGTAAGAACATTAAATTTATGCAAAAAAATGAGCATTTTTACTAAAAGATATTTATCTGCGCATGCACAAGATTTAACGAAAAAAAATTTTTAGGTATTATTTAGTGAAATGTATAGAACTCATGCAAACATTGTGAAAAATCAAAAAGATATCGTCAACAGAATTAGTTGAAATTTAAGCACTATGAAAGACAAGCAAAAGTATAAGTATGTAATGCATATTTTTATTTTTAATAAGTCCTTGGGAATACACTGTAAGTTAGTTAAATTGAAATCTTTATAAAACCACTTATCATTCGCTTCTCTTTCATACTGCTTTAAATTTAACTAATTCTATCGATGATATGTTTCTAAATTTCCCTGATATTGCTTTGGTTATTTTTTCAGAGTATTTATGTATTTCGATAATAAATTTTGTAAAAAAAACTTTGTCACCATTTGTGGATGCAAAGTTAAAACTTATTTAGTAAAAATACTCATATTTCATCTTATATTAATATTTTTATATTATATTTGTATTATGTTATGTCTAATGCACTATGTCAAATTTTCTAGAAATGGCATTAAATTGATCTGAAAACCCTTTATGTTATATAAGCAAAAAATATTTCGCAAATTTTCAATAAAGTTAAAAAAAAAAAAAAAAAAAAAAAACTTTATTCTCAATGAATGCGCGTGATACTGACAAAATTATGAATACACATAAATTAAAGAAGCCACATACAAGAATAAATGCTACAGCTACAACGCATTTCAAGTGCAAATTTTTATAAATAAAATAACATCCCCCCCTCCCCCGTTAAGATCCCTTCTTTTCTTTCTGGACAAAATCTTTACATAAATATATGTGGAATAACATGTTTTTTATACCCATGAAGTTCTATGCACTTTATCAAGATTTCTCTAGGTATTTGACAAAAAGGCTAAATCGGAAAATTACACATTATTTTGCCACTCGTCTGTAAGTCATGAAAATGGCTAAAAATTGAGTTTTAAAGTTTGGAATTCAAGCATTCTCTGGAATAAAAACTATTTATATTAATGGATACAACACGATAAAAGTGTTGTGAAATGTAATTATATATATATATATACACAAAAGAGCAATAGTTTTATTTATAAAGTATTTATACAAAAGCTATTTCTATATGTTTTCTTTCTTTAATTTTTTTTTTTTTTTTTTTTTTTTTTATACTAACCTTCTGAACCAGAAAATAATGGCGTCCAATAAGTAAAAATTATGTTTTTAGCATAATCATAGACAGAGATTGGGTGAGCACGGCTTTCCTTCCTTTTACTTATGTCTAACATAATAAAAAAACGGAAAAGGGAAAACGTTATCAATTTTAAAGCACAACTCTGGTGGGTTATTTTTATCCAGATTTAGTAAAATAAAGGAAACATGAAAACAACAGGGAAAAAATGAAAACAAATAAATTATTACGTAATTGTTTTTTTTATTTATTTATAAGTATTTGTTATTATTATATTATTTATTATAATTATTATTAATAAACAATAAATAATATATTTAATAAGTAAATAAATAATATACTAAGAAATGATATGTTAATTATAAATAATATACTTCCTATATTTTTTATTAAAAATAATAATAATAATTACATTTGTTTATTATTTAATATGCCATGATAGCGTAATTACATCAAATGAGTAAAAATTGCGTTGACTCATTTTAAAGAAATTTAAACATTTAATGATTACCAATTACATTGCCATGTGGAATAAGTTTAAATATCTGTAAACATCATTTTTGTAAACTGCTGCTGTAAACTGAAAATATGAATACACACATGCACTGAAATTTAAAAATATGAAGTATGTTAAATATTTTGATTTAAAAAAATTATATTTAAGTATTTGGAAATTTTTAAAATTTCTTCCTTCTAACTAATTTTTAAATATTCGTTTCAATTTCTTATTATTATAAATTAACAATATATTCTGAACTCAATTGCATATAATTTTAGCGGTGTATTGGTGCATTAATTTTCGAAAATATTTTTTATGTTGGAATATTAAAACTTTCTATGAACTTCAGCATTCAAATATATTTTTAAACTATCCATGGACTTACAAAGTAGTACCCAGAAATGTTTAGAATATACAGGGTGCAAAGTCGAGAGAAGGCCTTTATTTGCGCAACAATTGGTCTCAGACGTCCTCCAATTACAAAATGTATTTAAAAAAAAATGTAAGCATTCATTATATGACATGTTTAAATTAAAAAAATCAATTTATTAAAAATCACAAAAATTGATAATTTTTATACAGTTTTCAGGACGCTAATAGTAAAAGTTGACTTTCAACTTAAAAAATATAACACGAAAAGTTTCACTTTTGTGCGCCCAAAATTGTCTGAGATAGTTAGTTTCAAAATTTAGGATTATTCCGCATTTTCTCGGGCTTTATTAAAAAGTCAATGAAAAATTCTTTAATAAAGCCCGGAAAAAAGCAAACAAATTCCAAATAGGATTTTTAAACCGATCCCTTATTGAAGGCCGAAATATGTTAGAAAATCTAAACTTTAAATATCTTATTCCATTTTGGGAGAATATAAATGAAACTTTTTGTTAGGATGAGTGTCAATTTTTCTAAAGGGATCTATAGGGATCTATAGGGATCTGGGACTGTATAAAAATTTAGTTTTTGTAATTTTGAAAAAATAGATATTTTAAATTTAAACATGTCATACCGCAAATGCTCATATTTTTTAAAACATTTTGTAACTGAAATTATATGTTTGCGACCAATAGTTGCGGAGATAAAGACATTCTCGTGACTATCTTTGCACCCTGTATTTAAAAAAAATTAATATATATATATATGCATAAATGAATTTTTAATCGTAGTTAAAACCAGGCAACCGATATAAGATCACTGAAACCACATAGAACAATGAGAAGGAAATTACAACAAATTTAAATAACCTGTGGAGACTGATTGTGATTTATTGAAACATTTATTTTTTGTTTATTGATTTTTATTTTATTTAACTTCAATCTAATCATACATTTATTCCTAGATTATTCGTTGCAATTTTAATAATTTTGCCGGTGCGTAAAAACGACATGAAACTCAAATCAAAAGATACAAACAAGCAACGAAAAAAAAAATAATAATAATAATAAAAACAGCATTTTTTTTTAGAGGAAAAGCACAGAACGGTGAAAAAGAAGAAGAATAAGAAAAAAAAAAAAAAAAAAAACTCGTCAGGGGTGACCTTTTTCACCGTTGAGCACCAATGTATGATTTCGTTCGGTAGCAGCTATAATAGCAAATTGCCAGCGGACACCCAATCGTACAAGAAATTAATTGAAGTTAAAAATGAAGAATAAAGTGGAATAAACCAGGGGTGCAGAACCAGGGCTCAGGTTCGGGGAAAATTTTGAATATTTTTTTAAGAGAAAATAAAAATGTAAATCAAAAATAACAATTTGCTACTTTAAAGTGCTTATACACTAACAGCGATATTTTTATATTACACTGTATGTTTATTCTCTTAAAGATTTATTACATAGAACAAATGACTTTTTATACCAAAGTAGATTTTTGCATTATTGAGGGAAGTTTATTCTGTGTTTGGGGGAAATTTCCGAGGTCTGAATATTTTCTGCACCCCTGGAATAAACTATTAATTCAAGAAATCAGAGAATCAAACAGAAAACAACTATAAAAAACAAACATTACTCACAGGATGATGCATTCGGAATCCCAAGGATTAAAACAAGCAAAATAATTCAAGAGTTTAGTTGTACATAGCAGATGAAGAATGATACAACACAGCAACAAGGATATGAATTACTTTTTTTTAAATTCAAATAATGTTTGAGATATTTTAACATACTTAATTTCAACGTATATGCATGAGAAATTCCATATTCTCCGACAGTAATTCCCAAAAATTTTCATAACGTGGATGTCAACTCTATATCCCTTAAAAAATTCCTTAAATTTTTGCATTAAAAAAAATTTTTTTTCCCCTAATCTGAAGATAATGACGTTATAGTATTAATTACGAAACTTTAATAAACACCGTAAAAGGCAAGAACTCGCAGCTGCTACAAAAAAAAAAAAAAAAAAAAAAAAAACAGGCAACGCATTCAACACACTCAACATGCTTGTTTGCAGCTCTCGCGCTTACATTGTTCGCCTGATGAAGGGTTGTGTCTTCTTTAAACTCGAAACAATTGTTTCGAGTTGAGTTCTTGCATTTTATGGTGTTTATTCAAACTTTTGTAATTAATACTATAACTTCATTATCTTCAGATCAGGGGAAAAAAGAAATGAAAAAAAAAAAATGAAAAATTTAAGAAATTTTTTAAGGGATAAAGAGACGTAATGGCACTTTTTTCGGAAAACTGTCATAGAATATAGAATTTTTGATGCATATACGTTGAAATTAAAAGAATAGTAAGTATGTTAAAATTTCTCAAACATTATTTGAATTAAAAAAAAAAAAGTAATTTATATTTCTGTTCATGTGTTACATCATTATTCGTCATCAGCTATGTACTTTTTAATAAAAAAGCACCACAAAACTGACGTTGTAAAAATTATTACTTACAGACTTTGAATAAACACCATAAAATGCAATAAACTCGCAACAATTGTTTCGGGTCGAAAAAACACACGACCCTTCATCAGGCGAATAAAGTAAGCACGAGTGCTGCAGTCAAAGCGGCAACGCACCAATTGCGTTGCCGCTTTGACTGCAGCACTCGTGCTTACTTTATTCGCCTGATGAAGGGTCGTGTGTTTTTTCGACCCGAAACAATTTTTGCGAGTTTATTGCATTTTATGGTGTTTATTCAAAGTCTGTAAGTAATAATATGTGCTTTTTACTTTTAAACGCCCATACTGTGGTGTTTTTTTTTTTATAATGACGTCACAGTTTTTTTTTTTTTTTTTTTTTTTTTTTTTCCTACACTATTTTAGAACGTTTACAGTACGTTTTCTAGAACGTTCTGAAAATGTGTATAACGTTTTGAAAACGTTCTAAAAACGTTTAGAACGTTCTGAGACCGTATACGTAGAACGTTCTCAGAACGTTTCTATAACACCGATGGTGATAGTTACACGTTCATTGAACGTTCTCTGAACCGTACTATTGTACGGCTTCAAGATGGACTAATAGACGTCTATAACACGTTCAAAGTGAACGTTCTTAGAACGTGTTTGTAGAACAATTTTTGAACGTTCAGAGAACGTTTCGGTGCTGCTTGGGACCTTCTTTAATGATTTCATGAATAGACATAAACCATAATATGCTTTGGCAAGTTTATTAGAAAGTTCTTCTTTTGCGAACATAACGGAGAAAAAAGTTAGTGTTCACCGTTCGATACAACCAACAGCCGATTGAGCTTTCCAGTTTTGCGAAATTTTTAAAATTAAAGACTAAATCCTTTTCATTTGAAAAAGAGGACAGATGACGAAAAACATAAAAAAGAAGAGTTTTTAGTCCTGTAATGTCTTTTTTTCGTTTAGGAGGGCAGAGCGTTGAAAAAGAAGACTGTCCTCTTAAAAAGAGAATGCCTGGTCACACTACCTAAGATTTGCATGATTTTACGTTTTTATATTGATTTTTTTTTTTTTTTTATAGTACCGTATACAGCCAGAATTCTCTCTATATTTAAACCGAAAGTTTACTCGCCACAGTAAAATTTCCACTCGCCAATGGGGAACTAGCGAGAGGAAATTTCGCGCCCTGATTTAGAGCATACATAAAAAAAAAAAAAAAAAAAAAAGAAAAAAAAACCTCCTGATTTGTTATATTTTGTAATTTTACCTTAAAGCATTTAGGCCTCTTTTTTTTTTTAAAGCTATTGTATTTTATTGGTACAGAAAAGTCCTTTTACAGTCTTGTCTTATTTTAACTGAGTTTTTATTTCATTTTCACTTTACTCTTTCTTTATTTAAAGAAAAATTTATATATATCTATATGTATGTGTGTGTGTTTATATATCAATCAGATAAAAAAAAAAAAATTATTCGGAAAAAGAAAAAAAAAAAAAAACTGTTTGTATATTTCTTTGACGAAGAATTTTCATTTTAATAAAACTGATAATGCAAAATTTTTATTTCCCTTCAAACCTTTAAATAGTTAATAATTTAATGATAAAAATCACAGAACTATAACATGTTTTCAGGTCCCTTATTCCACTCAAAAATTATAAAGGCCCCAAATTTATTTTAATTATTTTAAAGTATAACAAAACTCAAATTTTATCGAATTATTTATCTCCTACACACTCCCGTGTAATGAAATTTAATTTACTTTGGTGTGTCACTCACACGACTTTTTCTTACCCTGCATTTGCATACTATGAAGACAGTTTACATATTAAAGGGGTAAGATTGAACGAATTTAAAAACAGTTAAAAATAGTTTTAGAAATAATTTTATTACGCAAACACACACACACATATATATATGAATGAGGCTACCTGACCCCCAACATATTGGTTGAACATAGTAGTGCCTGTATTCGAAAAAATTGAAAGCTGTTACTAGATTAAAAAGTTTATTCCAAATTATTTAGTCAACAAATAAATGAACTTTTCCGTTATATTTAGAATGCAAGATTTTCTTAAATTTTCCGAGATGAGTTTTTTGCAGCTGAAAATTAAAATTACGTGGTATATAATGCATTCAACCGCCCTTCAAGGGATTAATGTGTCATGAACATTATGACGATTTTAGGGAATGATTCAAGAGCAATGGACCATATTCCCACTTTGGGTTCGAGGCTACAAGGATATCAGCTGTGTGGGGAAACAATTTACATCTTTTTCATAGGAATATATAATGAATTTACAGATCCCTAAAAAATCAAAATGTTAAGCAAATATATAGATAGAAATTTTTATTTTATTTATGAAATTTAGGAGTAATTTTATGATGCCACAAAGTTTGAAATGAACTGATGTTGCCATTTTGTGAAAAAATTTAAATTATTACATTTTTCCAGTTTATACAGAAGCGAGATCCTTCGTTATCAACATCGACATCATAATTCGGATTGCATATTTACATTTTATTTTACTGGTAAGCTTATTTGTGAACATTTATATTCTCAATTTACTCATTATATGAATACATAACTTTTAAAGTAAGCAGAAAAGATATGCAAATCGTAAATGAAGTACACTGTATAATGTTCTTTTGCACGTGATCTGAGAGAGAAAAAATGTAAATATAAGGAGTATAAACTCTTCGTTATAGTCGATATTTATAAATACCAAAGAAGTTTACAATTAATTAATGCTGCTTATAGCAAAAATTTAATTATTAATGTCCATTTTATGCATAATATGCGTATGCATAAATTCATACATCACCTAATGGAATGTCCTTAAAATTTGAAGATGTAAAGAGGAGGATTGCCCTCATATTTTTTAAATATTCATCTGATTGTAACAATAAATGAATGACAATAAAAAATAGACGAAAAAAAAAAAAAAAAAAAAAGAAATGCGACCACTGTGTTATTAAAAGAGTTAAATAATCTTTAGCCATTGCATGTGTTAATATAGGTACAATTTTCTGCTATATTCATTTAAGAATATAGTACATTGATTGTATGCTTCGCCTAGAAAGTTGTTGCTGTGGTAGAATTCAAAATTATACATTTTTTTTTTCGTAGCATGTTTGATAAATGATTTCTTATTAAACTTGATAAATAGTTTAATGTATAAGCAAAGTTTTAATTTTAATTTTATGAGTGCATTCCAGTGCTTACTTAGGTATTATATCCTATTCAAATGTTACTTAATCTTTTTGCTAAGTGGGCTTGCTGTGGGCATTACATAAAATAAATTAGAGAAAAAAAAAAGTGATCTTGCATTTTAGCACGCCTTATAATGAGGGTAAAATCATTGTTTCCCCACGTCACGTGACCATGACGTCACAAGAATATGGTCCATTGCAAATATAAAGTGTTACTTTTTATAATTTATTATTAAACTTTTTTTTTTTTAACTTTCTCTTCGTCATATTGAAAGTATTGTTTTTGGCTTAAATTTTCGAAGTCAAGTTTTTGTTATATTTACACGTTTTGAGGTTCCCTAAATCCAAAAATCTTTTTTTTTTTTTTTTTTTTTTTTTTTAGCAGTTGGTCTGTGTGTATGTCTGTTATCAGTATATCTCAAGAACAATATTCATCACAGATAATACAAACTCGGTATTCTAAATGTGTATGATATAGGGATGCTACATTAAACTTTTCGTCGAGACCAAGCAAACGGTTCGTGTATAGGGACACCCAAGAGAATTCAAATACATTACGTTTATGGGGGAAATTGCAGGTAAGTAGAGTTTAAAAATTACTGACTGTACTAAATAAAATGAAACGAATGTATATTTTTTATATGCGTAAAAACACGTTTCATGTAGAATATGGTATAGAAATCATTCACTACTCATCTACAGGGCTACACAAATGAACTAGATTATTAGAACTAGATTAGAACTAGATACTTGAAAATTGAGGGACGTGTATTTCAGGTTGTGCCGTTTGTTATTAATATAGAATTATATTTATTTGCACCATGTAGTGTGTACATAAGTATCAGAAGGTATACAGGGCTGTCAATATTTAAGCCATAACATTCTTTTTTATTGTTAGTGGAATTGCTTTACTGTAATATTTTACTATGTCCTGGAAAGCTGCTCAGAAATTGAAATTAACTCCTCACATAGCCATGTGGTAAATAACGTATTTTTTAAAACTAAAAACATCGCTTGTTTTTTTTTTTTTTTTTTTTTTTTGTATGTTTACACGTTTTGAAGTTTCCTGAATATCGAAGTCAAGTTTTTAACGTTTGATCTTTGTCTCTTAGAATAAATTAAAAACAAATAATTTCAAGCGACCCAAATGCTGTATTTTGAAGTTAATACGATTGTTACTAGGAAGGGAGGGGGGGGGGGTAGCATAGAATTATTTGTCAAATAAAGCTTTTCCGAAGCCTAATTTGAATTGTGTTAACATAGGTTTACATAACTGTACTCGTTATCTTACCATTTAATCTCCAATCTGTATTTATAGTATTAAATTTCAGGGTAAGAGAAAGTCGTGTGAGTGACACACCAGTTTATTTCTTTTTTAATCTCGATCAATTTTCATTTATGATTAATTTTATTATTTTACTTAAAAATATTTTACCAATATATTTTAAAACAAGGAAAAGCATTTTAATATCAAACATACAAGACATATATGTTAAATAAAAAAATACGCAACGCAAACTAGTTTTTAAAATAAACTTTATTCCATACATTAAAACTTTTTTAATTTAAATTAAAAAATTTTACACCAATCGCACTTGTGTCCTAATACACAGACTTATATTATAAGGAAGAAAAGGAATTATAATAATGCATTGTTCAAAATGAAATTGAAATACTATTTTATAGTTTCAGTTTTTTACAATTCTTGTAATTTTTTTTTTTTTTTGCTATATTATAAAAAATAAATAAATAATACATTATTATGTTATATATTATTAGTTATTTAACAACAACAAAAAAAAAAAAAAAAAAAAAAAAAAGAAAGAAAGAACGAAAGAAAGAAAAAGAGAGAAAGAAAAAAAACTTTATTTCGTTTTATTATAGCAATAGTTATTTCTCATTTCATGAGAGTAAGATGTTGATTTCAATTTGTCAAGAAGTCTGTCTAACTTTCGACGCCGTAAGCCAAAGCCAGTATTGATTTTTTACTTTAATTCTTGTATTTCTTCAAACAAATGCAGGTTACAGAAATACAAGAAATAAATTTCTCTAACCCGCATTTGTTTATCACAAACTACTTTTTCTTTTCAAAGCAGATTTTATCGTCAATCTGAAGATTTAGCCATGGGTTCCCCTCTGTCCCCAATTCTCGCAGATATTTACATGTATTATTTCGAAAGCATGTAACTTAGAAACTTTAAATTAAATTGACAGTAATATCCAGTTTACTTATGAAATATAGAAAATAATGGCTCACTTCCTTTTCTTGATACCCTCGTCTCTCGCACTGTAGATGGATTTTCAACCACCGTCTATCGTAAAAATTTCGCTGTCTCTCTACCTCCCCATGCGCGTTCATGTCATCCACTTAACCAAAAAATGACTGCTTTCTATACTTTTGTTAACCTTGCCCTTAATGTTTGTTCTAATCCTGTTGTATTAAACACCAAAATCAAGTATCTGAAAGTCATTGCAATTTGCAATTGACAGAGTTTATGATCCTTCCATTATAGACAAAGCTATCCAAAAATTACAACTGCCTTGTACTTCGTCCACTAAAATAGTCTCTTCTAATATCAGCATCATTTCGCCCTATTTTTCTAAATCCAGTCAAGCCGTAGCTAAAATTCTCAAACAACATGATTTTAAAATAATATTTTCGCCTTCCATTAAACTCACCTTTTCTCAGTTAAAAGATCCTATAGATATGCATAATTCTTGGGACATTTATAGTATTTCCTGTCAGTGTGGTTTATCATACATTGGTTAAACCAAACGCAGTCCTAAATTCCGTCTAAAAGAACATATTAATTACGTCCGCAAACAAGAAACCAATATATTAATTACGTCCGCAAACAAGAAACCAATAAATATTTCTAAGCATTGCTGGGAGGAAAATCATAATTTTAAATTTGATTCAGCTAAAATAATTTGCAGACCTAAATCCGTTCATGAACTCGATTTCTTGGAGCCTTTTTATATTTATAAAAATCTTGTCAATTGTGGTTTCGCTGTTCCCTATTTGTCTGATTGTTGGAAAATTTACATTCAGTCTACATTTTCTTAAATTTTCTACAGTTTACATAACTAGCGTTTCTAAAATTCCTATTGGCCACTTTCCCCACCTTTCTCGCAATCCTATTGGTTGAACAGAATTCGGTCCTTCTTCTATATATATGAGCAACTCTCCAGTTCCAGATTTCTTTATGCACTGAAGACGGTACGCTAAACGCTACCGAAACAGCTGTATGCTTCCCATGTTTTGTTCTCTTCGGTGTTTCTAACATTGTAATTTTTATTGGTTTTAATAATCCAGCGCCAAGTCAAATCTCGTAATAAAGTTGTTGAATATCGCTCATTCATGTAATTTTTGTTGTGACATACTACCCCCCCCCCCCCCAATTCCTTGTATAAGGAATGCTTAATTAACAATTTATATGGTTAAAATAATATGAATAATAATTAAAAAATATTTTATTATAGTTAATCTAATTAGTTTACATGTATTAAGCAATTATAAGTGGTGGCAAATCTGTTGCATATACATAAATAGCGCATTAATATTATATATATATTTATGAATTTGTCCCTTGCTCAGAGTGTTCCTATTTTTGTTCATAGAGGGTTGGCAGCTATGACATTTTATTTTAGATTTAGAGTGACGTAATCGAATTACAGCAAATGCTTAAGGTTGTTGGCTGGAAATATCTTTATTGCGCTATATTATTATATTTAAATTGGAATAACGTTTTTGAAACAAGCACAAAAAAAAAAAAAAAAAAAAAAAAGAAAGAAAATGTACCAAAGACTGGTGTTAAAGAATAATATAATAACAAAGAACAATTGTTTCAGATTAAAATATTGGTAGTACCTTTCATCGGGTGAAAAAAAATTTAGGCATGAGTGCGAACGAAAACGAAATGCAAAAGTTGCAAGGTGCTTTTTTTTTTTATTAATTATTAATGAACGCATTTTACTAATGAATAAATTTATTCAAATTATTTATTTTTTCAAAAATTATTACATTTTATTTGAGATACATCTGAAAGGTAAAGGGAATATGCAGTAATTGAAGTGAAACAGGAACATTCTATGATAATTGTTGTCAAAGACTACTCTGAGTGCTCAGTACTTTTTTAAGAACAGTTTTTTAAATACTATTCAGACATAAATAAATGTTCTTAAAAAAATAATTTTCATAATTTAATGTATTCTTTAGAATAATGCTATCATAATCTTAAAGCATCTGATTGTTCACAAAACATTAAGTATTGTTTATAAAAATCATTTTACTTATTTATTTTTTTAAATTGATAGATACTTTGCAATTTGTAAGCCTTTCTCCTCCCTCCCCTTTAATATATTTTTTAAAATCTTCGTGAAATCATCATTTTGTAATACTAAGTGATTGATATTAAGTGTATTTGTATTGACTAAAGAAAATGATTTTTATATTTGCAGAGAATAAAGAAAATTTTTTAATTTTTAAGTACATATAAAATTTTGATTTAAAAAAAAAAAAAAAAAAAAAAAAAAAAAAAAATGAAAGATGAATATTATCTTTTATGTTTGTTTAATTTTGCCGCACATCTCGTATTTTTGTGCCTATCTCAAAATTTGCATCAAATAAACTTTTAATATAGAAACTGATATATATATATATATATATTCCCAAATCATTATTTAGTATAGATTTTCGCTCATTTCACAATTCTGTCATAACACAATATACTTTCTCAGCTGATTATTATTGTTTAAAGGTAACACAATTTTTGTCTTATAGATTCTCAGCAAAAATTAATGCAAAATATTTAAACACTTTATCAAAGGATTGAAAAATAAGATTTAGTGTTTTAAATTAAATGAGCAGTAGTATCAAAATTACTTCTGAACATGCAGTAGATTGGACAATGGAACTGTTCCCCCCCGCCCCAGCACCATTTTGTACTTATTCATGCATACAAATCATGTTTATTAACATGGCTGGCTGCTTGTCATATTGTATTTTGCATGCGTATTAATGATTTTTGAAAAGTTATATAATTTGGGAGAATTTATTTTGATCAAACATCTCATGCCTAAGTTAAGTTACAAAAAAAAAAAAAAAAAAAAAAAAAATTAAACATGTAATATATTTAATTCGGTTAAGAGTATATTTTTCCTTTTATCTAAAAATTTGTGTATATATTAAAAATTTGATTTAAATACCTTACAGTACCTATAGTGTGCACCTGTATATAGGTTAAATGATTTTTTTACAGAAGCATTTATTATTATTATTATTATTACTTGTTGTTGTTGTCGTTTGTTTTAGTTATTATTATATTTGTTCTCAGATAATTTACCTGATTTTAGATATTTTTTCATTTTTAGTACTAGAATTTCAGTTTATCTGATAGTTAAATTCACAAAATAAAAATGTAATAACAATTTCATATGTCTGCTGAACCTAATTAAAATTAATAGTATTCATAATGAATGAGAGAATTGGACCTCCCTTCAGTACGTTTTATGATCTCTCCCCATATGAAAACATTTTCCCTGCTAAAATTTCAGATATTTTTTAGCATATTCACAAGCATTCCTGGGAAATATACAGTACTGTATTTTATTTATTGTGTTAAACCTCTACATTCTTAATTTATGTTCAGTCGGTAACAAAAGTGCACTAGCAAAAATTCCTATGTAAAAAAAGTACACTTCATACGGTTTTGTTAAACAAATCCTTGTCGAATCCTGTGCTTAGTCAGTGTAAAAACATGATTCGATAAGGATTTATTTAACAAAACCGTATAAAGTGTACTTTTTTTTACATAGGAATTTTTGGTAGTGTTCGGACACTTTTGTTACCGACTGTTCCTGGAATATTTAAAGTATTTTACTAAGCTTAATTTTTATTTTAAATGATAAATAATTTTTTTAATTTTAAGAAGATAGGATTTTTGAGTTGCTTTTTTGCACTTTTATAAAACTTCTGTTTGATTTTCATGGGATAATCAAAGACTTTATTATTTTAAAATTATTTAAAATTTTAAGACAGATTTTAATATATTTTAGAGCTATTGAAATGTGTGCTCATTAGATATGTTTATATTTTAGGTGAGTAATTGTTTTTACACGTGTATAGATTAAATTGATAAAATATATAAAACACAGTACTTCACACGTTAAAATCTAAAGAACTAAACCTGAAGATGTCCACGGGCGGCAATGCTTGGACGAAACGTCGTGATGCTCCTTTTCTTTTTATCTTTTATATTGTAAACTTTTAAGCTAAGTATTTTGACTTAGATTTTAACGGGTGAAGTACTGTGTTTTATATATTTTATATTTTTAGGGACTGGAAGTACCAAGAGTAAAGATCTATCATATGGTGTATATCCCATGTTTGCAAAAGTGATTGAAATTCCGCCGACATTACCTGAACTATTAACAGCTATTAGTAATCGCAGGGCCTGATTATCGCACAGGCAAACTAGGCCTCGGCCTAGGGCACCTCTATGCAGGGGCACCAAATTAATCTTAAAATTTGAAAGTACTATTTTTTGCAAAGCTTTTCTTAAAAAAATTAACTGAAATCTAGCTTATGGTAATAATCTTTACTTGGAATCTAATCCCGTTTGTGGAGGATCAAAATTGTATATCATATTTCCGGACTACACCTCGGGGTGGATGCCAAACCATCATCAATTTCCTAACCTATGCTCTAATGCAGCGTATCCACTGAACCTAAACCTCATGTTGATATTCAGTTATATTTTCTAACTTTAAAATGAGATTAATTAATCAAAATCAAGCCTTTTTGAAAACTCTTCGTACTTAAGGCGAAAGTTGAAAATTGTGATGGCATTTCTTTAGACTATCCCTTGTGGTGATTATTATATTAAGAGCTCAACCCGACCTTTTTCAAGTTGAAATAGTACTTAATTTTTTAATTGAAATGAAGAAAGTGTGAGATAAAATTTAAATAAAATAAAACATCTTCCAGCATTATGATATTGCAAGTGAAACTTTTGAATGGATTCCAGACTCAATCCAGGAGGTTGATAAAAACATGTTGATGTTGACATACTATTTTTATAGAACTTCTGTTTAAACAATAATTTTAGTTTTTCATTAGCATATTCCATCCAAAAATAATCATGATTTAAGATTTCTTTGCAAATAATAATAATTTTAAACTAATTTCTTATGAAGACGCTGCTTTAATTTTACCCCCAACATTCAAACTTTCTGCACAAATTAGATATTTATCTTGAGCAAATTACTTAAATTTGTTGTAGGGGGGGGGGGGGGCACCAAAATCGTCCTGGGCCTTGGGCCCCAGTAGGCCTTAATCAGGCTCTGAGTAATCGTACTGTTAGTTCGGAAGCCATGCTGGTCTCATTTATTGCCGAAAAATCATTACCATTATCATTATCTCCTGATATTTTGGAACTAACAAAAGCTTTAGCCAGGTTTTAAAATGTATTGGGCCAAATGACAATGCATCGCACTGCTGCCAGTTACAAGCTGCAATATGTTTTATGTAAAACTTTTCAAGAACAATTATTTGATGATTTAAGAAATAATTACAGTCGGTAACAAAAGTGTCCGAGCACTGCAAATATTCCTATGTAAAAAAAGTACACTTCATACGGTTTTGTTAAATAAATCCTTGTCGAATTCTGCACTCTCAGAAATAATATACTCAATTTTGACGATTCAGACATCCTCGGGCTTAATTTCGTCGTTTTTGACAGCCATTTCGTCAAACGATCACGTGATTTTTGAGGAAACGTGAACTCTCAAATGCTTGACGAAACTGTTTACTCACAATAAGCATGTGCTAGCTTTCATTACCGCCATATTGGTTTTTTTCCTGTGTTGTTTTGACTTTACGTTACAATGACTTTTATTTGCCGGCCTGATGGTTCCGTCGCACAGTGGATCGAAGTATAGGCAGTGGCGAACATAGGAAGGTTATGGTATTATTATTATCTATGTATGATGTTTTTTGTCATATTTCGATTTAAATATGCATATATGTATGATACTAAGAGCAATTCTATGTTTTTTTAACCCTTTATAAGGCCGCAGGAATATTTTCCCCACCAAAGTCGTTATCATTTTATTCAACTGGCACCATTTTTTTAAAAAATAATGATTCCTGTGTATCATTTTGCTAGAAAAATATCAGTATAAATATTATTTTTATAATATTGGTGCAAAAAAAATAAATAAATAGTCATTTGTGGTAATTCTGCTTATGCTAATACAATGGGTTGTGAGAAGTTTGCGATTAACTAAGAGAATGATGTGTCAAAAAAAAAAAATATTTCTAATAAGATAAATGATTTTTTTTCTTCACATCAATTTTTATTCGTGAAATTAGTTTAATGTGCCATTTGAGGAAAAATTAGCATTATAAAGGGGTTAAACGCTATCATATTTTTCTGCTGTAAACAGGTATTTAGAAACATACCTGATAAAGAAACAAATGTTGCAAAAAAGAAGAGAATAAAAGAAAACAAATAAAAATTTCGTTAAGAAAATCTATATTTATAACACAATTAATTTAGCACACAATGTTAAATATATCATCACATTACTGCCTCTTTTTTCTTTCTTTTTTTATGTAGTAGTACAATAGAAAACTCATGCAAGCATTTACTGACAAACTCTATGAAAAATTCACATTTGTCTTTATTTTTATTGCACAGAAACTTTTTCTTTAAATCTTAATATGGGATTATAATATTTAATTTTAACATTTAGTAAGTTAACATTAAACATTTATTTAATTTTAACAGTTTATGACACATCACAGCAACCATTTACATTTCCCCCCTTTTTTGGGTCCAACGGTACTTTTCAGTACCTTTAAAGTAAAATTAATTATTTTATTAAATATTTAAAAAAATAAGAAAACATTTCTGATTTATTAAATCTATTTTAATCATCTAATTTCTATAATCAGGGGTCTGTCTAGACTTTTCAGACAGGGTCCTATTTTTATGAAAAATCTATTCATAATTTTGTGAATCTAAATTTAGTGTTAAAATGAAACTCATTCGAACTTTTCGGCTAGGGCCCTCTTTTTGTGAAATTTTGAAAAATGTAATTTTATAAAATAAAACTACAATTAAGATTTCATTTTAAAAATGACGTTTCACTTTTGTAAAGCTAAACTCGCATATATGTATTGAAAGCTGTTACAAACTAGAAACTGAATATCAGCTTTTCAGAGAAATACAGCAAAGTACATCATATTATTCAGGCGGCCTATTTGTTCTATGGAAAATCAGTTTTCAAAATGAAGCAAATTTATCAAAAGGTCTGTTTGTAAGGAGAAAGATTTTGTGAATTATCCCTTTTTAAGATAAACAATTTTGTGATAAGTCCTTTTTTAGGATAAAGAATTTTGTGAAGAGTCCTTTTTTAGGATAAAGAATTTTGTGAAGGGTCCTTTTTTGGATAAAGAATTTTGTGAAGGGTCCTTTAACGGACGCAGATTTTCCTCTGGACAGACCACTGATAATATTTTCACTGTAAAAATTTTAATATATTTTCAGTCATTAATGAATACAGTTATTCAGATAAATTTCTCCATTGATAATTTGGGGGTATACAGAATAAAAAATTATTTTTCTCTAAAAGTGGCGATTTGTGGCGAAAATCCTTTTCACAGATTAAAATGTATACTTTTGGTAGTAGTAAAATGTGTTTGAAATTTTGGACAATTTTGGACAAAAAAAGTTACACAACTTATAAATTTTATTTTGTTGTTAATTTTATATTCACGTTTCATGTGTGAATCACAACATAAAAAACCAACAAAATGTTGGCATAAGTACCTTAAACTTTTATTAGGACATTATTAAAAGTATTTTTATTTCGTATTTTTTCATAGTTATCTTAAGTGCCACTTGATGGCTATTCAAATAAGGCCACTGAAATTCATCGAAAAATCTTATTTTTGAAAGTTTTCGTTTTGAACTTATTTATATATAATAAAACTTCGTGTAATTGAAGAAATAACCCTATATTTGTATTTTTTAGACATTCTTTTAAATTATTTCATTGCAAAATATCAGTTATTTAGAGACTGATTTTTGGGCCTATGTTCGTATTTTAACATTGTTCGATCCACTGTGCGTCGGTAGGGCGCTGCCTTCTGGATTCCCAGGTCTCGGTTTCGAATCCCGGTGCGGCCATGGATGTTTGTGATGTCCTATGTCTAAAAAACATTGTGTGTGCTTGTTTCTGTGAATTTCTGTAAAAAATATGGATCAATTGAGACATAAGTCATTGTAACTATAGGTCTCAAAGCTGTCAAATAAATGTCCAAATGATTTTTATTTGTTTGCTCTGTTTTATTTATATTTTCATTAAACATAATTAGGATTTAATGTCTAAAGCAACGAAATTGCAGGAAATTTTATAATTCTATGATTTGTATTTTATTCTGTATCACGAAACTAGAATGAAAAAATGTATCTTTACTTTTGACGAAATTCTTATGTTCAAACAAGTGACGAAAGTAATTTTCTCAATTTGACGAAATATTCGCTAGGAGTATTTTTCTGGAAACGGTTTCGTGAAAATTAAAGAAAATTTCGTGAAATTTGAGTATCCATTTCTGAGAGTGTGTTCTTAGTCAGTGTAAGAACATGATTCCATAAAGATTTATTTAACAAAACAGTATTAAGTGTACTTTTTTTACATAGGAATTTTTGCTAGTGTTCGGACACTTTTGTTACCGACTGTACTTCACTTTAAATATCGATTGCCCATCTGCACGTAAAATCCAACCATCCATCCATCCAACCATCCGTTAAATATCGATGAGAGTACAAGCAGTAATTTTCAAAAGATTGTAACTGCTTTAATAAATTTCCCTACTAATGAAAACAGGGAAATTTGACCAAGCACCTTTCATCTTTTTCGATTGTGAAAGGAGCTAGCGATTCTAGGTATATTTCAAGGAACTGTAAAAATTTTTGATTATAACAACATTCCTTGGGACAATTTGATATCTGACTTACAAGATTCATGCAATGTTATGAGAGGGATAAAAAGTGGTTTTGAATCGAAACTCAAGACAAAGCATCCCCATTTAATTTATATTGGTGGCGATACTTGCCATCATGCACAGAATGCAGCAAACAATTTTTGCAAGCCCTTTCATATGTATATTGAAAATTTAATGACTGGTACACGTAATGACCTTAAATGGTCTTCTGACTTAAGAGAAGCCTTAATTACAGCCCCTTAAATAAAATATATAGTCTGGCTCATCGCCGCCTTTTTGTTGCCTCGCAAGAGAGCAGGATTCCAGTTTGGCGTCCTTATGGCTTCACTAGCGATTTTAAGAAATCTTGATCTGAAGTTATGATCGGTCAAGAACAATATTATTCCTAACAACGCATTTTTTACAGTATCACAGTATGTTCTCAGGGCGTTCTTTCATCCTCATGATAGCCTGTGAGTTTACTGAAGATAAGATGTGTTGTTATGGCTGTTTCTGTTTCTAATATAAATCGTAAATAATTTTGTTGGGAGGAAATGAACTTACCGATTTTTAAAGAAAGCAGTTATTTATTTATTGATATTTTTTTTCTGCTATTTCTAGCACATACTATTTATTTACAAAAAAACAAATATTAAAATAATAGAATTTCGGACATGGAAACAAAACAAGTTTGGCGATCGCACAAAACGTCACCAAAACTAAAATACACAGTAATAAAATTCCAAATTAATTTATTGTTTCAATATAAATATTATTTTTGAAATAACAGAATTTTTTGTATTTTTACATTTACACCAGTCAGAAATACAAAGAAAAATATAAATAAATAAAAGTAATAGTGTTTTATTTTTCTTAACCCTTTAAGGCGCAAGGTAATTTGGATCATTTAAATTACACTGCCACCGGAATTGATGAACAAAATTAAATTAAAAGAAATTTTAAATTTTAAGGGTAAAAAACCCGTCATTTTCTGCTATGTTATAAACGCAAATTATTGCTAAAATATTTCCGGGATGAGTTTTTGCAGCTGGAGCTTATTAATTGCGTCCTCGCAGCGAGGACAGCGCGCCATAAAGGGTTAAATTATCTCATGGAAATCTGAGCATTTTATGTTCTTTTCTTGAGTAACTATGGCAGTTTATCGCTAAACAATCTCACATAGCGTAGTTTCTTAGCAAAATTATCAAAAATAATTTTAAAAAATAAATCCAAAGTAACATAAAACGACAGTAATAATGACACAAATTGCCACAGTCATTTATCAAATTTAGATGGCTTTCAGTATGTGATTCCACAATGTATTTATTACATATGTTTGCTTCTCTTACGTTATTTTATTTTTCTTTTCTATGTAAAGAAGAAAAAAGAAAGTTTTTACATGTATAATTGTAAAAATTTAAGTGTGAGCAAACGTACTAGAGATGTAACTAGAAACATTCAAAACTCTTTGGTCTTTAAAACTATGACTGAACTTGGACTGAATCGGAAGAAATGAATAATACAAAAACTTTTTCATTCATAAATTCAGACAAAATTAATAATATATATATCTTTCATCTGTGTTGCCATTACTGCTAATAATAATAATAAATATATTAATAATAAAAAATATATAAATAATAAAAAATATATTAATAATAATAGTAATAATAAAAATCTTTCTTTTCATGTCAATAATAATAATAATAATAATAATAATAATAACGTGCAAACTTTTGTTTTTAATAATTAAAATAAAATTTAGAAAAATCACTGTAAAGAAATAGAATTGCTTACGTATAGAACGACTTGGTTAAATTTGAAATTTAGCACCGAAGTAATTAGGACGTTTCTCGATAAGATGTTTATTTACAATTGCAATAGCTGTTTTACTTCAACGCCAAAATGCAGGGGGAAAAGATTAAAAGCCCCAAAGGTGTTTCTATACTAATGCTATATCGAGGAAATTTTGAGAAATGGATACAGTAACCGATGCTAAAGAATGAAACACAGTTATTGCATGTCTATATGGAAGTGGAAGAATAGATTAAAATAAGTCTTGCAATACTAAAATAAATTTTGTTCACAAAGAATGTATACAAAATTTTATTATTATTGTTATTATTTAATCAAATCTAAAATCTTCTTGCTTAAGGGAAAAATATACGTATATTTATTTATTTTTATACATTAATTAAATAAAGATAAAACAAATTAATTTCATCACCAGAAACTGTGTCGTCTTTACGGTGAAAAAAGGGACTAAGATTTTTTTTTTTTTTTTTTTTTTTTTTTTTTAATTTTGTTTATGAAACTAGTTGGTTTTATCTTTATTTATTTAATTTGAAATTAAATTTTTGATTTTATCACCCAAGCGAGATTTATTATTTTTTAATGTATGACATTGACCTGTGACTTGGTTAATTTATTTGAGCTCATAGAAATTTTGTGCCTTTTATCTTGTATAAAGCTTTGCTTCAACATGTGGTTGTTTATTCATTAACTGAAGTCTTCCTTCCTGGTGTTTAATTACTATAAGGATTTATTATACGTAAACATAAATTATATATATATAATATGCTTCAAGGATTTATAAACACATCTTAAATATTATTTACATATTTAAAAAAATTATTAGTATATATAACTGATACTAAAGTTCCATTCATATATTACTCAAGATATGTAACACAGTACTTTAGATATAAGATACATAATTAGTAACCAAGTCTCGCATTGATGGTATGATTTTTCTCACTTCTTATAATGTTTTTTTTTTTTTTTTTTTTTTTTTTTTTTTTTATGTGTGTGTGATTGACGCAAATATTAATGATTTTTATTTATTTTATTTTATTTATTTATTTTTAAGTAAAACAAAACGTATTTCAATTAACTGAAATCGACTACTTATTTTTATTATTATTACTAAAAAAAAAAAAAAAAAAAAAAAAAGTCTATATATATTGCGCATATTTTTTTATAAGAAAGTAGTATAAGATTAGAGAAATTTTTTAATTTCCGATTTACTACGAATTTACATAATTTGAAATTTCCTGAAGACGATCGACCATTTTCATAAAATGTCTATATATTTTAATTAGCAAAGCAACAAATATTGTACTCCATGAACCAATTAACTTAAACCAAACTTGATGTTTGGTTGGACCTTGGACTGAATTGGTTCTGCTTAGCTTTTAGGCTATATCACCCAAGAGCTCTGCTACGCTTCGATTTCCTCTCATTTCAGGAAAGGTTCAATATCTACAGTGTACCAAACTTATTATGAGATATATATTATGAAAAACTCTGCTCATTCAGTTTGAGTGCATATCGGGCAACAGGTGGCGCTTCTATGTTAGAATTTAATCTCATTATGGGGAAGAATATAACGAGAATAAATAGTTTAAATAATTAACCTTGTGGTAGTACATAAATGTATAAAACTTGGCTCATGAGATGGAAATTTAGTAAAAATACTACGCTGATTCACTTTGGATGCACATCGGACGACTGATAACGCTACTATTCTGCAATATTTTCTGTTTACGGGAAAACTATATTTTAGCTTCTATTTTAAGTAAATTTACCGAACTTGATGTGTGATATATATATTATCAAAAAATACTCTTATTGAATTTTGGTGTATACAGGCCGGAAGCCGGCGTTGCTAATACAGTATGCGGTTTCTCAGATAGCCATATCTCAGCATCTACAGGTGAAAATTGTTCCGAATTGAATACGTTAAATATAATTGTGAGAAAATATATGGATTAAATTATTGTTCAAGTTAACCGGTAGATGGCGCTGTTTAAAAAATGCTGTAGAAGAAAATAACTTATTCTTGATATTTTTCGACTTTTAGTTTCAATGTATTTACATGTTTTGAGATGTCTTAAATTCGCTCGTTTTTTTAATAAAATCAGTATTTGTCTGTGTGTATGTAAGATGTGTTAGAACAGAATTTTGAAACTCATGAACTAAAAGACAGAAGTTAAGCATGATTGATAACTGGTTAGATTTTGATTTAAATTGGTACCAGTTTTTACGAGAAAACAATATCTCAATTTCTTTTGTATATAAATGCAACAAACTTCGTATGTGTGATGGACAACATGTGTAATTATTCTGATTTAATCTAGGTACATTTCGGACGAATGGTGACACTGCTATGCTGCAATTTATCTCCATTCACCATTTACGGAAAGACTATACCTCAGCTTCTGTGTTATATGTGTAACAAAATTGCTATTTAAGATATACATTATAAAAAGCTTTGGTGATAAAACTTGGGGGTATATCTCCCGACAGGCGTTACTGCTGTAACTTTCTACAATTTCCCAAATTTCTACATCTGAGTATCTCTTGGTTAAAATCACATAAAATTTCATATAACATCAAAATGCTAGTTCATATTAAAAAAAAAAGAATAGCACCGTTCCCTTTGGGCCGATATAAATGCAATTTCAATATTTCAAACAGCATAATTTTTGTAATATTTGTATCTTTCGTACTAAGTTTGGTGTATTTTTATAACATAAAATCTGGGATATAACACTCAGGTAAATGGGATATAATTTCAGAATAGCAGAGTCACCTGTCGGCTGATATGCAACTAAGTTCTAGCAAAGTTTTACATAATACAGATCTTTCATGCCAATTTTGGTTGCAGTTTTCATTATAGAAGCTAAGATATAGTCTCCCTTTAAATTGAAAAAAAGAAAAAAAAAAAAATTCGCAGTGTGACTGCACCACCTGTAGGGTGATATATCTCAAAAGTTAATCAACACTAGTGTTAGTTACAGGTATTATCAAACATTAAATTTATCAGGATATGCACCGTTATATAAAAAAAGATGATGATATTGACTTATATTTATTCATTTTAATTTTATTTGTTTATTCATTCATTTCATTTTTTATTTATTTTGAAGGATAGTGTAATTTCTAAGAACATTTTTTGTATTTAAATTTTTAATTTTTATATTTCTTATTTGAAAAATTTCTTATTTCTTACTTTAAAAAAATAATAAGCATTCAACCACCGGGCGATTCTAATATTTCTGAATTTATTTTAGTATTTTTTTTCTTCCAAACATAGTCATTCTGATTTTTTTTTTAAGTATATAAAGACTGTTTGTCTGTTTTTGCTTTAGTTTTATTTACTATAAATTTTTCCTTTGGTTCTTTTATTTTTCAAAGTTCTATAATGAATTAATGATAGTTTCTAATTTTGTTTACATATTTTAGTTGCATTAATCCATGTATTATTATTAAAATTATTTAAAAAGTTGTAATATTTGTTCATATTTAAAGAAAATAAATGAATAAACATTTTTTCTACATTCCAATTTAATATTTTAATTTTCAAATTAATTATTTAATTAATTAGTTTATGTATTTAATTTTTATACACTTGTAAAAGATAATTATGGAGAAAAAAAAATTTACAATTTTAAATGCGTTAGAAATTCTGCTCTTTCTCTATCTTTCAATAAATAAGCAAAAATAAATTCATTAAAACCAAATATTATTATTAAAATCTTGACTATTACACTGTATTGAATAAATACTTCATGAATATAAAATCTTTTATAAGGATTGTAAAAATATTTCTCTTCTTTCAATTTCACCCTATAGTACAAATAATTGCCCGATAACAGTTTATCTTGAATCTTGAACGAAAGATGGAACATGCTCGAATAAAAGTGAGGAGTGCAGACATCGCTCTTTTCCCTGTCAGTTTCTAACAAAAGCAGTCACAACCTATGAGAGGGGGACGGAGCACTTTGGGTGCTCTGCGGGAAGATACCATTCCAAGTTAGCGAGCGGGCCAAAGCAGCCAAAAGAGGGTTATTTTTCAATCTAAAACAAGTGACACTATCGTCCAATCGTGTTCAACCGTGGTAATTTCCCATCCTGGATTTGAGTTGCCTCTATTAAAAAGGCACACTTGGACCTAATACCTGTCTCTATCACATTTTTTTTAATTTTTTTTTTTTTCTGAAAACAAGCCCTAAAATTCCTGGCAAATACCTGTTATCTGTTTACACTTCTCAGATAGAGATGCCTTTGGAATTTAGAAGTGCAAAAGAAAAAATATTGATTTAAAACAATGATTTTCTTAAAAAAAAAAAAAAAAAAAAAATCAACTGATTTAAATTATGATTTAAATCAATTGATTTAAATCATACAAACCCTGTAGGGTGATACTGCAAAGCAACTAATCAAGTAAGCTCGAAAATTGGATATTATAAGAAATTTTAAATTGTGTGTGGTTGAAGCATACATTCGATGAGCTAAGTGGCCATTCAAAAACTAGTATGTTGTGGCCACCACAAGACTTTCTTCTATATTTTCCTATATACATACATATTCAATCATTAACAATATTTAAAAAAAAAAAAAAAAAAAAAAAAAAATTACGATTTTTTTTCTAAGTTTTTTTTTGTTAAAAATTATACATATTCAATCAGTAACAATATTAAAAAATATATATATACGATTTTTTTTTCTGAGGTTTTTTTTTTGTTAAAAGTAAAAAAAATCGATAAGTTTGTTTTAAATTATCACAGATTTATAGTTCAACCATTCGTTTTAAAGGTACTGGCGAGATCTTTCGAAAGATATCCATCTTGAAAATTCCCCCCCAGGGGGGGGGAAGCGATGTACCCACATGCACAGAAATTTTTTCCAAGAAACTATTACCATTATCAATAACTCATATTAATTTTACAATCACAAGTAAAAAATAACTCTCATTATGTACATTTGTACGAAATTTTGTCCTACACTGCCATGTTAAAAGTTTACATAAAATGCGATCACAGTGCCACCTGCTGGGCGATTGATCCCCTAACCTAATCAACACAGTGCCCCGCCAGGGTCCAACTATATACCAAGTTTGGTTCAATTTCATTCATAGGTTCGTGAGATACGGTGAAAAATACAAAATTTTGCTATCACAGCGCCACCTGCTGAGCGATTGATCCCCAAATCTAATCAGCACCATGCCACGTCAGGTTCCAACTATATACCAAGTTTCGTTGAATTTCATTCATTGGTTCGTGAGATACGGTGAAAAATACGAAATTTTGTCCTATACTGCCATGTTAAAATTTACATAAACTGCGATCACAGCGCCACCTGCTGGGCGATTGATCCCCAAATCTAATCAGCACAATGTCCCGCCAGGGTCCAACTATATACCAAGTTTGGTTGAATTTCATTCATTGGTTCGTGAGATACGGTGAAAACAAGAAACTACAGACACACAGACAGTTAGACGTTTTTTAAAAACTATCAATTCGTGTTCAGGACATCCCAAAACGTGTAGATCCGTCAAAAAACGAAGGTCGAAAATTTTCGCGAATCCAATACTTTCTCTATATTACATATAGAAGAAAGTAAAAACGTGTTTTGCCAAACTTTTTTTTTTTTTTTTTGAGGCAGTATCCTCACAAGATCCGCATAATAAAAATATTTTTATTGCATTGAAATTAATGAAAGAACGGCCAAATTATGCTTCAAATGTAATTAAAGCCTTTGAAAAAGAAAAATATGATTTAGAAATTTATAATTTTCAATATCATGATTTTAGACAGATTGGTAATGATAAATTAATTGATTTATGGTGGAAAGAAGTAGAAAATACTTTGAAATACGCTCCTCTTTCAAGGATGGAATTTACACTTTTAACATATTTTCACGATCCAAATGTAGAAAGTAGCTACAGTATGATGGATAATATTATTACACCTGGTAGTAGTAGAATGAATATATCAACATTTAATGCGGTGCAGCGTGTGAAATATGAGCTTCGCTCACAGAAAAGAACATCTGTTTCTATGTTTTAAAAACAAGACTTTCTTAAAGAAAATGTTGATGCAAAACTAACCAGGAATTTTAGGAATGAACAGAAGATATATTTTAATAAGCTTAAGGGCCCTCTTCACACACCGCCGCCGGAAGCCGAAGCTATTGTTATTTTATGGGAAATTTTTCTTTACAAATAACTTATTAACTAATGCATATTTTAAAATTCTGTTCTCATAGTCAGAAAAATCTTAGCTGTTAAATTAACGGACCTTTTTTAAAAAATATATTTTTTATTTTTTTGTATTTTATTTTGAAGCTGCAAAACACGAATTTTCAATATGGGAGATTTTTTCATTTTGCAATTTCAAAATAAAATATTAAAAATCAAAAAAATACATTTTTTAAAAAAAAAGGTCAGTGAATTTAACAGTTGGGAATTTTCAGAACGTGAAAACAGAATTTAAAATTATGTATTCGTTAATAAGTTATTTGTAAAGAAAATTTCCCCATAGAATAACATTGGCTCGGGCTTCCGGCGACGGTGAGTGAAGAGGGCCGTTAATCGAAAGAAATTCTGTTTGAGAAGAGAAAAACAAAGAACAATGCTAACAAGGATAAAATTCTAACAGTAAAAGCTGCAAAAAAGTTGTTTGCGGACTCAACCAAACGACAAAGGTTGAATTGTAGAAAAAAGGTAATAAATGATTTTAAAAAGTCGAATGTTACTTGTATGCCCGAAATTGTAAAGTCCAAAGGCCGTTTGTACCAAATTTAAATAGTGAAGAGTTCAATTCAAGTGCAGTTAAAAGGAAAAAAGTTGAGATTGAAAATGAAGCTGCCAATGAGATATGTAAAGACGTTGAATCAGAAAAAACATTAAAAATACCCTCTGAACTTAATTTAAATAGTAAGACTGAGGAAAAAATACTTAAAAACCTGCCAGTGTTACAATCAAAGAACAAGCAGTAAAAAAGTTCTTCAGAAAAAAATTTAATAAGTGTAAAAATTCAGAAAAATAAAGAGTTAACTATAAAAAAGATGTTTATGCAAGCAAACAATAAATACAAAAAATATACATGTTTTATAGTGACAGTGAATTTTTGTAATATTTTTACTTTATTTTTTAAATTAATTCGTGTTAAAAAAAAAAAAAAAAAAAAAAAGTAATCGAAATCTTTAGTTTTGAATTTTTTTGTTGGACAAGCTCGAATTCACAATTACAATATTTCATTTGTTTTCTATATGCTTGCAAAGATTTATTGGGTACTCTTTTTTTCTCCTAAAATACTCAGAGTTCGAGATTACCTTTTCTTCATAACAGTACTAATTACAATTTCTATTATTTACAACAAATTTAACATTATAATTATTTTATTGTCTGTAATTTAAATATAAATATATACAGAATTCATGTATAAATATCATACATTTTACTTCGTGCCCTCCCCCCCCCCATTTTTTATTCACGTATCATTTTCTCTTTTGGCTTATTTTTTTAGTTCACGCGCGAATTTCTCTTTCTTGCTATTTTTTTTTTTTTTTAATTCACGCCTCATTTTCTTATTATATTCTTTTTTTCGTTCACGCATGATTTCCTTTTTTTCTTTTTTTGAGTGGTATCTCCGTTCTATTTCACATACTGTAGATTTTATAAGGATAGGACTAGATTTTAGCACTGGATTTTTTCCTTCGAATACCTTATAAAATTCTTCTAAAATATTTGCAGCTACCTGTTTATTATTGTTCTTACATTCCACGATAAGTTCATTTAAAACTTTATTTATCTCTTCAATATATTCTCGACCGTAATTATGCGGGCGTGAAAAGCAATCATGCAAATTGCCTGTTATTAAATCGTTCAGCGTCCTTCCTTCATCATCAATATTTACAGCAAAGGAAAGCAGCTCCTTGAAAGTACTGGTATGCCTATAGAAATATGCAGTGTACAGACTGTTATAAAATCGTTCATCTACGACTCCAGCTCCGAGTCGTTCATCTCCGACAAGCAGATGCCGAAACTTGTCATTTGTGTAGGACTTCTTAGCATCATTTAAAATGTTTTTAATTTCATCACTGTCATTTCGGATAATAAAATGTTCCAAACTGAACCTGTCACAATAAAACCTAATTTCCTGTAGTAACTCTTCTTGAATATCTTGATAGTTATTTTCTTTCACCTTTTCCTCCAGATGAGACAAGGATGTTTTATAGTCGTAACTACCCTTATCATTAAATTTAATGAAACTTATCAACATGCTCTTGGCATAATGAAACTTAATTTTCTGTAGTAACTCCATGTCCACATTTTTGTTAGCTTGATATTTTCCCTCGAGAATTTCCAGAAGATGAGACAGTATAGCATCATGACCACTGTCAGACATTATGTCTAAAACAGTCCTATTGTGGCTACATGCAGTAAAAATTAATTTCTTAAATATCTCGATGTCTAAGTTGACCGATTCATTTAGAAGAAACTGCAACCAACTCATATGAGATCTCCATATTTCAGGATTTAAAAGAATACTTCCAATTTCTTTATATGAAAACAACTGCTTCAGTGTCCTGTTATCATCTTTAATATCTTTAGCTGCATTCAGTAACATTTCTATAAGGCAGGCACTTCCTCCATGAATAGCTATTAGTAAAGGCGGAACACCATTTTTATTTAAAATCATTTCCTTAAGTGTTTTATTATTATCGTTCATTGTTTTTGCAGTGCTAATTAAATTTTTGCAAATATTAATATATCCAGTAAACCTTTTACTGTATAACCGGTAAATGGTTGAATATTCCAAAGACATGCATAAAACATTATGTCCGCGGTGATCACAAAATAGTAATAACCGTTTGAGAGTTTTTTCGTCGTCTTTAAATTCATGACATGAAAAGCTTATAAACTCTTCGTTTCCGTATTCTGATGCCATAAATAAAGAACTGCGATTTTCCATTTCTTCAATAATATCAAGATCAATATCTAAGATATCTTCAATAATATCTAGTTTGTTTTCAGCTCTATTAGTTAGCTCCTTTTTTTCATCGTCTTCAAATTCATGAAATGAAAATCTTACAAACTCTTCGTTTTTAAATTCTGATGTTCCAATTAAAGAACTGAAAATTCCCTCTTTCGTAATAATAAGATCTAGTTTGTTTTCTGCTCTATTCAGTAGCTCCTTAAATATTTCACTTTTGGTTGTTAGCTCAATTGCGTCATGTAATGCATTGTGATAAAGAGGGGAAAAACGAAGAAATTCCTGCAGTTTAGCTTTTGAAATACCTTCAGCAGCATCTAATAGTAATTTAACTATTTCAACATCTTGTGTGCGAAATGCTTTGATTAATGTAGTATGCTCAGATTCAATACCATGAAAAAGATATTTCTCCAAAATATAATCGTGTTCTTTAAAGCTGTTTAGCAAAAAAAAAATTATATTCTTATTCACTTCTTCAATTGCGACATCTAAAATTGATTTTCCCATACCAAGAAAAACATTTTTTCCTTTAGCCCAGTTTTGCGAAAAATGAAATATATTTTCTTTTTCAGACGTGGCGTCTGAAATGGATCGTTTATCACAAGGCAAGAGATTATCTTTTTTTTCACTACATAACTTTTCAAAAATCATCCCATAGTGTTTCAAAATTTCGGGAAAAATTTCACTCTTTGAAATTAACTCTAGTTCCAAGTTAATGAAAGTACGAATCAGTTGATAATCTCCTTTCATTAAAATTTCTTGCAGGAGGAATATTTGTTTATTTAAATTTGGTAATTTATTTGGCCCTTTTTTTATCCACTGAATAAATACTTCGGCAGCAAAAAAATCTCTAAAAGATTCATGAATAAATTCATGTTTAAATTCAGTATTGGTACCATGAGATACAACAATGCCTGCTGATAATATAATATTTTTTAAATCATCATCTGTAAATTCTATTAAATTATTTTGAGATTTTAAGCTCAAAATTTTTATTTTGGAAATTTTTTTACAATACTGATAAAAAATATATTTATATTGGTATTGCCATAGTCTTTCATTAATCCCCATCTTTTTAAAATAAATAGAATATTTTCTGTCGAGAAAATTTTTGTATGTCTCTGTTATATTAGTCCCCAAATATATAAAATCCGGACATAGTTTAACTTTATTTTCTACCCAATCTACCTTATTTTCTACCCATTCTTTAAAATGGCTTATGGAACCCTCAAGCATTAAATATAATTGTAATGGTGTTTCTATAAATTTAGATGCATTACCCATGAAAACTGATAACATTTTCTCTAAAAATTTATCTGTGTATGTACGAACGATATCATTTCCGTTATTTTCACCAAAAAGCTTTTTAAACATTTCCTCATGTAAAATCAAACTCGAACGGTCTTTCAGATAATTTTTTATGTATGCTACTTTTTCGTCATTGTCCATCGGATTAAACACAACAGCAAATGTCGACAATTCTCTTTCTAAAACATATTTATAATGAAAGCGAGTAGTTATCCATATTTTTGCAGTTGTGTCAGTTTTTAAAAATTTTAACAATAATAATATCTTGTTTCTATCCTCCTCATGTAAGACTTCATCGAATCCGTCAAAAGCTAAAAGTAATGGTTTTAAATTATTCTCTTTTTGCTTTTTCAAAGCAATGCCAAGTAGGTTTTTTCCAAGATTATGATCCAATTTTGAATCAATTTCTATCAAAAATTGGATTACACTAGCAATGTTTATCAAGGCATTTTTTATTATGTATCTTAAAGCCTCTATATGATAATTTAGACTTATTTTAATAACCCAATGCGTTTCAAGAAATGATACCAACTGATACTTTAATTCATATAATTTTGTTAAAGTGGTAGTTTTTCCCATACCTGGATCGTCAGCAAATATGACTACATTTCTGTTTTTAATATCCTGAATTAAGTTTTCTTCTTCAATTAAAAACGTTTCATTTTCATCGTGATCGATATATTTTTCCAAATTACTTACTGAACCATGAGAGTCACACCAAATAAAATTCTTTTCATGAAACTTAAGCAAGTGAACATTACGATTTTCTTTACGGATTTCTTGAAATGCTTCTCGTGCATCAGTTTCTTTAGAAAAGAAAATAATTTTACGGTTTTTACAATTATGATTAAAATTTTTATTATCGGATATATTTAATAAATTAATTAATTCTCGTTGATTAATCTTCGAAAAGATAAATATTTCAGGAAGATTCTCTTCTATTAACAGTTGTTTAACATCTTTCTTAATAAAAACACTTTCGAATTTCCTCTTTATATAAAATTTAGGAATATAAATTTGCTGCAACATAAATTTTAATCTATCCCTTTCACCTTGTATAGTAATCAAAAATATGTTTTTATTCGGATACTTATGACAGACTTCTTTAAAATTTTCATAATTGAACTGATCATCGGCCAGTTGTATTTTATTTTCGCTGCCGATATCCCCAAACTGATTTTCAATCTTTTCTCTTTTGTCGATTAATCCTAAATACTTAATCAATTCGTTTGATTTTTCTTCTTGACTTGTTCCACATATTCCTTGAAAAATATATATTTCGCTAAGATCTGAATTTTGCTCTTCAAAAATGGAGAGTGATAAACATTCTGAATTCTCGTCTTCATATGAATCATTTGTTTCATCTGTTTCTAATAATTTATGCTTTAAAGTGTCTAGATTTATTTCTTCATAGAGTGTAGCATATGCACCTTCTAAACTACTTGTTCCTAACGGCTTACGTCCAACTTCAATCTTTTTATTGTCAAAAATTTCTATCATCGTATCTGCTATCATCCCATAGCTTGAAATTTTACTTTGGAATACATAATTTACATAAGTCTTCCAGTCCTTAAAACCAGTTAAATTCGCTAAACTCGTTTTTTCTTTTTGTCCTTGAAAAAATATTAATTCTTTCTGCAAAGGATTTTCCTTTGGCTCAAAATTATCTAATTTTATATCATCAGTTTCTTCATCATATAATTTTTCGTAATCGCAATCATTTTGGAAAAGCTTTTTAAAATAAAATTTGAATTTCTCAATCAAAATGTTAGATTTGTCCTTCTCAATAATAAGAATTATTTTTTTGTCAGATTTTTTTCTGATGATTCCAGAAAAATGTTGAGAAATGTTTTCCGAATTTTCTTCATCAACTGCATTTCTACATTCGATGATTAATAAATGAAGACTGTCTGAACTAAAAGCTTTTTCTACTCGTTCTCTGTGCTCTAATAAACAATTCACTTCCATATAAATTTGACCATGTGTTGCTCGGTGATTTTTATTTTTTAAGATTTGCAGTATTTTTATTGAACTCAACAGAGTTATTTTAGAGTAAACAATTAACAGTCGATGTTCTACAACTGCATTATCTTTTTCATTGTTTAAAAAGCTAACAAAAGTTGGCTCTAGTGCTACTGGATATTGAAACTCACCATATTGCATAATTTTATCTTCATATATTAAACTCATTACAGATATATTGATTACTTCGAATTGATCTTGAACAAGCTCTATGATTTCTTCACCAGATAACCATTTTTCTTTATGATGACATTTTATATCGATTCCAAGTGCTTTTTCTATTCCGTCTTTCAGTTTTTCATCCATGTTATAAAATTTTTGTAAAATTGGTTCCTTGCCTTTTGCTTTTTCGGAACATATTTGGGCTAATAAGTCTGTTACATTAGGATTATTTGCTATAAGCACGAAGCATTTTAAGAAGTGATCTATGTCGGCTTCCTCAACTGCTTTCCATTCACTTGGCAGATTTGTTTTTTTTTCGTTCAATTTCACCAAAATTTGATGTCACTTTTAATTTTGCTTTCTTTAAAATTTCTTTTATTTCATCATCGCTTTTATTCCTTCCTGCTTCCTTACAAAATTTTCTCAGGGCTTCATATGTAGCATCTCTCAGTTCTCGCTTTGATCCTGCTTCTTCATTGTTTAGAAATTCTTCTTTAAAAGTGGCCATGCAATATAATTTTTCAATGATCTCTTTTCCTATTGGAACCTGATAGATATTTACAGCAGTTCCTTCTATACCCAAAATATTACTTTCATCAATTTTCGAAAACACTTGTTGCGCCAATTCTGCGGCTATTTCATGAAAAGAACTTTCCTCTTTACTCGGCAGTTTTGTATTTTCTAGTTCAATTTTACCACATTGTGGTAACACTTTTATTTGCACTTTTTCTAAAATTTTTTGTAATTCCTCATCGCTTTTATCTCTTGCTGATTCGTCAATTTTTCTCATCTCTTCGTATATAGCATCTCTTAGGTCTTGTTTTTGTCCGGGTTTGTCATTGATTAAAAATCTGCTTTTAAATCTGGCCACGCAATACTCCTTTTCAATAACCAATTTTTCTATTGGAACCTGATAGACATTTACAGCAGTTTGTTCTATTGCCAAAATCTTTGCTTTATAACTTTCCCATGCCGTGTGTTGCGCCAGTTCTGTAGCTATTCTATGAAGATCAGAACTTTTTTTAAATACATTCCGGATTTTATCGGTTATATTCTCTAATTGATAACATTGATTAGTTTTTTTTGTAAGTAATGTTAATTCCTTAAAAGAAAGACCAGATAAAATATTATCATCCTCAAATGGATTCGACTTAACCAGGTAATTATCTAATATCCGTGTGTCAACACCAATATTTGTGTATATGGCTACATATTTAATTTCCCCTCTTCGGAGCTCTTCATTTCTAGAATTTTCTAGCTCTTCTCTAATTCTGAGAAAAGATCTAAAATACCTTTGCAAATTAAAATACCTGTGAAGGTGTCCGTTGCTTCTCCACTCTTCAGCAAATAAATCTTCGTCTTCTATTTTTTCCTTTTCATTCTTTAAGTGCTTCGCTTGAATTAAAACTAAATTTTTATTATCATGCTTGTCTTTGTAACTAAAAACAATATCGTCAAATTTTGCGTCTTCCATCTCAACTTGTCTACCAATGGAGAATTGCTTATCTTTAAATACGCCATTTCTATAAAGTTCGTATCCTTTCTTTGCCAGAAACATAAATAGTAATGTTTCGTATATTTTTCCATATTCTGAACAGTCTTCATCTTCAGATTTCTCCTCTGAAGTACTTCTAGTTTCGGATTGTGGAGTAGACATTTCGATGTCTAGACGTGCAAGAATAACAGAGCTGTTGTATTATTTGTTGTTGCTTGCCTCCTATTCACAATGGTCATGTACAGCGTTGTTGCCAAATATAATATACCTAAAGGTATAGGCATTTTAGTATGTAGAGGTGAAAAAGAAATCAGTTATTGTTTATATTTATTGCTGCTTACCTCTTATTCACAATGATAATTTGCAAAGTTTCTTACTAACTATAATATATTGCACTATATATCTGTAATCTCACTGAATGTTTACGTTAAATAAAAGAAGTTGTAAAAATATGCTTCGAACAATTGTTTATTTGTTCTTTTTTGACAATCTCCTTTTTATGTATAAATTATAATAAAAGTACAAATTTGTTTTGATAATTTGTGCAGCATTTATACATTTTTTCATACCTACAAGAATATTTTTTCCAGAATGATGTTTATTAACCTGAAATTTTATGATACATAGTAGTGCAATACTTTATTTTTTGGTAAATTGATCGATGTAGCACTAACTGGTTCACAACAGCAATCGAGTTGCCTGCATCCACTCCAGTAGTGTATTGAATTTTCTGAATGGTGCCTTTAAACTTAACATCTTCATCTTTAGATTTTGTCTGTAAAACATTTTCAGTTTTACATGAGGGAATAAAAATTTAGATAAGTTGAATTGATTACAAAAATAATAGAATTTTTATAAATTTTTCATTGTTTAGCTCGTATTCAAAATGATGACGTAGAAATTTTTGGCCAATTATAATATGTTGTACTACACATCTAAAATCTCACTAAATGCTTATATCAAGTTGATATATGTAAAAGAATGCCGTCGAAATCTGCTTCGGACAATTGTAGAAAGAATGATCATACGTTCCGTTTTTTCACGATCTCTTTGTATGCATAAATATGTTAATAAAAGTACAAATTTGTTCTGATATTTTCCGCAGCATTTAAGCATTTCTGCATCTCGAGGAATATTTCGCCAGGATAGTGCTTTTAAATCTTAAACTTTGTGACAGTCTTAATTTTTGTTACTAAAATCATCAATATAGCAGTAGCATCAAAATGGCAACTGGTACGCATCCATCTTCTCCAGCTTTCTACTCAATTTCCTCCGGAATCTCTTTAACCCTAAAATGAGAAAAACGTTTAGAAATTAATTAGAAAATCTGACCTTGATATGAATGTAGATTATGATAGCAACAAAACTATTTAAAATGGTATAGTTCATGTAATTTTTCATATATTAAATTAGTTTGAAAAAGAAAAATTTGTAGATTTCTCAGCAAAAAAATATTTTAACAAATTTTCTGCACACTCATTTAATAAATGATAATTAGCAATATTCTTAAACTTTAACGTATTCAATTATCATCAGCTACAGTGTCTATTGCTTCTAAACTGCTATAAAAGTGGCATGTCCATTTTTAGCAATAGCATCTGGAATAAAGTGGGTTCTGAAATTTAACTTTTGGGAGGGACTAACATTTTTTAAGATATTATTCCAGATTACTGAAAAAATTACAATTGTAATATTAGTGTGCATTCCATAGATATACTTACAACAATGATTACTTACAAAATTTGCGCAGAGTTATAATCATTTATTTATTTTTAATGCGACATGACAACGATATTTCTTTCAGACAACGATTTTGCGCTGTCGCCATTTATTGTATTACACCTTGAATGAAAGTGTAAACATTTTTGTTTTTATTTAAAATATATAAGGCTGAAAGTTTGTTTTTGTATCTCTCCAGATTATTAGATTCTATCAAAAATTGGTACTCTTATTAAGGACAAAATCGAGCTAACGCTGTATTTTCTTTTATTATTACATTATATATTATTAAATATAAAATTAAACTTTTAATTAAATATCGTATTATAATTAATAAAAATTTTTATTAAAGGTAAAATTTCGTATTTTACAAAACAATTCTACCTTTAGAATCATAAATAAACGTTCTTTCGAGTGGTACAGATTTATTTTGCGTATCGCAACCATCTACGGAGAGATCGCTTTTCGAAAACGTATGAAAATTTTATACCTTCCTTTCTTCTTTCCGCGGAACTTTCGGATGTACTTAGAGAAACTATTTGCAAGTTTGCAATTAGAGTACCTTTATTAACAGGACGATTTTAATTAATAACTTCATTAATTAAGGTGATAGAAATTTCTAACCAAAATAAATGTGCTTCTTGGATTATTACGCAAACTTCGGTAACTCTGTGACGCTGAGGTTCTTGTTCACGAGGAGATGCAGTCGCAAACAAAAAACTTTGGACAGTGGCAGCAGTAACTTTTTTTGGGCTTAACACTTCACTGGTCAATACATTTAATTATTATTATTATTTATTTTAAATTGAGTAATTGAAAATTTTAAATAAATATATTTCGATTGGCGACTATTTTCGGTAAAGCTTTGTATGGGACCTCTTTGGTGATTTGAAATGGCTGTCGCAACTGCGTAAGTAAAGACATTGGCGAGAAATGCCGAGCTTCTTTAGCGCCAAATTTCAAATTTCGCCATATCAGAACTATTGCCAAATACAGTGATTATACAGTCATTAATAAAATGTTAATGACATTTACTTATTTGAAATTTCTCATGTTGATTAGAAACACGGTTAATTAAAATATACTAAATATGTATTCAGATTTGCGGAATTTAAAATTTGACACCGAAGTGGCTCGGAAAATTTTCAGGAAGGTCTTATCTTACGCAATGGCGATAGCCATTTATTTTAATTCATCGCCAAACAGGCAAAATATAATAAAAGTTACTAAGAGGTCCCAACACTAAAGTTGTGCCTACATAAAATTGCGAACGATAAAATCAAGGGAAAAAGAAAACTGCAAGACTATTCGATTAATTGAAATTAATATTAAAAAAAATCGAAATTAAAAATTTTAACTATTATGATTTCACTTTACTGTTTTAATTTTTCAGATTTTTCTTTTTTTTAATTGCATGTAAAGAAGTGTTCTTTTTGAGGTAAAAAAAAATACATAAAATGAAAAGTTTTAAACATTTTATATAATTGGCATCAGCTTTTAAAATCGCAACTCAAAGAAAAATATCGGGAAAAAAACACAAAATTTCACATAAATAATAATATTTTAAAAAATCTAATAGAAATATCGAAATGAATATTGGGAATATGTTTACATTCCTTCGTCTAGAGAAAATATTTTTGAGAACAGTATATCCCGCAGTCTTTTATGTAAGTCACACAAGGCAGACAGGGAGACAAATACTTTTTTTTATTAGTAGAAAAGCAGGCTTTGTTGCTTCATTGGTCACGATATTTAAATTAGCAAACCTGGGTGAAATTTCCGCACTTTATTTCTTTTCTTATTTCTTTTTAAAATTTGAAACTCATAAATTTAAAACCAATTTCTATATCCAACTTTAATTTTAATTCATCAGAAGCCAAGTTATCGTGAAAACCAAATTAACATTGTGCGGTGAAATGCTAATAATGTTAAGCCAAAATCATGCAAATTAACGTTTCAAAATGAAATTCATGCTTGACTACCCAGTTTTCATACTTCGCCAGGCAACTTTATATAGGATCCCCATGGCAATTTTTAAATATATATATATATAATTCCATTTTTACTTTCTTCTATCTATCTATCTATACATATAATAAAATAAGATGTTTGTGTGTGTGTGTGTGTGTGTGTCATTCTGTATGTATTTCCAGAGCCTTTTAGGAAAACGGCTGATGGCTGAGCTACACAAATTTGCATGGAGGTTCCTAATGACCTCCCCTGATGCACCTCGAAGCCGGATTTTCGAATTTCTTATTAGTTTTCTTTTAATTAATTAACTAGCTGAAACCCGTCGAATTCGACGATCATTTTATTGACCGTAATGTTTCAGAAATCGTCGCATCATTATTTAAATGTATTTCAAGTTAAAACATCGATTATAATTTATGACATTTCACTTAAAAAAAGAAAGTCGGGAAAATGCTTATACATAGAAATACTATATATGACATCACTTTCTACAAAGTTCTGCCAATGTGACTCAAACTGACTCCAAATAAACACTTGCTATCTTTTATTTTATATTTCGTTTAATACTAAGACTACATGTTAGCTCACTCGTCCGGCGTTGCCCGGGCCCATGGTAATAACCTTAAATGGACCTTAAATTTGCATGGTAAACTCGATTTTGTTTGAATTTCTATTTTTAACTAAAAGCCTTGCGAAAAAAATAATCAGCTGTAACAAAAAAAAAAAATAAATAAATAAATAAAAAAAATAGATAAATAAAATAAATAAAATAAAATAAAATAAAATAAATAAAAAAAATAAAAAAATTACCTCGAACCGAACAAAATTCTGCCTTGTGACCCCGGTGCATACAGCAGCGCATACGCGGGCCATTAATAACATAAAAAAATTCCAAAAAAAAAAAAACCTGGGACCGAAAGAACCCGCGCGGCAATGACCGGGCCCATGATAATAATAATAATAGTAATAAGTAAAAAAAAAAAAAAAAAAAAAAAAAAAAAAAAACAATCTCAAACAGAACGGAACCCGGGCTCGTGACCCCGGTACCTGCGGCAGCGTATATGCGGGTCGCTAATAACATGAAAAATTTCTTAAAAATTAATCTTTAACCGAACGAACCTCTGAATCGTGTTTCCGCCGCCTGTGGCTGCGGCACCGTATAGCAGGCATGCTAAGCCCGCGCTGCAAAATTCACTTTCCTCCACCAGGGGGCGCAGTATGTTGCATACGAACATCACCAATCACCTTGAATTTCCAAGACCTTTCAAATAAGGTGTCACATGGTGGTGTCAACTGCAAAATCCTTTAGTTGCACTTTCTCCCGCCAGGGGGCATAGTGTGTTCTGTACGAACATCACCAACGGTCAGGAAATACCAAGACCTTTAAAATAAGATATAACATGATAGGGTCTACTACAAAATCACCTAGTTCCATTTTTCACCACCAGGGGGAGCACTATATTGTATACAAACATCCCCAATCAACATTAAATTTCAAGACCTCTATCACCAATCGCCTTGGATTTCCAAGACCTTTTAAATAAGGTGTCAGATGGTGGTGTCAACTGCAAAATCATTTAGTTGCACTTTCCACCGCCAGGGGGCGCAGTGTGTTCTGTACGAACATCACCAACTGTTAGGAAATACCAAGACCTTTAAAATAAGATGTAACATGATAGGGTCTGCAGCAAAATCACCTAGTTCCATTTTTCACCACCAGTGGTCGCACTATATTGTATGCAACAGAAATTGATTTTTTAGTATTCGACTCTAGTCCCCATATGTACAATTTCTTCACCGTGAAGTAATTTGAAGCTTAGTTAAGCTCGTAAACGTGTTTTTAACCCAAACGGGTACCCGTTTCCGCGGGGGGGGGGGACCGTTTGACTTCTTTTTATTTTTCTCTTTTCATAGCACATCTACAGACCAAGACCTTTTTTTAGACACCTCAACGAAAGTTTTACACCGAGTAGTTCTCTCAATATAGTGGTGACAGACAAAAACATGTTTCAAATTAATATATAGAAATGTGAAAAAAAATAACCTTCTAACTTCTGATAAATTAGTCATTTAAATTTTATCTATAATTTAATTGTTGCCAATTTTTTTTTTTTTTTTTTTTTTTTTTTTTTTTTTGACAGAATAAAAATAGAAGAAAAAAAGTACATTTATTTAAAATGAGGAAAGTAAATTAAATAAATTAGAAAATAAATTAGAAATATCAGTCGTATCGTTACAAATAAGATACCAAATGAAAGAAGCAATTTTTGTGAATCCAACGGATTAAACAGCTTATCGATCGGACAATTACATTTTTTAAAAATGACTAATGTATGAATTGTAGGTGGCAACAACAGGAGATTGTATGAAAACCGTTTGGAAAAAAAATAAAATATTTTTGTAAAAAAATAGAACCGACTCCAAAAGGAACTACTGTTCAAACAACTAAAAATGAAATAAAATTGACAGAAAAGGGAACTGTAAATTGCGCCTAAAAGTATAATTTCCTTCGCCAATCAACCTATAACACTACAATTAATCATAACTGTTGAAGTCGGGGCAAAATTAAATAAAATTTAATTAGTTTTTAAAGGTTTGTCTTTAGATCGGTAGCAACAAATGCTGTTGTCTCGAATGATAACTTTTCATGTTTCTTTAATTATTTTATTACTGTATACAATTGGTCCATTAGTAGCATCTACATAGAACAGTGAACATTCTTCACAATGCGGTATTTATGTTTCTACGAAGTTAGAGTTTCCTTTGCAAATTTGGTATAACTTCGATAACTATCATCCTTGATGGCTTTTGGGTTTGACGATCAAAACGTAAGGCAAATAATTATAAGATAAAAAAATTTTTATAAACCATGTTTTTAAATTTTCTGTTGAATCATATAAACGCTACTGAAGGCAGCCGGAACCCCAGCAAATGGATAAAAGTATTAAAAAAATTCCTTGCTATCGTTTTTTGAGCTATTATAAAAGTTTCAAATGGCTATCTAGCCGGGAAGTTAGTTAAAAGTTGATTGCAAGCTTTGTACTGGAAACGCTGCCGAAGGCAGCAGGGTCCCGAAGCAATTGGATAAAAATATTTTTAAAAAGCATTTTCACCGTATTCTGAACTATTCCGAAAGTTTCAAATGTCTAGCTACTCGGGAAGTTAGTTAAATAAATTTTCTGTCGAATAATATAAGCGCTGCCGAAGGCAGTGGGACCTGAAATAGTTGACTAAAATCATTAGAAAAATATATTGTCACCGTATTATGAGCTGTCCTGAAAGTTTCAGATGTCCAGATAGTCGGAAAGTTTGTGAAAAATCTATTGCAAGCTTAGTACTGATAACGCAGCCGAAAGCAGCAGGAACCCGAAACAGTTGGCTAAAGGTAACTAAAAAATGCATTTTCACCGTGTTCTGAACTGTTCTGAAAATTTCAAATGTCTAGCTAGTCGGGAAGTTAGTTAAATAAATTTTCTGACAAATCATACAAGCGCTGCCGAAGGCAGCGGGACTTGAAATAGTTGACTAAAATTATTAGAAAAATATATTGTCACCGTGTTGTGAGCTGTCCTGAAAGTTTCAAATGTCTAGCTAGTCGGAAAGTTAGTGAAAAATCGATTGCAAGCTTTGTACTGATAACGCTGCCGAAGGCAGCTTGAACCCGAAACAGTTGGCTAAAGGTATTAAGAAAATGCATTTTCACCGTGTTCTGAAATATTCTTAAAGTTTCAAATGTCTAGCTAGTCGGGAAGTTAGTTAAATAAATTTTCTGCCAAATCACATAAGCGCTGCCGAAGGCAGCGGAACTTGAAATAGTTGACTAAAATTATTAGAAAAATGTATTGTCACCGTGTTGTGAGCTCTCCTGAAAGTTTCAAATGTCTAGCTAGTCGGAAAGTTAGTGAAAAATCGATTGCAAGCTTTGTACTGATAACGCTGCCAAAGGCAGCAGGAACCCGAGACAGTTGGCTAAAGGTATTAAGAAAATGCATTTTCACCGTGTTCTGAAATATTCTTAAAGTTTCAAATGTCTAGCTAGTCGGGAAGTTAGTTAAATAAATTTTCTGCCAAATCACATAAGCGCTGCCGAAGGCAGCGGAACTTGAAATAGTTGACTAAAATTATTAGAAAAATGTATTGTCACCGTGTTGTGAGCTCTCCTGAAAGTTTCAAATGTCTAGCTAGTCGGAAAGTTAGTGAAAAATCGATTGCAAGCTTTGTACTGATAACGCTGCCAAAGGCAGCAGGAACCCGAGACAGTTGGCTAAAGGTATTAAGAAAATGCATTTTCACCGTGTACTGAACTATTCCGAAAGTTTCAAATGTCTAGCTAGCCGGGAAGTTAGTTAAATAAATTTTCTGTCAAATCATATAAGCGCTGCCGAAGGCAGCGGAACTTGAAATAGTTGACTAAAATTATTAGAAAAATGTATTGTCACCGTGTTGTGAGCTGTCCTGAAAATTTCAAATATCTAGCTAGTCGGGAAGTTAGTTAAAAATCGATTGCAAGATTTGTCCCTGACAAACACACAAACAAACAAACAAACACACAAACAAACAAGAATCGAAGTTAATAAAAACATGGTAAAAAATATACACGCAAGATGTATATTTCCATAATACATATTGTACGATGTGTTGTTTCATATTCTAGATTACTCTCTTGATATACCTTATCAAATTAATCATGACATCCCAAAGAAATTAAATATGTTTGCCAGATAATTTTGCGATTTTTTTTCACCAAGGACGTCAGATACCAACATCATCACCAACTTTTGCTGCTTGCAAAATCTTATTTGTTTTCTTGAATCAAAGTAGTTTTATGCTGCGTTTTGCAGGTAACAATGTGAGATGTGTATTTTAAATAGGATTTGATTTTTGTATTGAATAAAGGTATAAATTTTTATTTAATTTTGCGCCGACTTCAAAAGTTATGATTAATTGTAGTGTTATAGGTTGATTGGCGAAGGAAATTATTTTATACTTTTAGGCGCAATTTACAGTTCCATTTTCTGCCAATTTTCTTTCATTTTTAGTTGTTTGAATAGTAGTTCCTTTTGGAGTCGGTTCTGTTTTTTTACAAAAAGATTTTATTTTTCTCTTTTCAGTGAAAACTTATTTATATAGCAGAGCATCAAAAGACGTTCGACGGAAGTTTCACAAATCACAACTTCCAGGAAAAGTGACATTACTCAAAAAATGGTTTATGTCACTGAAAAATACATAAAATGCACCCAATGTGAACAAAAAAGTTACATCTCCATCTAGAAAGTTATCCACTCGAGAGACAGTTGTGCCAGTTTTATTCTAATCAAGTTATTCTTAAGTTGATTTTTCTCAAATGCTGCATTTTTAAGTTGTGTCACGTTTCTTGTATTTATCGGATATGAGCAAAAAACTATCTACTGAACGAACATACGTTAAATTAAAAAGTTTTTAGAAATGTAAAGAACGGATAAGCTGTATTCTTAACCGAAAATTCTGTTAGGCATATATATTGAACTTTACAGTGAATACGTGTCACCCGCTGCGCTGGAAATTGTGCAGCGTAAAGTTCAAACAAAGAGCAAAATATGCATTGCAGTTGACGGACAGAAGTTTCAACATCGATACTTACATACTGCTTTTACCACTGTAGCTGCATGCGTTCAGTAGTTAGAGTGAGAACAGACTTTTGTGAGTATCCTGTAATTTGTTTATATCTTAATGAAATCATAATGAAACCTATTTAAGCCAAGATCATTACGACAACAAAAAAAGTATTAAAATTAAATTATCTCTTACGAAGTTACAAGCTCACAAATTTCAACAACAACAACGAGAAACATGGTTTGTATTGGGAACCTCTTCCTTTATAAAGTCGGTTTAAAATGTCTATGCGTTAATCGATGTGACCGCTTGCAATAACCATACTTTGAATTTTACATAACATAAATGTCACCCGCTACGCTACAACATATGCAATGTCGTTCAAGAGTGCACAAAATAGGAAATTGTGAACAAACAAATGCACGTTTTAAGCGTTCTGTTTTTAGCATTAATGTCTGTTTTTAGCATTAATGCTTTTAGCTAAACTATCTTTGCGTACTACATCGATGATGCTCTGCAATTTTATAATTCACTTTTTTCCCCTGTCTTGAAACTTTTCCGAGATGGGATCGCTAACTCCACTCTTTTCCGCGCTTTAGGCGGTTGAATCGCGTAGCACATATCCACTTTACTATACCTACATACCACTTTTATGACTATAGCTGCAGCTGTTCAGCAGTTAAAAGAGTCGGGACTGACTTTTTTGGGCACCCTGTATTTTCTTTTGATCGTAAAGATCTTACAATGGGACCTATTTCAGACCAAGACCTTTACAATAAAACAAAAAGTACCAAAATCTGTTCATCCGTTCAGAAGTTATGAGCTAACAAACAAAAACAAAAACAAAAAAACATACGCTTTGAATTGAGAACCTCCTCCTTTTTGAAGTCGGTTAATTAGCGCATCTCTTACGAAGTTATAAGCTTACAAACACCAACAACAACACAGAGCTCGAATTAAGAGCACCCTCCATTCTGAAGTTGGTTGAAAACGACTTTGCGCTAATCGATGTGACCGCTTACAGTAACAGTACTTTGAACTAGGGAGCCTATATACTCAGGGAGACGACACGCGGGAGCAAACATCTCATTGGTTATGACCTGTTTTTTACCGCCTTGGGCTATTTCCAGTTTCTCGGCAATTGGAATAGCAGAATAATTGCGTTTATTTATATATATATATATAAAATAACAAATCAGATCTACTTAACACAAGTGATTATACGTTTATTTAAATATTCTTTTTTGCTTTTTTATTTATCTGATATTTTTTATTTATTTATTTAAAACCACATTTTATTATTATTATTATTTTAATTACATTATTGTAAATGTGACATAATTTTCTTCTTCTTCTTCTTTTTTTTTTTTTTTTTTCTCTTAAATCAAACTTAAAAAAAGAGGATAGATTCAAGCAGCAATGACATCCGTTTTGAGCGTTAGTTTACAGAAACTGCCTCTTTTATAATTATAAGAATGCGCAAAAATTAGAGTGCATTCAGACTGAAAAACCGAATTAATAAACTGTTTAAATTTATTTGAAAATGTTAATATTGTTTAATTCATTGATATATTTCAGCAGTATTCCAACTTGCCAAAGTCCTTGTTACATATTTGTTATCCATATTATAATTGTATTGTATATTTCAATTATCATTATTCAATTTGTTTTCTTGCTTCAAGGTTAATTCTATCACTCCAGTCACAAAACAAAAGGCTGTCAGAATGCTATCCCCCCACTATTTCTTTTCGGGGAGGGTGGGGAGTGTTATGATATAAATTGGAAATAAAATTATTTTCTTATAATAAGCTATTTTCATGCGTGAAAAAAAGTTTTTAAAATATTTAAATTAATGTTGAAAATTCGCTAAACACAACTTAAAAAAAAAAAAAAAAACAGGGATGGAACACGGGCGCAGTATTCATACCACTATCAATGTAAGAAAAATTTCTACTTCTTAAATCAACGATATTATAGGTAGTAAAATTTTTTAAACAGATTCCGGTATGAATTCTGCGCCCGTGTTCCATCCCTGAAAAAAAAAAAAAAAAAAAGAAGAAGAAGAGAGAAAGAGAGATGAATAGGAGGGGGGGGGGGGGGAGAGGCATACATTTATTTTAAGAGTAAAAAACACAGACTGAAAACGAAATATTCTTAGTACATGCTATTTTTTTAATAAAAACAATATTAATTTTTTAATATCGTTAATTTTTTTTTTTTTTTTTTTTTTTTTTTTACTTTAAAGAAACTTTAGAAAAACTTTAAAGATTTTTTTTCTAATTATCAAATGCATTATTATTATGGCATATTATATTGTTATTAGTTTATTATATTGTTATTAGTTTTATCTTATAAACAAAAATGTAGTAATAAAAATATACTTATAGTTAATATGATTTAACTATAAATGCTTTTATCTGAGTTTTATTTATTAATATTTTATTATTTTTAAAGTAAGAAAAAGAGAGAGAGAGAGGTCAATTAATTAATATCACGTTTTTACAACAGACAAATAAATATGAATACTTTTTAATAATAATATATTTTTTTTTTTTTTTTGGTAAAAAAGTCGTTTTATTTTTCATTTTTTATTTTTCTTATTGATAAGACGGAATTTTAATTATATTGGAAGTAAATTAAATATACAATTATAGAAAGATGAAACGAGGATGCGGAAAAACGCAACCGTCGCCAAAGTGGCAATAACTTTCGACATTCTGTTAACATAATAACCCCATTCAGCTTTTACGCTCTCTTCATCTGGTAAAAAAAATTGCGGCGGCGCATGCGTATTAGTAAGTTTACTTCTGCTTGTCGTCTCCCTCAATATAAAGGCTCCCTACTTTGAACCACAGGGTATACGCGTCATTCGCTACGCTACAAAGTGTGCAACGTAGTTCAAGTGTGCACAGTGTAGGAAATTGCGAACAAACAACTGCACGTTTTAAGCGTTCTATTTTTAGCAATAATGTCTAAAAACTGTCTTTTCGTAGTAAATAGATGAGGCACTACAGCTTCGTGATTAACTTTTCTCCCATCTTGAACCATTTTTGAGATAGGAGCGCTAATTCCGTTGTTTTTCACCAGATGGCGATTTATTTTCTTTAGATTGTAAAGATGTTATAATGGGACCTACTTCAGACCAAGATCTCTACAACAAAACAAAAAGTATCAAGTAACCATATTTTGAACTATATAGCGTATGTCTCCCCAGCTACGCTACAGCGTGTGCAATGTAGTTCAAGTGTGTATAGTGTAAGAAATTGCGAACAAAAAAGTGCACGCTTTTAGCCTTGTATTTTTAGCATCAATGTCAAAACTATCTTTTCGTACTAAATCGATGATGCTCTGCAATTATGTAATTCACTTTTTCCCCCTGTCTTCAACCGTTTCCGAGATAGGAACGTTAGCATGAATATCTAAACTATCTTTTTGTACTAAATCGGTGATACTCTTCAGCTTTGTAATTCACTTTTTCTTTAGAACCATTTTCGAGATAGGAACACTAACTCCGCTATTTTCCACCAGGTGGCGCTGCAAGCGGTTTAACCTTGTACTGCATGGCCACTTTGCTATACTTACATACCATTTTTATCACTATAGCTGCAGCCGTTTAGCAGTTAAAAGAGTTGGGACTGATTTTTTTGGGCACCCTGTATTTTCTTTAGGTCGTAAAGATATTACAATGGGACCTATGTTAGACCAAGACCTTTTCAACAAAACAAAAAGTATCAAAATCGGAGCATCCGTTCAGAAGTTATGAGCTACAAACATAAAAAAAAACATACGGTTTGAATTGAGAACCTTCCTTCTTTTTTGAAGTTGGTTAAAAATTAAATCTGCTACTCATTAAAAGTCACATGTTTTCGTAAGTGGGATTAAAAATTGCAGTTTTGAAATTTTTTTAAATATCACTGAGGAGATCCCATACTAAAGCTGTGGCGAAAGTTGTCGCCAATCGAAATACATTTACTTAAGCGTTTCAATTATTCAATTAAAGAGAAATCATTTTAATATAGTGACCAGCGAAGCGGGCAAAGCCTGCTAGTATGTAATAGAGAAAGTATTGGATTCGCGAAAATTTTCTACCTCCGTTTTTTGACGGATCTACACGTTTTGGGATGTCCTGAACACGAATTGATAGTTTTTAGATGTCTGTGTGTCTGTCTGTGGTTTCGTGTTTTTACCGTATCTCACGAACCAATGAATGAAATTCAACCAAACTTGCTATATAGTTGGACCCTGGCGGGGCATTGTGCTGATTAGATTTGGGGATCAATAGCCCAGCAGGTGGCGCTGAGATCGCATTTTATGTAAATTTTTAACATGGCAGTATAGGACAAATTTTCGTATTTTTCACCGTATCTCACGAACCAATTAACGAAATTCAACCAAACTTGGTATATAGTTGGAACCTGACGGGGCATGGTGCTGATTAGATTTGGGGATCAATCGTCCAGCAGGTGGTGCTGTGATCGCAAAATTTCGTATTTTTCACCGTATCTCACGAACCGATGAATGAAATTGAACCAAACTTGATATATAGTTGGACCCTGACATTGGAATGGTGCTGATTAGATTTTGGGATCAATCGCACAGCAAATGGCGTTGTGATCGCATTTTATGTAAACTTTTAATATGGCAGTATAGGACAAAATTTCGTATAAATGTACATAATGAGCGTTATTTTAAACTTGTGATTGTAAAATTAATATGAATTATTGATAATAGTAGTAGTTAACTACGAAAAAAGTTTTGTGCATGTGGGGGCAGGGGAAATTTTCAAGATGGGTATCTTTCGAAAGATCTCGTCAATACCTTTAAAACGAATGGTTGAACTATAAATCTGCGATAATTTAAAACAAAGTTATCGATTTTTTTTTACTTTTAACAAAAAAAAAAAAAAAAACCTTAGAAAAAAAAATCTTTTTTTTTAACGAAATTTAACCAAACTTGGTATTTAGTTGGTCCCCGACATAAACTGGCGCTGATTACATTTGGGGATCAATAGTTCAACAGGTGGCGCTGTGATCGCATTTTTTCTAAATTTTTAACATGGCAGTATAGGACAAAATTTCGTATAAATGTACATAATGAGATTAATTTTTAACTTGTGATTGTAAAATTAATATGAGTTATTGATAATAGTAATAGTTAACTAGGAAAAAATGTCTGTGCATGTGGGGGCATCGCTTCCCCCCCCCCCCTGGGGGGGAGGGGGTAAATTTTCAAGATGGGTATCTTTCGAAAGATCTCGTCAAAACCTTTAAAACGAATGGTTAAACTATAAATTTGTGATAATTTAAAACAAAGTTATCGATTTTTTTTACTTTTAACCAAAAAAAAAAAAAAAAAAACTTAGAAAAAAAATATGTTTTTTTTTTTTTTTTTTTTTTTTTTTAAATATTGTTACCGAGTAAATTTGTATAGGAAAATATAGAAGAAAGTCTTGTGGTGGCCACAACATACTAGTTTTATTTTTTCCTTTTTAACGGAACTCTATGGTGATTTTATCCTTTCTTTTTTCTCTCAAATGTTGACTGTTACTAATAATTCATAGTTTTTGCAATTCTCTCATCGTTAGGCTTATATGTATTGTTAGTGTCATTTCTCTTCTGCGTAAGTACTTTAACTTGTTTTTACTAATCATTGGTACTCAAATTAATTTAATACCGTGAATATTTTAATCGAAATAAATCTCATTTAAAATTTATTTATGTTGGTATCTTCATATATCTTTTGTCTGCTGAGTGTTACAATGGTACTAAATAATTCATATTATATATATATATATATATATATATATATATATATGAAGATGAGAATTGTAGATCATTATATAGACATTCAAAATCAGAAAGGGTGTAACGCAGGGGGACATAATTTCACCTAAACTCTTCTATGCAGTACTTGAAGAAGTTTTGAAAAAAAAAAAAAATATATATATATATATATTGGGAAGAGAAAGGCATAAAAATTGATGGAGAGTTGATCAATCATTTGAAATTTGCGGATGATATTGCACTGGTTGCTTCCTCATTTGAGGATCTGCAAGAAATGCTTCGGGAATTAAACCAAAAAAGCAAGTTCAGCTTTTTTGGTTTAATTCCTTTTTTTTTTTTTTTTTTTTTTTTTGGATTGAAAATGAACCGCAGTAAGACAAAAACTATGTCGAATTCCTTTGTTACTCCACTGAAGATCACTATTGATATGGATGAATTAGGAACGATATGCAGTTATACTGATCTTGAACAAGTCCTTACGATGAACGAGAGCATCATCGAAAAAAATGAACAACCGTGTTAAACTTGTGTGGAGAGCCTTCGGAAGATATAGTGCTATATTCAAAAGCGACCTCCCAATTTGTTTGAAAAGAAAAGGTTTTGATCACTGCATTTTGCCTGTTTTAATTTATGTTTCAGAAACTTGGACATTAATGCGTAAAACAATGGAAAAACGTCAAACAACCCAGAAAAGCAGGAAAAGGTGCATGTAGGATTTACTCGAAGAGACAGAAAGCGAAACACTTGGATTAGAGTGCAAACCAAAGTTACTGATGTTATTTCTAAAGTTAAGAAGTTAAAATGGAGCTAGGCCGGGCACCTTGCGAGAAGAAACTTAGAAAGACCACCAAATTCCTTTTTTGGTTACCGAGAGATAAGAGAAGACCGAGGAATAGACCACTGAGAGATGAAATTGTGAAGTTTGGACGAACAGAATGGAGAAGAATTGGAAAAAAACACGGCAGATTATAGTCATTTAGAAAGAGTCTTCCTCCTGTAGTGGATTGATAAAGGCTGAAATTGATGATGATATACAGACAGATAGACAGATTAACGAAGTGATTGCAATAGGTCGATTTCTAAAAGAATTAAACTAATAACATTACACGCCTTATCTCATTTAATGGAAAGTTCATATTTCGAGCTTACCATTTGTAATTCATTTACAGGGGCGCACAATAGAATTTGGATTGATTACGTTGCATTAAGCAATATATTATTTGGGGAGAAAAACACTCTATTATATCTTTTTCTTTTGTTTATTTAACGACTCCTCCTACTTTAATTATTTAAACATCCGTTAATTACTCAGGCTGTTATTCACCAATAACTTCAACTCCCGGTCGAACATGAAAATTTGAAAAGCGTATAAAGGCGGGGTACAAATTTTCAGAAAATTTTGCCGTGTTCTTGCTGCCATCTAGCGGTATAGTTATTTTCAGACATTTTAGGTGAAAGAAACCAATCAAAGATTATATGATTCTGCCATCGATGCTAGATGGCAGAAACAGCATGCCAAATTTTGATGGAAAGATGTACCCTGCCTTTAGACGCTTTTAAGTTTTTGCGTTGAACCGGGAGTTGAAGTTAATGGTGAATACGGCCATCAGTATTCGGAAAAGCAAGTTGAGTTACCCCAGATTTTTGTTTTACTACAAATATGCTTGTATGCATGAAAGCTGGGTGTTCAAACATCAATTTCATTTTGAAACTTTTTAACTCTTCCAAACAAAGCCGAAAAGTGATAATGGCTTCAGTTTGTCTGTCTGTCCGTGCTCTAATTCCTGTAAATATTCATAAAATTTCTTGAAACTGTTATATAATATTCAGGGGCGTAGGAAAGGGAGGGGCACAGGGGGCTCGAGCCCCCCCCCCCCTATTGGTTAGTATGAAATATGCTTTTAATGTCAAATAAAAGAATCCCTCATTTTAATCCAAAATTAAATTCTTATTAATATTCATAATTAGTGTTATTTTGTAATATATACTAGTTATTAATAACTATTAATTAACATTTAATTATTAATTGATTTTCATGAGAATAATTTTAAGTCATTTTTAAAAAGAAATTTGTTGAGCCCCTCCCATGACTTTTGAATTGCTACGCCCCTGATAATATTCAAGTTCAAGATCGGATGTTCACTATTGAAAATGGAGTAAATGATATAACTGGTTTGTGCACACACGAAAGTATTCTAAAGCATTGTGTTCTATGTGAGAGGTATTTGTGTAAACAATTTTTTAATAACTTTACTTTCCACAAATCTTAATGAAATTGAAATATATTATTTATATGCACAAAAGAATGCTCTCTATAGAATATAGAACGGATCAGTAATAAGACTTTCAGGGCTATACAAAACTCTATAGGTTATATTAAAGATTATTATCTAAAATTTGCTGGAATTGCATTTTCATTTACATTAAGCATTTTTAACACTTTTCGAACGATTTTTAAATATGATTTAAATCATTGTATTTGCCAGCCTGGCGGACCATCTGTCAATCTGTCCGTCTGCCCTTCTCCAGGGTCCGCAAATATTTGCAAAATATCTTAAAAATTATATATGTTATTCAAATTTACTATGGAATATTTCCTATTTAAAATAGCTTCAATAGGTTCTGTACAACTGGTTTGCGTACGCGGGACACCTAATAAATGACAATGTATTACATTTTAGGAGAAACATTTTTATAAATCATTTTTAAATATGCTAAAATAATATTTTGTATAGAATATGATATGTTTAGTGTTCACATTCACGGCTACACTAAAATATTGAGATATATTAAGGGCTGTGTTTTCCGTTTGTGTTGAACATTTTTATCACTTTACAACAATGTATAAGAATGATTCATTTAGTCTGTCTGGCTGGCTTTCTCTCCTTCTGTCTGTTTGTTGTGTGATATTGTGTTTGAATGGTTTTGGTTTAACCATCATTAGCGTTTTATCCCACGATATGAATTTGATTCTAATAATAACTTTGTTTCTGATGAATTAAAATTTTAATTAGCTGTGGAAACTGATATATGATTGGTGATTTAAGAATTTTAAAGATAAATAAGAAAAGAAAAAAGGTGCGGAAAATCTCACAGGTTTGCTGGTGTTATATATTTTGATTTTCTTGAATAAGTATAATTAAATTTTTTGATGATATCTAGCATTTTAATTGCGAAATTTCTAATGTCGTGATGGTATAATTTTTTGTCAAATGCAAAAATGTTTCTTTCAATTAAAAATATTCATTAAATATCTTTGGAAATTTTAATTTTTAAATAACTAGGGGGACTGTCCCCTGCTCGTTCACTCAATAACTCCCGAGGGAGACTTAGTTTCCTCCCGATACCCTTCACTTATTAACCTCTGTGGCGCTTTGCCCGACTATTCAGTGCTTCGCCTTTCACAATATAGGAATGTTAATAGTGCATAACACAAGACAAAAGAAAACTAGTATGTTGTGGTCATCACATGACTTTCTTCTATATTTTCCTATACGAATTCACTCAGTAAAAATAATTTATTAAAATTATTATTTAAAAAATTATCTTCCATGATAATGCATAAAATTTCCATATTAGAGAAGTAGTATAACACTAAATATCCAAAATAAAGTCAATTTTATTCTCAATATTACATTAAAAAAAAATATATATATATATATATATATATGATGACTTTATTTTAAATTAACGCAGATTGATGGTTCAACCATTCGTTTTAAAGGTATGGGCGAGCTCTTTTGAAAGATAGCCTACATGAAAATTTACTCCCTTCAAGGGGGACTTCCCCACCGTGGGGGGAGGCGAGGCTCCTACATACACAATTTTTTTTTTCTCAGTTGACTATCTGTATTATAAATATATTTTTTTTAATTCCATAATGATTATTAAAAAATAATTCTCTGTATGCAAATTTATACAAAATTTTGTCCTATACCACCATGTTAAAAATTTAGAAAAAGCGGGATGGCAACGCAACCTGTAAGACAATTTTTACCAAAAGTTGATAGGCACTAATTTATAACAAGGTGTAACTAGCTACCAATTTGTATGAAATTCTGTGCAGCAGTTCCTGAGATACAGTTGCCACAATATTTTGTGACACACACACACAGACAGATATTTTCTAAAAATGGTCAAATCGTGTTCTACAGCTCTCAAAACGTGTAAATCTATCAAAAACCCGAGGTCGAAATTTTTTACGAATCCAATACTTTCTACTATTGAATACAGAAGAAAGTAAAAACATTATAGAAATACCCATATTCAGTGTCAAATTGAAATACATATAATATTTCATACCATTTTTCTTATGAAATATTATGTTTAAAATCAGTACTTTTTCAGAATACAAAGAAATTTTCGCAATATCTAAATCATTTTACGTTACATCTTTAGTATATGACCCACTTGGCTACTTCTACATTTTTGTCACTCTTTGACGATGATTTTTTTTTTTTTTTTTTTTGATATAACTGCTTGTTAAACAACAACAACAACAAAAAAAAAAAAAAAAAAAAAAAAAAAAAAAAAATCAATAGAAAAAATTTGGATTCCTAAAAATTTCCGACCTCGGGTTTTTGATGGATTTACACGTTTTGAGAGCTGTAGAACACGATTTGACCATTTTTAGAAAATGTCTGTCTGCCCTTGTGTGTGTGTATGTGTGACAAAATTTTTTTGGCAACTGTATCTTAGGAACTACTGCACAGAATTTCATACAAATTGGTATGTAGTTGCAACTTGACATAAAATAGTGCCTATCAACTTTTGGTAAAAATTGTCCTACATGGTGCGTTGCCATCCCGCTTTTTCTAAATTTTTAACAAGTTGATATAGGACGAAATTTTGTATAAATGTGCATAAAGAGAATTAGTTTTTAGTAATCTTTATGAAATTTACAATAATTATTTATAATAGAGATAGTCAACTTGGAAAATATTTTTGTATGTGTAGGAACCTCGCCGGGAAGTCCCCCCTCGAGGGGAGTAAATTCTCAAAATGGGTATCTTTCAAAAGGTCTCGTCAGTACCTTTGAAACTAATTGTCGAACTATAAATCTGTGATAATTTAAAACAAAGTTATCGATTTTTTTTTTACTTTTAACAAAAAAAACTTAAAAAAAAAGTCGTAACTTTTTTTTTTTTTTTTAACGAAATTTAACCAAAGTTGGTGTTTAGTTGGCCCCTGACATAAACTGGTGCTGATTAGATTTGGGGATACATCGCTCAACAGGTGGCGCTGAGATCGTATTTTTCTAAATTTTTAACATGGCAATATAGGACAAAATTTCGTGTAAATGTATATAATGAGAGTTATTCTTAACCTGTGATTGTAAAATTAATATGAATTATTGATAATAGTAGTAGTTAATTACGAAACAAATTTTGTGCATGTGGGGGCATCACTTCTCCCTCGGGGGGTGGGTAAAATTTCGAGAAGGGTATCTTTCGAAAGGTCTCGTCAATACCTTTAAAACGAATGGTTTGACTATAAATATGTGATAATTTGAAACAAAGTTATCGATTTTTGTACTTTTAACGAAAAAAAAAAAATTCGTAATTTTTTTTTTTATGTTACTGAGTGAATTTGTATAGGAAAATATAGAAGAAAGTCTTGTAGTGGCCACAATATACTAGTTTTTCTAAAGCCTATGCTTTTAACTACTGACATTTTTAGTTCATTTAGGGCTGTATATAATACTCTCTATATTTTTTTTATATACAGATAGATAATAATTTTACATATTCAAAATATCTGAAAAGAAAAAAGTTTATTCTTATTAATATTATTTTAATTTGGAAAAATCTCTTACAGCTTCAATATTTAATTCTCTCCGACCAACTTCTTAAAATAACAAAGGATAAAACCTACTCCATTTTTTATAAGACTTTTAGGTGAAGAAGTTTTTTCTTGCCATAATTAAGAGCGTATCAGACACGACGAGTTTATAGGCGATTTTAGAGCCAACCACTAATCAGCGCCGATTTTTCGGAAAAAATTGTCTCTACTCTCAGTGTGATAGCGCGCTCCGAACATGCCGAACTTTTTGAGAGCTGTCTTGATAAAATTGTCTCTACACACAATTTTTCAACAGACTCATCCAATCAGGATGCGCTATTTTGATACGTCGTATTTCCAACTTGGCGGAACACTTGAATCGCTTAAAGTGGAGATTTGAAGAAGAAATATTATCGATAAGCACGTTTATTTTACTGTTAAATGATAAGAATTTTGAATTAATCGTTTTTATTTTCGTATGGCGTTATGACAATAGTTGTAACAAAGATCAAAATAGAAATAATAATGCGATATTTTACACAAATAAGAGGGAATTTTAACACTAATCATTGAGTATTTTTTTCGCGCCAAGAAAAGTGATAACCGTCAGAAATTAGTCTTCTTTCAGCCAACTTTTCACCCGTCTATTGTAACCTCTACGGTGTTTCCGTCGAGGAAAAATCGGCGCTAAAGTTGGCTCAAAAATTGATTGTTTCTAAAGTTGCTGGGTCTGATACGCCCTTTAGAAATATGAAATGTGATCAAGGAAATATCCATTACTGTAAGGTTCAAAAAATTATCAGTGCTATATGTGTTGTTGGACAAAATAATGTGAACACTTTTGCTTTTTTACGTTTTGTCGAATATCTCGAAAAATACTTATAGTCTTGTTCTCCTATTTGGGAATAAGAAAAACATAGTCTTTCCTCATATTTTTCAGCAAAGATTTTGTCACGAAGGCCCTTAGGGATCGAACAACAAATCCAATAAAATAAAATGTATTTGTGATAACACTGTATATGGAAAAGATTCGATTGATCTGCAAAGGGTCTAGCAGGATAAGGTAGGGCCAGCGGCCCCAGAAAGGTATTTTGAAAATGACTCGTACGGTAACATCAACGACATATGAAACTACCATTGACACAAATCCAGCCTCTCATCTCGCTGTGTTCTGGAGATAGTTGACCAAATAGACGATAGAGGGGGTATTTTTTAAAATTGAAAACTGTTACAGCTGCACTAATGAAACAAAAACCGTTCGTTAGAGAAATAATTAGACTGCATTATATATTTTTTTGTAGAGTTTTTCTATCCTATTTACTATTTAAAAAAATGAAAAAAAAGTTTTTCAAGATTTCATTCATAGTTTACGCAGAGGTACAATCACAGAAAAAATATATAATGTAGCTTATTATGTCTAGTATTAGGGGAAGGGTGGGCAAAATGGGGTAATTAAGGTTATTCTGGCCAATAACTCTGTGAAAAATAGAAAGAAATGCAATAAGTAATATTTATTTCAATTTTACAATCTTAGCGGTTATTCTGCAGTATTGGAATTTGAAATACACCGCATATTTTATGATCTGCATATGAGTATATTCAAAGCGGCAAACTTCCCCATCTTGCCCTATGGTATAAGGCAAAATGGGGTACCTCTCAACTTAACAATCTTTACTGACAGAGTTCACATACGAACCTGTCATCAACCTCATCAACACTGGCGCACAAGTCATGAGTCCACTGCACTTGGTCCATCCTTCTCCTTGTTCTGATCTTGCATAAATTTCGTGACAGTGCAAGCATGTAACATCTACATCGTCTGGATCACTGTCTAACAATATGTTGTCTGTTGGTAGGGTAGGAACGCGACTTCTCTTGGCTTGTGAACTGTCCGACACCGACCTTTTGCCCTTTGACCTTTTGACCATTACCTTTTGACCCCACCTCGAGATACCCCGTTTTGCCCTACAAGCTGCCATGCAAAACAACTAGGCTTACATAATAAATCACACTAAATGTAGTTCTACTCTTTCATGCAATTCACTTAAAAAACATCTCTTTTAGCTAATACAAACTGTCCCGTTCGTATCTGCAAGCTAACCTAAAAATTAAAATATCCAAACATCACACTTACCTTATAACAGGGTAGTAAAAATGTACAAAAATCTTGAAAGTGTATCTGTCTGCGACTCTGCAAGCAGTATCTCACGTGGAAATGAATATCAGATACGGTGTGCACAACCTATAGCAATAGCATATAGATGGCAGCACTGTATAAGCGCGATTATTAAAAACCCCGTTTTGCCCTACAACCCCATTTTGCCCACTCTTCCCCTACTACCAAAAAGTGCATCTATATATTAATAGGCAAGCATAAAATTTGTAGTCCCTTTTTACCATATTAATTATGGGAGTAGAAGGTTGAAAATGGTATTATTCGAAAGGTATGGTTAGCCGGAAGGTGCGAATGCAAATATTATTTTCTTACGATGTCAAGAAGGTATTTAAAAATACATTTATTTTTATGCATTTTCCTCCATTTTTCCCTTTTATACACGTATTCCTTTACATTAAAAAATACCTAAAAAAAGAAAGTTGTTAAATCTGGCAATTTCATAAAGCTCAAATAAAACCATAGACACAGTAATTTGTATAATGTAGCATCACTATACGCAAGCGAAGTGATGACGTCACTGTCTGTTCATGGAGCCATGAAAAAGATTTTCTATGTTAATCGTCCATTGGATTTTTTGTAAAAAATTATTAAAAAATAACGGAAATTATCTGCCGATTTTAATTCCGATATTTGGGTATAGTTATATATAAGTTACTGTGCACATGTGTTTGATTGAGTTATTTTTTCTGTAAAATTGATAAAATTTTAATTTAAAATCACAAAACTCCAGAAAAAAAAATGGCAAACTTCCAGTTTCGAATGTAAACATAAACATTTCATTTCAAAGGGTGATATTTCAACTAATATACTAAATAAAAGGAAAATGGATTTGTTACTAACTGCTGCATGTATAAGTAGAGGATACGGAAAAAATTCCGATTTCCGTTTTTTGCTGAATTTACATGTTTTGAGCTTTTTTTACGTTTCATTTAACTGAAATTGGCTACTTATTTTTTTAAAAAGTGTCTTTATTGCTAGCTTTTGTGGGTAGAAGAAGCAAGTAGAAGATACATAAAAAGGTTTTGATTTCCGGTTTTCGATGAATTTACACGTTTTGAGATTTCCTTGCATTTTAATTAAGTGAAATTGACTACGTATTTTTATTTTTTAAAAAGTGGATTTATTATTCTTTCCTCTGCATATATAAGTAGAAAATATAAGATTCAGAAAAGTTTTAGATTTTCGGTTTTCGATAAAGTTACACGTTTTGAAATTTCCCGAAATCAATTCGACCATTTTTGAAAAATATCTTTTTTTTTTTTTTTTTTTTTTTTTTTTTTTTTGTTCAAACACTGTACTTTATGAACCAATCGAATTAATTTAACAGAATTTGATACTTGGCTGGGCCTTGGTTTGACATGGTACCTATTAGCTTCTGGGCTGTATCACACAACAAGGGACGTTTTCATGTTGCGATTTTCTCTCATTTCAGGAAAGGTTAACATCTACAGAGAGAAATAGTTATATTAAGTAAAACTCTGCTGATTCAGTTAGAGTGAATATCGGCAAATAATTGCCGCAGCTGTGTTGCAATTGCATTCCGTTTAGGACAAGGCAATAACTTTGCTTTGCCTCGCTTTGCAAAAAAAAATGGTCGAGTTTCGACCACTGGGCGATACTAGTAAATATAAAATGGCTGGAACACTTCCAAAAAGAAAAAAAAAATTAAAACTTCTTATGACAATATTAGGTACTAATGACTTTACATTTGTATTTTGATTGAACTTTTTATTTTTATATTAAAAAGCAGTAACATGTTTATTAACAACGTACAAGTTTGTGAAAGCTCTAAATTACAGTTATTATTCACGTTAATGATTAATATTTAAAAATTAAGTAAAAAAAAAATATATTATTTATTGTAATACAAAATATATTATTAAAGTATAATTAATCTTCGCCACTGTCCTCATTGATAACTGCGTGAATCTCTTCTTATGTAAATATATCAGATAAAACTTGTGCTGGGCATAAGATACGGGAAAGATATCGGGCATAAGGCAAGTAATAAACAACTGCGGCCATGTGAGAACAACATCCTACTGTTCTTAGACCATTAGGACAGCTGCAGCAATATCGGCTTATGCTTTCGATTGTCGTTCCGTTTGGTACATATTCAATATAAACATGATTACGGTTCGCATGCCTTGATCTAACTTCCATTTTCAATATTCTGAGTGTGGTTTTAACAAACTGTACTGTGAGGTTGCATTCTTCGTCCATTATCTCCGCTAAATAAGACACAGCCTGTGAGAGTTGGGTGGAAGCCAGTGAAAAACTTAGCTAGCTGGTCTTTATTTAACTGAGGGAAATTTAGAATTTCAGACGATTTAAGTTGCTGAAAAGCTGACTTTCGACGATTCCAATTTTTTTAATGACTTCTTCACTAAGAGTATTTACAACACTCGTTCTGCTCTTCATGTACTCAAGCAGCTCATCATTTTTATCGCCTTCAGAATTTAATCTCTGGCCATACTTGTTTTGTAGAAATCCAACAATTTTACAAAGCACTTTCAACTTCGGTATGAACTTGTTATCCAAAGAACTGTGTAGAAGGCGCTATTTTTGAGCTATTGCACCATGAACTGCTTCTACAGCACATCTCAATTTTGTAACTCTTCTTGATTCATTAGCCTCTTCCGTTGTTAGTTGCGCTCTGTTTCCTTTTAAAGCAGGCATAAATACTGTATAGCCTTTAGTTTGTAGGAAATCAACTGAATCGTGAAAACCACGATCTACAATAAAAATATCATTTGGTGATAGTAATGTTTCTAAACCAGTAGAGTCTTGTAAAACAATAGTATTGAAGCGTCATTTTGAGTGCCGTAGAAAGGTCCTGCAAAGTCTATAATATAACCATTTGTAGTGCACATGGTGTAAGGTTTGCAAATATTAATTTTTTTCTGCCCAGAGAAAGATTTTCTTTGATAAAAATTATTTTGACTTTTTTGAGGTCGTACATAAGTACCATCGCAGATAATAACAAGTTGATTATCAAATGTATTTAATAACTTCTTGCCTGCACTGGAGGTGTTAGAAATAAGATCTTGACGTGTAATAGCACTATAGCAAAAATATTTTGGTAAAATATCTCTCTCAAAACCTTCCATGACCTCGTCAAAAAATTCTGATATATATTGTTCATATTGCAAACACAAAACAGCAACAATGGTCTTATTTGAATTTCCTGACCTTAATGTGAAAGGAAAAATGATTAAGGCTTGCATCACAGTCCGAGTTTTTGTATTTCTCATTGAAGGTAGCATATGTTTGAGCGCTATAATGTTTTCCCAAGTAAGGCCTGTCAGGGATTTAAGTTGATTTTCTGATAATCCATTTTCTATTCGATCAAACAATGTTAGATTAGATGTTTGGGAAAGTACATTTATAAAAGTAACTAATTCTGATTTTTTAATTTTACTTGTATTAGAAATGATGCATAAGCGGGACAAATCATTTTCGTAAATTCTATCACCAATCATATGTTCATTGCAGCAACGATCACCATTGGGTATAAAAATCATTTCTCTTGAGAAAATGTCACATCGTGTTTCAAGAGATATTACTCGTAGATTTACTTCTACTCGACATATTATACAGAACCGATGTGTTTATACTACTTGTGGAAAAGGCATTTCAATATAATCATCTTCTTCAGGACTAGTTATGCGACACACAAAATCATCATCGTTTGTATCTACAGGTTCGACTATTGTAGAATCACTGTCAATCTCGGAATCATTCACGGTAGGCTTTGAAGTTGAGGCTGCCTGTTTTTAAAAACTTAGACGACATTTGTCCATATTACGTCACTTACCGAGATATTCTTATTGAAACAATCACTGTATGTTTTAGCTTCATTTTCAGTTTTGATAACATTTCTCTACTTTTTATCTTTACGCAAAAATCTACGACAGTTTTTACATTTACCAGACATATTTTGTGTACAATTACTCACTAAAACACAATAAAATAGTTTTCTATAGAAAAATTAAAAGTTGAAATACTCTGAAACAATACACAGAAGATTATTTAAGTCTAGCTAATATACTGGTGGGGGTAGAAGAATAATAGGTATATTGCAGCCATGTTCCTTAAAACTACCAAGCGACGACGTGTCCAAAATGCTGGATGTGTGCCAGCTTGACCGGCAGGTTGTGATTTGGAAAACATCCGATAATTCGCGCTCTTTTATCATTCGTTTTCTCTGAGCCAGATGACTGTCACTCCTATTTTAATAGTGAACTCGTTTAATTAGCGCTTGCGCAGAGGCTTCCACAGTCTGATGAAATAGGGTTGAGGAATAAACAAAATGCTACAAATTATACACACGCATCTAGCTGGAAAGCGACAAGTTGCATCTTGTTCTTTAAAAACGTAGTTCCACAAACGATTTTCAAATCTTTATGCCAAAATCAACGTCTTATTTATATTTTTTATTACTAATATATTTTTTAGCAATAAACATGTTACTACTTTTTAATACAGTAATAAAAATTTCAATCAAAAGACAAATGTAAAGTCATTAGTACCTAAGACGGTCTTGAGAAGTTTTAATTTTTTTTGGAAGTGTTGCACCTATTTTATATCCATGCACTTTTTGGTAGTAATACTAGACATAGTAAACTACATTATATATTCTTTCTGTGATTGTACCTCTGCAAATTTTTTTTTATTTATTTATTTTTTCTTTTTAATAGTAAATACGATAGAAAAACTCTACAAAAAATACATAATGTAGACTAATTATTTGTTTTACGAACGGTTTTTATTTCATTAGTGCAGCTGTAACAGTTTAAAAAAAAATGAATTTTAAAAAATACCCCGTCTAGCGTCTATTTTGTCAACTATCTCCAGAACGCAGCGAGATGAGAGGCTGGATTTGTCTCAATGGTTGTTTTATAACTCGTCGATGTTACCACACGAGTCTTTTTCAAAATACCTTTCTGGGGCCGCTGACCCTACCTTAACCTGCTAGACCCTTTTAGATATTGTTATAAATGTTATATTTTATACTTCTGTGGAGTTTTGTGAGGATATTCTGAATATTTAAGGAGTTATTAATATTTCATTAAAAAATGCAACAATTTTTCGCAAGTTTTTACTTTGTAACTCCAAAGGTTTCTCTAAATTTCGTGAGTATATACCTCTTACGTTTTTAACGTGTGTATCACAAAAGTATTTGTGATGCTCACGTTATCACAAATACTTTTATTTCATTGGATTTTATTGTTGTTCGTCTCCTAAAGGCCTTTGTGACAAAATCTTTGCTGAAAAATATGAAAAAAGACATGTTTTCCTTATTTCAAAAATTTAAGAAAAACACGTTAAGTATTTTTCAAGTTATTCGACAAAACGTAAAAAAGCGTTCACATTATTTTGTTCAATACATCTAAATTAGAAGATGCTCTCATTTATAAATTAGTTTGAATCTAAAATATTTGTTTTTATACTAAAATATATCTGAAGTATTTTAAATCTGCTTTTAAATGAAACAAGAACGAAAAATCATGCCCTACGCGTTGGTTATAAACACTTTCCAACTGTAGGTATATGTTGTATCGCATAACTTTCAATATTCTTTGCTTACGTTATCACACAGCAGACAGATAGAAGGACTGACAAGTACATAAATTGACTTATTAAATTTAAAACAACTTTTATATATTATTGGAAACTGTTAAAAAGGTCTAACGCAAAAGAAAATCCATCCATTACTTTATAATTGCAGAACTTAATGTATCTGAATATTTCTGTATAGACCTGTCAAAGGTTAATCATATCATAGTCTATACCAGGGGTGGCCAACCCGCGGCCCGCGGGCCGCATGCGGCCCTCCGTGTAGTTTCGTGCGGCCCGCGAGGAGTCTAACGATACTTAAATTTGGGCAAATTTGGTTAAAATTAATAAATCCTTTCTCACTTTTTGCAGTAAAAATACCTTTCAATGATCATGGTAGCTAAATCATACTGATGTAACGAAATTGTTATTAGATCCAGTATTTGTTCTTTTTATTATACTTCTTAATGTATAGTCATAATTTTTTCCCGATTATGTTGTTAATTTATGAATGAAAAAAAATGTATTCTGCTCAGAATCTTCACCCTGCCGTTCCCCCGAAAAAAGTGTATTCTTTCACTGCCATAAAAATTTGCGCACCAAGAAAGGGTTGTCAGAATGAAACAAAATTTTACATACGTAAGTTCAATGTTGATATAAGTAAATTATTACAAAATCAAAGCGAAATGATCATTTATTACAGGAAAAAATACAAAAGAAGGGAGGTTTAAGTACCCATTTGGGCCACCTCTAGCGTGAATACACGATGCCATACGGGCAAGCATTGTGGCATACAAGTCCCGTATGATGTCCTGTGGCATCCCGTTCCACATTTGTTGTAAATGTGCCTCTAATTCGCCCAAACTCGTAGGCTGCCAAATTTGCCGTCCCAGATGATCCCAGATATGCTCAATTGATAACAAATCTGATATCGAACAGGCCAGAGAAGGGTGTATTATGACGGAAGCAGTCCTGAGACACCCTTGCTGTGTCTGGCTGTGCATTGTCTTGTTGAAAAATGGCTCCTGGGAGCCCTGTCATAAGTGACAACCCTTATGGCTGAAGGATGTTACGAACGTACCGCTGGTCTGTCATGGTGCCGTGGATCAATATTAGGGATGACCGTGTATCGAATGCAATGTCATCCCCTACCAATACCATCACATCAGCTGTGGGTGAAGTGTGCAGCTGTAAAGCTAAGGCAGGATTGAGGCGTTTACCATGATGCCTCCATACACATGCATGTTTGTCATCACTGCCCAAATTAAATCTGGATTCGTCGCTGAAGACGACCTGGTTCCATCCGGTTGCAATCCAAACCCGTCGAGCGCGACACGACACTACTCCAAACAGAGGATAGAAGGGTATTATTGGCAACATACGTAATGGCGTCGCGATAGTAAATGCCTTTCAGCCTGGGACCTTGTGATGGTACGTACAGACATAAGGACAGATCATATAGGAATAGGTGTTGCATATGTCCGGATATCGGACAACGAGACAGTTGGCGCTATATGTACGTTTCGTATGATATGAGATTTTTTCGATTATTGATCTGTCTAGCATGTCCTGAGCCTATTCGCCGTGTAAGCGGCCTCTCTTTTGTCCACTAGTCACAACACGACCTCACAGTAAAATCAGAACGGCCTGGGTGGCTGGCTACTCACCAAGCTGATCACCCGCATTCCATCACAACGTTGATTCTTCCCCTCTCGGACTCTGACAGCTGTTCGTATTGTCTTCGATGGCGGCATGACGGCATCTCTATTTAAAAAGTGTCCCTCTGCAACAGATTATGCACATCAAGCAAGCTCTGCTTACCAGTTTTATACTCCAAGAAAAACGAACTTCAACGCCCTCTGGTGGCATTACACAATGCGCATTCATGCTGCATTTCTAATCATTTGCATATCTGCCTGGCACGTACCTTCATGCCACGTTTCATTGCGGTCCAATAATTATTTCTTGGTGCGCAAATTTTTATGGCAATGAGTGTACATGCATGATTCATATACTTACGAACATATAAACACATAAACATATATACATACGATGCGGCCCGCCTGAATAAAAAAGATTTCTAATGCGGCCCACCTAGTGTTTTGGGTTGGACAGGCCTGGTCTATACAAATTTTAGAATGTTAAATATACATGCTAATTTCCTTATGGTTATTACAGTAGAAATTATTTAAATGAGATTTTAAAATTTTCTGTCTTAAAACACAATGCATTGGCTTTTATTTTTATTTATTTATATATTTAATTTTCTTACTGTTCCTGCAAACAAACTAGCTGTACAGGACCTATTAATGTCATTTTAAATATGGAACATTCCATAGTCAACTTCATTAATATATGTCTTTTTTTTTTTAATTCTGAAAGTAATTACGCACGCTGAGAGCAGGAGACAGACAGAAAGATAGACAATTGGACAGACAGATAAACACATTAAAATCATATTCACACTTAAACATTGTTGAAAGTGTTAAAAACGCTTAATGTGAACAAAAATGCAATTCCAGCAAATTAATATTAATATCTTTAATGTAACTGATTATTTCTATATAGCCCTGTAAGATTAATACTTACAATACTGTATTCTATAGAAAGCTATCTTTTGCGCATATGAATAACATATTTCAATTTCATTAAGCTTTGTACAAAGTAAAGTTATTAAAATTTGGTTTACAGAAATATCTCTCATAGAACACAATGCTCTGAAATACTTTCGAGTGTCACTCTGTACACAAACCATAGTGATGGTATTTACTCCGTTTTATATATGAAGCATCCGACAGTGAACTTGAATAACATATTTCTAATCTTGAATAACATTCTAAAATTGCAAGCTTTCATCGCTTAATTGTTTTTTTTTTTTTTAATAATACACTCCTTCTCATAATTATAAGGACACCTGTTTTTCTATATGAACTAAACACTGAACACTATTATTTAAACAAATATATTTTTAATTAATATGAATTTCATTAATAGACTATATTTAAAAAGTTTTATCATTTTTCCATCTTAAAAAACTTTAAATATGGTAAAAACATGATTTTTCAGGTGTTCACAATTATAAGGACAGCTCGAATTTTAGTAAATTTTTTCAGTTATTCTTTAAATTAATATTTTAAGGGGTCTCTTTTTAGGGTTAAACAGTCAGATATTCTCTCTGGTATATATATATATATATATATATATATATATATATATATATATATTAATATTCAGTTTCAATACCATTTCGTATAGCATATATGATATTCTTAGTACATTTAAACTATTTAAAATTGCTTTCCACTTGCATGCACCTTTCTAATATCATAAGTTAAGGTTTTTTCAACTTTTAGGCCATGGGAAAGGCAATAATACAGAAGTTTCTTTCTTCAAACTATTTCCTATTGCTCTAAAAGTAAAGCAAAAATATAAGTCTTGTTGAAAAAAATATTATTAACCCCCAAAATCTAACAAAAATCTGAGAATTCCACGCTTAAAATTTACGGATATTCTCTTGATGTTCATAATAATAGAAAAAAATTACTAAATTCATTCTACCTTCAGTAGAAGCAGCTCCCCAGAGCACCATAGATCCACCTTTAAAATGCCCGATTCATGCCTTTAAAAAATCTGCTCTGCCTTTCGCTATCTTCAGATCGTGCCAGTAACTGTTAAAACCATTTGGTTAATCAAGAATAAAATGTTTTTCATCCGAAAATGCAACATTTTACCATTTAATATTGTCTTTATTCAACTTTAACACAGACGTTCTTTTCCCCATTAAATACTGATTGATTATTACAGGTTTTTTATTCATTTTAACATATTATTATTTTAAACATGCATAAATGTGGACCCTAACCTTTCATTAAAAATTACGAGCAAATTCAGCAGCAGTCATTATGAGTAGAACAGTAAGAGGAATTATGAGTCTTCGATCTCTGTAAAACAACTCTGATTTTGCATCAGATCTCTCTCCTATGCAACCAGCAATTCAACATTTGATCACATTTCCTTCAGCCATTTTAGACCTTCAAATTTTATTAGAAATTCGGCGAATTGAAATTAACCTTCCACTTAAAAACACATTTATCATACTTAACTACTTGAACGTTCTTTTTTTCAAGGAATTATCAGTAATGTCCGTCCAAGAAAAATTGAAGGCTTATATATGAATCAATCTAGCCAAGTAGTTAACAAATTCGCATGTCAACTGTAATTTATCCGCTAGTAAGTTAAATAAAACGAAAAAATCTGGATTGTCCCGATAATTATGAACATCTAAAAACGTGAAGAAAAACACATTTTGAATTATTTTTTATTAATTTTGTTTTATATTAAAAACATTATAGCAAAATTTTGGTTTTTAGAATACTAGATATATTAAGTGCACTTAGTATAATCTTGTTCACAATTATTTTTACAATAGTTATTTCAAAATATAAAGTGTCCTTATAAATAGGAGAAGGAGTGTATCACATAATTATTAATTACAAAAACATTGTAATTAACGATTTTCCTTTTAAAGAATTTCTGTACATGCTAATTTGACCCAAACAAACGAAATCATAAAATATTCTATATGCAGTTTCAGTACGAAAATACTGAAGGAAGGTTGCAATTTAATTTATAACTCAGCATCCCTTAACAGTCCCATGTTGAAACTCACAATAATTATAGACAAAAAAAAAAAAAATAAGAATAACATATAATTTTTAAAAGAAAATTAAGTATGTACTTTTTGAGATATTGAAGGTCAACTGTCAAAAGGATTCAGCTTAAAATTTAAATTTTAAAAATTATATGCATGTAATATATCATTTAAAAAATTATATTATAAACTTTCTAATGATACAAATTTTTTATCTCTAAGTTATTTAGGGAACAAAATATTGCATCATTTGTAGTATAAGAATTTTGAAAATTTGCAATTTTTACTCATTTTTTCCAGCCCTGTATGTTAAAAACTAAAAGAGATTGGGACTTATATTGGTATACATTCATTTGTCTATAGAACAAATAAATGAGCTCATTTTCATTCAAATCTGGGGGGGGGGGGGAGGGGGCGGGATTTAGCTGTGTTGATTTAACATGGAATAATCCTAAACTAGAAATATCAGTCTGCTACATATATATATTTTTTCTCAATTCTACCCCTGTAATTCTCCATTCAAAATGTTAGAAAATTTTATATTTGATTTAACAACGCAATCCAACACGCTTATTTTTATTTCTTTATTTTGTTCACTGCCCGGACACTTTTTAGTACTTTCCAACAAGGTTGAAAAGTGTTTATGACTTGAGTTTGTCTGTCTGTCTGTCCGCGCTCTAACTCCCGTAAATATTTATGGAATTTCTTGAAACTGATATATGTTATTTAAGTTCACTATCGGATGTTCCCTATTGAAAATGGAGTTTATACCTCTACTGGTTTGTGTACAGGGACCCCCCGAAATTATTTCAAAGCATTGTGTTCTATGAGAGGCATTTCTATAAACGATATTTTCATACCTTACTGTACAAAAATCTTAATGAAATTGAAATATGTTATACAAATTCACTATTGTATGTTCCATATTGAAAATGGAGTTTATACCTCTACTGCTTTGTGTACAGGGACCCCCGAAAATGTTTCAAAGCATTGTGTTTTATGAGAAGCATTTCTATAAACCATATTTCCATACCCTTACTGTACACAAATCTTAATGAAATTGAAATATGTTATACAAGTTCACAATCGGATGTTCCCTGTCGAAAATGGAGTTTATATCTCTACTAGTTTGTGTACAGGGACCCCCTAAAATATTTCAAAGCATTGTGATCTATGAGAGGCATTTCTATAAACCATATTTCCATACCCTTACTGTACACAAATCTTAACGAAATTGAAATATGTTATTCAAGTTCACTATCGGATTTTTCCTGTATAAAATGGAGTAATACCACCACTGATTTGTGTACAGGGATACACAAAAGTAATTCAAAGCATTGTGTTCTATGAGAGGCATTTCTATAAACCATATTTCCATACCCTTATTGTACACAAATCTTAATGAAATTGAAATATGTTATTCAAGTTCACTATCGCATATTTCCTGTATAAAATGGAGCAAATACCACCACAAATTTGTGTACAGGGACACACAAAAGTATTCCAAAGCATTGCGTTTTATGAGAGATAGTTCTATAAACTAAATTTTAATAACTTTACTTTGCTCGAAGATTTATGAAACTGAAATATGTTATTTATAAGCACAAAAGAAAATGCTTTGCATAGAATATAGCATGATTAGCATTAAATTTACAGAATGACACAAAAATATTCAGTTATAAAAAGAGTTATTAATAAATATTTGCCATAAGTGTACTTTTGTTTACATAAAGCGTTTTTAACACTTTTTAACATTTTTAACAATTCCCAACAAGGTTGAAAAGTGTTAATGACTTCGGTTTGTCTGTCTGTCTGTCCGTCTATCTGCCTTTCCGCGCTCTAATTCCCGTAAATATTTGTGCAATTTCTTGAAACTGATATATATTATTCAAGTTCACTATCGGATGTTCCGTTTTGAAAATGGAGTTTATACCTTTACTGGTTTGTATACAGGGACACCCGAAAGTAGTTCAAAGCATAGTGTTCTATGAGAAGTATTTCTATAAATCGTATTTTCATACCTTTACTGTACACATATCTTAATGAAATTGAAATATGTTATTCAAGTTCACTATTGGATTTTTTCCTGTATAAAATGGATTAAATACCAACTCTGTTTTATATACAAGGACAATCAAAAGTATTCCAAAGCAATGCGTTCTATGAGAGATATTTATATAAATCAAATTTTAATAACTTTACTTTCCACGAAGTTTTAGAAAATTGAAATGTGTTATTTATATGCACAAAAGAATGATTTACGTAAAATATAGCATGATTAGCATTAGATTTACAGGGTGACGCAAAAATATTCTGTTTTATTAAGAGCTATTATTAAAAATTTGCTAGAATTCTACTTTCGTTTACATTAAGCGTTTTTAACACTTCCTAACATTTGTTTAAGTGTGAATATGATACCAATTTGTGTATCTGTCCGTCTGTTCATCTGTCTGTCTGTCCGCGCTCTAACTCCCGTAAATACTTATGCAATTTTTTGAAACTGATATATGTTATTCAAGTTCACTATCGGATGTTTCCTATTGAAAATGGAGTTTATACCTCTACTGGTTTGTGCACAGGGACACCAGAAAGTATTTCAAAGAATTGTGTTCTAGAGACAAATTTCTATAAACCATATTTTCATACCTTTACTGTACAATATCTTCATGAAATTGAAATATGTTATTCAAATTCACTATTGGATGTTTCCTATATAAAATAGATTACATACCACCACTAGTTTATATACAGGGACACTCAAAAGTACTCCAAAGCATTGCGTTCTTTGTGAGATATTTCTATAAATCAAATTTTAATAACTTTACTTTCCACGAAGATTTAGGAAATTGAAATATGTTATTTATATGCACAAAAGAATGCTTTGCGTAGAATATAGCATGGTTACCATTAGATTTACAGAGTGACACAAAAATATTCAGTTATATTAAGAGCTATTAATAAAAAATTGCTAAAATTGTACTTTCGTTTACAATTTCAATTTGTGTATATGTCTGACTGTTCTTATGCTCATCTGTCTGTCTCTCTGTCTGTTTTTCTGAACTCTAATTCCCATAAATATTTAGGGAATTTCTTTAAACCAATGTATTTTATTGAAGTTCACTATCGGATGTTCCCTACTGAAAATGGAATGGATACCTCTTCTGGTTTGTGTACAGGGACACCCAAAAGTATTCGAAAGCATTGTGTTCTATGAGAGAAGTTTCTATAAATCTTATTTTAATACTTTTAATCAGGGTACGCCGATTCAAATCAGCTTGATTAAAATCATGATTAAAATCGTGATTAAAATCACTTCGATTTTTTAAAAAAAATCATTGATTTAAATCAAAAATAAGATTTTATAATTTGGGGCAATATGTAGTTTTATATAGTCTTAGAATATAAGAAAACTTGAACTTACTTGTTATTTACATCAAATACCTCCTCCCCTCCTCCAATAATAATAATAATAATAATAATAATAATAATAATAATTAATAAATAAATAAAATAAAAAATCTGTGTTTATTAATTTTAAAAATGATACTTTTAATTTTCCACAACTATTTTTATCTTCTATTCTTATTTTGAAGCTAACTACTTTCATTTGCAGCCTATTATATATACAAAACCGTAAATTCTCTGCCTTAAGTGTTTTTTTTTTTTTTTTTTTTTTCTTAGGATAATAAATATTGTATCATCTGAACTGAAGCATTTGATTTGTCTGTCCTTCATTTTTAACTTTTCTTATTTCTAATTCTGATCACTATGTTTTTTAACTGGTCAAGGCATTTCTAAGCAAATTTTCCTTTTTTACTTAGGCTTTTATAAAATTAGAAATGAAATGGTAATGGCCTAGCTAATTGCTTCAGTTTTCTTAATTTTTTAAAACTTTAATCTTTTGAAAAATCTTAGAATTTATATGTATTTTATTGGTAATAAATTGCACAAACTAATGTGTGTATTATATATATATATATATATATATTATATACACATTGGATTTCCTTCAATTGAATAATTATTCTCCAAAAAGTTTCTCTTAAAAAAATTTCACAATGTGATATTCAAGATGTTTTAATATGCACAATTTAATGACAATAATAATAAAAACATTAAAAAATATTGATCTTATATGCTTTTAAGCCAGTTACACTTAATCATTTATTTATTTATTTATTTTATTTTATTTTATTTATTTTTCCTTTGGGGGGGGGGGGAGTAGATGTACCTCTGTTGGCTAATATAACAATTTTTTTTTTTTATATAAATTTACTTTTATTTTTATTTTTTAATATCATATATATGTATATTTTATTTAGTTTATTTATATTTATTGCTTCTTATATGTATTCACATTTAAATTAAAAAAAGAGTTTTCATGCTTAACTTCTTAACATTTATTTTTAGTCGAATAATGTTAATAAAACAAAAAAATCTGATTTAAATCAAAAAAGTCCGATTTTAATAAAAAAAAATCTGATTTTTTAAATTTTTTTTTAAAAATCATGATTTTTTCACACCCTGCTTTCAATGTATAGAAACTTCAATGAAATTTTAATATGTTATTCAATTCCCTATCGGATGTTTCCTATGCAAAGTAGAGTACATTTCTAACTGGTTTGAGTACTCCAAAGCATTGTGTTGTACGAGAATTATTTTTATAAACCAAATTTTAATAATTTTATCTTCCACAAATCTTAATGCAATTGAAATATATTATTCGTATGCACAAAAGAGTGTGCCTTCTATGTAATATAGTACGGTTAGCATTAGATTTACAGGACCACACAAAAATAATCAGATACATTAAGAGGTGTTAATAAAAATTTGCTGGAATTGCACTTTCGTTTACATGAGCGTTTTAACACTTTCTTATAATTTTAGTGGGAATATGATTTCAATTTGTGCGTCTGTCCGATTGTCTACCTTTCTATCTGTTTGTCTCCGGCTCCTATCATCCGTGAATATTTTGAGAATGTTTTTAAAATGATGCACCCATGTTCCCTATGGAATGTTCCCTATTTAAAATGTCATTAATAGGTCCTGTACAACTAGTTTGTTTACAGGGACAACAACAACAACAATAAAAAAAAAAGCCAATGTATTACGTTTTAGGACAGAATTTTATAAAAGTTATATTTAAAAAACTTTCTACTAAAAAAATCTTAAAAACATTGTCATGTATTATTAATATTCTAAAATATTGTTTTGTATAGAATATGATATGATTATCTTTCAGATTTACAGGGCTGCAGTAAAATATTCAGAGAGTTTAAAAGCTGTAATTATAATCTAACGGCTGCATTTTTTTTTTCTTGCGATAAGCCGTTTTAACACTTTCCAAAATGCCTAAGAGTAATTTTAAAATCAATTATTGTATCTGTATGTTTTTCAGTCCTTCTGTCTGTTGAGCAATAACGTAGGCAAAGAATATTAATAGTTATTCGATACAACAATTGCGTACAGTTGGAAAGTGTTACTAAGCAATGCGTACTGCATGATTTTTCTTTCTTGTTAAATTTATTTAAGCTTTGCCGCCCAGTCCCGAATATAAATTACCCCTTGGTTTGCCAATCCGATCCGGCCCGTGTAAAAACTCACTCTTGGATGGCCGGGCCGGTTTCGAAGCTTGGGCCACACCAGGGCCCGTGCAGATATCTAGCCTGAATATTTGTTAATCAAATATTGCATCATATATAGTAAGCTAATCAAATACATAACTTAAAATATAAATGAAAGCAGGCATAACGTCTTAAATCTATTTTAGAATAGAACTGAATAACAAGGATAACCAAATAAATAGTTTAGAAGTCTGATACGTTAGGAAAAATATGAAAATACACCATGCAATATAACTGAAACCAAATATACATGTTACACGACTTTACAAAATAATTATAAGCATATTATTCTTTTAAAAATCTTTAAAAACACAAACAACTTACCTCGTGGTAGTGCAATGCAGTTTATGATGCTAATAAACGCTTAGTATGGCACAGAATAATGAGAAATCCTTTTGAGCGTCCTGTGACAACTAATGCACAGGTTAAATGATGCAACAGCATCTATTTGTTAAATGATGCAACATGGGACTATATTGCATGTTGAAGCGGCCAGGCAAGGGTCAATAAGCATTGCGTGTTAAACGCTTGTCACCATGGAGATATTGTAAATCGTTTTTTACATATTTCTGTAGCATACTCTACCATTCCCCGCTTATTTTATAGTTTTTAGTATTTCACACGCATTAATACTTTTCATTGCAAAGCATGAAAAAAAGAAAAAAGAAAAAAAAGAAATCTTTCTTTACGTATATCACATTTCTCAATTACTATTGCTTAAATAAAAATATTTTTTTTTTTTTTTTTTTTTTTTAATAAATTCAAATTTATTTATTTATTTTTTCTTTTCAAAACTTTAATCAATAAATTATGAATTCCGATTTTGAGCATAACTTTTTCAAAAAATATTTTTTTACTTTATTTTATTTATTTATTTGGCGCTGATAAAATAAAGATAAATCAGGCAGTTTTTTTTTTTTTTTTTCCTCCAAAGATACAGAGAAATAAAATTTATAACATTTCCGATTTCAGACGTTTTGTCAAATATCTAGAAAAGATCTTGAAGAATTGTCCTCAAACTTGGGCGAACAAAGAACATGTTATGCCTCACATATATCAGCAAAAGTTTATTCCCAAAAGTAAAATGGAGATTAATATAACAGCAAAAAACAAAATGTTTGGGATCACCCTGTAAAAAGTAACTTTTCATATGTGTTTTGACAGTAACATGTGATTTTGAGGCTTCTTTTAATTACCTACCTCTATTCATTTAGATGTGACTGGTGCATATATCCAAACCCAAAAACCAGATTTTCCAATTCAGGGAACCTTAAAACCTGTGAATTTGCCAAACACTCAATCTCAAAATTTTACCTTAAATCAACACTTTTCTTGCCATATATGAGAAGAAAAGACAACAACGGAAAATCATGCGTTGTGCACTGATTATTAACACTTTCCCATTGTACGTACTTGTTGTATCGAATAATTTTCAATGTTCTTTACCTACGTTATTGCACAATGGACTAACAGAAGGACTGAACGGTATACAAATAGATTAATTGAATTCATAATCACTTTTTGCTTTTATCCCAGAAGCAAAATGGAGATTAATAAAAAAAAAAAATAAATAACACAAACTGTTTGGGATCACCCTGTAAAAAGTAACGTTTCATAAGTGTTTTGACAGTGATATATGATTATGAGACTTCTTCTAATTACTTCTATCCATTAAGATGTGACTGGTGCATATATCCAAACTCTAAAACCAGATTTTCTAGTTCAGGCAACCTTAAAAAATGTAAATTTACCAAACACTCAATCTCAAAATTTAACCCAAATCAATACATTTCTTACCATATATGGGAAGAGAAAAAACAACGAAAAATCATGCGGTATGCACTGATTATTAACCCTTTCCAACTGTACGTAATTGTTGTATTGTATAACATTCAATGCTCTTTGCCTACGTTATTACACAACTGACAGAGAGAAGGACTGAAGGGCATTCAAATAGATAAATTGAATTTATAATCACTCTTAAAAATGTTGGAAAGTGTTAAAAATGCTTAACGCAAAAAAAAAAAAAAAAAAAAAAAAAAAAATCAACCCTGAGATTTTAGTTGTGTCCCTTAATGTGTCTGAATATTTTAGTGTAGCCCTGTAAATCTGATGGTTAACCATATCTTATTCAATACAAAACATTATTTTAGCATATTAACAGTAAAGGTCAAATTTTTAGGATTATTGCAGTAAAAAGTTACTTAAGGGCCCTCTTCACTCACCGCTGCCGGAAGCCGAAGCCAATGTTATTCTATGGGAAATTTTGTCTTTAAAAAATAGCTTATTAACTCATACATATTTTTAAATTCTGTTTTCACATTCGGAAAATTCCCCGCTGTTAAATTGACGGAACTTTTAAAAAAAATTATTTGTTTAATTTTTTTATATTTTATTTTGAAGCTGCAAAATACGAATTTTCAATATGTGAGATTTTTTTCATTTTGCAATTTCAAAATAAAAAATAAAAAATTAAAAAAATACATTTTTAAAAAAGGTCCGTCAATTTAACAGTCGAGGATTTTCTGAATGTGAAAACAGAATTTCAAAATATGTATTAGTTAATAAGTTATTTGTAAAGAAAAGTTCCCCATAGAATAACATTGGCCCGGGCTTCCGACGACGGTAAGTGAAGAGAGCCGTTAAATGTGATTTATAGAGATTTTCCTAAAACTCAATGCATTGGCATTTTTGGAGTGTCCCGGTACACAAACCAGTTGTACAGTCCCTATTAATGCCATTTTAAATAGGGATCATTCTATTATGAATTTGAATAAAATATATCATTTTTGATAACTTTTGAAAATATTTACGGATGCTGGAGGCCGGCAGACGGACAAATAGACAGATGAACAGACGAACAGACAAACACACAAATTCAAATCATATTCACCACTTAAAATTTGTTATAAAATGTTAAAAATGCTTAGTGTGAATAAATATGCAATTCCAGCAAATTTCCAATAATATCCCTTAATGTAATTGAATATTCTTGTGCGGACCTGTAAATATTAATGCCAATCATACTATGTTATATAGAAAATACTCTTTTGTATAGATGAATAACATATTTCAATTTTGTTAAGATTACTGTAAAAGTAAAGGTATGAAAACGGGGTTTATAGCAGTACCTTTCATAGAACACTATGCTTTGGAATACTTTTGGGTGTCTCTGTACACAAACCAGTAGAGGAATTCACTCCATTTTATATATGAAACATCCGATAGTGAACTTGAATAACATATTTCAATTTCATTAAGATTTGTGTATCGTAAAGATATTAAAATATGGTTTATAGAAATACCTCTCATTGAACACTATGCTTCGGAATACTTTTGTGTGTCTCTGTATACAAACCAGTAGAGGTATTCACTCCATTTTCAAAAGGGAACATCCGATAGTGAGCTTGAATAACATATATATCAGTTTCAAGAAATTCTATGAATATTTACGGGAGAGTGTGCGGATAGACGAACCGACAGACTGGCAATCCGAAGTCACTATTCAACCTTGTTGGAAAATGTTAATAAAACAGCATCAATCTACAATCCTAAACCTACAGCATTTATATAATACTCTGTAATTTAATTACTAAATTGGAATGTTTTTCTCTTTAAATATTCCATCTGACCTCAGGCAAGACATGAGCGGCCACCCTCACAGAATATTTTGAAAATAAAAATAAATAAATAAAATAAAATAAAATAAAATAAAATAAAATAAAATAAAATAGAACATTTAGAACTAAATGAAATATAAAATACCCCAAAAGGATTTTCTTCAAAAAACATTTATATTTTTCTCCGCTTACAGCATACATTAAAAGAGACGTAGTTAACACCCGACGATAGCGTTAGTGCCGCTGTGCTCATGCTTCCCCTGCTTCGGTTTATTTTTCTCGTCTATTTTTTCTGTATTTTCTCGCTAATTTTAAAATTTATTTATTTATTTTAATTTAGCATGAAATTACGCATTTCCGGAAAAATCAGAAAAATTTATATTGAAATGATTACTGATTAAAAAATAAATAAATAACATAAATAAAATGGTATTATTCATTTAACCTATTCAATCAATTTTTTTTTATTATTTACTTATTTATTTATTACTTCCATTATCCGACTTCCGTAGGTAATGGAAATATTGTATTCGGTCAAAAAATTCGATATCAAGATTTCACCTGATTTACATGTTTTAAGGTCTCCTGAGTCTAAAAAAAAAAAGGGTTTTTGGCAATTGGTAAGAGTGTGGTGTGTGTGTATGTATGTTTATATTTCAATCAGATAAAAAAAAAAAAAAAAGTAAAAAAATATTCAGGGGAAAAAAAATTGTTCCGTCAAACGGGTGAAGATGACCAAAAGTCGGAAAATGTTTCTAATTGATTTTTCACAATAAAGATCATATTCATTCTACAAAATAAATATTTTTCTGGAATCATCCATTATGGAATTACCGATGGAAAATCTGTAATCATACATATAAGCATGCTAAGAGAATGTATTTATTTATTTATTATGTGTTGTTCTTTTAACAATTTTTTTTCTCAAACTTTTATGTGCACAGACCTAACTTTTACGTCCCTGGTGCTGAAATTTTAAACAATGGTACCTACAATCATAATGATGATGCAATGCAACAGGGGTTTCCTTAGTTACATTTCTTCTTCTGTATTTAGTTTTTAATATTTTAATTTGTGCTTGTACTTTTTTTAGATTTTTGGTGTGAAGATGAACACTTCATCTTCCCCACCCCACCCCCACCCCCCCACCCCCAAAGTGACACTTTTTATAGTATACTAACAATACACATAGAAAACTTATACATAGATATTATATTTTTGTTTTGCAGGGAATTCTTGTAGTGTCTAATTAATCCGTGTTCATACAAATCAACAAAAATGGGTCGAACATATAAGAAAAATATCGGATTTGATGTTGGTAACTGTGAAAACTGATCAAAAACTAAAGTCCAAATCAATAAACAAATATAAACATTTTGTGGGCCAAGTTATTGAGCATATTGCTCCTACAAATGACTGCCTTGTTAAATTTATGAAAAGAGAAGATTTTCATGGCCAGAAAATGAAGATACTGCACCTGTTTCAAACTCAGATATAAAAAAGAATGTACCCCAACCAACAATGGACAGGATATTGTGTTTTATATTTCCTGGCTCTTTTGACGGCATCTTAATAGGTTGATATTTCTCTCCTAGTTTTTTCTTTTTTTTTTCTTTTTTTTTTTTATATATAAATCTCACTGTGGGTATATTAAAAAAAAAAAAAAAAAAAAAAAAAAAATTGAATACAAAATGGTGTAAAATGTATGATGGACAATTTTGTTAGTGATAATATAAACTTATTAAATACAAATTCATACTTTTTTTTTTTTTTTTAATATAAATCGCACTGTGGGTATATTAAAAAAAAAAAAAAAAAAAAAAAATGAATACAAAATGGTGTAAAATGTATGATGGACAATTTTGTTAGTGATAATATAAATTTATTAAATACAAATTCATACTTTTTTTTTTTTTTACTTTTTTTTATATAAATCGCACTGTGGGTATATTAAAAAAAAAAAAATTGAATACAAAATGGTGTAAAATGTATGATGGACAATTTTGTTAGTGATAATATAAACTTATTAAATACAAATTCATACTTTTTTTTACTTTTTTTAATATAAATCGCACTGTGGGTATATTAAAAAAAAAAAAAAAATTGAATACAAAATGGTGTAAAATGTATGATGGACAATTTTGTTAGTGATAATATAAACTTATTAAATACAAATTCATACTACTACTTAGATTTCGGTTTGTGTTCAAAAGTTGAATGACTATGAGTAAAGATACAGTTTTTTTTTGCCTACATTTCATTTTATAAAACAAGCGTCATTCACTACTTTCCTTGTATTTTTTTTTTTTTTTTCAGTAAAGAAAAGACAAGTATATAATCTTTTTCTAGGAAACACACAGAATTTTTTAGTATATAAACATTGTTCACATGAGAAGTTAAAGTATAATAAAATATAGCAAATATCTCAATATTGAAGTTGATACTTTTCTATTTTTGTTCTAGGTCTTGAGGAAAAAAAAAGTCTCAGTTCTCAGTTTTTCTGTAGATTTCAAATATAGTGTCAAAATGAACATCTCTAACTAAATAAGTGTTTTTTTTAAGGGAATAACTGTCAGTGTTCATCTTGACCTCATTTAAGGTGTGAAGTTGAACAGTACTTGAAGCATTTTTTTTTTTTTTTGCCTCTAAGTGTAACATTATTTCATTGTTTGTTATACGTACGCACTCACCTCAACCCAATACATAACCCACAAAAAAAAAAAAAAAAAAAAAAAATCAAGTACAATAAAAATTGAAAAAGTTATTCATAGAAATGTGAAAATTTTTTTCACCTTCATCCCATTTTACGGTCTGCATTTTTCTATGACGAGGAATTTTACTTTTAATAAAATTGATAATGCACAATTTTTATTTCCCTTCAAGCCTTTAACCCTTTGCGGTGCAAGATAATTGGGATCATTTAAATTACACTGCCATCGGAATTCCCGAACAAAATTAAAAGAAAAGAATTTGACGACATTTTCTACTATGTTATAAAAGTTAAATTTTTCTAAAAAATTTCCGGGATGAGTTTTTGCAGTTGAAAATTAAAATTAGGTGAGGCTGTAGTGATATCACCGCCCCTGAAAGGGTTAAATAGATGATATTTTGTTGATAAATATCACAGATGCTTTAATATTAAAGCGAAAAGCTTCGGATAAAATTTTTTTTAACACTTTTTAAATAAAATTTAATTTTACGTGTGTTTAAAGTGTTTTTAATATAATATAATATAATTATAAAGAACATATCTTCAGATCTTTGATATGGATCTCTAATTCCGCTCAAAAAATATAAAAACCCAAAATTCATTTAAATTTTTTTTAAATATAATAAAATTCAAGTTTTACCGAATTATTTACTTTCTACACACTCATGTGTAATGAAATTTGATTTACTCTGGTGTGTCCCTCACACGACTTTCTCTTTCCCTGCATTCGCATACTATGAAGACAGATTACAGATTACAAGGGTAAGATAATAAGTGATGTATATAAACGAATTTTCAAACAGTTTAAAATAGTTTTAGAAACTATTTTATTACACACACACAAACATATATATATATATGAATGTGGCCACCTGACTCCAAAACATATTGATTGAACATGTACCTATATTCCAAAAAATTCAAAGCTTTATTAGATTAAAAATTTTATTCCAAATTATTCAGGCAAGAAATTAATGTTTTCCATTATATTAAGTATGCAAAATTTTGTTACAAATTTTCTGGTAGAGGTTTTTTTTTTTTTTTTTTTAATGCAGTTGAGAATTAAAATTTCGTGGTATATAATGCATGCAACCGCCTTTCAAGGGGTTAATGTGCCACGAACGTTATGACGACCTTAACCCATTTTATTCCAATTTATTTATTTTGCCCTATTTGAGAAAAATTATATTTTTTAAGGTTAATTAAACCTAATTAAACTAAATATAACAAAATTTGAAATACAGTCAGACCCCGATTTACCGAATTCTGCGATTTAACGAATTTTGAACGAAAATTAACAAAAATGAAGGCAAAACCTCCCTATTTAACGAATAATAAACCCCGAATTAACGAAATATTTCAACTGCCAATTTTTTTTTTTTCTTAGGTTAGAAAAATTTTGGATTGCTTTCCAAATGACATAGCCATCTTGTCTTTAATAGAAAAAAAAGGTCTTATGATCATCAATTTTCGATGGAGAAGTGCTTAGCCTCACAGCTGCAGATGAGTCATCACAGCTGCAGATGTCTGCTCGATGATGCAATCGGTCGCGTGGTTTTTATGACAGGAAATTCCTTTCTTATCTCTACCCACCTTATAAGGTAGGGTGCACAGTTTAAAAATTTTTACCTACCAATTGTTTTCTTTCTTGAGAGAAGTGAGGTGTATTGGATGCTTGGCTTGAAGAACACATTTGATTATTAAAACTTAGTGAAGCATGGCAGATTGTCGGAAACGAAAACGTTTTTCGTTGAGCGAAAAGCTAAACATTTTACGCGAATATGACAAAACGCTTCAGCAGAACGCCTTAAAATCTCCCCGTCGACACTAGCTACAATTGTGAAACAACGAGCAGAAATTGAAAAAGCATCTGCTGAATGCGGTGAAAATTCATCGAAAATAAGAAAGTCAATGAAATTCACTCCTCTTATTGCTCTAGAAACTGACTTATTAGAAGGGTTCAACATCGTTCGTGCCAAGAAAATAGTCATTATTGGGCCTCTGATTGAAGAAAATGCTCTTCAACTTGCCGGAAAGCACAATGTGAAAGACTTTTCTGCATCTAATGGTTGGATCGACCGATTTAAGAAAAGATATGACATAGTCCAAAAGAAAGTTTGCTGAGAAAGGCGGATGTAAACGAAAATGTAATACGAAATTGGAAAGAAAAATTGCTCAGCCTGATTGAGGGGTATTCACCTTCCAACATTTACAACGCAGATGAAACAGGATTGTTTTATGACTTACAACCCGACAAAACGCTTTGCTATAGAAATGAAAAATGTTTTGGCGGAGAAAACAGCAAACTGAGGCTTAAGGTTTTGCTTGCGGTTAATGCTGATGGAACTGACAAGTTGAAGCCATTTGTGATAGGAAGGGCAATCAAGCCACGATGTTTTAAAAACGCAAAGACCTTACCGACAAGATATGCAGCAAACAAAAAATCTTGGATGTCTTCTTCCCTCTTTACAGAATTTTCGACATCTTTAGGTAAGTCCATGAAGATACAAAAGAGAAAAATCCTTTTGTTTATTGATCAATGTCCAGCTCATCCTCCTCAAAGTTGTGTTTTTCCCTGTAAATTGCACAAGTGTACTTCAGCCACTAGACCTCGGTATCATTTGTTCTATGAAAGTTAATTACAGAAAGTTGCTTATGAGAAAAATTACAGCATCATTGGATGAAAATAAGGAAAAAAGATACAAAGCGAATGTTTTAGATGCTTTATATTTTGTAAGACAGTCTTGGGACCAAGTTTCTAAAAATACAACTGAAAAATGCTTTCAGAAAGCGGGATTTCCAGGCACACAAGAGGAAAGTGATGAAAATGATGAAGATATCGCCCCATGAGAAGTTTCTCCTGGGATAGACTTTAAGGATTATGTTACATGTGATGACGGACTATCTATCTGTGCAACTGAACTTAGTGAAATTATTGATTCATCGGAAGCAATGAATAGTGATTCTGACACAGAAATCGACAATGAAACTCCTATTGACACTGTTACTTTTTCTAATGCTTTACACGGTTTAGAAACTGTGAAAACATACCTCATGCAGCAGGACGTAAATGACGCAGTATTTTCTTCTCTCCATAAGGTAGAAAAAGAACTTTTTCGAGTCAGGAATCAAGGAAACTTTCAAACATCTCTTACTCAGTACTTTAAAATTTCAAATTAATTAGTGCATAATTATTCGCTGTGCATTTTTTAGCAGCTGAATAAAAATACATATAATTTCTCATTATGAATATTTTTGTGTAGTTGTTCATTAGGACTTCTCCATTAGGTGAGTGCAGAATTTTTTTATTTTTCTTTCGGACCCCGATATTACGAATAACCCCGATTTAACGAATAAATTTTTCGGCCCCGATGAATTCGTTAAATCGAGGTCCGACTGTATATATATATTCTGTAAAAGAAATCTTATCCACCTTGTACGCAGGACATTGAAATAAAGAGGATGAAATTTGCACTTATATGTTTTAGTGTTCTCTTCAATAGTGAAAAGCGCTTTCCGAGTATAAAGTTTTGCTTTATCTGTATAATACTTTCTTATTTACATGACAGTTCGTTCCCCAGAAAGAATTTTCAACCGCAAAGAGAAGATAAACCACGCCCCCTAATGTAATGATTAAACAAAGATTCCAGATGGAGGAGGAGGAGGAGGTGAGACACATAACACGATAGCAGAAGCTTATTCTTATGTATACCATTATATATTCCAGCTGACAAAATATTCGCACAAAGCAAATTCTGATTTCTATTTGCTATTTTTCAGCTGTCCTTCAAATAGGACAATGGGATAAAATGGGTTAATGAATGATTCAAGGAGCAGTTGCAAATATTAAGTGTTACTTATTATAATTAATTATTAAACTTTATTTATTTATTTTTTTACTTTCCCTTACCTATATATGTGGTAGAGAAACTATTGTTTTTAGGTCAAATTTTCGAAAGTAAGTTTTTGCTATATTTACACGTTTTGAGGTCCCCTGAATCCAAAAAATAATGTTTTTAGCAGTTGGTCTGTGTGTGTAATTGTTATCAGCATATCTCAAAAACAAATTATAGCAGGAATTCCAAACTTGGTATTTTAAATGTGTATCATATAGGGATGCTACACTAAACTTTTCGTTGAGATCAAACAAACGGTTCCTGTACAGGGATACCCAAGAGGATTGAAACACATTACATCTATGGGAGAAATTGTAGGTAAGTAGAATTTAGCATCTATAGACTGCTCTAAATAAAATTAAACGAATACGTATTTTTTATATGCGTATAAACATGTTTCGTGTAGAATATGGTACGGAAAGCATTCACTGCTCGTTTACAGGGCACCACAAAAGAATTAGGTTATAGCGCGACAATACTTGAAAATTGATGGAAGTGTATTTCAGGTTGTGCCGTTTGTTTTTAATATAGGATTATAGTATTTATTTGCATTATGTGGTGCATACATAACGATCAGAAGATATACAAGGCTGCCAATATTTAAGCCATAACATTTTCTTTTATTGTTAGTGGAAGTTCTTTTGTATAATATTTTACTATGTACCGGAAAGCTGCTCAGAAATTAAAGTTAACTCCTCACATAGCCATGTGGTAAATAATGTTTTTTTTTTTTTTTTTTTTTTTTTTTTTAACTAAATAGTCATCGTTTGGTTTCTTGTATATTTACACGTTTTGAAGTTTCTTGAATACCGAAGTAAAGTTTTTAACGTCTGATCTTTGTCTGTGTCTCTTAGAATAAATTAAAAACAAATAATTTCAAGCTACCCAAATGCTGTATTTTGAAGTTAATACGATTGTTACTAGAAAAGTTTGATCAAGATTGATAAGTTTTAAAAAATGTTGCGTATCAAAGTTGTCTGAATATTTTTAAATGAATTTTTGAATTTAATAACAGATTTCAATTCAATATAAACGTAGGTACAGTAATGAAACGGTGTGTGTGTGTGAGGGGGGGGGGTAGCTTAGAATTATTTGTCAAATAAAGCTTTTCCGAAACCTAATTTGAATTGTGTTAACATAGGTTTACATAACAGTAATCATTATTTTACCCTTTAATCTCCAATCCGTATTTATAGTATTAAATTTCAGGGTAAGAGAAAGTCGTGTGAGTGACACACCAGTTCATTTCTTTTTTAATCTCGAACAATTTTCATTTATTATTAATTTTATTATTTTACTTAAAAATATTTTACCAATATATTTTAAAACAAGGAAAAGTAATTTAATATCAAACATACAAGACATAGGTTAAATAAAAAAATACGCAACAGAAACTAGTTTTTAAAATAAATTTTATTTCATACATTAAAACTTTTTAAATTTAATATCAAAAATTTTAGACCAGTCGTACTTGTGTCCTAATACACAGACTCATATTATAAGGAAGAAAGGAATTATAATGATGCATTGTGCAAAATGAAATTGAAATAACATTTTATAGTTTCAGTTTTTTACAATTCTTGTAATTTATTTATTTATTTATATTATGCTATATTATAAAAGATAATAATAATAATAATACATTATTATGTTATATATTATTAGTTATTTAACAAAAAACAAAAAAAACTTTATTTCATTTTATTATAGCAATATTATTTCTCACTTCATGAGAGTAAGATGTTGATTTCAATTTGTCAAGAGGTCTGTCTAACTTTCGACGCCGTAAGCCAAAACCAGTGTTGATTTTTTACTTAAATTTCTTCAGATTCTTGTATTTCTTCAGATTGACGATAAAATCTGCTTTGAAAAGAAAAAGTAGTTTGTGATAAACAAATGCGAGTTAGAAAAATTAATTTTTGTGTTTCTCTAACCTGCATTTGTTTATCAGTAACAAAAACTACTTTTTCTTTTCAAAGCAGATTTTATCGTCAGTCTGAAGGTTTAGCCATGGGTTCTCCTCTCTCCCCAATTCTCGCAGATATTTACATGCATTATTTCGAAAGCATGCTTTTTAAGAAAATGTCTTACATTGATGACCTGTTACGTTGATGACACCTTCATGCTTATCTACACATCTTGTCACAATATTCACCATGTCTTAGAAGCTTTAAATTTCATTGACAGTAATATCCAGTTTACTTATGAAATATAGAAAATAATGGTTCATTTCCATTTCTTGATACCCTCGTCTCTCGCACTGTAGATGGATTTTTAACCACCGTCTATCGTAAAAATTTTGCAGTCTCTCTACCTCCCCATGCGCGTTCATGTCATCCACTGAACCAAAAAATGGCTGCTTTCTATACTTTTGTTAACCTTGCCCTTAATATTTGTTCTAATCCTGTTTTATTAAACACCAAAATCAAATATCTGAAAGTCATTGCAATTTGCAATTGACAGAGGTTATGACCCTTCCATTACAGACAAAGCTATCCAAAAATTACAACTCCCTGGTACTTAGTCCTTTAAATTAGTCTCTTCTAATATCAGCATTGTTTTACCCTATTTTCTTAAATACAGTCAAGCCATAGCTAAAATTCTCAAACAACGTGATTTTAAAATAATATTTTCACCTTCCAATAAACTCACCTTTTCTCAGTTAAAAGATCCTATAGATATGCATAATTCTTGGGGCATTTATGGTATTTCCTGTCAGTGTGGTTTATCATACAATGGCTAAACCAAACGCAGTCCTAAATTCCGTCTAAAAGAACATATGAATTACGTCCGCAAACAAGAAACCAATAAATCGGTTATTTCTAAGCATTGCTGGGAGGAAAATCATAATTTAAAATTTGATTCAGCTAAAATAATTTGCAGACCTAAATCCATTCATGAACTCGATTTCTTTGAGGCTTTTTATATTTTTAAAAATCTTAAAAATCTTGTCAATTGTGATTTCGCTGTTCCCTATTTGTCTGATTGTTGGAAAATTTACATTCAGTCTACATTTTCTTAAATTTTCTACAGTTTACATAACTAGCGTTTCTAAAATTCCTATTGACCACTCTCCCCACCTTTCTCGCAATTCTATTGGTTGAACAGAATTCGGTTCTTCTTCTATATATATGAGCAACTCTCCAGTTCCAGATTTCTTTATCCACTGAAGGCGGTATGCTAAACGCTACCGAAACAGCTGTATGCTTCCCATATTTTGTTCTCTTCGGCGTTTCTAACGTTGTAATTTATATTGGTTTTATTAATCCAGCGCCAAATCTCGTAATAAAGTTGTTGAATATCGCTCATTCATGTAATTTTTGTTGTGACGTACTGCCCCTCTCACCATTCCTGGTATAAGGATTGCTTAATTAACAATTTGTATGGTTAAAATAATATGAATAATAATTAAAAAATATTTTATTGTAATTAATCTAATTAGTCTATATATATTAAGCAATTATAAGTGGTGACAAACCTGTGTCATATACATAAATAGCGCATTAATATTGTATATACGCTTCTTCTTATATTTATAAGGACACTTTATGTTTTGAAATAACTAATGTAAAAATAATTTTGAACAAGATTATACTAAGTGCACTTAATACATCTAGTATTCAAAAAACCAAAACTGCTATATATATATATATTTTTTTATATGAAACAAAATTAATGAAAAATAATGCAAAATATTTTTTTCTCCGCGTTTTCAGATGTTCGTAATTATAGGGACAATCAAGATTTTTTCATTTTATTTAATTTACTAGCGGATAAATTACAGTTGACATGCGAATCTGTGAACTACTGGGCTAGATTAAATGATATATAAGCCATCAATTTTTCTTGGACGGACATTACTGATGATTCCTCGAAAAAAAGAAAGTTCCTGTAGTGAAGTATGATAAATGTGTTTTTTAAGTGGAAGGATAATTTCAATCAGCGAATTTCTAATGAAATTCGAAGATCTACAATTGCTGAAGGAAATGTGATCAAACGTTGAACTACTGGTTCGACAGGAGATAGACCTGATACAAAATCAGAATTGTTTTACAGAGATCGAAGACTCATAATTCCTCTTACTGTTCTACTCATAATGACTGCTGCTGAATTTGCTCGTAATTTTTAACGAAAGGTTGGGGTCCACATTTATGCATGTTTAAAATAATTAATAATATGTTAAAATGAATAAAAAACCTTTAACAATCAATAAGCATTAAATGGGGGAAAGAACGTCTGTGTTAAAGTTGAATAAAGACAATATTAAATGGTAAAATGTTGCATTTTCGGATGAAAAACATTTTATTCTTGATTAACCAAATCGTTTTAACATTTATTGGTACGATCTGAAGATAGCGAAAGACAGAGCAGATTTTTTAAAGGCAGATATGAATCGGGCATTTTAAAGGTGGATCTATGGTGCTCTGGGTAGCTGTTTCTACTGAAAGCAGATTGTATTTAGTAATTTTTTTTCTATTATTATAAACATTAAGAGAATATCCGCAAATTTTAAAAGTGGAATTCTCAGATTTTTGTTAGATTTTGGGGGGTAATAATATTTTTTTCAACAAGACTTACATTTTTGCTCTGTTTCTAGAGCAAAAGGAAATAGTTTGAAGAAAGAAACTTTTGTATTATTGCCTTTCCCGTGGCCTAAAATTTGAAAAAAACATTAACTTATCGCATGAGAAAAGTGCATGCAAGTGGAAAGCAAATTTAAATAGTTTAAATGTATTCAGAATGTCATCTATGCTGTATGAAATAGTATTGAAACTGAATATTGAAAAAAAAAATTATATATACCTGAGAGAATGTTTGACTGTTTCACCCGAAAAAGAGACCCCATAAAATATTAATTTGAAGAATAACTGAAATAAATTACTAAGATTCGAGCTGTCCTTATAACTGTGAACACCTGAAAAACCATCTTTTTGGCCGTATTTAAAGTTTTTTAAGATAGAAAAACGATAAAACTTTTAAAATATAGTCTATAATTGAAATTCAAATTAATAAAAATTATATTTGTTTAAATAATAGTGTTCAGTGTTTAGTTAATATAGAAAAACGGGTGTCCTTATAATTATGAGAACCAGTGTATATATATATATATATATATATATGAATTTGTCCCTTGCTCAGAGTGTTCCTATTTTTGTTCATACAGGGTTGGCAGCTATGATATATTATTTTAGATTTAGAGAGACGTAATTGAATTACAGCAAATGCTTAAGGTTGTTGGCTGGAAATATCTTTATTGCGGTATATTATTATATTTAAATTGGAATAACGTTTTTGAAACAAGCGCAAAATTAACAAAAATGCATCAAAAGACTGGTGTTAAAGAATAATATAATAACAAAGAACAATTGTTTCTGATTAAAATATTGGTAGTACCTTTCATCGGGTGAAAAAAAAAAATTTAGGCATGAGTGCGAACGAAAACGGAATGCACAAGTTGCAAGGTGCTTTTTTTTTTTTTTTTTAAATTAATGAACACATTTTACTAAGGAATAAATTTATTCAAAATTATTTATTTTTTCAAAAATTATTACATTTTATTTGAGTACATGTGAAAGGTAAAGGAAATATACGGTAATTGAACTGAAACAGGAACATTCTATGAGAATTGTTCTCAAAGACTACTCTGAGTGCTCAGGTACTGTTTTAAGAACTTTTAAATACTATTCAGACATAAGTGAATGTTCTTAAAAAAAAAAAAAAAAAAAAAAAAATCATAATTTAATTTATTTTTTGAAATCATGTTCCAATAATCTTAAAGCATCTGATTGTTCACATAATATTAAGTATCGTTTATAAAAACCTTTTTACTTATTTATTTTTTTAAATTGATAGATACTTTGGAATTTGTGAGCCTTTCTTCCCCCTCCCCTTTAATATATTTTTTTAAATCTTCGTGAAATCGTCATTTTGTAATACTAAGTGATTGATATTAAGTATATTTGTATTGACTAAAGAAAATGATTTTTATATTTGCAGAGAATAAAGAAAATTTTTTAATTTGTAAGTACATATAAAATTTTGATAAAAAAAAAAAAAAGTACACTTCATACGGTTTTGTTAAATAAATCCTTGTCGAATCCTGTTCTTAGTCAGTGTAAGAACATGATTCGATAAGGGTTTATTTATCAAAACCATATGAAATGTACTTTTTTTACATAGGAATTTTTGCTAGTGTTCGGACACTTTTGTTACCGACTATAAGTAGAGTTTAACATCTATAGACTGCACTAAACCAAAGGAAATTAATATATATTTTTTATATGCGTAAAAGCATATCGCCTGTAAAATATGGCAGGGAAATCATTCACTATTCATTTACAGGGCTACACAAAAGAAAGAGATTATAGTGCGACAATAGCTGAAAATTGATGGAAGTGCATTTCAGGTTGTGCCATGCATCCTTACTACAGGATTATAGTTTGGTGCAATTATTGGTTTGTACATAATCTTCAAAAGTTATACAGGGCTGCAAATATTTAAACGATAACATTATTTTTATTGTTAGTGGAAGTGCTTTACTATAATATTTTAGCCTGCCCAGGAAAGCTGTTCAAGAATGGAAATAAATTCCTCATAGACATATGATAAATAATGTATGATTTTAAGCTAAATATTTATTGCTTGTTTTTTGTATAGTTACACGTTTTGAGGCTTCTTGATTACTGAAGTCAAGTTTTTTTATGTTTGCTCATTGTCTGTGTCTCTTAGAGTAACTTTAAAACGAATAATTTCAGGAGATCTAAAAGTTGTACTTTCAAATTAATTATAAATTTGTTGCTGGAAAAGTTTGATCAAGCTTGATAAGTTTCAAGGAATGTTGCGTGTGAAAGTTGTCTGAATAATTTTAAGTGAACTTTTAATTTTAATTACAGATTTAAATTCTATATAAATATTGATGCAGTAATGAAACGGGGGGTTGAGGGTGGCGATAGCTCCCCCCCCCCCACCTCTCACACAGAACTAATTATCATATAAATCTCTTCCGAAGCCTAATTTCAATTTTTTTAACATAGATTTACACAACAGTACTCGTTATGTTACATCTTAATCTCCAACCTGTATTTATAGTATTAAATTTCAGGGTAAGAGAAAGTCGTGTGAGTGACACACCAGATTATTTTATTTCCTTCTCCACGCGCGCTTTTTATTTCCTAATTCAAAATTATTAAAAAAAACTTTTTCGATAGTGTTTGTTTCGATACTGATTATAATTATTTTTTTTTATTTTCCTTTTCTTTCAAAAAAAAAAAAAAAAATGATTTTGATGAAATTCTGGCAAAAGCAGAATTTAGTTTAGGACGGAGACTAGTTTTTTTTCTTCAAATTATAATATCGCTTTCAAATTATTCAATTATATTTTCAATAAATTTTAGATTTCGATAACTTTCCAACTATCATAAAACTGGTATCGTAAAAATCCTGAGATTGAAACTAATAGTCCTCAGTTCTAAAAAAAAAAAAAACTTAAAATAAGTTTATATCATTTTTTAAGCACAAAATTTTTTGCTTTGTATTTTTTAATTATAATATTTTTTAATGAAATTATAACTGTCACTTGCCGGACATGATTGTCGTATTTTCCGTGGAATCGCACAGCTTGTTTATTTTATTGGTGATACCTCTAGTTTTATTAGGACTTTTTTTTTTTTTCCTTTGTCTTTCTTTCTTTTTCTCTTTTTTCTGATGAGGCAGCAGCAAGTTTTTTCTATGCATCCAATATTTAATTTGATTTTGTACATATTCATTTTTAAATACTAAGTACAAGTATTTGATTCAGAAACTGTGGTTATAAATTCAGGATTTCTAGTACAGCATATAGGAAATATTCAGTTGATCCATTTTTCCTTAAATGCAACTTTATGATAAGTTTAAATATTTTGTTTTCAGAGCAAATATTTCTTTATATTATTATTATTAGAACTGAGGGCCTATTATTCTCAATCTGGGATTTTTGCGTTGTCGATTTCCATAGTTGAACATTTCTCGAAATCTAAAATTTCTCGAAAATATAATTGAAAAATCAAATCATTAAATTCATATTTTTATTTATTTTTATTTCATATTATTGCACGCTCACTATTTATTTCCTAATTCAAAATTTTTTAAAAAAAGAACGTTTTCGATATCTCTTGTAACGATACTGATTATTATTAATTTTCTTTTCTTTTTCTTCAAAAAAAAAAAAAAAAAAAAAAGATTTTAATGAAATTCTGGCAAAAGCAGAATTTAGTTTAGGACGGAGGACTATTAGATTTTTTTTTTTCTTCCCAATTATAACATCGCTTTCAAATTATTCAATTATATTTTCGATAAATTTTAGATTTCGATAAATGTCCAACTATCGAAAACGACAACGCAAAAATGAGACTAATAGGCCTTCAGTCCTAAAAAAAAATGAAAAATGAAAATTATCTTATTATGTTTGTTTAATTTTGGCGCACATCTCGTATTTTTGTGCCTATCTCAAAATTTGCATCAAATAAACTTTAAATATAGAAACTGAGATATATATATATATATTCCCAAATCATTATTTAGTATAGATTTTCGCTCATTTCACAATTCTGTCATAACACAATAATATACTTTCTCAGCTGATTATTATTATTTAAAGGTAACACAATTTTTGTCTTATAGATCCTCAGCAAGAATTAATGCAAAATATTTAAACACATTATTAAAGGATTGAAAAATAAGATTTAGTGTTTTAAATTAAATGAGCAGTAGTATCAAAATTATTTCTGAACATGCAGTAGATTGGACAATGGAACTGTTCCCCCCCCCCGCCCCAACACCATTTTGTACATATTCATGCATACAAATCATGTTTATTAGCATGGCTGGCTGCTTGTCATATTGTATTTTGCATGCATATGAATGATTTTTGAAAAGTTATAATTTGGGAGAATTTATTTTGATCAAACATCTCATGCCTAAGTTAAGTTACAAAACAAAAAAAAAATTAAACATGTAATATATTTAATTCGGTTAAGAGTATATTTTTCCTTTTATCTAAAAATTTGTGTATATATTAAAACTTTGATTTAAATACCTGACATTACCTATAGTGTGCACCTGTATATAGGTTAAACGATTTTTTTACAGAAGCATTTATTATTATTATTATTACTTGTTGTTGTTTTCGTTTGTTTTATTTATTACTATGTTTCAGGGGGGTGCCATTTCATAGATGCGCGAATTTTTAGCTATTTGAGATTTCTCGCGCACTACGTCATAAGGCGGATCGATCAAATCTTGTTTACATATGAAATAACTGTGTTTAAATTGCTTTTTTTATTATTTATTTATTTATTTTTTCTTTTAATCGAATTTGTTTAAATGTACCGTGTGATAATCTTAATCTACGTCTTTTGTTGCTTCTTTGACATGCTCCGCATTAGAGCACATATATTTTTTAAAGAATACATTATTGAAAGTGATAGAACATTGCTGAAAAACTGTAATGTATAATAGCAATACATAGATTGCTCATAAAATCAAATCATGTAAGTAATATCATCGTGTATATTACATCATACATTTTCAAGATCAGAAATAATAAATCAAAGGGATATTAAATTAGCAATAATCATGTATTAAGTATATTTGTTAAATGTTTATGCTACTTCCCTTCGATTTTCAAGTATACTCTTTTGAAAGCAGGCAGTAGCCAATGCCTGTTGTCTGCTGTTAAAAGTGACCTTTTTTAAAAATTCAAATAGGAACATAATTAAGATTTTGTTAAAATTTATTATCTGTATAAAACATGAAACAAATTGTGGTATCTCATTAAGTTATGTAGTGGATAAAAATGAGTACACACAAAAATATTTCTGCAGTTTAAAATTAAATTTGCAGTTAATACAATTAAAATGAAATAAATTTGTGTGTAAAAAAAAAAAAAAAATCTTAGTACTTTTTTTTATTTTAATTTTTTCTTTCTTTAATCCTCTGTAGAAAGTATCTGGATAATTGAAAATTTTATGAAATTCTTTTTATGTAGTAACACATTTCAATGTAACTTTTGTAATAACATGTTAAAAGTGTCAGTAGTAGCACATGTTTTCCAATGAAAATAGTTTTAAAAATACCAACAAGCCAACATGAGCAAAATGTTTTGAAACTATTTCTGTCATACCCCATATTTAAACAATGAATATAATTTTTCTTTTGTAAAAAAATGTTGATCATTGCTTAAACATTTTGGAGTATTATATATATATATATATATTAAAAAAATAAATAAATAAACACCACAGAACTGAGGTTTAAAAGTAATAAGTACAAAACTTTGAATAAACACCATAAAATGCAAGAGTTCACAATAATTGTTTCAGGTGAAAAGAAAACATGACCCTTCGGCAGCACTCTTGCCTACTTTATTCGCCTTGATGAAGTGTTGTGTTTTCTTTTAACCTGAAACAAATGTTGCAAGTTCTTGCATTTTATGGTGTTTATTCAAAGTTTCGTATTTATTAATTTGGAGTATATTTACTGACAGGGTTTAACCTGGCAAAAAAATTACTTTAGCATTTTAGCGAAAATAGGCAAGCACTATTTTAGCTTTTTCGAAAGTTAATTAATTCTTTGGATACCAGTGATTTCTTTTACTTACAAGGAACATCATCCAACTGTCCGGCTCGGATTTCAATGAGAGAGAGGCGTTTCTTTTCTAGAGGCGTTTCTTTCATATTTGATATGCTATCAAATTTTACTCAAAAATATGCGAAAAGTTTGTATTTATACAGCAAGTGAATACTCAAATGAATAATTCAGTTGAAATAATTTTCAGTACTACTATAAATTTTCATTTGTAGCTTAAACATGAAAGCGCAAAATCATTTTGCTTTGTTTTTAAACTGTGCTATCATAATGTTAGACCCACCACCACGTATCATTTTTTTTTTTTTTTTTTTTTTTTTTTTTTCTGGATTGTGTTTTATCAACTGCCATTCCCTCCTTTTCGGTGCAAGAATGAAAAAAATGATCATGAGTCCATTCTCATATCAGACTTTTTTGTATATTCATATTACTTTCCGCTACAGTACAGATTTTCATGCAAGACAAGTTAGCTGTATCCGAAGATCTTTTTTTTTTTCATGTACATTAAGCATATTACTGATTACATAAATACATATGATACATACATGCATATTATTGATTGCTGCAGTACAAAATTTCATACATTTCTTCTTTCATGCAAAGTGAAGTATAATCATCTCTCAAAAATCCACAATTCTCTGAAGTCCACATATCAATTGCAATGTAAACAAACACTGTCACAACTGATTTGTTGATTAGTGGATTGCGAAAATTTAGCTGTATTAGAAGATAAATCAATTATTAATTTGTGCTGATCAATTACCAATCACTCAGCATGTTACATGGGACGAAATGATAATTGTAATTATATATAATTAAAATACACTTGGAGTTCAACAACCAAAAATTCGGTAAGTGATTTTAGTACCCTTCTAATTTCTGTTATTAAGGAACCTATTTTATTTGTAAACTGATACTAATAATTGTTTTGAAATATATTGTTATGCTGAAACTTTTTTTAAATGGGGAAATAATAAATTTAATATGAGTTTAAAGTCTGACATAAATATTAATTTCTCCTATTTCCAATATTTAGTTTACTTTTAATATTAAAATTCATAATATTGAAGTATTTAAAAGGTAAACAAACATATCATAATATTACAGATAACTGAATATATTATGTATTTCGTTTTAAATTGAAAATTATAAAGTGTTTTATTTTGAACAAACTATTTTAAAGAATGTATTTTTATTTCATTTTTACTCATAAAATTAAAATCCACAATTTTACTGAAATATCTGAAATGTAAACAAACAAATCACACTAGTACAGCAAAATTTATATATTTTAGATTTTTTTAAACAAATACGTGCGCTTTCTTTTGAGCGAAACATTTAAATAACTGCATTTTTATTTCATTTTAATGTAATTTAATTTCATCGTCTTACTGAAGTAATTCATGACAATATTGAAGTATTTAAAAGGTAAACAAACATATCAATATTACAAATAACTTCATATATTGTGTATTTCTTTTTAAATTGAAAAATATAAGTGTTTTATTTTGAACAAATATTTTAAAAAATGGACTTATATTTTATTTTTACTCATAAAATTAAAATTCATAATTTTACTGAAATATCTGAAATGTAAACAAACATATCGCGATCGTATATTAAAATGTATATATTTTACATTCTTTTAAAAATATATATGTGCTTTCTTTTGAGCACAACAATTAAATAACTGCATTTTTATTTCATTTCATTTTAATATAATTGAAATTCATCGTTTTATTTAAGTATTATAAATGTAAACAAATGCATAGCAATGTTGCCGAAAACGCGAAAGCTTTATAATTTTTTATGAACTTATATGTATTTAAAATAAATATTTTAACGAATGTACTTTTATTTCATGTAATACCATACATGATTTTCGTTTTTGGGTAATATTTATATCAGATTATAAGATATATTTTTTAGTAAGTAATAGCTAGCTCTGGGCTAACAGCTGTATATTTGCATCGTAGTTTGTTTCTGTATTCCGCCCTGTGACGTTTCACTTCTGCTTGCTTCTGATTGGCTACTCTTCAAATGGCCCAACCTTATAATAGAAGAACCTTGCTATGTTTGTGTTCAGATAATTTACTCTTTAAGAATATTTCTTGCGACCATGGAAGCCTCTGCGCAAGTGCGGATTCAACGAGTCCACTAGTAAAATAGGGGAGACAAGCTTCTCGTTGAGAGAAAATAAGCGATAAGGGAATACCGAATGACTGGATGTTTACTAAATTCAAACCTGTTGGAACTCTCCAAGATTTTCGACTCGTCCTCACTGCTAGGCGTAGGAAACGTGGTTACACTATACCTGATTTTAGATTTTTTTTCATTTTGAGTACTAGAATTTCAGTTTATCTGATAGTTAAATTCATAAAATAAAAATATAATAACAATTTCATACGTCTGCTGAACCTAATTAAAATTAATAGTATTCATAATGAAGGACAGGATTGGACCTCCCTTCAGTACGTTTTATGATCTCTCCCCATATGAAAACTTTTTCCCTGCAAAAATTTCAGATATTTTTTAGCATATTCACAATCATTCCTGCGAAATATAGAGTACTGCATTTTATTTATTGTGTTAAACCTCTACATTCTTAATTTATGTTCAGTCGGTAACAAAAGTGCACTAGCAAAAATTCCTATGTAAAAAAAGTGCACTTCATACGGTTTTGTTAAACAAATCCTTGTCGAATCCTGTGCTTAGTCAGGGTAAAAACATGATTCGATAAGGATTTATTTAACAAAACCGTATAAAGTGTACTTTTTTACATAGGAATTTTTGCTAGTGTTCGGACACTTTTGTTACCGACTGTTCCTGGAATATTTAAAGTATTTTACTAAGCTTAACTTACATTTTAAATGATAAATAAAAATTTTAATTTTAAGAATATAGGCTTTTTGAGTTGGTTTTTTGCACTTTATAAAACTTCTGTTTGATTTTCATGGGATAATCAAACACTTTATTATTTTAAAATTATTTAACATTTTAAGGCAAATTTTAATATATTTTAGAGCTATTGAAATGTGTGCTCATTAGATATGTTTATATTTTAGGCGAGTAATTGTTTTTACACTTGTATAGATTAAATTGATAAAATATATAAAACACAGTACTTCAAACGTTAAAATCTAAGTCAAAATACTTAGTTTAAAAGTTTACAATATAAAAGATAAAAATAAAAGGAGCATCACGACGTTTCGTCCAAGCATTGCCGCCCGTGGACATCTTCAGGTTTATTCTGAAGAATGAAGAGAACTAAACCTGAAGATGTCCACGGGCGGCAATGCTTGGACGAAACGTCGTGATGTTCTTTTTATTTTTTATATTGTAAACTTTTAAACTAAGTATTTTGACTTAGATTTTAACGGGTGAAGTACTGTGTTTTATATATTTTATATTTTTACGGACTGGAGGTACCAAGAAAAAAGATCTATTATATGATGTACACCCCATGTTTGCAAAAGTGATTGAAGCTCCTCCGACATTACCTGAAGCATTAACATCTATTAGTAATCGTACTGTTAGTTCGGAAGCCATGCTGGTCTCATTTATTGCCGAAAAATCATTACCATTATCATTATCTCCTGATATTTTGGAACTAACAAAAGCTTTAGTCAGTTTTTAAAATGTATTGGGCCAAATGACAATGCATCGCACTGCTGTCAGTTACAAGCTGCAATATGGTTTAGGTAAAACTTTTCAAGAATAATTATTTGATGATTTAAGAAATAATTACAGTCGGTAACAAAAGTGTCCGAACACTAGCAAAAATTCCTATGTAAAAAAAGTACATTTCATACGGTTTTGTAAATCCTTGTCGAATCCTGTTCTTAGTCAGTGTAAAAACATGATTCGATAAAGATTTATTTAACAAAACTGCATTAAGTATACTTTTTTTACATAGGAATTTTTGCTAGTGTTCGGACACTTTTGTTACCGACTGTACTTCTCATTAAGGCCCGTATTCACAAACTTCTTAACACTCGGATTAAACCTCGGATCAGCGGTAATCGCTCGATCATACGAAAATCGGTATTCTCCAACGAAAATCCGCAGTTCACCGGCTGCTTTAACACTTCGTTTTTGATCCTCGAATATCGGAGGATTAACAGAGTTATTTTTCGGATCTTTTCGTAACGCATGCGCACTCCGCAGCTCAGCTTCGTAAACAATTAACAAACATGGCTGACGTTGACGATGTATTCTCACTAGATGATATTGAAAGCTTAGAACTACTGGAAACATTTGAAAGAAGGAAAATTTGGATAATGTGGCATTTCGATATCGCTATCGATTAAATAAAAATTCCGTGGAATTTCTAATACGAATGTTAGATAACAGGCTGTCATCTGCCACAGAAAAGAATAATGCATTAACTTCGGTAGAAAAAAATTAATAGCTTTAAGATTCTCTTAATCATAACAATTAAAATTTTAAATCGAAGCGTAAACAGTTGTCTTCTGCGTGATTATTCATTTTAAATACGTTCTAAAGTAAAATTGATTCTTAATCCGTGTGTAAACAAAAGCGAAGTAAACAAGAGCATCAGTGTTGCCAACTTTTTTTTTACCCTTTCTAATCTTCTAATCCGATTGATTAGTTAATTGAAGCCGAATGGTGAATAAATGCTATTTTCATTCTTGGCCAATCAAAACGAAGCTTTTATTTCTCTTCCAGTTAATCCATGGATCACGTAATCCGCTGATGGTGAATACCGTAGGAATTTAATCCAGTGTTAGCTTTGATTCTCGGATTTCCCGATCCATGGTTTAATCCTCAATCAATGAAGTTTGGTGAATACGGCCCTTAGTATCGATGAGAGTACAAGTAATAATTTTCAAAAGATTGTAACTGCTTTAATAAATTTCCCTACTAATGAAAACAGGGAAATTTGACCAAGCACCTTTCACCTTTTTCGATTGTGAAAGGTACTAGCGAATCTAGGTATATTTCAAGGAACTGTAAAAATTTTTGAAGATAACAAAATTCCTTGGGACAATTTGATATCTGACTTATAAGATTCATGCAATGTTATGAGAGGGATAAGAAGTGGTGTTGAATCGAAACTCTAAACAAAGCATCCCCATTTAACTGATATTGGTTGAGATACTTGCCATCATGCACAGAATGCAGCAAAAATTTTTTGCAAGCCATTCATATGTATATTGAAAATTTAATGACTGGTACACGTAATGACCTTAAATGGTCTTCTGACTTAAGAGAAGCCTTAATTACAGCCCCTTAAATAAAATATATAGTCTGGCTCATCGCCGCCTTTTTGTTGCCTCGCAAGAGAGCAGGATTCCAGTTTGGCGTCCTTATGGCTTCACTAGCGATTTTAAGAAATCTTGATCTGAAGTTATCATCGGACAAGAACAATATTATTCCTAACAACACTTTTTTTTTTTTTTTTTTTTTTTTTACAGTATCACAGTATGTTCTCAGGACGTCCTTTCATCCTCATGATAGCCTGTGAGTTTACTGGTGATAAGATGTGTTGTTATGGCTGTTTCTGTTTCTGTTTCTAATACAAATCGTAAATAATTTTGTAGGGAGGAAATGAGCTTACCGATTTTTAAAGAAAGCAGTTATTTATTTATTTTTTCTGCTATTTCTAGGAAACACTATTTATTTACAAAAAACAAACATTAAAATAATAGAATTTCGGACATGGAAACAAAACAAGTTTGGCGATCGCACAAAACGTCGCCAAAACTAAAATACACAGTAATAAAATTCCAAATTAATTTATTGTTTCAATATAAATATTATTTTTGAAATAACAGAATTTTTTGTATTTTTACATTTACACCAGTCAGAAATACAAAGAAAAATATAAATAAATAAAAGTAATAGTGTTTTATTTTTCTTAACCCTTTGCGGCGCAAAGTAATTTGGATCATTTAAATTACACTGCCACCGGAATTGATGAACAAAATTAAATTAAAAGAAATTTTAAATTTTAAGGGTAAAAAACCCGTCATTTTCTGCTATGTTATAAACGCAAATTATTGCTAAAATATTTCCGGGATGAGTTTTTGCAGCTGGAGCTTAATAATTGCGTCCTCGCAGCGAGGACAGCGCGCCATAAAGGGTTAAATTATCTCATGGAAATCTGAGCATTTTATGTTCTTTTCTTGAGTAACTATGGCAGTTTATCGCTAAACAATCTCACATAGCGTAGTTTCTTAGCAAAATTATGAAAAATAATTTAAAAAAATAAATCCAAAGTAACATAAAACGACAGTAATAATGACACAAATTGCCACAGTCATTTATCAAATTTAGATGGCTTTCAGTATGTGATTCCACAATGTATTTATTACATATGTTTGCTTCTCTTACGTTATTTTATTTTTCTTTTCTATGTAAAGAAGAAAAAAGAGAGTTTTTACATGTAATTGTAAAAATTTAAGTGTGAGCAAACGTACTAGAGATGTAACTAGAAACATTCAAAACTCTTTGGTCGTTAAAACTATGACTGAACTTGGACTGTATCGGAAGAAATGAATAATACAAAAACTTTTTCATTCATAAATTCAGACAAAATTAATAATATATATATCTTTCATCTGTGTTGCCATTACTGCTAATAATAATAATAAATATATTAATAATAAAAATATATAAATAATAAAAAATATATTAATAATAATAGTAATAATAAAAATCCTTCTTTTCATGTCAATAATAATAATAATAATAATAACGTGCAAACTTTTGTTTTTAATAATTAAAATAAAATTTAGAAAAATCACTGTAAAGAAATAGAATTTCTTAGGTATAGAACGACTTGGTGAAATTTGAAATTTAGCACCGAAGTAATTAGGACGTTTCTCGCGAAGATGTTTATTTACAATTGCAATAGCTGTTTTACTTCATCGCCAAAATGCAGGGGGAAAAGATTAAAAGCCGCAAAGGTGTTTCTATACTAATACTGTATCGAGGAAATTTTGAGAAATGGATACAGTAACCGATGCTAAAGAATGAAACACAGTTATTGCATGTCTATATGGAAGTGGAAGAATAGATTAAAATAAGTCTTGCAATACTAAAATAAATTTTGTTCGCAAAGAATGCACACAAAATTTTATTATTATTGTTATTATTTAATCAAATCTAAAATCTTCTTGCTTAAGGGAAAAATATACGTATATTTATTTATTTTTATACATTATTTAAATAAAGGTAAAACAAAATAGTTTCATTACCACAAGCTGTGTCGTCTTTAGGGTGAAAAAGCGGACTAAGATTTTTTTTTTTTTTTTTTTAATTTTGTTTATGAAACTAGTTGGTTTTATCTTTATTTATTTAATTTGAAATTAAATTTTTGATTTTATCACCCAAGCGAGATTTATTATTTTTTAATGCATGACATTGACCTGTGACTTGGTTAATTTATTTGAGCTCATAGAAATGTTGTGCCTTTTTTTTTTTTTTATCTTGTATAAAGCTTTGCTTCAACATGTGGTTGTTTATTCATTAACTGAAGTCTTCCTTCCTGGTGTTTAATTACTATAATGATTTATTATACGCAAACATAAATTATATATATATAATACGCTTCAAGGATTTATAAACACATCTTAAATATTATTTACATATTTTAAAAAATTATTAGTATATATAACTGATACTAAAGTTCCATTCATATATTACTCAAGATATGTAACACAGTACTCTAGATATAAGATACATAATTAGTAACCAAGTCTCGCATTGATGGTATGATTTTTCTCACTTCTTATAATGTTTTTTTTTTTTTTTTTTTTTTTTATGTGTGTGTGATTGACGCAAATATTAATGATTTTTATTTTTATTTATTTTATTTTTATTTATTTATTTTTAAGTAAAACAAAACGTATTTCAATTAACTGAAATCGACTACTTATTTTTATTATTATTACTAAAAAAAAAAAAAAAAAAAAAAAAAAAAGTCTATATATATTGCGCATATTTTTTATAAGAAAGTAGTATAAGATTTGAGAAATTTTTCAATTTCCGGTTTACTACGAATTTACATGTTTTGAAATTTCCTGAAGACGATCGACCATTTTCATAAAATGTCTATATTTTTTAATTAGCAAAGCAACGAATATTGTACTCCATGAACCAATGAACTTAAATCAAACTTGATATTTGGTTGGACCTTGGACTGAATTGGTTCTGCTTAGTTTTTAGACTATATCACCCAAGAGCTCTGCTACGTTTCGACTTCCTCTCATTTCAGGAAAGGTTCAATATCTACAGTATACCAAACTTGTTATGAGATATATATTCTCTGCTCATTCAGTTTGGGTGCATATCGGGCAACAGGTGGCGCTTCTATGTTACAATTTAATCTCATTAAGGGGAAAAATATAACGAGATTAAATAGTTTAAATAATTAACCTTGTGGTAGTACATAAATGTATAAAACGGCTCATGAGATGGAAATTTGGTAAAAATACTACGCTGATTCACTTTGGATGCACATCGGATGACTGATAACGCTACTATTCTGCAATATTTTTTGTTTACGGGAAAACTATATTTTAGCTTCTATTTTAAGTAAATTTACCGAACTTGATTTGCGAGATATATAGTATCAAAAAATACTGTTGTTGAATTTTGGAGTATATAGGCCGGAAGCCAGCGCTGCTAATACATTATGCGGTTTCTCAGATAGCCATATCTCAGCATCTACAGGTGAAAATTGAACCGAATTGCATTCGTTAAATATAATTGTGAGATAATATATGGATTAAATTATTGTTCAAGTTAACCGGTAGATGGCGCTGTTTAAAAAATGCTGTAGAAGAAAATAACTTATTCTTGATATTTTTCGACTTTTAGTTTCAATGTATTTACATGTTTTGAGATGTCTTAAATTCGCTCGTTTTTTTAATAAAATCAGTATTTGTCTGTGTGTATGTAAGATGTGTTAGAACAGAATTTTGAAACTCATGAACTAAAAGACAGAAGTTAAGCATGATTGATAACTGGTTAGATTTTGATTTAAATTGGTACCAGTTTTTACGAGAAAACAATATCTCAATTTCTTTTGTATATAAATGCAACAAACTTCGTATGTGTGATGGACAACATGTGTAATTATTCTGATTTAATCTAGGTACATTTCGGACGAATGGTGACACTGCTATGCTGCAATTTATCTCCATTCACCATTTACGGAAAGACTATACCTCAGCTTCTGTGTTATATGTGTAACAAAATTGCTATTTAAGATATACATTATAAAAAGCTTTGGTGATAAAACTTGGGGGTATATCTCCCGACAGGCGTTACTGCTGTAACTTTCTACAATTTCCCAAATTTCTACATCTGAGTATCTCTTGGTTAAAATCACATAAAATTTCATATAACATCAAAATGCTAGTTCATATTAAAAAAAAAAGAATAGCACCGTTCCCTTTGGGCCGATATAAATGCAATTTCAATATTTCAAACAGCATAATTTTTGTAATATTTGTATCTTTCGTACTAAGTTTGGTGTATTTTTATAACATAAAATCTGGGATATAACACTCAGGTAAATGGGATATAATTTCAGAATAGCAGAGTCACCTGTCGGCTGATATGCAACTAAGTTCTAGCAAAGTTTTACATAATACACATCTTTCATGCCAATTTTGGTTGCAGTTTTCATTATAGAAGCTAAGATATAGTCTCCCTTTAAATTGAAAAAAAAAAAAAAAAAAAAAAAAAAATCGCAGTGTGACAGCACCACCTGTAGGGTGATATATCTCAAAAGTTAATCAACACAAGTGGTATTATCAACACTACAGGTATTATCAAACATTAAATTTATCGGGATATGCACCGTTATATAAAAAAAAGATGATGATATTTACATATATTTATTCATTTTAATTTTATTTGTATATACATTCATTTCATTTTTTATTTATTTTGAAGGATAGTGTAATTTCTAAGAACATTTTTTGTACTTAAATTTTTAATTTTTATATTTCTTATTTGAATGCTTACTTTAAAAAAGTAATAAGGATTCAACCACCGGGCGATTCTAATATTTATGAATTTATTTTAGTATATTTTTCCCCCTCCAAATCTTACTCATTCTGATTTTTTTTTTTTTTTTTTTTTTTTTTTTTGTATATAAAGACTGTGTGTCTGTTTTTGCTTTAGTTTTTTTTACTATAAATTTTTCCTTTGGTCCTTTTATTTTTCAAAGTTCTATAATGAATTAATGATAGTTTATAATTTTATTATATTACATATTTTAGTTGCATTAATTCATGTATTATTATTAAATTTATTTGAAAAGTTGTAATATTTGTTCATATTTAAAGAAAATAAATGAATAAACATTTTTTCTACATTCCAATTTAATATTTTAATTTTCAAATTAATTATTTAATTAATTAGTTTATGTATTTCATTTTTATAAACTTGTAAAAGATAATTATGGAGAAAACAAAATTTACAATTTTAAATGCGTTAGAAATTCTGCTCTTTTTCTATCTTTCAATAAATAAGCAAAAATAAATCCATTAAAACCAAATATTATTATTAAAATCTTGACTATTACACTGCATTGATTAAATACTTCATGAATATAAAATCTTATATAAGGATTGTAAAAATATTTCTCTTCTTTCAATTTCACCCTATAGTACAAATAATTGCCCGATAACAGTTTATCTTGAATCTTAAACGAAAGATGGAACATGCCCGAATAAAAAGAGGATTGCAGACTGCCATAACTAGGCTTTATCGCTCTTTTTCCTGACAGCTTCTAACAAAAGCAGTCACAACCCTTGAGAGGGGGACGGAACACTTTGGGTGCTCTGTGGGAAGATACCATTCCAAGTTAACTCAGCGAGCGGGCCAAAGCAGCCAAAAGAGGGTTATTTTTCAATCTAAAGCAAGTGACACTATCGTCCAATTGTGTTCAATCGTGGTAATTTCCCATCCTGGATTTGAGTCGCCTCTATTAAAAAGGCACACTTGGACCTAACACCTATCTCTACCACATTCTTTTTTTTTTTTTCTTTCTGATAAGAAGCCCTAAAATTCCTGGCAAATACCTGTTATCTATTTACACTTACTTCTGAGATAGAGATGCCTTTGGAATTTAGAAGTGCAAAAGAAAAAATATTGTTTTAAATCAATGATTTTCTTAAAAAAAAAAAAAAAAAAAAAAAAAAAAAAATCAACTGATATAAATTATGATTTAAATCAATTGATTTAAATCATACAAACCCTGTAGGGTGATACTGCAAAGCAACTAATCAAGTAAGTTCGAAAATCTCAATTGGATATTATAAGAAATTTTAAATTGTGTGTGGTTGATGCATACATTCGATGAGCTTAGTGGCCATTCAAAAAAAAAAAAAAAAAAAAAGTCTTTTGCTAACCTTTTTTTTTTTTTTTTTTTTTGAGGCAGCATCCTCACTAGATCCACATAATAAAAATATTTCTATTGCATTGAAATTAATAAAGGAATTCAAATGTAATTAAAGCCTTTGAAAAAGGAAAATATGATTTAGAAATTCATAATTTTCAAAATCATGATTTTAGACAGATTGGTAATGATAAATTAATTGATTTATGGTGGAAAGAAGTAGAAAATATTTTGAAAAACACTCCTCTTTCAAGGATGGAATTTACACTTTTAACATATTTTCACGGTCCAAATGTAGAAAGTAGCGACAGTATCATGGATAATATTATTACACCTGGTAGTAGTAGAATGAATATATCAACATTTAATGCGGTGCAGTGGTGAAATATGAGCTTCGCTCGCAGAAAAGACATCTGTTTCTATGTTTTAAAAACAAGACTTTCTTAAAGAAAATGTTGATGCAAAACTAACCAGGAATTTTAGGAATGAACAGAAGATATATTTTAATAAGCTTAAGGCTCTTCACACACCGCCGCCGGAAGCCGAAGCTATTGTTATTCTATGGGAAATTTTTCTTTACAAATAACTTATTAACTAATACATATTTTAAAATTCTGTTCTCATAGTCAGAAAATTCCCAGCTGTTAAATTAACGGACCTTTTTTTAAAAAATATATTTTCTATTTATTTGTATTTTATTTTGAAGCTGCAAAACGCGAATTTTCAATTTGTGAATTTTTTTCATTTTGCAATTTCAAAATAAAATATTAAAAATTAAAAAAATACATTTTTAAAAAAGGTCCGTGAATTTCACAGTTGGGAATTTTCTGAATATGAAAACAGTTTAAAATATGCATTAGTTAATAAGTTATTTGTAAAGAAAATTTCCCCATAGAATAACATTGGCTCGGACTTCCGGCGACGGTAAGTGAAGAGGGCCGTTAATCGAAAGAAATTCTGTTTGAGAAGAGAGAAACAAAGAACAATGCTAATAAGGATAAAATTCTAACAATAAAAGCTGCAAAAATGTTGTTTGCGGACTCAACCAAACGACAAAGATTGAATCAGAGAAAAAAGGTAATAAATGACTTTAAAAAGTCGAATGTTACTTGTATGTCCGAAATTGTAAAGTCCAAAGGCCGTTTGTACCAAATTTAAATAGTGAAGAATTCAATTCAAGTGCAGTTAAAAGGAAAAAAGTTAAGATTGAAAATGAAGCTGCCAATGAGATATGCAAAGACGTTTAATCAGAAAAAAACATTAAAAATGCCCTCTGAACTTAATTTAAATAGTAAGACTGTGAAAAATATTTCAAAACCTGCCAGTGTTATAATCAAAGAACAAACAGTAAAAAAGTTCTTCTGAAAAAATTTTAATAAGAGTAAAAATTCAGAAAAATAAAGAGCTAACTATAAAAAAGATGTTTATACAAGCAAACAATAAATACAAAAAATATACATGTTTTATAGTGACAGTGAATTTTTGTAATATTTTTACTTTATTTTTTAAATTAATTCAATTTGTGTTAAAAAAAAAAAAAAAAAAAAAAAAATAGTAATCGAAATTTTTAGTTTTGAATTTACTTATTCGACAAGCTCCAAATCACAATTACAATATTTGGTTTGTATATCTATATGCTTGCAAAGATTCATTGGGTAGTTTTTTTTTTTTCCCTTATAAAATACTCAGAGTTCCATATTACCTTTTTTTCATAACAATACTAATTACAATTTCTATTATTTACAACAAATTTAACAGTATAATTATTTTATTGTCTGTAATTTAAATATAAATATATACAGAATTCATGTATAAATATCATACATTTTACTTCGTGCCCCCCCCCCCCCCCCATTTTTTATTCACGTATGATTCTCTCTTGGCTTATTTTTTTTAGTTCACGCGCGAATTTCTCTTTCTTGCTATTTTTTTTTTTTTTTTAATTCACGCCTCATTTTCTTATTATATTCTTTTTTTCGTTCACGCATGATTTCCTTTTTTTCTTTTTTTGAGTGGTATCTCCGTTCTATTTCACATACTGTAGATTTTATAAGGATAGGAGGAATAGATTTTAGCACTGGATTTTTTCCTTCGAATACCTTATAAAATTCTTCTAAAATATTTGCAGCTACCTGTTTATTATTGTTCTTACATTCCACGATAAGTTCATTTAAAACTTTATTTATCTCTTCAATATATTTTCGACCGAAATGATGCGGGGGTGAAAAGCAACCATGCGAATTGCCTGTTATTAAATCGTTCAGCGTCCTTCCTTCATCATCAATATTTACAGCAAAGGAAAGCAGCTCCTTGAAAGTACTGGTATGACTATAGGAATGTGCAATGTACAGAATGTTATAAAATCGTTCATCTACGATTCCAGCTCCGAGTCGTTCATCTCCGACAACCAGATGCCAAAACTTGTCATTTGTGTAGGACTTCTTAGCATCATTTAAAATGTTTTTAATTTCATCACTGTCATTTCGGATAATAAAATGTTCCAAACTGAACCTGTCACAATAAAACCTAATTTCCTGTAGTAACTCTTCTTGAATATCTTGATAGTTATTTTCTTTCACCTTTTCCTCCAGATGAGACAAGCATGTTTTATAGTCGTAACTACCCTTATCATTAAAGTTAATGAAACTTATCAACATGCTCTTGGCATAATGAAACTTAATTTTCTGTAGTAACTCCATGTCCACATTTTTGTTAGCTTGATATTTTCCCTCGAGAATTTCCAGAAGATGAGACAGTATAGCATCATGACAACTGTCAGACATTATGTCTAAAACAGTCCTATTGTGGCTACATGCAGTAAAAATTAATTTCTTAAATATCTCGATGTCTAAGTTGACCGATTCATTTAGAAGAAACTGCAACCAACTCGTATCAGATGTCCGTCTTACACGATTTAAAAAAGAAACACGTGTTTCCATTAAATTCTTTAAAAGAATACTTCCAATTTCTTTACATGATAACAACTGCTTCAGTGTCCTGTTATCATCTTTAATATCTTTAGCTGCATTCAGTAACATTTCTATATGGTAGGCACTTCCTCTATAAATAGCTATTATTAAAGGAGGAACTCCATTTTCATTTAAAATCATTTCCTTAAGTGTTTTATTATTATCGTTCACTGTTTTTGCAGTGCTAATTAATTTTTTGCAAATATTAATACATCCAGTAAACCCTTTACTGTGTAACGAGTGAATGATTGACCATTTCAAAGACATGCATAAAACATTATGACCGTTATGATCACAAAATAGTAATAATCGTTTGAGAGTTTTTTCGTCGTCTTTAAATTCATGACATGAAAAGCTTATAAACTCTTCGTTTCCGTATTCTGATGCCATAAATAAAGAACTGCGATTTTCCATTTCTTCAATAATATCAAGATCAATATCTAAGATATCTTCAATAATATCTAGTTTGTTTTCAGCTCTATTAGTTAGCTCCTTTTTTTCATCGTCTTCAAATTCATGAAATAAAAATCTTACAAACTCTTCGTTTTCAAATTCTGATGTTCCAATTAAAGAACTGAAAATTTCCTTTTTCGTAATAATAATATCTAGTTTGTGTTCTGCTCTATTCAGTAGCTCCTTAAATATTTCACTTTTCGTTGTTACTGTAATTGCGTCATACAATACATTATAATAACGAGGTGAAAAATGAAGTAATTCCTGCAGTTTAGCTTTTGAAATACCTTCAGCAGCATCTAATAGTAATTTGACTATTTCAACATCTTGTGTGCAAAATGCTTTGATTAATGTAGTATGCTCATGTTCAATACGATGAAAAAGAAATTTTTCCAAAATATCATCATGTTCTTTAAAGCTGTTTAGCAAAAAACGAATTATACTCTTATTCTCTTCTTCAATTGCGACATCTAAGATTGATTTCTCACTGGAAGGCAAAACACTTTTTTCTTTAGAACAGTTTTGCGAAAAATGAAATATATTTTCTTTTTCAGACCTGGCGTCTGAAATGGATCGTTTATCACAAGTCAAGAGATTATCTTTTTTTTCTCTGCATAACTTTTCAAAAATCATCCCATAGTGTTTCAAAATTTCGGGAAAAGTTTCACTCTTTGAAATTAACTCTAGTTCCAAGTTAATGAAAGTACGAATCAGTTGATAATCTCCTTTCATTAAAATTTCTTGTAGGAGGAATATTTGTTTGTTTACATTTGGTAATTTATTTGGCCCTTTTTTTATCCACTGAATAAATACTTCGGCAGCAAAAAAATCTCTAAAAGATTCATGAATAAATTCATGTTTAAATTCAGTATTGGTACCATGAGATACAACAATGCCTGCTGATAATATAATATTTTTCAAATCATCATCTGTAAATTCTATTAAATTATTTTGAGATTTTAAGCTCAAAATTTTAATTTTGGAAATTTTTTTACAATACTGATAAAAAAAATATTTATATTGGTATTGCCATAGTCTTTCATTAATCCCCATCTTTTTAAAATAAATAAAATATTTTCTGTCGAGAAAATTTTTGTATGTCTCTGTTATATTAGTCCCCAAATATATAAAATCTGGATATGGTTTAACTTTATTTTCTACCCATTCTTTAAAATGGCTTATGGAACCCTCAAGCATTAAATATAATTGTAATGGTGTTCCTATAAATTTAGATGCATTACCTTTGAAAACTGATGACATTTTCTCTAAAAATTTATCTGTGTATGTACGAATGGTCTTATTTTCTTTACTTTCCCCAAAAAGCTTTTCAAACATTTCCTCAGATAAAATCAAACTCGAATGATCTTGCAGATAATTTTTTATGTATGCTATTTTATCGTCTTTGTCCATCGGATTAAACACAACAGCAAATGTCGATAATTCCTTTTCTAAAACATCCTTATAATGTAGACGAGTAGTTATCCATATTTTTGCAGACGTTTCATTTTTTAAAAATTTCAACAATAATAATATTTTGTTCCTATCCTCCTCATGTAAGACTTCATCGAATCCATCAAAAGCTATAAGTAATGGCTTTGAATTATTTTCTTTTTGTTTTTGCAAAGCAATGCCAAGAAGGTTTCTTCCAAGATTATGATTCAATTTTGTATCAATTTTTGACAAAAATTCAGCGACAGTAGCAATATTTTTGGAATCATTTTCTAATACAACCTTTCTTATAGCCTCTACATGATCTTTTAGATTTATTTTAATAACCCAGTGCGTTTCAATAAATGACTCCGATGAATGCTTTAATTCATATAGTTTTGTTAGAGTGGTAGTTTTTCCCATACCTGGATCGTCAGCAAAGATGACTACTTTTCTGTCTTTAATATCCTGAATTAAATTTCCTTCTTCAATTAAAAATGTTTTATTTTCATCGTGGTCAATATATACTTCCAAATTACTTACTGAACCCTGAGAGTCGCACCAAATAAATTGCTCTTCTTGAAACTTAAGCAAGTGTACAATATGATTTTTTTCACAGAATTTTTGAAATGCTTCTCGTGCATCAGTTTCTTTAGAAAGGTAAATAATTTTACAGTTTTTACAATTATGATTAAAATTTTTATTCTCGAATATATTTAATAAATAAATTAATTGTCGTTGATTAATCTTCGAAAAGATAAATATTTCAGGAAGATTCTCTTTTATTAACAGTTGTTTTACATCTTTGTTAATAATAACACTTTTGAATTTCCTCTGTATATAAAATTTAGGTATATAAATTTGTTGCAAGATAAATTTTAATCCATCTCTCTCACCTTGAATATTAATAAAAAATATGTTTTTATTCGGATACTTATGACAAACTTCTTTAAAATTTTCATTATTGAACTGATCATCAGCCAGTTGTATTTTATTTTCGCTGCCGATGTCGCCCACCTCATTTTTAATCTTTTCTTCTTTGTGAATTAATCCAAAATACTTAATCAATTCCTTTAATTTTTCTTCTTTACTTGTTCCACATATTCCTTGAAAAATATATATTTCGCTAAGATCTGAATTTTGTTCTTCAAAAATGGAGAGTGATAAGCATTCTGAATTTTCGTCTTCATATGAATCATTTGTTTCATCTGTTTCTAATAATTTACGCTTTAAAGTTTCTGGATTTATTTCTTCATAGAGTGTAGCAAATGCACCTTCTAAACTACTCGTTCCCAACGGCCTACTTCCAACTTCAATCTTTTCATTCTCAAGAATTTCAATCATAATATCTGCTATATTTGCATTACTCGAAATTTCATTTTCAGACACATAATTTCTATAAGTGTGCCAGTCTTCAAAACCAGTTAAATTTGCTAAACTCTTTTTTTCCTTCTGTCCTTGAAACACAATTAATTGTTTATGCAAAGGATTTACATTTTCGTTTGGCTTAAAATTATTTAATTTTATATCATCAGTTTCTTCATCATATAATTTTTCGTAATCGCAATCATTTTGGAAAAGCTTTTTAAAATAAAATTTGAATTTCTCAATCAAAATGTTAGATTTGTCCTTTTCAATAATAAGAATTATTTTTTTGTCAGATTTTTTTCTGATTATTCCAGAAAAATGTTGAGAAATTATTTCCGAATTTTCTTCATCAACTGCATTTCTACATTCGATGATTAATAAATGAAAACTGTCTGAACTAAAAGCTTTTTCTACTCGTTCTCTGTGCTCTAATAAACAATTCACTTCCATATAAATTTGACCATCTGATGCTCGGTAATTTTTATTTTTTAAGATTTGCAGTATTTTTATTGAACTCAACAGAGTTATTTTAGAGTAAACAATTAACAGTCGATGTTCCACAACTGCATTATCTTTTTCATTGTTTAAAAAGCTAACAAAAGTTGGCTCTAGTGCTATTGGATATTGAAACTCACCATATTGCATAATTTTATTTTTATATGTTAAACTCATTACAGATGTATAGATTACTTTGAATTGATCTTGAACAAGCCCTATGATTTCTTCACCAGATAACCATTTTTCTTTATGATGACATTTTATATCGATTCCAAGTGCTTTTTCTATTCCGTCTTTCAGTTTTTCATCCATGTCATAAAATTTTTGTAAAATTGGTTCCTTGCCTTTTGCTTTTCCGGAAAATATTTGGTCTAATAAGTCTGTTACATTGGGATTATTTGCTATGAGCACGAAGCATTTTAAGAAGTTATCTATGTCGGCTTCCTCAACTGCTTTCCATTCACTTGGCAGATTTGTTTTTTTTCGTTCAATTTCACCAAAATTTGATGTCACTTTTAATTTTGCTTTCTTTAAAATTTCTTTTATTTCATCATCGCTTTTATCCCTTCCTGCTTCCTTATAAAATTCTCTCATGGCTTCATACGTAGCATCTCTCAGTTCTCGCTTTGATCCTGTTTCTTCATTGTTTAGAAATTCTTCTTTAAAAGTGGCCATGCAATATAATTTTTCAATGATCTCTTTTCCTATTGGAACCTGATAGATATTTACAGCAGTTCCTTCTATACCCAAAATATTACTTTCATCAATTTTCGAAAACACTTGTTGCGCCAATTCTGCGGCTATTTCATGAAAAGAACTTTCCTCCTTACTCGGCAGTTTTGTATTTTCTAGTTCAATTTTACCACATTGTGGTATCACTTTTATTTGCACTTTTTCTAAAATTTTTTGTAATTCCTCATCGCTTTTATCTCTTGCTGATTCGTCAATTTTTCTCATCTCTTCGTATATAGCATCTCTTAGTTCTTGTTTTTGTCCGGGTTTGTCATTGATTAAAAATCCTCTTTTAAATCTGGCCACGCAATACTCCTTTTCAATAACCAATTTTTCTATTGGAACCTGATAGACATTTACAGCAGTTTGTTCTATTGCCAAAATCTTTGCTTTATAACTTTCCCATGCCGTGTGTTGCGCCAGTTCTGTAGCTATTCTATGAAGATCAGAACTTTTTTTAAATACATTCCGGATTTTATCGGTTATATTCTCTAATTGATAACATTGATTAGTTTTTTTTGTAAGTAATGTTAATTCCTTAAAAGATAGACCAGATAAAATATTATCATCCTCAAATGGATTCGACTTAACCAGGTAATTATCTAATATCCGTGTGTCAACACCAATATTTGTGTATATGGCTACATATTTAATTTCCCCTCTTCGGAGCTCTTCATTTCTAGAATTTTCTAGCTCTTCTCTAATTCTGAGAAAAGACCTAAAATACTTTTGCAAATTAAAATACCTGTGAAGGTGTCCGTTGCTCCTCCACTCTTCAGCAAATAAATCTTCGTCTTTTATTTTTTCCTTTTCATTCTTTAAGTGCTTCGCTTGAATAAAAACTAATTTTTTATTATCATGCTCATCTTTGAAACTAAAAACAATATCGTCAAATTTTGCGTCTTCCATCTCAATTTCTCTACCAATGGAGAATTGCTTATCTTTAAATACGCCATTACTATAAAGTTCGTATCCTTTCTTTGCCAGAAACATAAATAGTAATTTTTCGTACATTTTTCCATATTCTGAACAGTCTTCATCTTCAGATTTCTCCTCTGAAGTACTTCTAGTTTCGGATTCTGGAGTAGACATGTCGATGTCTAGACGTGCAAGAATAACAGAGCTGTTGTATTATTTGTTGTTGCTTGTTGTTGTCACAATGGTCATGTACAGCGTTGTTGCCAAATATAATATGTATTATATACCTAAAATTATAGGCATTTTAATATGTAGAGGTGAAAAGAAATCAGTTATTGTTTATATTTATTGCTGCTTACCTCTTATTCACAATGATAATTTGCAAAGTTTCTTACTAACTATAATATATTGCACTATATATCTGTAATCTCACTGAATGTTTACGTTAAATAAAAGAAGTTGTAAAAATATGCTTCGAACAATTGTTTATTTGTTCTTTTTTGACAATCTCCTTTTTATGTATAAATTATAATAAAAGTACAAATTTGTTTTGATAATTTATGCAGCATTTATACATTTTTTCATACCTACAAGAATATTTTTTCCAGAATGATGTTTATTAACCTGAAATTTTATGATACATAGTAGTGCAATACTTTATTTTTTGGTAAATTGATCGATGTAGCACTAACTGGTTCACAACAGCAATCGAGTCGCGTGCATCTACTCCAGTAGTGTATTGAATTTTCTGAATGGTGCCTTTAAACTTAACATCTTCATCTTTAGATTTTGTCTGTGAAACATTTTCAGTTTTACATGATGGAATAAAAATTTAGATAAGTTGAGTTGATTACAAAAACAGTAGAATTTTTATAAATTTTTCATTGTTTAACTCGTATTCACAATGATAACGTACAATGTTTTGGCCAATTATAATATATTGTACTACACATCTAAAATCTCACTAAATCCTTATATCAAGTTGATATATGTAAAGGAATGCCGTCAAAATCTGATTCGGACAATTGTAGAAAGAATGATCATACGTTCCGTTTTTTCACGATCTCTTTGTATGCATAAATATTAATAAAGTACAAATTTGTTCAGATAATTTCTGCAGCATTTAGGCATTTCCTCATCTCGAGACATATTTCGCCAGGATAGTGCTTTTAAAATGTTAAACTTTGTGACAGTCTTAATTTTTGTTACTAAAATCATCAATATAGCAGTAGCATCAAAATGGCAACTGGTACGCATCCATCTTCTCCAGCTTTCTACTCAATTTCCTCCGGAATCTCTTTAACCCTAAAATGAGAAATACGTTTAGAAATTAACTAGAAAATCTGACCTTGATATGAATGTAAATTATGATAGCAACAAAACTATTTAAAATGGTATAGTTTATGTAATTTTTCACACATTAAATTAGTTTGAGAAAGAAAAATTTGCAGATTTCTCAGCAAAAATAATATTTTTTTTTCAACAAATATTCTGCACACTAATTTAATAAATATATAATTAGCAATATTCTTAAATATTAAACTATTCAATTGTCATCAGCCACAATGTCTACTGCTTCTAAACTGCTATAAAAATGTGTCCATTTGTAGTAGACAACCTGGAATAAAGTGGGTTCTGGAATGTAATTTTTGGGAGGGGCTAAGATTTTTTAAGATGTTATTCCAAATTACTGAAAAGGTACAATTGTAATATTAGTGTGCATTCCATCGATACATTAAAATGCATTATCAAATTGTTACAATAATATTTGTTATTATTATAAGGAGAAATTTTAAAAGATTGTTAAAATATATATAGTATAATACATACATTATCAGGCACAGCAATTAAGAAGTCTATGGGGGGAGGGGATTATAATCAGTTAAAATTAAAAAATAATAATAATCTATACATTCATCAATAATTACTTACGAAATTTGAGCATAGTTTTATTTATTTATTTTTTGTACGACAGGACTATTTTTTCAGACAACGATTGTATGTTGTCGCCATTTATTGTATTACACCTTGAATGAATAAGCAAACATTTTTTTTTTTAAATTATTAATATAAAATGTATTATTATTTTTTTTTAATTATTAATATATATTTTTGTATTTATTTATTTATTATTATTATATAATTTATTTATTTATTATTATCTTTTATTATTAATACATAATATATTATTAAATATAAAATATAAAATTATATTATTAAATAAATATATTATTATAATTAATAACTATTATTATTAAATGTAAAATCTCGTATGTTACAAGACAATAATTGTACCTTTACAATCATAAATAAACATTCTTTCGAATGGTAGACATATTTTGCATATCGCAACCCTGTACAGAGGGGGATCGCTTTTCAAAAATGCATGAAAATATCTACCTTCCTTCCTTTTTTCCGCGGAAAACTTTCGGATGTCCTTGGAGAAACTATTTACAAGTTGGCATTTAGAGTGCCTTTATTAACACGATGCTTTTAATAAAGTTGATATAAATTTCTAACTAAAATAAATGTGTTTATTCGATTATAAGGCAAATATCGATACTTTTGCGACGCTACGGTTCCTTTTGTTCACGAAGAAATGAAGTTGCAAAAAAAAAAAAAAAAAAAAAAAAGGACAGTGGCGGCAGTAATTTTCTCTAGGCTTAATACTTCTCCGGGAAATACATCTAAATTATTATTATTATTATTATTACTTTACTTGAATAATTCAAAATTTTAAATAAATATATTTCGATTGACGACTATTTTTGGTACAGCTTTAGTATGGGACCTCCTTGGCGATTTCAGTAAGTAAAGACATTGGCAAGAACTCCCTAGGCGATTTCAGATTTTATTTATTTATTTATTTTTGTCATTTTAGCGATAAATTGAAATGGTTATTGCAATTGAATAAGTAAAGACTTTAGCATGAATCATCACCAAAGTGGCAAAAGTCAAATAAAAGTCGCCATGGGTGTTCTGTATTAAAGCTGTGTCTACATTAACATTTGTGGACCACAAATCAAAAGATTGAGTACTTAATTAATTGGAATTAATATTTAATAATAATAAATCGAAGCTATTATGATGTCAGTTTTACTAGAAATTTTTTATGATACAGGTTTAAATAAAAATAAATTTATTTCCTTAAAAAAACAACTTTTTTCTTGATAGTATATTTATATTTATTTAATTTAAAATTAAAATGAGGTTTTTAATTATTTTTTTTTAACTAATAATTCTATTGAACGAAAAATTGCGGCGTTAGATACATTTTTGCAAAGCGAGTACTATAGTAAGCTTATTCATCACAATGGAGCAATGGGTAGCGTACTACGTCATGGTTACATAATAGTTACGTCACTGATCGATGACAAAATCCAAAGCCATCTGGTGCTGGTGGTACCTAAACTACTCAGGCTAAAACTGCACATACTCGAATAGAATTTGTTTACTCACGCGATGCTCCATATTTAAAATTAAAATAGAATTGTGTTTGAACGAATGTACATCTGAACGGAAAAATTCATGTATTTTTAAAATATTCATATTTCGCATATTTTCCCGGATTTTAATATAAGTAATATATATTAAAATTAATTTGTAAAAAGTATACTTTTTCAATACTTACAATTTATATAATTATTGAAATCTTAATCTCTTCAATTTTTCATTCCTTACGGATTAAGAGAAAATCTGTGGAATTTTGAATTCGGTTGCTTTAATTTGTTATTAGGTTAAAATAAGTTAATGTATATTATATTTGTTCCTTTCTAAATGTTATTTTAGTTATAGAATGGGTTTTAAAGCGATTACAAACATATTTTGTTTGGATGCTAAAATTTTTACGAGTGATTTCTTCTGCGTCTGACTAATTTTATGGAACATGATATAAGGCTTTTTTTAATAAAAGAAATAATGATAAAGTCATCGTTTATAAGCTGTTCCTTTTCCGAAATTTTAATTTCGAAAAATGCGTGTATTAATATTTTCTTCTTGAATTACTAATACATGAATTTTTTCGTATTTACAATGCAATTTTCACCATTAGAAGATCGATAAAAAGAATTATATTTTTCACTAACTAATTCTGGCTGTAAGTGAACAATGTAAATGTTATTATGTTTTTGAAATTATTAGCGAACTTCTAACATATTTTGTATTCAATTTCAAATGTACGCTAATTTCAAGTAAATAATCACATTGTTCATTTAGGGAGAGAATTAATTCTTGTTTTCAATAAAAAAACACAAGACATATCATTTTTAAAGAAAGTACAAAAGGGGCGGGTTTTTTACAGCTTTAGTTTGAGTACCGCAGCCACTGCATGACGGGAAACGCTGATATCGAGTTTACTGTGCGACATTTTTTAACATTGTATGAACGAGCTTACTCTGGAAAGTTTTGGGTTTTTGTCTGATCAGTAGGTGTCCCAAATTATGTAGCGATCAGTGGAGCGATTTACATTGTATTACGAAGTAAACCTGATAAAACACGACATCCGTTTTATCAAAATAATATCGTGGCCCAGAAAATATTTTTGGAGTGGTCGTACCTACCATCGTTTTTGAGGCTCTTGCTTATTCATTATATTTAATGATTTTTTTAATTAAAAAATTGAAACGCTTAAATAAATATATTTCGATTAGCGACTATTTCCCCCAAATAAAAACCCTGGAGAAGTATTGTAATACTTTCTAATGAAATGTAAATAATATTTAATTAAAAAAGAAAGAAAGAAAGAAAATTGTTTGAGATTATTCTTTTAGATGAAAAACTGATCAAACTTATCTTGTTCGGGACTTGAAGTCGCTAGTGTCCTGTTATTTACCTGGAACAAATCATAGCAGAATCCTGATTTTCTAGAAAACTGCCTTATATATATATATATATATATATATACGCACACGCACACATATATATACAATTATGGGTTTGAGATAATAAATATTTATTCGCTGATCTGTATATATATTTTTTATCAATATAACTTAAATACAAATAACTGCAGTACTCTCAAATTTGATAATTTTGAAGTTCGTATGTGGTTGCCACATCAAAAATTTTGATTAAGATTGGAAAGTTTCAAGGCAAAACAATAACGGCTTTGATTTATATATGTACAGTCGGTAACAAAAGTGTCCGAACACTAGCAAAAATTCCTATATAAAAAAAAGTACACGTAATACTGTTTTGTTAAATAAATCCTTGTCGAATCCAGGGCATCTATTCTCCGACCGACTATACCTCAATTGCGACTGTGGCAGTCGTTATTTTGATCACGTGACGTCACATTCCGACTGTTGATTTGACGACTGTCGTTGTTTAAGGACTGTCGCTACGGCAGTCGGATCGGAGAATAGATACCCTGTTCTTAGTTAGTCTAAGAACAGGATTCAATAACGATTTATTCAGCAAAACTCTATTAAGAGTATACACAGGAGTATACACAGTTTACATAGGAATTTTTGCTAGTGTTCCGACACTTTTGTTACCGACTGTATATGTAGGCATAGACGCCGACTTTACAAAATTTCAGAAGGTGGGGGGGGGGGGGGGGACTTAAATGGTGTTGTGCTAAAATCGTACGTGTGAAAATCGGTCTCACTGCTCTTTTCTCACGGTAAAAAAGGTGACATTTATTTTGCAGATCGATTTTGTGATGCTGCGAAATTGTGACCCATATTTTCATTCTAAGATATTCGAATTATAAACTGTGTTTTAATTTCAATATTAATTGTCGAAAATGTAAAACTTTAAAATTAGGATTTTAAGAACAATTTGCTTTAAATGATCTTCAAATGTTTCAAGAAGCATATTCGTTTGTTGATAATTTTCTTTATTTCCCGATAAATGATATAAAAATAAGTTCTCTCTCTCTCTCACACACACACAAAATCTTATAGTATAAGTACTACAATAAATTTGTCAAGTGTTTATAAATATATCAAAAATTGAATGCCTAAAAGTAATTACGTATGCAAAAGAAAGAAAAATGATAGTGTTTTTGGTACTTCAATTCTCTCAAATACAGCAGCTGTTGCGACAGAAAGAAAGAAAAAGAAAAAAAAGATTAAATCTCCAAATCATTTTGAGTTGCGACCACTTCATATTTCACAGTAAATATGATGAATTTCATCACTGAATTGGGAAATTACACGGTTCGTCCTTACTGTAATTTTCTGAAAAAAAAAAAAAAAAATGAATTTAATCAGACCATTATTTAGGAATATATTAAATATCTTATTTATTTATTTTTTATTTTATTTATTTATTCTTTTTAACTAAACTTTTCCTTTTACTCTTTTCTATATGATTCGTAAAAATGTCCGACATTTGGTTTTGATGGATTTATACATTTCGAGAACTTCAGAGCACAATTTGACAATTTATAGAAAACGTCTGTCCTCGTCTGTGTGTGTGACAAAAACTTTGTGGCGGCTGTATCTCAGGAACTGCATCAAAGAGTTACATATAAATTTATATGTCGATGTACCTTGACCTAAATTAGTGTCTATTAATTTTTAGTGTCAATAGCTAAACATACGCGCTGCTCTACACAGTGGTGGATCCAGAACTTAATTTTTAAGAGAGGGAGGGGGAGGGCTGTTATTCCAGATCAATGAAAAATTTACAGTAGTAATGTTAGTACGCATTCCGTAGATACATTAGACTGATTTAATAAATTGTTGCAATAATTTATTTATAATTATTATAACGGAAAATTTTGGAAGATTTTTCAAAAAAAATTGTGAACAATACTTGCAAGCATGCTTGTATGTAATATATTAACGGAAACTGCAATTAAAAATATTAAATGTAATTAAGCTGTCTATGGTAGAGGGAAAGTAATAGCCATAAAAAAAAATCTGGAGTGACTCCACTCGACTTTCCGAACATTGAGTAATTAACAGTTTTGTAGATAAAGTAAAGAAAGAGGAGTTGTTAAACAAACAAAAGAGAGAAAACCATAATAGAGTGTTTGAGTATTTTTCTCTATCTATTACACGTTGTTTTATTTAACGCTACTGAACTTTGAGCCCATAGATCATAATGACAAACAAATTTTCGTTGTGTCCCTGTAAAAACCTATAAATGTTAGATTCACCAAAATGCTTATAGTTAGTGCAACAGTGATTTATAATACTCATATAAATTTTCAGCTGAATTCAATAAGGCGTTTAGATGCTATCGTACTTTTAAAAATTTAGTCCCATAGGCCATAATGATAAAGAATTTTTCTTTGTGTCCCTGTAAAAAAACTGTAAGTGCTAGATTCACCAAAATCTATACAGTTAGTTCAACTGTGATCTATAACATGTGTACAATTTTTTTGCTCGGATTAATAAGGCGTTTAGACACTATCACATTTTTAAAAATTTGGCCCCATAGGCATAATGATAAAGAATTTTTCTTTGTGTCCCTGTAAAAAAACTATAAGTGCTAGATTCTCCAAAATCTATACAGATTGAGTATTTGTGATCTATAATATGTGTATAAAATTTTTGCTCAATTGAATAAGGCGTTTAGATGCTATCGCACTTTTAAGATTTTGCTCCCATAGGCCATAATGATAAAGAATTTTTCTTTGTGTCCCTGTAAAAAAACTATAAGTGCTAGATTCACCAAAATCTATAGGGTTCGTACTATGGTGACTTACAATATGCGTACCAACTTTCAGGTTAATCGAACGAAGCGTTTAGACGCTAGCGTGTTCACCCACAGACATACACACATACACACATACACACATACACACATACACACATACACACACACATACATACATCATCGTAAAAATAGTGAAAACGGACTCAGGGGACCTCAAAACGTATAGAAACATCAAAATCTCGAATTCGGATTTTTGACATGATTACAATACTTTCCTCACTATAGTGTTCGGAAAGTAAAAAAAGAAAAAGAAAAAAAATTATGTAATAAATACACCTAACAATGGTTACTCACAAAATTTGCACGTAGTTATGATTAGACGTCGTTATTACCATTTGTACAAAATAAAAGTAGTAAAATCTGATTTATAGAAATAACTCTCATAGAACGTATTTCTTTTTTGGGTGGTTGTGTTTTCCCCATTTTAAATTGGGAACATCCCATAGTAAACTTCAATAACGTATATCAGTTTCAAGAAAATCTATGAATGTTTACGAAAGTTAGAGAGCTCACATGTAGACGGACAGAAAGACACGCATATAGAATAATCCATATAACAACCACTCTTAACCCTTTCTGGCGCAAAGTAATTCTGCTCATTTAAAATCAACAGTCACTGGAATTCAAGAACGATATTAGAAGCCAAGAAATAAATGAAGTTTTCCCTCTATATTATAGAAGAAAATTTCTATTAAAAAAATTCTGGGATGAGTTTCAGTACTTAGAAATTAACATGAGGCGTTGCCGCAGCGTCAACACTGTGCCGGAAAGGGTTAAACGTCATTAGAAAGTGTTAAAAACGTTCAATGCAATTCCTGCAATTTTTAATATAATAGCCATTAATGTAACTGAATATTTATTTGTGGCTCTGTAAATCTTATGATAAGCGTACTACATTCTAAAGAACTCTTTCTCTAGTGTATATGTACTGTTAATATCAATTTCGTTATGATTTGCGCAAAATAAAAATGTTAAAATATGATTTATAAAAATATCTCACGGACGCATAGGACTCATAGGACGTAATGCTTCGAAATTATTTCTGGTGTCCGTAAACAAACCAATAACAGTATTTACCTGATTTTCAATAGGAAACATCCCATAGTAAACTTGAACAACATGTATCAGTTTCAAAGAATTCTATGAATATTTAGGGGAGTTAGAGCGCATACAGACAGACAGACAAACCGAAGTCATAAACACTTTTCAATTTTGTTGCAAAGTGTTGAAAAAAGAAATACGCTGAAACCTGCGTAAGAAAGCCATTCACGATGCTGGAAAAAATGGCACTTTAAAAGAGTCGCCTTTCACTAGAAGTTGTGTAGAAAATCATACTTCAGCCCAAAATTATTAGGAATGAAATGGATTCAATTATTCAAATTTAAATTATTTGTCTATACTGCTTTGTAATAAGTTATTAATATTAGTTTTAATTTTAAATGCATTTTTTCAGTAATTTTGTTTCTAAGAATTCTTTTATATACTAGATCAAAGTCAACAGCTTAACGTCATTTCTGAATGAATAAGGGATCTTTATTAAGCTTACTGAAAATTCTTGGTTAAAAAAAAAAAAAAAAAAAAAAATAGTTTTAGTTTGTAATTTTTAATATAAACTCTTTAATACTTAAATTTTGCTATTTAAATTTAATACTACGCTCTTAAAAGCCTTTTCAATTATTACCTGAATATTGGTAGGACACAAAAAAAAAAAGCCTGAATTTCATCTGTAATACCAACATTCAAAATTATAATCTCATATTAAACACATATTTTCTCTACCGACATAATCATAGGAAATATCTGCTATAATTTCAAAATTGGAGAGCAATAAGATCAAGGCCATAGCCAAGGGTAAAAGAGGCAGGGTTAAACAATCCCCAAAACTGCAGATTTGTTGAAAATTTTAGAAAAAAAAAAAAGTCACTTTTAACACTCAAAACTATGTACTAAAATTCGACCTTCCCCAGCCCCTCAAAATTATTTTTGGCTACGGCTTTGAATAAGAGGGTTCTTTAAAGGAGTTACTTAAGGAAAGTGGTCAGTTCACAAGAGTTAAACAATATTACCTGCTCTCACAAAAATTGACAATTAACAAATATGCATTTGTGCATGGGCACTGAACAAGTTCCCGGTAAATCAACAATCTACATTGCCCGGTCAAGGTCAAACAGTATTAAAGCCAAACAGGAAATTGAAAAATGAGAAAAATTAGCCCTTATAGGAGGTAGCTCTTAAACGAAGGTGGCATTTTAGGGAGGTTTTTGATTGCTGGTGTTATTGAATTATGACAGTTAATTATTTAAAATGATTTTACTGAAAATGTTATTAAATCATTTCAATATGAATTAATTTGTTTTCCCTTAAATTTAAGTTTTGTGAATGTCAATGCTTTTTTTTTTTTTTTTTTGGGGGGGGGGGTGGAGGGTTGATGATTCACCACTGGCTCTACAGTGATTTCCACAATTTTAAGGAACACTATATCTCAGGAATTATTGCACAGAATTGCATATAATTTTACATGTAGATGCACCTTCACATAAATTAGTGTCTATTAACTTTTGATGTCAATCGTTCAAAAAGTGGTGTTACTATAGTGATTTCTGTGTTTTAACGGAAGGTTGTATCTCAGGTTCTATTCCGTATAAACGAACAAGACTTGCTAAGTGAGAAGGCCTTTGTGAAACATTATTCTGATTCAGTTTGTGTGTATATCGGTCTATAGGTGGCTACTATACTGCATAATTCTGGGAGAACAGGAAGACTGTATCTCAGATTCTATTGTATATAATTGCACAAAACTGAGTGAACCATTATACACTCATGTCCATAAATTAAGGATAATGCTAACTGAGGCAAATAAAGGTTCAGAAGCAAAACAAACATGACTTATTCATAAAGGCCATTTATTAAACGAAAGATCAAGAACAAAAACAGGTGGTTTATGTAGGATACCATTTATAAAAACTACGATTTTTGCTCCCTGAAGCAATTACAAAAAATATCTCCCTTACAAAAACTTAACATTAAATGGTTGGTATGATGGTTAATACATTGTATGTCCCTCAGGTGATGAAATACAGTCCTTACAACGCCTAGGAATGCTGAGTATTAAATTATTGATCTGATCTTGGGGAAGGTTACTCTATTCAGTAAGCATGCTCTCCGAAGTTCCGGTACACATGTAGGAGGTGGTTGACGGACTACAACTCATCGGAAAAGCATGACCTACCCATGCTCTATCGGATTTTAGTCAGGTGAGAATGCTGGCCATTCCATGCGGGTTATATATTCAGATTGTAGGCATCCGTGCACAACGTTTGCACGGTGAGGACGCGCATTGTCATCCATAAACACAAATTCTGGGCTCATGGCACCCCTAAACAAACGTACATCTTGTTCCCGAATGATGTTCCGATAAATTTGGCCTATCATTCTTCCGATTTGAACATACAGATCTGTTCTGGTGCCCAATATGACCCCACCCCCCCAAACGAGCACTCCTGCCCCACACGGTGTCGTTTAATGACTTTGTTTTGGTGGTAACGGGTACATGACGTTCTACATATGAAAGTCTGGCGTGAATCACACTGCAAGTTAAACCTGGACTCGTCGGAAAACATCACACAAGCTCACTGTGCCGCTGCCCACATTGCATGTTCTCTACTCTAAGTTAACCGCTGGCACAGTGCATTGCCGTGAGTGGAACACATCTAACAGGCCTGCGAGCATATAGTCCAATATCTTCCAAACGTCTATCCACGGTTTCTCTTGAAACTGTGGCACTCGTCTCTGCAGACAGCTGACGAGACATGTCTGATGCTGTGCTTTATCTGCTTATTTTGGCAGTTACTACCAAATACCGGTGGTCATTCGGAATAGTAACTCGTCGCCGACCAGTACTGTAACGTCTACTAGCATTTCTATCATTTTGGAATCGTTGCCAAAGCCTAGAGATCACACTTTGTGCGATTCTAAGTTCCCCCGATACTTCTATCTGAGTACGCCCACATTATAGTCGGCCGATAATTCTACCACGTAAAAAATTATCTGCATGCATCCTCTGTGTCGACATGTCTGATGCTATTCGGTTGTGGCACTGAGCGGCACACAGAACGCTTGTGAACAATTTTCCTTCTTTGCTTCCATTCCTTATCTACCCCCTTCTTACACTTTCGTCATTGTAACATCATATCGGCGTCATCTGATGGCTTCCTATAATTTGCATATTATTCTTAAAGATGTGTGTGGTATTTCCACAGGTGAAATTTTTGCATTAAAGTTCGATTTCAGTGTTAATCTGAATTATCCTTAATTTATGGGCATGAGTGTAAAACATTACACTGATTTAATTTGTGTGTATATCGGTTAACAGGTGGCTCTGCTACGCTATAATTTAGTCCCTGAATAGGAAGGCTAAATCTCAACTTCTATGGCATACAATGGCATGAAATTTGATATGTGAGATAACCATTATAAAATGAATGCTGACTAAATTTAGGTGTATTTCAGGCTACAGGTGGATCTGGTTTTGTAATTTTGCACACGGCTAAATCTCAACTGCCGTTGATTAAAACTGCATTAAACTCCATATGTAAAATATTTGTAAGAACCTATCGTTAAACTTTCGTATACAAGTTGAGCAGGAATTGCGCTGTTATTTAGAATGACGTACAGAAAAGTTTTGTGATGGCCACAACATACTACACTCCTGCTCAAGAGTTTAGCAAGATTTGTAAACGATCAGTTTTTTCAATTTAAAAATTTATCTCTGGTTGGAATGTTTTCAAACGTTGGGCACTTGAAGAACTGGGTCTTCCTCGTGTTTTTCAGTGACGACTAGTTTAAGAAATCATTTAGAGGGCCAGAGTGTTTATATAGCAATTTTGAAGAAAGTCATTAGAGCCATTTTTGAGATACGGACTTACGGTGCTACTTCCAGTTTCGGATGTCCCCATTTTGTTTTTCCAATTTTCACCAAAGTTTGGAAAATTTATCTGTACACCAGACCTTTCGCAATTCTGAAGTTTTGTAGTTCTATCTTTATTAGTTTCGGAGATATGATAGTCAGAAGATTCCGCACATACATACATACACACACACACACAGAGACTGATCAATTGCCAATAACCACATTTTTTGTACTCGGGAGACCTTAAAACATGTAAATCAGGTGAAATCTCGATATAGAATTTTTGGACCGAATACAATACTTCCATTACCTATGGTAGTAGGGTAATGGAAGAAAAAATTGGTAGAAAGTATTAAAAACGCTTAATGTAATCGAAAGTACAATTCCAGCAAATTTTTATTAATACCTCTTAATATAATTGAATATTTTTGTGTGGCCCTGTAAATCTAATACTAATCACGCTATATTCCATAGAAAGCAGTCGTTTGTGCATATGAAAAACGTATTTCAATTTCATTAAGCTTTGTGAAAATTAAAGTTATTAAAATTTGTTTTGTGGTAATACCTCTCATAGAATGCAATGCTTTGAAATACTTTCCAGTGTCCCTGTACACAAACCAGGGAGAGTATTTACTCCATTTTAAATAGGAAACATCCGATAGTGAACTTGAATAACATATTTCAATTTCATTAAGATTTGTGCTTAGTAAATTAATAAAATAGGGTTTATAGAATTACCACTCATAGAACACATTGCTTCGGAAAACTTTCGGGTGCTCCTGTAAACAAACCAGAAGACGTATTCGCTCCATTTTCCATAGGGAACATCCGACAGTGAACTTGAATAACACATATCGGTTTCAAGATATTCCAAAAATATTTACAGCAGTTAAAGCGCGAATAGACAGACAGACGAACAAAAAGACAGATACACAAATTGAAATCATATTCACACTTAAAAATTTTAGAAATTGTTAAAAACGCTTAATGTAAACGAAAGTGCAATTTCAGCAAATTTTTATGAATGTAACTGAACTTAATGTAACTGAATATTTTTGTGTGGCCTTGTAAGTCTAATGCTGATGATACTATGTTCTATAGGAAGCATTCTTTTGCGCATATGAATAACCTATTTCAATTTCATTAAGCTTTGTGCAAAGTACAGTTATTAAAATTTAGTTTACAGAAATACCTCTCATAGAACACAACGCTTTGGGATACTTTCAAGTGTCCCTGTACAAATTCCAGTGGTGGTATTTACTCCATTTTATATGTGAAATATCCGATAGTGAACTCGAATAACATATTTCAATTTCATTAAGATTTGTGCACACTAAAGATATCAAAATATGGTTTATAGAAATTCCTCTCATAGAACACAATGCTTTGGAATACTTTCGGGTGTCCCTGTATACAAACTAGTAGAGGTATTTACTCCATTTTCAATAAGGAATATACGACAGTGAACTTGAATTACGTATATAAATTTTAAGAAAGTCTATAAATATTTAAGGGAGTTAGAGCGCAGACAGACAGACGGACAGACGAACAGACAGATAAACCGAAGTCATTAACACTTTTAAATCTTGTTGGAAAGTGTTAAAAAGATAAATATATTTTAAAGACAAAAATAAATGCATTCAATTATAGAGACATGACATTACTTCATTATTTACATACATAAAAAAGGAGATCATATTAAAAAATATATATATATATATACATAAACAACATAAAAAAATTGCCAGTAAGAAAATTAATTTTCTAAAAGTAGAAAAAAAGTAGTTATTTGTACACGAGAAATTAAAATACTAATTTCCTTTTCTCATTGAAAATATCTAAGATAATGTTTTCTATTTATTTGAAGACGAAAAGTTTACTTGTTATTCATAACAACATTGACATTTATTTTATTTTATTTTACACGATGGATCACATTTTAATTTTACCGTAAAAAACGACAACATGGCAGAAAAACAATGTCATAAGAGAAACCTTTTTTAAAGTGGCAAATAGAATAACTTTCTTCACCCGACGTTTTTAATTAATAACTTCATTGTTTAAAATGATAGAAATTTCTAAGCACCTGAAATGTCTTCCTTGGAGTATTTGACAAATATTGGTATTTTCATGACGCGAAGGGCACAGCCCTCCGCGAGGCGAAGCAGTCGCAGACCAAAAATATTTCACGACAGCGACAGTAACTTTTTTTTAATACAGTCGGGGACTCTTCCCCCTGTTCGCTCCGCTCACCACTCCCGACTCGTTTCACTTATTTCTCCCTGAAGTGCACTGCTCGCTTGTTCGCTACTTTGCCTTTCACTGAATAGGAATATTAATAGTGCATAACACAGAACAAATCAGAAAAAACTCCATATTTAATGTCAAATTGAAATACACAATATTTAGTACCCCACCCCTATTTCTTAATGAAATATTATGCTAATAATAAGTCTTCTTTTTTATTTTTATTTTTTCACAATACAAAGAAATTTGTAATATCTAGACCCCTTTGCGTTACAGCTTTAGTATATGACCCCTTTGGCGACTTTGAAATTTTTGTCATTATTCGGAGATTACAGTCGGCTGCAAAATTATTCGAGCAATAGCCAATAATTCCTATATTTAAAAAGTACAAATAAGACTGTTTTGCTAAGTAAATCCTTGTCGAATCATGTTCTTAGACTGATTAAGAACATGACTCGACAAGGATTTATTTAACAAAGCTGTATTAAGTGTACTTTTTTTTGGCAAGGATTATTGCTAGTGCTCGAATAATTTTGCAGCCGACTGTAATTACTTTCTCTTACCCATAAGGAAGAGAAAGTATTGTTTTGTTGTCATATTTTCGAAATTGAGTTTTTGTTATATTTACCTTTTTTTGAGGTTTCCTGAATTCAAAAAACATATTTTTAGTGGTTGGTCAGTGTGTCTGCCTGTTATCAGTAAATCTCAAAAACAAATTATAGCAGGAAGTTCAAACTTGGTTTTCTAAATGTGTATCATGTGTATGGTGCTAAACTAAACTTTTCTTTAAGATCAAGCAAATGCTTTGTGTACAGGGACACCCAAGAGAATTCAAATACATTACGTCTCTGGGGGAAATGGCAGATAAGTCGAGTTTAACATCTATAGACTGCACTAAACTAAATGTAACGAATATATATTTTTTATGCGCGTAAAAACATGTTTCATGTGGAATATGGTATAGAAATCATCCACTGTTCGTTTACAGGGCTACACAAAAGGACTAGGGGAAGCCGAGGTAATAAGAGACAGGGGTTATAAGAGACGCAGTCAAAAAAACCTCCAAAAAATAATCTTAGACAACTTTAAAAATATGCAATATTAAGTATCATATGTATTCTTTACTACAATACACTTATTGAGAAGTTTATATCACATCTTGAATTTCTTTTTATACGATGAAAAAAACCTTCACTTTGAACTTACCCTAAAAGTTCGTGAAATTTTCTACATTTTTTGTAATTTTTTTTTGCGGGTTAGATGTTTGGGATTTATTAATGTGTAACCTTTTGACCAAGACTATGACTTTTGATGTACAATTTTTTAAAACCTTTAAAGCATTCTTCATTTACATGTTCTAGGCATGTTTCTTATTACCCCATTTTTATTTTTTGTGGGGGTAATAAGAGACATGAGTCTCTTATTACCCCCACTGTTAATTCCTGTGCCCCCCCCCCCCCCCCCCATTATAGTTCCTGTTAATTCTGCTGACTAGTTTACGAGGAGTTTACCTACTGTTAGGCCTAGTCTAAGTTTACCGAGAGAACTTTTTTTTTCACTTTAAATCAAAAAACAGTTTTACTCATTAGACTAGACCATATTTAAGGTTTATGATTATGTAAATTTATGTTTAGAATGTCTATAAGTTAGTATTTAGTCATTAATACTTCATTACATAATAAATAAATTCATTTATAATTACTATAAATTTTTTATAACATTTTGTTCGCTTGTATACACTTGAAAGATACGGTTTTTTGGCTATTTTCGACTACACTTTAGAAAATGCGTAAAATATTTTCTGCCCACTTTAAAAATTATATTGATGTTTTTGGTTAATCCCTAGGTTATGTTGATTATGTAGAACTATCATTAAGTACAATATTATATTATTTAAGGCTTAATATTAAAAGAAATGAATTTCACAAACACATTTATGACAGTTAGTTTTCGAGAAAACGTATTTTTTGAATGGTTGTAAATAATAAAAATTAAAAACTATTGGCTGATTCAGAATTGTTTCCAGGTGTCTTTTATTACCCACATGATTTTACATTGCTATATATGGACAGTTACAAGCCTGGTCTCTTATTACCCCACGCGGGGTTATTAGGAACAAGGATTTAATGAAATTTTAAATGTTTTTTTTAAACAAAAAATTTAAGTTCAAAAATCACCTAAAAAATCAAGAGGAGTCCATTTAACGAAATTAATACGACACATTTATTTCAAGTTATTTAGATTAATGGTATAGATTTTATTAATATTTTTTGTCTCTTATTACCCCTGTTGTCTCTTATTACCCCGGCTTCCCCTAGATTATAATGCGACAATATATGAAAATTGATGGAAGTGTACTTTATGTTGTGCTATGTGTTATTAATATAGGATTATATTTATGTGCACCATGCGATGTGAACATAACTTTCAGAATATATACAAGGCTGCCAATATTTAAGTCATAAAATTCTTTTTTATTTGTAAGTGGAAGTCCTGTACTATAATATTTTTCCATGTCCAGGAAAGCTGCTCAGGAATTGAAATTAAGTCCTCATAGCCATATGATAAATAATGTATTTTTTAAAGATAAATATTCATCACTTGGATTTTTGTATATTTACACGTTTTGAGGCTTCCTGAATACCGATGTCAAGTTTTATATTTTGATCTTTGACTGCGTCTGTTAGTGTAAATTAAAAACAAAATAATTTCAGGCGATCTAAATGATGTATTTTGAAGTTAATGCGTTTGTTACAAGAAAAATTTGTTCAAGATTGATAAGTTTCAAGGAATGTTGTGTATGCGTGTGAAAGTTGTTTGAAAATTTTTAAATAAACTTTTGAACTTAATAACAGTTTTGAATTCTATATAAATATAGATACAATAATGAAACGGGGTTTCAGGGAGGTGGTAGCCCCTCCCCCTCACATAGAATTATTTGTCAAATAAAGCTGTTTCGAAGCCTAATTTGAATTGTTTTAACATAGGTTTACATAACAGTACTTGTTATCTTAACCCTTTATCCAATCTGTACTTTTAGTGTTAAATTTCAGGGCAAGAAAAAGGCTTTTTTAGTGACACACCAGATTTTTTTTTTTTTTTTTTTTGGTATTAAAAAAAAAAAAAACAATATCTATTTTTTTCTAATGCCTATACTTTTAACTATTGAATTTTTCTTTCTTTTTTTTTTTTTTTTTTTTTTTTTTTTTTTTTCATTTAGGGCAGTATGTAATGCTCTCTCTATATTTTTAATGTACAGCTAAATAATTATTTTATATACTGGGAAATATTTGGAAAGAAAAAAAATATTATTATTGTTATTTATTTAAATTAGGAAAAATCTCCTACCGCTGCAATTTTTAATTTTATCTTATTTACTTCTTAAAATAAAGAAAGTTAAAATCTACTTGATTCTTTGTGAGAGTTTTAAGTGATGAATTTTTTTCTTACTATAATTAGAAATATGGTATGTATCGTAGAAATGTCTAATTCTGTAATGTTATAAAATTGACAAAGCTAAATTATAAGATGTTGTCTATTATAAGGGAGTTTGAATCTAAAATACATTTTATGCTAAAATATACCCGAAGTATTTTAAAGTATGTTTGTAAATGAAAAAGATAAATTTAAGACAAACAAATTGTAGTCAATTATACAGACATAATATTATTTCATTATTCACACACACACTTAAAAGAATATATATAGGGGTGACCCGTGTACCTAGGGCCGCTTTTTTTCAATGCCCAAAAACAGAGCCCTTGACCTGTTTAAAATTATCAAACTGATATGTACATATCTTTAAGACTAATTACTTCCAATTGGGATTAATATAAATACCTAAAATAATAAATTCCGACAAATAGAAGGTTTTTAAAAAAACTTCACTCGTAGTCCTAGGTACAACACCCTCATTGTACCTGGGGCCAGACCTTATTGTACCGAGGGCCATTCTCTCACATTTCGATTTCAATTTGTAATGAATAGAAAATAAGCATATAAACATGTATTTTATAAAAGGAACAATATCAAGTAATATATTCATTTATCATACAATGACTATCATGTTGTTGCCTTAATTTGAAACACGAATTTTTTTTTTTTTTTTTTTTTTTTTTTGTTGTTTGGGATATTCTAACAAAATGTTTTTTTTTCTTCAATTCCTTTCTTTCTTTTTTTTTCTTTTCTGGAGTGTCTCTTTGATTTCTAGATCTCTCTGGTTTTCGTTCACATCTTTTCTTTGATGCGGGAGGTTTTGCTTTAGGTAAAGGTTTTGCTTAGGTTCGTACCTGTTAAAGCATGACACACGAAAAAATGTTAGATGTTGAAGGTTTCGAAATTTCAACAGGACACGAAACAGAGACATCCAGTTCTATCATTGTTAGTTCACTTTCTTCCTGGAAAATCTTTTTTTTTTTTTTTTTTTTTTTTTTTTTAGTTTATGGAGGGATCTTGCCTTTCAGTCACATTTGAAGTTAAATATTCATTCTCACTGAATGTGTTTTGTTTCACTGGCCATATGCCAGATACACGAAAGCCTGATAGAATGTTTGCAGATGTAAAGGCCGACGGATAGGACTTGCCAACATTTTCAGCAACGTCATATATAGTGATTGGTTTACCAGGGTTTGCCAGCATCCAATTACTATAGACTGTACTGTGTTTCTTAACACTTTCACGACCGCTGACGTAGATTCACGTCATTTGAAAATATGAAACTCCACCAGTGGGCGTTTCTTTTGCAATTTGTATGTTATTTGTTTCTAAAAACATACACAATATTCATATTTGTACAACCAGTATACTATGGATGCAAATACTTTGATTAGAGAAAGTATGATCATAATGCATATCCATTTGTAATATTAATGTGAACAGAAAAATTTGTTTTGAGAAATTGTAACTTATGAGAAAAACACCCGCAGGTGGACCTTACTGTCAAAAAGACAAAAATATGCGGTCGCGAAAGTGTTAAAAGATCCGAACACACTGGCCCTAGGTACAAGGCAGCTATGCGGCCCCAGGTACAAGTTTTGTTAACTTCATTCAAAATGCTTTCCAATAAAAAATCCACATGCAGAGACGGCTAATTAAATATCTCATTTATTACTCAATATAACAAGCAAAATTATACACTAGAAATAAAATAAAAATATTTGGCTTTCCTTTGTAAAATAGCAAAAGCGATGAGCTGCAAAATTTTACTTCAAACCATGTAAATTCGTTTTCTACGTGTAACTTGTCAAAACTTTCTCCTCAAAAGTTCCAAAGAAGTTGTAAAAGTAGCAATTGGTGTTGTTACTCGTCCAATTGAGTATTAAAACTTAAAATTAAATATTATTCAAATAAAGTGGGGTGGCCCTAGGTACATGATGGCCCTAGGTACACGGGTCACCCCTGTATATATATATATATAAATACAAACAACAAATTGTCAGCAAGAAAAATAATTTTCTAAAAGTAAAGGGAGGATAGATATTTGCAGATGACAAATTACAATCATAAACTAATTTTTTTCATCGAAAATATCCAAGATAACGCTTATTTCTTTATTTCTTTATTTTTTACGCCATGATTCATATTTTAATTTTCCAGTGTTAAATGACATCATGACAGAAAGCAACGTCATAAGAGAAACTTTTTTAAAGGTGACAAATAGAGTACCTAATTAATAATGTTTTTAATTAATAACTTCGTTAATTAAGATGATAGAAATTTCTAAACAACTGAAATGTCTTGTTGGAAGTATTCGGCAAACATTGATGCCTCTCATGATGCGAAGCACGCTGCCCTACGCGAGGAGGTCCGGTCGTAGACAAAAAACATTTGACGCTAGCGACAGTAACTTTTTTAAATGTATATAGCGAAATCTAAAAAACAAATCTTTTAGCATAGCAGATTTTAACGAGTTTAATTTTACGAAAAATATTTTATTTACATTCTAGAAGATACTCCATAAGAAACAATTTATATCTGAATAGCCCATGAAGCGGAATGGATTAGAGAGCATTAGGAAGCAAGAACGAAAATTCATTGATTACGAATTCTTTCCAACTCTACGTACTCATTGCATCGTTTAACCTTTAATGTTCTTTAAGTAATTTATCGCACAACAGAGAGTCAGAAGGACAGAGAGACGCATAGATAGACTAATTGAATGCATAATCACTCTTAAATATTGTTGGAAAGTTCTTAAAATGCTTAACACAACCGAAAATGCAATTCAGCAATTTCTAACTGTTGCCTTGAATGTATCTGAATATTTTAGTGTAGCCCTTAATGTATCTGAATATTTTAGTGTAGACCTCTAAATCTGAATGCCAAACATCTTATATTCTACATGAAACATTATTTTAGCATATTAACAATAAATGCTAATTTCCTTATGGTTTTTGAAGAAGAAATTTATTTAGATGTGATTCATAAAAATGTCTTAATAAAACGCAATGCATTGCCATTTTTGGGATGTCCATGTACACAAACCAGTTGTACAGGGTCTTTTAATGCCATTTAAAATAGGGAACATCCCATAGCGAACTTGAAAAACATATTTCCTTTTGAAGAAATTCTGAAAATATTTACGACGCGGGAGCGGGTAGACAGACAGACTAAATCAAAACATATTCCTCTTAAAATTGTTAGAAAATGTTTAAAAGCTTAATAAAAATGAAAATGCAATTCCAGCTATTTCCTTGTATAGCCCTTTATATATCTTAATATTTTCGTGAGGCCCTATAAATCTTAATTCTAATGGTACTATAAACTATTGCAGGCATTCTTTTGTGCATAGAATAATTTCATTAAGATTTGTTCAACGTAAACTTATTAAAATGTGGTTTATAGAAATATCTTTTGTAGAAAGCAAGGCTTTTGAATATTTTCGGTTTCCCTGTACACAAAGCAATAGTAGTATTTATGCCTTTTTCAATAGGGTACGTCCGATGATGTACTTGAATACCATATATCAGTTTCAAGATATTCCATTAATATTTACCAGAGTTAGAGCACAGACAAACGGACAAACCAAAGTCATAAACACTTTTCAACTTTGTTGACAATTGTTAAAAACGACTATAAGTCAATATATTATAAAAATTTCTGAAAATACGTATTTCTGTTGAGAGAATTTTTTGTTGTAATGTAATTTTATTTAAAATACTGACCAGGGTAAAATTATGGTTAATATTTGGATAGTACTGCTGACAAACTTTGCCAGAATTTTTTTGGAGGGTATTCAAACTTTAGTACGTAAAAAATTTCCAACACATATACAAAATTTAGGGGGGGGGGGGGGGTTGAAACGCCTCCCCCACCCTTATTTTTTTACAGTTTTGAAACTGGGAGCTGTTTAATGGTAGGATTCGAACTCAGATGGTCTAGACGTTCGTGGATATTTTTTTAACGCCTTTTTTTTTTTTTTTTTTTTTTTTTTTAATAAAAGGGGCAAAATTTATAAGAAAATCCGCCATTATGGAGTCGATTTTCGCGACTTAAGATAATCTACTCTTACTAAAAGCTTACTATATTTTTCTTACGAGGTAAGTAATTTTGTCGTTAATTTTATGATTTCGTGTCTAAATATATATATATATATATACATACGAACAAATTTACGCGATTGAGGGAGAAAACGATATTTTTTTATCACTTTCCAACAAAAGTTGAAAAGTGCTTATGACTTCGGTTTGTCTACCTGTTTGTACTCTACGCGTATAAATATTCATAAAAATTCCTTGAAATTGATATATGTTAAACGAGTTCATTATCAGATGTTCCCAGTTAAAACTTAAGTAAATACCATTAGAGGTTTTTAGCACAAGGGCACCCAAAAGAATTTCAAAGCATTGCATTCTAATCAGAGTTATTTCTATAAACCTTATTTTAAACACCCTTATTTAAGTCATAATAAAAATGGTATTTATCATTCATATGCACAAAGATGTGTTCTATAAAATACAATATGAGTAGCATTGAGATTTACTGGGTCACACAAAAATATTTAGTTATATTAAGGGCTATAATTGGAAATTGCATCTCCGTTTGTATGAAACGTTTCTAATACTTTCCAATAAGGCGTAAAAATAATTATGATTTCAATAATTCTATCTGTTTGCCTTTTTGTCATTCTAAGCGTCCGTTCTGTAATCACTTGATTAAAATATGTTGAAGGTTAAATAATGCAAAGCAATCGTATAGTTGGAAAGTATTAATAATCTATGTGAATCTCGTGACTTTTCCTTTTTATTTAAACATCCTGTAGAATAGACTTAATTTCTTCCGTGAAACAGCAGTATTTTCTGAAATAAAACTCCACTGAATAATAAAAAATCGTTAAAAATTCAGAAAGAACTGGTATTGAAAAGTAATAAATAAAAAATATGTTCGTAAACACAACAAATTGGAAAACAAAACCGTATAAAAAATTTTTCGTGTCGAAAAAAATACCGCGATCCTTCATCAGGCGAAAAAGGATTCACGAGCGGTACAAACAAAGTGTCAGCTCCCCCCAAAAACACCGTTACCGCTTTGTTTGCTGCACTTGTGCCTGTATTGTTAACTGGCGAAGAGCTGTAATATTAGTTCGGCAGGAAACAGTTTTTACAGTTTTTTTCCCGCAACTTATTTGAGGTACAAAGTATTTATTTAGTAAAAATCATTTTTTTAAGTTGGGTTTTTCGCTTAGTTTTGAGACACAAAAGTTTCGTTTGAGCGTACTTACCATGTTCGCTTAGCAATGGTCTTTTGTTAAGGTTGCCGTAGAATATTTTACTCCGATATTAAAGAGAACTATGAAATATAAAAAGAACACAAAACACTGTTAATATAATTCTTTCCAAAAAAATGTCTGTTATATAAGTCGTTTAAGAAAGTTAGCAGTTCCACCTTCTGTCAGATAACAGTTTTCAAAATAAAATGCAAACCATGAATATCTCATGTATATGCAAGATAAATTCTCGCTGATTGATAAAGAATGATATATTTTTTTTTCAATAATGCAAGATTAAATTTGTCCGTATGATAAGAGTTGCTTGACATATGCATTGTTTTGCCCAATGTAAAAAAAAAAAAAAACTAAACGCCTTTCTCTTTATCTGGCGCAAGTGAAAATCACCAATTTCAGTTTTCATTATTGGTATGAAAACGGTTTCTTTAAAAAACAAATATGGATTTTTTTTCTTCAGTGTAAAACTAACTAGTGGATCTGCATATCAGGAGACTCAACGTTTTATTTGCATCACTACTGCGCGAACCTGACAGATGAATTTTAAATCAACCCGAAACCCGACCCGAACCCGATAAAAAAATTTTCATGAACCCGAAAACCGACCCGAAACCCGAAAAATAAATCAACATTACTTATTCATCTAAAAATCATGCAAAACAAGGTAAAATGATATAACATGATATAAAATAAAGTAAATTTTCATTGTCAGACAGTTGGTAAATTATAAAAAAACTAGTATGTTGTGGCCACCACAAGACATTCTTCTATATTTTTCTGTCAAATTCACTAAGTGCGAATAATTTATTAAAACTATTATTAAAAAGTTTATCGTGATGAATGCAAATAATTTTCATCTTAAGAAAATCTAACACTAAATATCCAAAGAGAGACAGTTTTATCGTTTATAAATAACTTCTTAAACAATGCGTTTTTATAATGGTTATCTCATGGTTCGTACAGTTATATGGCATAGAAGTTGAGATATAGCCATCCTGTTATCGATGAAATTTGCAGTATAACAGCGCCACCTATTTGCCGAGAAGCATTCAAACTGAGTCAGCATATTAAATTTTGTTTGGTGATACACAATAGAACCGGAGATATAGCTTTCCTTGTAATTGTGGAAATCGCTGTGCAGCAGCGTCACCTGTTGAGCGGTTTGCACCAAAAGTTGACAGGCGATGATATATATTAAACGGCACATACATACAAATTTATATGAAATTCTGTGCAGTAGTTCTTGAGATATAGCCTTTCCTTAAATTGCGGAAATCACTGTGTAGCAGCGCCACCTGTTGGCTGGTAGGCATTCAATTTGAATCAGCGTAATATCGCATACTGGGCGTCTCACATATCAGGTTTTGTTGGGTTATACACAATGAAACCTGACATATAGTCTAAACATCTCAAAACTTGTAAATCCGTCGAAAACCGGAACTCGAAAAATTTACAAATCTCCAATACTTTCTTCGATTGAATATAGAAGAAAGTAAAAAAAAAAAAAGTGTTATTACTGATTGTATTGAGTTAAAAAAAAAAAAAAAAAAAAAAAAAAAAAATGTTTAATAATAATGTTTGAACATTTATGTGAGTTGTGAACTTCAACATTGCAAAAATATGCTTCATTTTCTGTGTTAGTAGTTCGTTGTTTAGTTCTTACATTCTGAAAAAAAAAAAAAAAATGTATATATATATATATATATGTATGTATGTATACATTTATTTATTGCTTTTGTTTGACGTGAATGTTCATAGTAATTTGGGTAGCAGGGATATATGATTCGCAATTGAACAACTGCTTTCTCGCAATCACTTTCAATTCACACGATCAGCAAATTATCTTCTTACAGTTGCAATTTTCGTGCGTTGTTTATTTGCTCAAGAGAAGACGTTAAAGAATATTATTATTATACCTTGATGGAATCCGTATCCTAAATGTGTTTATTTTACATTACTTTTTACTTTCTTCTGTATTCAATTGAAGAAAGTAATTGGAATCGTAAAAATTTTCAGCTTCCGTTTTCTGATGGATTTACACGTTTTGAGAGTTCCAGAACACAATTTGACTAGGTATTCTTAGAAAATATGTATCTGTCTGTTTGTGTGTCTGCGTGAAAAAAAAAAAAAAAAAAAAAAAAAAAAATGTGCAACTGTATCTTGGAACTACTGCAGTTAACTGGATATAAATTTATATGCAGATGTACCTTGACCTAAATTAGTACCTATCAACTTTTGGTGTCAATTTTTTAACAAATGGCGCTGCTAGATCGCGATTTTCACAATTTCATTAAAGGCTATATCTCAGGGACTACTACACGATTTTGTATATAAATTTATATGCAGATACACTTTGACATAAGTTAGTGTCTACAAACTTTTGTGTCAATTGCTTAACAGGTGGTGCTGTTATACGTCGACTTTCGCATTTTCAGGGAAGACTGTATCAAAACTTGACATGTATCAGTGTAGCCATTATATGACATTACGCTGATTCAATTTGGATGCATATCAGCCAATAAGTGGCGCTGCTATAGTGCAATTTTCCCTGAGAACGGGATGTGGCTACATCTCAACTTCCATGGCATATAACAGTTTGAAACCCGATGTATGAGGTAAACATTATGAAGACGCTTTTTTTAAGACTTTATTTATAGAGAATTAAACTGTCTTTCTTTTCTTATATTTAGTGTTAGTTTTTCTAAATGAAAATCATTCATTATGGTAGATAATTTTAATAAATAATAGTTTTAAGAAAATATTTTTACTGAACGAATTCCTATAGAAAAATATAGAAGAAAGTTTGAGGTGGTCACAGCATACTAGCTTTAAATGAAATCACAACAAGTATTTCTTCTATATTTGCTGTAGGGTCATTCCATGTCAATTCAACCACACCATGACACCCATAGTCTCAGATTTTGACGAAACTTGGTGTATTTCTTCTTTTTATGGATTTAAATAAGGAAAAAAAATTTTTTTGCTTTATCTTAAATGGTTTAGGTTTTACAGCTTGTTAAAGATTTGGGAATTTCATGTTATTTTTCGATGAGGCGGAAGAATTGCAATTTGTTCTTTTATAAAGAACAATTTTTTTCTTCCATATTTACCAACCAATGTTGATGAAATTTTTTATGAGTATGCTTTAATATATAAGAAATGCAGGAAAAAATAAATTAAACTAGCAAGTATTTGCACATGGCCAGGAAAAAATCCTGAAATGTTATTTTGAAAAATTTTTTAATGAAATACAGAGTTCCACTCCAAATGGATTATCATCATGAGGGAAAAGGATAATCAAAATTTTTTTTTTATTATTATTGCTCTAAAAGATGTATTCTACAACATGAAAAAATAAAATAAATGGCTTTTTGCATCCTTCATTATTTTCTCTGACTTCAAATTTAAAATTTCCATTTCCCGCATTTTCTTGAAATCGCTAAATTAGAAGTTCAAATTTTAGTAAAATTATACAAAAATTTGAACCAAGATGTTATTTAATAAGTACAAATTTTGAATAAACATCATAAAATACAAGAATTTTCAGCAATTGTTTTGAGTTTAAAAAAAAAACCACGGTCCTTCGTCAGGAAAACAAAGTACGCACGAGTACTGCAACGAAAGCAGAAAATGTTATTTGTCAACTAATTTCAGTTTAAAAGATTTTAATATATATATATAATAATGATGATGATCTATTTATTAAGCATAGTAGAAGCCAAGCAACAGATACAAGATCACTGAAACACCAATGACCAATAAGATTAAAAAGAAATTTTATCAGTGAATGAAATACACTAATGTAAAGAAACCAGTTTTATTAATTATCAGCCAGCAAAACAAACGAATCAATAAAGTAACACAACAAATCTTAACTTAAAACCATAAACTTTATCAAAATTTATGAAAAAATAATTTAAGAAACATAAGATAGGAAGGAAGGAGGCAGGCGGCAAGACTTGTGACTTGCCTGTAGGGTTAAACTAGTTTCACGCCGGCAACACTCACCCAGCCTGCCACGATCAGAATAGGAGTCATATGGATTGAAAAAGCAAAATTTCAAAGCAGATGAATAACAATGAAACCACGAAGCAACAATGAAATTCACTGATCGATTACATTGTGTTTAATAGTATAATTAGAATTTTAAGGATAGTTGACAACTCAAAATGGAAGAATCTGAAATTGTACAGGAAAAAGAAAGCTTGCATAGTAATACAAAGTAAATGCAACAAGCCTTCTGCTTTTTTTTAACACACTTTGGTGATGAAGAAGACAAATAGTTTTTAATTCACAACTTAATTCTGTCCAATTTTAAGAGAGTTAAATCAGTTCCAAATAGTTTATCAAGAGTTTGCAAGGTTTTTTTCCTAACATGGTATAATAAATGACAATCACTTTGAGTCATTTCCCCCGCACTGCACTTCTCATTTTTCTAACATACTATAACATAAAAAAAATAATTAACAATAATTCTTTTCAAAATAGTATAGCCTCAATAATGCATGTTACATATACAATAGCTTGTGACTGACTAATTACATGATGCCAAGTTTTGTTTCTGCTACTGAGCAAGCTCACTTGTTTAACCCTTTAACGTTCACTACTTAATTTATTTTAAAAATTACTAAACTAATTTTAAAAATGGCTTTTTGACACGTAGCTGATCGTAAATATTTAAAAAATAACAAAATTAGCATTGTTCCTTTTTGAGAATTTTTGGTTTGAAACATCTATAAGTTAACCTTATTAAATTCAAATAATATTTAATTTAATAAATAAAACACTTTGTAAGTAAAAATTATCGACTATGAAAACTCATAAAAGTTGTTTCAGGTGAAAATAATAGTCCAGCTCTTCATTAAATGATAAAAACTAGACATGAGTGCATCATGAAACCAGCAGTTCGCACCCACATACACTAAGAAACGTCAAGTGACTTATGCATTTAGCTTCCTTTGAAGCATTATTTGTTAAATTTTGGAATAGTGCTGTTATCTACAAAGCAGAAAAGGAACAAAAGTTTAAAACCTGATTAAAACAAGGGAGAAATAATAAAAAATCTACTGCATAAAAATTGTTAAATTATGTCAAATGTTTGATTTTGCTGCGAAACCAATGATCGTTAAAGGATTAAGCATGTCAAACAAAATTTGACTTATTCAGACATCTAAACATGTACCTACACAGTAGACAGAATATCACTTAATTGTATTGTTGCAACTTGAATGGTTTGGTTGTTTACAATAAGATTAACATTTGAAATAGTAATGAGTAGTAAAATGATTAGAATTTAGATCTTGTTTTTAAAACAAAATTAAATTTTAATGCAAATTTCTATTAATTAGAACATTTAATATTAATTTAGAAACTTTTTTGTTTGTTTTGAAATTTCAGTTTAGATATAATTTTGTTGATTCAATTTAATAGCATTTATGTATGTATCTTTCTGTACATGTTGAATTAACATTCTTAAAAACTACTTTGTTGTTTTAATCATACACCACCTAATTATGTAATTCAATTTTTCATTTTATTTCAAAAACCTTTAAACTGAAATTTGTTGATAAATAACATTTTAGTTCAAAGTTTTATATAATTTTACTAAAATTGGAACTTCTAATTTGGCGATTTCAAGAAAATGAGGGAATTGGAAATTTTAAATTTGAAGTCAGAGAAAATAATGAAGGATGCAAAAAGCCATTTATTTTATTTTTTCATGTTTTAGAATACATCTTTTAGAGCAATAATAAAAAAAAAATTTTTTGATTATCCTTTTCCCTCATGATGATAATCCATTTGGAGTGGAACTCTGTATTTCATTAAAAAAAATTTCAAAATAACATTTCAGGAATTTTTCCTGGCCATGTGCAAATACTTGCTAGTTTAATTTATTTTTTCCTGTATTTCTTATATATTAAAGCATACTCATAAAAAATCTCATCAACATTAGTTGGTAAATAAGGGAGATAAAAATTATTCTTTATGAAAGAACAAATTGCGTTTTCTCTGCCTGATCGAAAAAAAACATGAAATTCACAAATCTTTAACTAGCTGTAAAACCTAAACTATTTAAAATAGAGCAAAAATATTTTTTTTCCTCATTTAAATCCATGAAAGGAACAAATACACCAAGTTTCGTCAAAATCTGAGATTATGGGTGTCAAATAATCTTTTTTTTGGTTGATTTGACATGGAATGACCCTGTATAAACAAGTATAAATGGAGGAAAATTCAAAATTCCGTTTACATAAAAGTGATGATTGAATTTCATTAAAAGTAAAGGTATTAAATAAATAAATAAATAAAAATATAAAAAAAATAAAAATAGTATGTTGTGCCCACCACAAGACTTTCTTCTTTATTTTCTAATACAAATTTTCTCAGTACCGATAATTTACTAAAGCATATTTATTAAAATTACAGTCGGTAACAAAAGTCTCCGAACACTAGCGAAAATTCCTATCTAAAAAAAGTACACTTAATAAAGTTTTATTAAATAAATCCTTGTCGAATCCTGTTCTTAATCAGTCTAAAAACAGGATTCGACAAGTATTTATTTAACAAAACTGTATTAAGTGTACTTTTTTTATATAGGAATTTTTGCTAATGTTCGGAGACTTTTGTTACCGACTGTACCTACCATAATGAATGCAGACGATTTTCATCTTAGAGAAAAATTACATTGTACAAAGAAAAACAGTTTTATTCTCCATAAATAGTACATTAAAAATGTGTTTTCATAATGGTTATTTCACTTATCAAATTTTGTACAGTTATACCATAGAAGTTGAGATATAGCTTTTACGTTCTCGGGGAAAATTGCAAGACAGCAGTGCCCCCCATTGGTCGATATGCAACCAAATTGAATCAGCATAATGTCTGATAATGGTCTTTCCAGATATCTTTTTTTTTTTTTTACACGATAGAACATGAGATATCTCTTTCCCTTAAATTATGGAAATCGTTGTATAACACCGCCACCTATTGAATTATTGGTACCAAAAGTGGAAAGACAATAATTTATATCATGGTACATCCACATATAAATTTATATGCAATTTTGTGTGCTAGTTCCTGAGATATAGCCTTTCCTTGAACTGTGGAAATCACTGTATAGCAGCGCCACCTTTTGAGAAATTGACATAAAAAGTTGATAGGGACTAGGTTATGTCAAGGTGCATCAGCATATAAATTTATATGCAATTCTCTGCAGTAGTTCCGGAGATATAGCATTTCCTTAAATTGTGGAAATCACTGTATAGCAGCGCTATCTGTTGAGCGATGCGCACCAAAAGTTGATAGGCACTAATTTATGTCAAGGTGCATTTATTTATAAATTTATATGCAATTATGTGCAGTAGTTCCAGAGATACAGTCGCAACAAAACTTTTGTCACACACATACAGAGGCACAGTCTGATATTTTCTAGAAATAGTCAAATCGTGTTCGGGACTCTCAAAACATGCAAATTCATCAAAAACCGGAAGTTGAAAATTTTTACGAATCTAATACTTTTTTCTACTGAATATAGAAAAAAGTAAAAAAAAAAAAATAAAAATAAAAAAAAAAAAAAACTTGTAAACTGCGAAATCTTTTCAATTTCCAGAATGTAAATGCGAGGTTACACTGTATATGTATTTCTTTAATTTATATATTAACAACAGTCGAGAAAGATTTATAATACTTTTCTAATTTTCATACAATTTCTTCAAAAGATATATATTAGTTCCGTTGAAGAAAAGAAAACAGATACAGATACAAATACGGATCTAGTTTTCTGGCGGATATCCGCGGATACGAATAGGAAGCTCCGGTACATGTCTGCCCACCAGCGGCCGAGCGATTCTGCGCTCGAAGCTGGTAGATGGGAGGTGTCGGGTTCGATCCCAGGTCGCGCTCATCGACCTAGCCGTTCGGAGTTTTCCGTGGTTTCCTCCGAAACACGCGTAAATACGGGCTAGGTCCACTTAGAAAGACCCAAACGGAGGGCATTCCCCCTATAGGCTTAGGACACATCTGGAGTCAATCGGTCTTAAATCCTCCAACCAAACAACCAACCGATACATGTCTAGTATGTGCAGAATGTTTAAATTAGTCACATAGTTGTAAACATGCCTATAAATTTATGTTTATAATTGTAAAAAAATATTTTGAAATGTGTTTTCAAGTCGACCCTTCTTGTTGAAAACCAAACCCGACCCGCAAGAAAAAAAATTCAGTCAACCCGATCCGAACCCAACCCGTACGAAAAAAAGATCAGTCAACCCGACCCGAACCCAACCCGCAAGAGAAAAAATTCGGTCAACCCGACCCGACCCCGACCCGTAGGTCAGGTCGGGTTCGGGTAAAAGCGGGTTACCCGACCCGATGCAGGACTCTACATCACACATTATTTAACAGATCGTTTTTGTTTATTCCTTTTTATATATTATGTATATATTGACTGGATTGACTCGCTACACAAATAGATGCGTTTCTGAGGAGGGCTGCCGCCCCCTCAATATCCCCGCCGTATCTCTCTTTCTATATTTATCTGCATATACATACACATATATATACTCATAAATACTTGTACCAAATTTCATACGAAATGATTGCATGACATATCGGAATTATTTTGTGTAACCCTGTAAAATGATTACCAATTCATGCTTTTAAACATTCTAATAGCATTTCATTCTATTTAATGGGGTGTAACCATGTTAGAATACACGTTTAAGAAATGTCCTCTATAGACCGTAATGGTGCAAAATTCCTTTGGGTGGTTCTGTAAATAAATCAGTCTATACATACCTTTTTTTTTTTTTTTAGAGAGAGAGAGAAAACATTCTTTTAAGCATCTTTATGATGTATGTTAATTCCATTTTGTCGAATGTAGTATAAACGCGTTAAAATGAACTGCCTATAGGCCGTAATGTCCTGAAATTCTTTTATGTGTTTCTGAAAACAAACTGTAAACATAGTATGCACCAGTAAAAACTGGACAATCTATTCTACGTTTTTGACGAATATTTGTTCAAAATTTGACATGATGATTACGTCACATTGTCGGAACAATTTTGTAAGGTCCTGTACATTAATTATGAAGCCTAAGCACACATATTTTCTGCAGAAAACATGAGTTTAAGCATCTCAGTAATGCACGCTAATTTCATTTCGTTGGACGCAGACCAACGTTGTTAAAATACGTTTAAGCGAAATTCTACCCATAGTCCGTAATGATAAGAAACACTTCGTCGTGTCCCTATACACAATCCATTATCAATATAGACATAAAAAATCACACAGCTATTTCTATTCAGGGTCTGAACGAGTGCAGTAACTTGCAAGTTAGTCGCCGGATTTTTTCGGCCGCTATTGCGGAACATACAAATTCTGTCCATAGGCCGTATTGATAAAAAAAAAAAACTTTGGCGTGTCCCTGTACACGAACTAGAAATGGAACATACACTTAAAACTATACAGCTGATTCCGTGTGACTCATGAACATGTGAACGGAATTGCAAGTCAATAGCGTGATTTTTGCGACCACTATCGCACGACAGACAGATTTTTTTTTTTTCTGAAAATTACTAATTTTTTTGACAGGTTTTTTGCTCATAATAAGAACGAATTTTCATAAAATTTTGCAAAACTTGCTGAAATATTCACAAAACATTAGAGAAACATTATTCTGAAATGTAAAATTCAAACGTGTAATATTTGTTCAGGTATGAGTATTTTTAATAAATATTATCTTACTGCACATACACGAAAGATAGAAATTTTTTTATTACATACATTAAAAACTGGATATATTAAGGGCCCTCTTCACTCCCCGCCGCCGGAAGCCGAAGATAATGTTATTCTATGGGAAATTTTTCTTTACAAATAACTTACTAATACATATTTTTAAATTCTCTTTTCACATTCTGAAAATTCCCAGCTGTTAAATTGACGCACCTTTTTAAAAAAATTATTTTTTTAATTTTTTATATTTTATTTTGAAACTGCAAAATACGAATTTTCAATATGCGAAATGTTTTCATTTTGCAAATTCAAAATAAAATATGAAAAATTAAAAAAATAATTTTTTAAAAAAGGTGCGTCAATTTAACCGCTGGGAATTTTCAGAATGTGAAAAGAGAATTTAAAAATATGTATTAGTTAGTAAGTTATTTGCGGTGAGTGAAGAGGGCCCTTAAACAACTTTCCCAAAAAGTTCATTTGAATAGAGTATAAATTAATCAAATTGTCGGCAAAAGAACGAGCTAGATTTTAGATATTTCCCAGATTTGAAATTTTGGAAGTCGTTTTTCATATGCTATGTATTTAATTTGAAGATCCAGTTATTTCAGCCACGTTGCAAAAGTTCATTTTAGGAAAAATCCTTCATGGACTTGTAACTTTAATATATTTTTATTTACTTACTAAGATTTGTGAGTTCTTAATTACACAAAAAAAAACTTTTGCAACGTGATTGAAATAATTGGATCTGCAAATTAAATACGCAGCATGTGTAAAAATCTCGGTCATTCTTTTGCCGACAGTTTGCTTAATTTTTGCTCTATTCCAGGGTTTCGGACCCGCCCACAAACCCCTCAAAAAAAAAAAAAAAAAAAAAAAAAAGGCGGGTTTTTTGGGTTTTTTTAAAATCTAATAAAATTTTTCACTTTTAAAAAATAATTTATGATTTTTTACTTATACTTTCTTACTTGACATTATTGTTTATAGTAAATATTATGTAGGATATTAATTATATGTATAAGTATAAGTAATTATTATATTATATATATATATATATATATAATTATTATTATATCTACATAACATAGCATATCATATTAGTGATATAATATATGCCAGTGTGAAATTATGTAAATATTTTTCAACTTCGTTAGAAAAATTCCTTTCATTTCAACCACCTATCTACAATATCTCTTTTGAACAGAACAGTTTTAAAACATGAAAGATGGCAAAAAAAAAATGAACAATATTGCAAGCCATTTTTACTTTCTTCTATATGTAATATAGAGAAAGTATTGGATTCGTGAAAATTTTCGACCTCAATTTTTTGATGGATTTACACATTTTGGGATATCCTGAACACGAATTGATAGTTTTTAGAAAATGTCTGTCTGTCTGTGTGTATCACATTTTTTGTGGACGCTGTATCTCACGAACCAAAGTATGAAATTTAACCAAACTTGGTATTTAGTTGCACCTTGACATAAACTGGTGCTGATTAGATTTGTGGATAAATCGCTTAACATGTGGCGCTGTGATCGCATTTTTTGTAAACTTTTAACTTGGCAGTATAGGACAAAATTTCGTATAAATGTGCATAATGAGAGTTATTTTAAACTTGTGATTGTAAAATTAATATGAATTATTGATAATAGTAGTAGTTAACTAGGAAAAATATTTTGTGCATGTGGGCGCATCGGTTCCCCCCCGGGGGGAAGTAACACCCCGGGAGGGGTAAATTTTCAAGATGGGTACCTTTCGAAAGGTCTCGTCAATACCTTTAAAAGGAATGGTTGAACTATAAATCTGCGATAATTTAAAACTCAGTTATCGATAATCGTTTTTTTTTTTTTTTTTTATTACTGAGTGACTTTGTATAGGAAAATACAGAAGAAAGTCTTGTGGTGGCCACAACATACTAGTTGTATTTGTAAGTCATGATGAAAAAATAAAATAAAAGTAATACTTTGCCTAAAATTCTAAGGATTTAATAACAAATATTAAACATAACTAACAAATATAATATATTGGCCCTGTAAAGTTCAATACAGGCAAAAAAAATAGGCTTTTTTTTTTTTTTTTTTTTTTTTCTTCCTCTTGAAAACTTCAAATTCATTAAAACTGCCTTTTTAAAAGATTTAGTTTTATAAAAATGAACTTTCTATAAAGATTTTTCGTGTTCCAGAATTATTTTTAATGTTTACCTATAACTTGGTTTGGTTCAATGAAACGCTATTAACATGATAATAAACATTTATATAGAACGACTAATAAAATATGGAAGGTGTTAATTTCACAAAATAATTTCGTTTTTCACAAAAATGAGCTTTACAAATTAAAAGCTGGAGGCACTCCTGACTAGAGCCCCTAAATAAAATAATAGGCCGGCTCATCACCGCCATTTTTTTGCTTCCGACGAGGACGGCATTCCCGCTTGGCGTCCTTATCGCTTCTCTAATGATTTTAAGAAATCTTGATCTGAAGCTAATCCGGTCAAGATAAGAGCAATAAGCAACTATTCCTAAAAACACATTTTTTTCACAGTACATTCTCAGTACGTCATTTTAATCTGAGGATATCCTATGGATGTACGATGTGTTGCTAGGGCGGTTTCTGTTTCTTTTACAAAATGTCGCCAAAACTCAAATACACAGTAACAGTAGGTCTGTGAACACTTTATATTCACTTCTTGAATGATTATAGCAGTTTATCGCTAAACAAACTTCCATATCATAGTTTACTTAGCTGAAATTATGAAATATAATAAAATAAGTTACTCAAAAGTAACGTAAGACGATAAAAAAAATGTTTGTCGTTTGTTTATCAGCGAAACGCGCCGGGTACATCTGGCAACCCTAAGGCAACAAAATGCCTGATGCACCAGCTCGTATATATAGGAGCCTTACTCCTGACATGTAAGTGTAAAAAGTAGGCAGTGATAATTTTCTTTTGTATTCCTTTATTATGTTTTCAAATATGAATCAGATGTCAGTTATCAATATTAACAAAAATTAAAAAAATATTTGCACATTTTTTTTTTTTTTACTTTAATCATATAAAAATACAAAATTACTTGTTACTAGTTTTTGTTACTAGTTTTAATTTTGCCTCAAAGTAACTTAATAAAAAATTAAATTCAAAATTGTGATAAAATACTGAATAGAATAAAATACGAATTCATTTTACAGTTTAGGCCAAACCAATATTAAGAATATGAAGGTCGTTTAATTTTTAATTAATTATAATTAATTACCATTATTTTGTAATATGTTTTCTTTTAGTCTAAAACTGTTCTCTTTTGAAATAAACTTAACATTCAAATCCAACAGTGTTATTCTAAGTTTAATATAAGAAACCCAATTAAACCTAAAAAACCCGCACGGGCAGGGCTTTTTTTAAAACACCCGGGTTTTTTAAAACCCTGCTCTATTCAAATAAACTTTTGATAAAAGTTGCTCAATATAGTTGCTCAAAGCTTTCAAGCTAGGAAATAAATATTATTCTATCTTTCGACCTTTCGAGCATAGTACACAGTAAAATAATATTTACTAAAAATGCTCACAACTCCCCGAATATTACACGTGTGAATTTTACGTTTTAGAATAATGCTTCTTTAATGTTTTGTCACTATTTCACCAAGTTTTGTAAAATTGTATGGCAATTCGTTTTAGTTATAAGCAAAAAACTTGTTAAAAAATTAGTAATTTATGAAAAAAAAGCTATATCCGACTAAATAATTGCACAATTCCCGCACCAAAATGTATAAATATTGTACATAGTATGTGCAATAATTTATTAAAGTTACCAAGTGATTTGTGGCCTTTTTTTTTTTTTTTTTTTAAGATAATGGAAAAAATGCCAAAAAAAAAAAAAAAAATCTAACAATTTAAACACCCACTGTATCTGCATAGTTGACTACATTTCTTTTTGCCTATAGAGTACATTTATATTTTTCATTTAAAAACATATTTTAATATATTTCGGATATGTTTTGACATAAAAAATATTTCACAGTCAAATTCAAACTCATTTATAATAACAGTATCTTCTAATTTCGCATTGATAAATTTTACCATTACAAAATTAAGCATTTCTACATTTCACATTTCTAATTATTGGAAGAAAAAATTCATCACCTGCCTCTTTTAGAAAACTGGACATTTTATCCTTCGTTATTTTAAGAAGTAGACAGCAGAGAATCAAAAATTGAAGCTGTAAGATATTTTCCAAATTCAAATAGCTATCCGTTCCGTGGAGGATCAAAATTGCGATGGCATCTCTCCGGACCACCTCTAGGGGTGAGTCCCAGACCGTCGCTAATTGCCCATCTGCGCAGCACTAGTGCGACGTAAAACGCAACCAACATATCAATCAAATTCAAATAATAAGAATAAACATTTTTTTTATTTTGAGGTATTTTCAAATGTGTAAAATTATTACCTAGATGTACATTAGAAATATATATAGAGCGTATTATATATTGCCCTAAATTAACTAAGAAATTCAATAGTAAACTAGTATGTTGTGGCCACCACAAGACTTTCTTCTATATTTTCCTATACATATTCAATCAGTAACAATATTTTTTAAAAAAGTACGATTTTTTTTTCTAAGTGTTTTTTTTTTTTTTTTTGTTTTTTTTTTTTTTGTTAAAAGCAATACATATTCAATCACTAACTATATTAAATAATAATAATAATAATAATAAAATACGATTTTTTTTTTTTTTTTGGTTAAAAGTAAAAAAAAAAAAAAAAAAAAAAAATCGATAACTTTGTTTTAAATTATCACAGATTTATAGTTCAACCATTCATTTTAAAGGTATTGACGAGATCTTTCGAAAGATACCCTTCTTCAAAATTTCCCCCCAGGGGGGTAGCGATGACCCCGCATGCACAGAAAATTTTTCCTAGTTAACTATTACTATTATCAATAACTCATATTAATTTTACAATCACAAGTTAAAAATAACTCTCATTATGCACATTTATACGAAATTTTGTCCTATACTGCCATGTTAAAAATTTAGAAAACATGAGATCACAGCGCCACCTGTTGAGCGATTGATCCCCAAATGTAATCAGCACCAGTTTATGTCAGGGGCCAACTAAATAACAAGTTTGGTTAAATTTCGTTTAAAAAAAAAAAAAAAAAAATTTTTTTTTTTTTTTCGTTAAAAGTAAAAAAAATCGATAACTTTGCTTTAAATTATCACAGATGTATGGTTCAACCATTCGTTTTAAAGGTATTGACGAGATCTTTCCAAAGATACCCATCTTGAAACTTTGCACTCCGGGGGGTGTGTACATCCCCTCCCAGTGGGGGGGAACCGATGCCCCCACATGCACAAAATTTCTTTCCTAGTTAACTACTACTATTATCAACGAGATCTTTCGAAAGATACCCATTGAGAAAATTTACTCCCCCGGGGGAGGTACTTCCCCCCCAGAGGGGGGAAGCGGTTTAAAATAACTCTTATTATGCACATTTATACGAAATTTTGTCCTATACTGCCATGTTAAATACCAAGTTTGGTTAAATTTCATTCATTGGTTCGTGAGATACAGCGTCCACAAAAAAAATTTTGAGAACCCATTTTGAGAATTTACTTCCCCGGGGTGTACTCCCCCCCCCCCAGGGGAGGGGGCGATGCCCCCACATGCACAAAATTTTTTCCTAGTTAACTACGACTATTATCAATAATTCATATTAATTTTACAATCACAAGTTTAAAATAACTCTCGAACTCGATATGCCCATTTATACGACATTTGTCCTATGCTGCCATGTTAAAAGTTTGCATAAAATGCGATCACAGTGCCACCTGTTGAGCTATTGATCCCCAAATCTTATCAGCACCAGTTTATCTCAGGGTGCAACTAAATACCAAGTTTGGTTAAATTTCGTTCATTGGTTCGTGAGATACAGCGTCCACAAAAAAGTGATACAGACAGACAGACATTTTCTAAAAACTATTAATTCATGTTCTGGACATCCCAAAACGTGTAAATCCATTAAAAAACGGAGGTCGAAAATTTTCGCGAATCCAATACTTTCTCTATATTACATATAGAAGGAAGTAAAAGTATAGGGATTAGATATTTAATTAGTCACACACACACACACACACACACAAAAAAAAAAAAAAAAGTACACATAAAAAATTGATAAACAACAAAAAACATTGCCAGTAAGATTTTTTTTTTTTTTTTTTTTTTTTTTTTTTTTTAAATAGAAAAAAGTTTTTTTTTTTTTTTTTTTTTTTACGCCATTGATGACATTTTAATTTCCCTGCGGAAAATGACGCCATTGTGAAAAATGACGTAATAACAAAAATTATTTGAGAGATGGCAGATAGAGTGCCTTCATAAACCCGACGTCTTTAAATAATAATTTCGTTAAATAAAATGATAGAAATTTCTATCTAACTGAAATGTCTCCCTTTGAGTATTCGGCACACATTGATATTGATACCTCTCATGATGTGGAGAACTTTGCCTTCCGCGGGGATATGCGCTCGCAGACAAAAAAATTTGACGCCATCGACAATGACATTTTTTTATAATATATAAGGATAGTAGCAAGCCCTTGAGAAATTTTCGCACTTTATTTCTCTTTTTATTAACCTTTAAAATTTGAATCTCATATTGTACCGATTTCACCATCTAATTATAATTTTAATTTACTAGAAACTAAATAAATATTATAACTAAATTAATATTGTGCAAATGAAAATCGTACAAAGACAGGTTTCAAAATAACATTCATGGTTGAAGACCCACATTTCATACTTCCGTAGGCAGTACAGTTTTAGTATAGGACCCCAATAACAAATTTTAAATTTATGTCACTCTGGTAGCGATGACTTTTTATTTATTTATTTTGCCATGATTTCATTAAAAAAAAAAAAAAAAAAAAAAAAAAAAATAATTTCTAATTTGTTTATACATTTTATGATTGCATGTCTTAGTCAATTTATGATAATAATATTCTGTATATATCCTCAAAGTATTGGAAGTTTTAAAATGATGCTTGCAAAATTTTGGTGAAACAACTTTTAAAAATACATTTTCCGAAAAATGATCTCATCAGATAGATGTGGTCCTGTTTTCTTATTAGATTATTGAGCTGAGTTCGCGCTCTTAATTATTATCCATTTATAAATATTATTTTTTATTATTTATAAATATTAATTTTTATTATTTATAAATATTATTTTTTTATATTATTTTATTACTTACATCACTATCGTATTGTTTTGACAAAATTTAATCGTACCTGGTCCACGATAGGAAAATATTATGTAGATACTTTTACTTTTTGTTGCATGAGACTCGTAAATTTCAACTCTACCTAACTATTTGCTAAATTTCTATTTATTGTTTAGGGAGAAAAAATCATCAATTCCAGACTAGGCAAGTTAGTCTTGTAAGTTCGAATTAAATAAATCCTTTTTACGAATAAAAGAATTATAAAATTTTCTAAGCAAACACCATAAACTGAAAAAAATTGTAACAATAGATTTCATTGGAAACAACAACACAAGCTTCATCAGGTGAAAACAGTAGCATGAATACAGCATGAAAGTGGCTTCAAATTCTATTTCGCAGATTATGATTACAATTTTTTTTCCTTACACACTATGATCGGAAAAAAAAAAAAAAAAATCATGTGTGAAACAATCGCATGACTTCTATTACCTGCTATTACATGTACTTTATACATTTTTTGGAGGATAATGTGATCAGAAAACTTAAAATTGACCTAACGAAGTAGACACCTAAAAACTTTCCGATAAGAGAAACTTACACGTGTAAAGACATGTAAAACAGAGATTACATAAGCGAGCTGAAAAAAACAAGAAAAAAAAATGGTAGAGTTATTTTTTGAAACACCAAGATCTAAAATAGACCTACCTAATCAGCACGACTGTCAATTTTCCTGTAATAACAGCATAGTGCATGAGAAAGCATATCTAAAATGTGTTTATGTAAAAATTTTAGAGAAAATCGTTAAAGCCGTTTTTGAGATCCCAGCTTTTACCAAAACCTGATAAACTCATTTATTGACCGGAAAACAATAATTACATACAAAAGGGTATTTAAAAAGGAATTGATATGGCGAGTTTGCAAAAAATCCATAAAACCGTCTTTATTGAACCTGAAATTGAACTATTTATACAGGATGCCTATGAATTTTCCTGAACTAATCAACTATATCATTCGAAAGGATATCTAGTAGAGTGTTTATATAGCATCTTTGAAGAAAATTGTTAGAGCTGTTTTTCAGATACGGGCTTAAGGGCCCTCTTCACTCACCACCGCCGGAAGACGAAACTAATGTTATTCTATGGGAAATTTTTCTTTACAAATAACTTATTAACTCATACATATTTTTAAATTCTGTTTTCACATTCTGAAAATTCCCAGCTGTTAAATTGACGCACCTTTTTTAAAAATGTATTTTTTAAATTTTTTATATTTTATTTTGAAATTGCAAAATGAAAAAAATTCACATATTGAAAATTCGTATTTTGCAGCTTCAAAATAAAATATAAAAAATTAAAAAAATATTTTTTTAAAAAAGGTGCGTCAATTTAACAGCTGGGAATTTTCAGAATGTGAAAACAGAATTTAAAAATATTTATTAGTTAATAAGTTATTTGTAAAGAAAAATTTCCCATAGAATAACATTAGTTTCGTCTTCCGGCGGCGGTGAGTGAAGAGGGCCGTTAAGGTTCCACTTCGGGTTTCTGATGTCCAGGCTTTAAAATTTTCACCAGAATTTGGAAACTTCATCAGTACACCAGACCTGTCTCAATTCCGAAGTTTCGTAGGTCTATCTTTATCAGTTTCGGAGATATGATAGCCGAAATATTATCCACATATACAGAGGCTGTTCGCACATTTTTTAGACGATTTTGATGGAGTGTACTGAAACAATTTCACTCATATTTCGTGTTTTATTTGTTCAGTTTGATAGCCCTTGTTCTTAACTATCATTCTACATCGTAATTTCTATGATAATAATGCTTTTTATAATATCGGAAGAGGTATATTTTTCTACTCCTCTTGAACGGCTTTCCAAAGTCCACAAAGCGTTGTAGGTCGGTGTTTGGATAATGTTGATTTTAAGAGTCGAAAAACACAAAAATCCAACAGTGATACATCAGGAGATTTAGCAGGAATGTCAGTGAGGGGTATGGTTTTAATTCCCGTTTTTTGTTCCATTTTTTTCTAGAAAAGCAATTTCGGAATGCGATGTGTGGCTGCTTGTTTTGTCTTGATACAGTTCAAGGGATTAATAGCATTGTGGATAAAGATCTGGATTTTCATTTTTAAAAATTGGAAATAAAATATGTTCTTGATAGTATTTAGAGCTGATTTTGACATTTTTGTCACATTTCTTTACCTTTTATCTTGCGCTTGTATGAAAAACCAGTGACAATCATAAATCCTTTAGAAAAACTTTCTTTTGATTCTTTGAACCATGTAGAAAAAAAAAAAAAAATTCCACTTTTGTGATAATAAATTGATCTTTTTTTATTGCAACCACTTAAATAGACCCAAGATTCATGTATTGTTGCGACATTTCTCCATTTTTCTCCTGATAAATGCTTTTCATAAAGATTTAACTAAAAACTCACTTTGGAAAGAGCGGAAACGCATCTTTCCATCCACTGCCTTTTTAAAAGCACATTTTTGCATCTAAACAAAAATTCTAAATATCAGAAGATAAATAAAACTTCCAAAAATATAACTGTTGTGAAAATAAAATTCTCCATTGAAACGTTTTTACTTTCTTCTATATGTAATATAGAGAAAGTATTGGATTCGCGAAAATTTTCGACCTCCGTTTTTTGACGGATCTACACGTTTTGGGACGTCCTGAACACGAATTGATAGTTTTTAGAAAATGTCTGTCTGTGTGTCTGTCTGTCTGTCTGTCTGTGTGTCTGTATCATTTTTTTGTGGACGCTGTATCTCACGAACAAATGAATGAAATTTAACCAAACTTGGTATTAAGTTGCACCCTGACATGATCTGGAGGCCAGATGATTTGGGGATCAATAGCTCAACAGGTGGCGCTGTAATCGCATTTTATGCAAATTTTTAACATGGCAGCATAGGACAAAATTCCGTATAAATGGGCATAATGAGAGTTATTTTAAACTTGTGATTGTAAAATTAATATGAATTATTGATAATAGTAGTAGTTAACTAGGAAAAAAAAATTGTGCATGGGGGGGGCATGGTTAAATTTTGAAGATGGGTATCATTCGAAAGATCTCGTCAATACCTTTAAAACGAATGGTTGAACCATAAATCTGTGATAATTTAAAACAAAGTTATCGATTTTTTTTACTTTTAACAAAAAAAAAAAAAAAAAAAAAAAAAAAAAATTAGAAAAAAATTCGATTTTTTTTTTTTTTTTTTTTAAACGAAATTTTACCAAACTTGGTATTTAGTTGGTCCCCGACATAAACTGGTGCTGATTATATTTGGGGATCAATAGCTCAACAGGAGGCGCTGTGATAGCATTTTATCTAAATTTTTAACATGGCAGTATAGGACAAATATTCGTATAAATGTGCATAATAAGAGTTATTTCACACTTGTGTTTGTAAAATTAATATGAATTATTGATAATAGTAGTACGTAACTAGGAAAAAAATTTTGTGCATGGGGGGGGGCATCGCTTCCCCCCCTGGGGGGTAAATTTTGAAGATTGGTATCATTCGAAAGATCTCGTCAGTACCTTTAAAACGAATGGTTGAACTATAAATCTGTGATAATTTAAAACAAAGTTATCGATTTTTTTTACTTTTAACCAAAAAAAAAAAAAAAAAACTTAGAAAAAAATTCGATTTTTTTTTTTTTTTTTTTTTTTTTTTAATATTGTTAGTGATTGAATATGTATTAATTTTTACAAAAAAAAAAAAAAAAAAAAAATTAGAAAAAAAAAATCGTACTTTTTTTTTTTTATATTGTTACTGGTTGAATATGTATAGGAAAATATAGAAGAAAGTCTTGTGGTGGCCACAACATACTAGTTAGAAAATGTCTGTCTGTCTGATTGTCTGTGCGTGTGTGTGTGACAAAATTTTGTGGCAACTGTATCTCAGGAACTGCTGCACAGAATTTCATACAAATTGGTATATAGTTGAACCTTGACCTAAATTAGTGTCCATCAACTTTTGGTAAAAATTGTCTTACAGGTTGCGTTGCCATTCCGCTTTTTCTAAATTTTTAGTATGGTGGTATAGGACAAAATTTCATATAAATGTGCATAAAGAGAATTATTTTCTAATAATCATTATGAAATTTACAAGAATTATTTATAGTAGAGATAGTCAACTGGAAATTTTTTTTTGTGTGTGTAGGAGCCTCGCCCCCCACCCCCTGGGGGGGAAGTCCCCCCTCGAGGGAAGTCAATTTTCATGATGGGTATCTTTCAAAAGAGCTCGCAAATACCTTTAAAACGAATGGTTTAACCATAGATCTGCGATAATTTAAAATAAAGTTATCGATTTTTTTCATTTAAAAAAAGAAAAAATATATATATAATATTGACAATAAAATTGACTTTTTTTGGATATTTAGTATTATATTACTTCTTTGATAGTGAAATCGTCAGCATTATCATGGAAGATATTTTTTTTAAATAATAATTTTAATAAATTATTTTTACTGGGTGAATTTCTATAGGAAAATATAGAAGAAAGTCATGTGGTGGCCACAACATACTAGTTTTTCTTACTGTGAAATAAAATCGTCTAGAAAATGTGCGAACAGCCTCTGTATACACACATAGATACATATATCACTGTAAAAATAGAAAAATGAACTCAAGGGACCTGAAAACGTATATATACACTAAAATCTCAAAGTCGAATTTTTATTATGATTATAACAGTGAAGCACCCATAATTTGCAATTCTATTATCCGGCAGCATCCATAAACAGTCATTAATGACTTTTTTTGTGATTTTTTTTTAACCTCCACCGGTAAATCGTAGTAGTACTCAACTTGTTATTCGCAGTATGCTTGCCATCTTTTATGGATCGTTAGTTAAGTTTACGGATTTTCATTTAATTTTACTGATTTACGCACTAGTGTGAATTTTTTACAGATTAATCAGCATGGTGGCAAATATTCCGAAAAAGAAAGAACAACGAAATTTTTGTCTCGCTATGGCAAATCCAAAAGTTATTAATAAAAGAGATCGTTCCTATTCCTTATACCGAAAGTCAAAATAAACACGACCTCCCGAAATCTCGGCCAATAGTCATTAGAAGGACTTGAAAAATAGGATTTTATCAGTGACAACCAACTAATGAACGTGCATATGTTAATCAATCGACGACAAACTGAAAAACAAAACAAATGAAATTCACTGACATATTTAATACAATGTAACATCGTTAAATTCCTTGCTTGGTTTTTTGTATATTTACACGTTTTCAGGCTTCTTAAATTGCGAAGTGAACTTTTTAACACTTGATCTTTGTCTGTCTCATTTAGAGTAAATTAAAAAGAAATAATTTTAAGCTATCCAAACGTTGTATATTAGAAAGTTAATACGTTTGTTACTAAGAAAGCTCAATCAAGATTAATAAGTTTCAAGGAATGATGCGTGTGAAAGTTGTCTGAATAATTTCAAATGAACTTTTGAATTTAATAACAGATTTCAATTCTATATAAATTTGGGTACAATAATAAAACGGGAGGTTGAGGGGCTGTTAACCCCCTCACACATAATTATTTGTCAAATGAAGATTGATTTGAATTGTTTCAACATAGGTTTACATAACAGTACTCATTATCTTATACCCCTTAATCTCCAATCTGTATTTCTAGTATTAAATTTCAGAGTAAATGAAAGTCGTGTGAGTGACACACCAGAATTTTTTATTTCGTTATGCAAATTATGAGTGGTAATTCCTCATTTCGAAAAAAATATTCAATTTTATTTGTTATTTGTTTATTTAATTGCTCCGTATCAGAAAAGGGACAAATTTTAAGAGTAGAATTAGAAAAAAACAATCTTCTTGTTTTCTATTAGATTATCCGTATAACAAGAAGCAACAAGCATGCCCATATGATTACACGGAGATGAAGAATGGAGAAATGGTGAATGTGACTAATATGCAGGCAGACTTATTGCTTAAGTTTTAAGCAGAGATGTTAACAACGAAAGTACTTATACCAGTTTCTCTGACAATGCGTATCCTGTTTATGTAGGGCTTGAATACTCTTCTCCGAAGTTTTACAATACTATGAGATAGAAGGAACACAAAAAGCTACTCATACAACATACCGTTAAAATGTCTGAATATGCAAGTTGTGCGCCATTGCAGAGTTGCAGAGCATACCGTTAAGTAGAATTTACGCATGCCCCCATCCTAGTAAAAGAATGGAAATTCGTTATCTGATAACATTTAAAATATCCAAAGCAGATTGGTTGCCTTTCAATGGCGCAAAGTCCATATAATAAATGCTGCGCCCAATGCAGATTGGAAATGATTGATAAACGTGCAAGATAAATAAAAATCAAGCTTTTTAATGTTCCCCGATGCGAGACGTTCCTTGACCAAAAGATAAGAGGTACCTGATATGCAATTTATCTTACCTGTATCGAAAATATAAATACTATCCTCTCAACCGGGCTCAAGCGATAAATCGTCAAATGTCATTTCTATTGCATCATGATTATTTCCCCTTTAAGTCGAAAATTAAGAGCTGCTTATAAACACAAAGAATATTGATAGCCCTTAAAGGATATTGACTTCAATTTGCTATGAAAACGTCGTTATTACTTCAGTTCAGTGTATGAAATAAAGAAGAATGAAATATTTTCTCATAATAAGCAATGTAGTTACAGAAAGTGAAAGTCGTTAATTAAATTTAATTAATTTGTTTAGGAATATTAAACAAATCCGTTTTATAATAAAAGCTATCATGAATCACATATAAATGACGAACACGATTTCCCATATTACGGGGACAGATAAATAGCGAAAGTTTGACTGTTTTAGAGAATGACTGCGTGAATGTTATTTTAAAAACAAGAAATTTAAACCACGCACCTTGCTTAGATAATGAAAATTTCTCCATGTAAAGGGATATCTAAATAAAAGAATGAATGAGTAAAAGTTCGACTAATTTCTCTTTTTTTTTAAATCAAGAACGTAAAATTGTGCGTTTGATTCAAAAATTATGAAGTACTTTCTCATATATTTAGGGAAAGAAAACTCTATTGCGAGCGATATTTCTAAAATTTGTAGGTGTCTTATTTCAATTTCACTAAGAAACGCACACGCATTTTGTTGCGTACACATGCACCGTAAAATCACACATAAATTATGAAATAGTCTTTACAGAGTATAAAATATTCATTACAGGCAAAACTACTAAACTGTATATAGAGAACAGATTTCTATTCTGGTTTCTAATTGCTTCATTTATATATTTATTTTCATGTATTTATTGAGATATCCAGATGGTTGTTGCCTTACTAGAGGAAAATCACCAATCCCCAACAACAATTTCAGGGAAACGTGACCGATTATTAATAATCCCTTTTCGGCAGGCTTAAAGGCAAAGGTAGATTCCTTTACGTTAATGTTACAAAAGTAAAGAAATATTACATATGCATTAACAAATACTTAGTCAATGGCTTCGTTCCCACACATTGCATTATTTACGTCGCTATTCTGTTTTTAAAAAATTTAATTATCAACTACTACTATTCATTCTACTTAAAATTTTAGGCTAGATTTATTGATCAGTACTAAATGATTCAATTTTTTAAAATCCAAGCTCATAATCATTCAACAAATAGAAGCCATGAATACAATTTGGTGACAAAACTTGCGACTTAGCAATGAAATTTGCGATTTGGCGGAAAAATTTGATAGTTGGCGACGAAATTCGTTATTTGATGACAAAATATGGCGAGCTTGGCGATGAAAAATGGCAGCTTTGACGTCACTATATTTTCTTCCCACGCAAAAACCTCATATCTCTTCACAGACCAATGTCTTGTTTCCACAAGATAAAAATTCAAAGGAAGCTATAACGTATTACTCTCAATTTCAATCGTAAACTTTAAATTCTTGCGTAAACCGGCGTTCTAAACTATTCACCACAAACGATATTTTTACCAAGACTAACGTATTATTTTAATTTTATATTTTTAAATGATTAATTAAAGCTGTTACCATGGTTTTTATATTTTCAGTGATTTTTTTTATTATCGTTTGCACGTGATGTAACCATCAGATTATAAATTTAAGCAATTAAAGCTATAGAAAAAGTCGGCTACATCACAATTGACGGAAAATCACTTTTTAACTTGTAACTTTTAAGCAATTGAAGTTATCGAAAAAGTTTAAATACAAAAGTTGTTCTTTTGGGTAAGGCGGCAATTTGCCTGATTTGAAGTATTTTTCTATTTTCAATATCAAAAAAATTATGGGCAAATGAAAATGTCCACCCCCCACTATTTCCACCCCCTTTGATCTGGATGCCCCATCTACGAACTGGAGCGAGATTTTTACTGTCCTGACAACATATCACCAGCTGGTTAAATTTAAATAAAAATTACTCCAGTTATCGTGTTCACAACTTAACATGGGAAAAAGCGTTATCTATATTAATAAAATCCGACTTTTGTCTGTAAATTTGTCCGAATAAAAAAATTTTGTGATACCTTCACATTTCACACAACATGAAAGCCGAAAATGACTTCAGAAAATTTTGCCTGTGTGTGTGTGTGGGGGGGGGGGGATCTTCTGACTATCATATCTCCGAAACTAATAAAGATTCAGCTACGAAACTTCAGAATTAAGACAGAACTGGTGTACAGATGAATTTTTTAAATTTTGGTGGAAATTGGAAAACCGGACGTGGGACATCGGAAACCAGAAGTGGGACCGTAAGTCCGTATCTCAAAAACGGCTCTAATAACTTTCTTCGAATTTGCTACATAAACACTCAATTAGATGTCCTTTCGAATGATATCGTTGGTTAGTTCAGGAAAATTGATAGGCGCTCTGTATAAATAGCTCAAATTCAGGTCTCGCAAGTGCGTTTTTTTTTTTAAACAGTTGTACGGATTTTTTTTAAACTCGCCATATTAACTCTCTTTTAAATATCCTTTCGTATGTAATTATTGTTTTCCGGTCAATAATTAAGTATGCCAAGTTCTAGTAAAAGTTGGTATCTCAAAAACGGCTCTAACGATTTTCTTGAAAATTGTTACATAAACCCATTTTGCATATCTTTTCTCATGCTTTACATGGTTATTACAGGAAGATTAATAGTCACTCAGATCAAATAGATCAGTTTTAAATCTCGGAAATTGGTGTTTCAGAAATATATATATATATATATTAACTTGCTATGCAAACTTTGTTTTATATGTCTTTCGTCGGTATTCACCATTAACTTCAACTCCCGGTTCAACGCAAAAACTTGAAAAGTATCTAAAGGCAGGGTGCAGCTTTTCAATAAAATTTGGCTGGCTTCTTCTGCCATCTAGCGTCAAAGATTTCATATAATCTTTGATTGGTAATTTTCTGCTGAAAAAGCTGAAAATGACAATGCCGCTAGATGGCAGAAGCAACAAAACAAATTTTACTGAAAAGTTACACAATGTCTTTATGCACTTTTTAAGTTTTTGTGTTTAACCGGGAGTTCAAGTTATTGGTGAATACAACCGTTTATGCATGTATTAACTTTCTCTTGCCAGAAAATTTTTAATTGTCTATTTCATTAGGCCAATTCTATGTCTTCTGATCACATTATCTCCAAAAAGTGCATATAATACGTGTAATAGTGGGTAATGGAAGTCGTGTGGTTGTTTCGCACCAGATTTTTCTGTTTCTCCGAAAAAAATCTTAGATTCATAAAATTTTTTTCATTTCAAATTTTTAACAGATTAAAGTTTTGAGTAGTCCTGGACACGACTTAACAATTTTTAGAAAATGTGCCGTCTGTCTGTTTGTGTGCGTGTGGTAGTGAAAGGGACAAAAATTTTGTGTCAGCTCTGAATCAAGAACTAAGCACAGAACGCTATGCAAACTTATAATTAGTTACATTTGGCATTAACTGGTTTCCATCAATGTATGTTGCATATCGCCCGGTTACGCTACTAAACTGCTGTTTCCCTTAATTATTGGAAGACTATATTTTTACTTTTGCAGTGTATTATTGTTCAAATCATTATATACGTAAAATCGGTATTGTGAAAAATGGTGCTCACACGATCTGGGTGCTTGCTATCGCCCTATAGATGCCTTAAACTGCAACTGTCCCCGAACATGGAAAGGCTAAACCTCAGCTTCTGTAATGTGTAAATGCACCGAATTTGATATGTGAAACGATTTACATGAAAAATAATACCAACTTCATGTTGGCCTTTACTGTTATTCACTCTCTGAGATATTTTAAAAGTCTGTATCTCGGTATATATTAATTTAAATTGCATGAAAAGTGCATATGTAAAATATTTAATGTGTGAAGTCAGAATTAATTTTTTATGCTTGTTAACTGTCAGATGATGTGTAAGGTATGAGTGGTGTCGAGCTGAGTAAGTAAACGTCACTAGTTGAATTTAGTATTGAAAGTAATGTAAAGTGAGTTGAGATGAAATGTTTGGTTGGGAGAATAAAGGTCGCCAGTTCAGTTTAGTACTGAAAGTACACTAAAGGGATAATGCAGAGTCAAGGTAAGATGTTCGGTTGAGAATGGGAAAGATTTCAGCTGGACCCGGGATATTTTGGCGATGTTGTGGGTGAGATAGCTAACAGAAGGTGTCGAGTAGAGGTGAAGTTGGGTTAGCATGGTGTGTCTCTAGTTACTGGATAGTTAGTTGGATAATTTGAAAACCGGATCTGCGTAGATTGCGAAAGTTCTGTAGGAATTGAATATGGATAGTCTTAAGAAAAGTAGTCTGATAAAATGAATTGAATCATATTTTCTTATGATGAGGACTTTAAATACAGCACTTAATGGAATGTTATTGTGTGTTGCTGGTGATAAAGTGTGATGAGTTATCTTCATGAAGATCGTCATTCAAAAGCTCTAGTTCTTGGCTCACTGGGAGGTCCTCGATTTTCAGCTGATACTACTGCGAGCAGCAGTAGTGAGATATTCTCATGATAGTCTAAAGTACTTATTTTAAGTTCGTTTAGTGAGTTCTTTCGCATCCTCAAGCTCTTCCTTACGCTTAAACTAAAATAAAGATTGATGTCTCTTTTTATATGAGTCTCCTAGTTTGCCTTCTATTCCAATTAAGATCACGTATCAAGTTGAAGTAGCAAACCAGATTTCACAGATGTTGCTATACAGAACGATGCAGAAAAATGTTTTGTGATGGCTATAACATACTAGTATTCGTGTAAAACAATAAAGGAAGTAAAAAAAAAAAAAAAGAATTTAATTAGCATTTGCAACAAAACAATTTTCATAGCAGAATGCTTAATTTTTTTTGTATTTATGACTAAAATAATCTGGTGTGTCACTCACACGACTTTCTCTTACCCTGAAATTTAATACTATAAATACAGGTTGGAGATTAAGAGGTAAGATAACGATGTTATGTAAATCTCTGTAAAGCAATTCAAATTAGGCTTTGGGAGAGTTTTATATGATAATTAGTTCTGTGTGAGGGGGGCTACAGTCCCCCTCAACCCCCCCCCCCCCCGAAAAAAATCCATTTTTTTCTCAATATTTAAAAAAAAAAAAAAAAAAAAAAAAAAAGTTTTTTTTTGTTAAAAGTAAAAGAAATCGGTAACTTTGTTTTAAATTATCGCAGATCGATGGTTTAACCATTCGTCTTAAATGTATTGGCGAGTTATTTTGCAAGATACCCATCATAAAAAATTTACTCCCCTTGAGGGGGGACTTCCCCCCCCAGGGGGAAGGCGAGGCTCCTACATACACATTTTTTTTCCCCTGTTGACTATCTCTATTACAAAAAATATATATTCGTTTCATTTGGTTTAGTTCAGTCTATAGATGTTAAATTCTACTTTCCTGCAATTTCCCCCATAGACGTAATGTATTAGAATTCTCTTGATTGTCCCTATGCACGAATACCAAGTTTGAACTTTCTGCCATAATTTGTTTTTGAGATATGCTGATAACAGACAGACACACACACAGACATACACACAGACCATTTGCTAAAAACATGATTTTTGTATTCAGGGAACCGCAGAACATGTAAATATAACAAAAACTCACTTTCGAAAATTTGACCCAAAAACAATACTTTCTCTACCTTATGGGTAAGAGAAAGTAAAAATTAAACACTGTTTCATATTTTCCTGAAATGTAAGACATTTTTCTTAAAAAGGTAGAATAATTACATAATAACTGTAATTCCGTGACAATTATATCACGAAAATAGATATGGTGTGACAAGTTTGACAATTTTTTCAAAATTTTCTTTCAACGGAAATTTTGAATAATTTCACTTGATTATCTGGTACTTCGACAATAATAATCATTATAAAAATCTCTTATCTGTACTATATATAAACTGCATTCGTGAAATTAGTTTTGGATTTGTTCTAATAAACTATAACACTGAATTTGAAAAGTGTTTCACGTATTTTCTCTTTAACATTTATATTTTTCCCCCTTTTCCAATCATATAACAAAGAGGTTAAATTATAACTATAGTTCATTTTTGGATCATTGCTTTTGCTTTTTATTCATTTATTACTTTCTCTTACCCATAAGGTAGAGAAAGTATTGTTTTTGGGTCAAATTTTCGAACGCGAGTTTTTGTTATATTTACATGTTCTGAGGTCCCCTGAATACGAAAATCATGTTTTTAGCAAATGATCTCTGTGTGTGTGTGTCTGTCTGTGTGTTTGTTATCAGCATATCTCAAGAACAAATAGTAGCATAAATTCCAAACTCGGTATTCTAAATGTGTATCATATAAGGATGCTACACTAAACTTTTCGTTAAGATCAAGCAAATGGTTCGTGTACAGGAACATTCAAAAGTGTTCAAATACATTACGTCTATGGGGGAAATTGCAGGAAAGTAGAGTTTAACATCTATAGACTGCACTAAACCAAATGAAACGAATATATATTTTTTGTAATAGCGATAGTCAACAGGTAAAAAATATTGTGTATGTAGGAGCCTCACCTCCCCCCTGGGGGGGGGAAGTCCCCCCTCGAAGGGAGTAAATTTTCATGATGGGTATCTTTCAAAAGAGCTCGCCAATACCTTTAAAACGAATGGTTGAACCATCGATCTGCGATAATTTAAAACAAAGTTATCGATTTTTTTTCTTTTGACGGGAAAAAAAAAAAAAAAAAAAAAAAAAAAATTAGAAAAAAAAAATCGTTTTTTTTTTTTTTTTTTTTTTTTAAATATTGAGAATAAAATGGACTTTTTTTTTTGGAAATTTATGTTATACTACTTCTCTAATATAGAAATCGTCTGCATTATCATAAAAGATAATATTTTTAAATAATAATTTTAATAAATTACTTTTTAAAAACAGAATTATTTTTTAATCGCCGAATTAAATTCTATATAAATGTAGGTGCATTAATGAAACAGGGGGTTGAGGGGGGTGGTAGCCCCCCTCACATAGAACTAATTATCATATAAAACTCTTCCGAAGCCTAATTTGAATTGTTTAACACAGGTTTACATAACAGTACTCGTTATCTTACCTCTTAAATTTCAGGGTAAAAGAAAGTCGTGTGAGTGACACACCAGATTATTTTTACTTTCTCTTACCCATAAGGCGAGAAAGTATTGTTTTTGGGTTAAATTTCGAAAGTGAGATTTTTGTTATATTTACACGTTTTGATGTCCCCTGAATACGAAAATCATGTTTTTAGCAAATGGTCTGTATGTATGTTAGTGTGTGTGTCCGTGTCTGTGTCTGTCTGTTATCAGCATATCTCAAGAACAAATAGTAGCAGACATTCCTAACTTGGTATTCTAAATGTGTATCATATAGGGATATTACAGTAAGCTTTTCGTTAAGATCAATCAAATGGTTCGTGTACAGGGACAATCAAGAGAATTCTAATACATTACGTCTATGGGGGAAATTGCAGGTAAGTAGATTTAACGTCTATAGACTGCACTAAAACAAATGAAACGAATATATATTTTTTGTAATAGAGATAGTCAACTGAGAAAATTTTTTTGTGTATGTAGGAGGCAGGAGCTTCGCCTCCGCCCTGGGGGGGAAGTCCACCCTCGAGGGAAGTAAATTTTCATGATGTGTATCTTTCAAAAGATTAAAACGAATGGTTGAACCATCGATCTGCGATAATTTAAAACAAAGTTATCGATTTTTTTTTTTTTTTTTTTTTTTTTTTTTTAATATTGAGAATAAAATGGACTTTTTTTGGATATTTAGTGTTATACAACTTCTCTAATGTGGAAATCGTCTGCATTATCATAAAAGGATAATTTATTTAAATAATAATTTTAATTAATTATTTTTTAAAAACAGAATTTTTTTTTTAATAACCGAATTAAATTTTATATAAATCTAGGTGCATTAATGAAACGGGGCGGTAGCCCCCCTCACACAGAATTAATTATCATATAAAACTCTTTCGAAGCCTAATTTGAATTGTTTAACATACCAGGTGTATAAGCTTAAATCCGCTGTTTTTTAGTAATAAAAACACATTTATTTTTTATATAAAGCAAAACAAAATTTTATTCAAAATAGTTTCCCTCGCTAACTATACATTTTTCCCATCTTTCGGGCAATTGGTGAATTCCACGCCAAAAGAATTCCTTATCTTTTGAGGCAAACCACTCGTCCAGCCATTTTCGAACGTCTTCGTAAGTAACGAAGTGCTGTTCGGCGAGTGCATGGCCCATTGATGAAAACAGGTGATAATCAGAAGGAGCCAGGTCTGGTGAATAAAGCGGGATGGGGTAACACCTCCCAGTTAAGTGTTTTGAGATAATTTTGGACCAATTTTGACGTGTGTGCTGGCGCGTTATCATGAAGAAAAATCAGTTTGTCATGTCTTTGTTGATAATAAGGCCTTTCCCATGGCATGTAGACGGATAGAAATGGCTGGTTGAGTGACACCTAACTTCTCGGCAAGCATTTTTTGCGATTGGGTATCATCTTCGTCCAAAAGAGCCTGTAATTCATGGTCGTCAAACTTTCGGGGCCGATTTTCCCGCTCTTTGTCATTTAAGTCCAAATAGCCATTTTTGAACCGACGAAACCAGTCTCTGCAAGTTGTTTCTGACAAAGCACTGTCACCATAAGCTTCCACAAGCATTCTATGCGATTCGGCAGCTGATTTCTTCAAATTGAAGCAGAAAAGCAGAGCTTCCCGCATATGCTCTTTTTTTGGTACAAAACGAGACATGTTTACACGAAGAAAAATTAATGTTTTTATATGAAATCACTAACGATTTGCACTGATTTATGTGAACAGACGTCAAACTAATACAAAAACAATAAGACATTTAAATGTCCGCTGTTAATACACTCACTTGCGCCATCTATACGCAAACAGCGGATTTAAGTTTATACACCTGGTAGGTTTACACATCGTTATCTTACCTCTTAATCTCCAACCTGTATTTATAGTATTAAATTTCAGAGTAAGAAAAAGTCGTGTGAGTGACACACCAGATTATTATTTTTTATTTTATTTATTTATTTTTCATTTCTTACTGAAAAATATTTCCGCTTTTTTATCAAAATTAGAATTTTGGAACTTTCTTCTACTTGGCTTTCAAATCTTTTATTCTTATGTCTATTAAATTATATATAATACGTATATATAATTCTTCTCGTTGGATTTTGCCCCATCATAACTTATTACCTAATACTTACATATTTTTTAATTGCGTTTTTACATTCAGAAAATTCACAGCTGTAAAACAGTTTATTGCTTTCTAAAAAAGGATTTTTTAAATTTTTAATATTTTATTTTGAGGTTGTAAAATACGAATTTTTACAATTTGTGAATTTTCTGAATGTGAAAACGGAATTTAAAAATAAGTATTTGTTAATGAGTTATAACGGGGCAAATCTTCTAATAGAATAAAATTGGCTTCGGCTTTCGGAAATGATAAGTAGATCACTGTTGATAAGGGTGAATTAGAAACGTTATGCAGTTATACTCATCTGGAACAAGTCATTAAGATAAATGGGAACATCATGGAATAAATTAACCACCGCCTTAAACTTATATGGAAAGTATTCGAAAGAAAGTGTTATATTCAAAAGCGACATCCCAATTTGGTTGGAGAAAAAAATACATGTTAGGATCAACTCGAAAAGACAGAAGGCGAAACACATGGATTAGGAGACAGGCTAAAGTTACTGATGTCATTTGTAGAGTTAAGAAGTTAAAATGGAGCTGGGCTGGACACCTTGTCTTGATGAATGGATCACAAAAAGTGCCATTTTGGATGCCGAGGGATAAGAAAAGACCGAGAAAGAAACCACAGCGTTGTTGGAGAGATGAAATTATGAAATTTGGAAGAACATAATGGAAAGAATTGTAGATAACAGTGCAGATTGAAATTCTGCAGGAGAGGCTTTCACTATACCGTAGATTAAAAAAATCTGGAGTGACTCCTCTCGACTTTCCGAACATTGAGTAATTAACAGTTTTGTAGATAAAGTAAAGAAAGAGGAGTTGTTAAATAAACAAAGGAGAGAAAATCATAGTGTTTGTGTATTTTTCTCCATATAGTACGTGATGTTTTATTTAACGCTACTGAACTTTGAGCCCATAGATCATAATGATAAAGGATTTTTCGTTGTGTCCCTGTAAAAACCTATAAATGCTAGATTCACCAAAATGCTTATGGTTAGTGCAACAGTATTTATAATATTCATATAAATTTTCTGCTCAGTTGAATAAGACGTTTTGACGCTATCGCACTTTTGAAAATTTTGTCCCATAGGCCATAATGATAAAGAATTTTTCTTTATGTCCCTGTAAAAAAACTGTAAGTGCTAAATTCACCAAAATCTATGCAGTTCATGCAACTATTACCTATAATATGTGTATAAATTATTTGCTCAGTTTAATACGGCGTTTAGACGCTATCGCACTTTTTAAAATTTGGTCCCATAGGCAAGAATGATAAAAAAAAAATTTCTTTCTGTCCCTGTAAAACGAATATAAGTGCTAGATTCTCCAAACTCTATACAGATTGAGTATCTTGACCTATAATATGTGTATAAATTTTTTGCTCAATTTAGTAAGGCGTTTAGATGCTATCGCACTTTTAAGATTTTCTCCCATAGGCCATAATGATAAAGAATTTTTCTTTGTGTCCCTGTAAAAAAACTATAAGTGCTAGATTCATCAAAATCAATAGGGTTCGTGCTACGGGGACTTGCATCATGCGTACCAACTTACAGCTCATTCGAGCAAAGTGTTTAGACGCTAGCGTGTTCACTCACACACATACATACACACATACATACATCATCGTAAAAATAGTGAAAACTGACTCAGGGGACCTCAAAACATACAGAAACAGCAAAATCTCGAATTCGGACTTTTGACATGATTACAATGCTTTCCTTACATATGCATGTTCGGAAAGTAAAAAGACTGAAATTCATGATGATGATGATGATGTATTTCTAAAATTTTTACTGCTTTCTCTTAACTCTAGGACACTAGTTTACATAAATTTTACACGCGGTCTTCCTTTATTGGTATACATTTTTATAGTTTTCAAATATATTTTTAAATACAAATAAATATTCAGTTAATGAAAAGTTAGTAATATTGGTTAAAACAACAAATAATTAAACATATTTAAAAACCACACTAATGTAACATAAGCATATAAAACTAATTTTACATGAGCACGTAAATTTTACATATCTCTACCGTCAACCGTCTACGAAGACTTCGGTGTACCTGCATTTGGTCGAAACCAACGAGATGAATAAACCAGAGTGCTGATTCAATGGATGAAGGATTAGCTTTCCGTGGTTCAAGATGAATCACGTGACATGATCCAACTGATTTCTATGTTTGGCCCTTTATCGCTATTTTGCCATTTAAATTTTCAATTCGGCAAATTATCATTATCATTAGGTAACCCAACAGTCCTATAACTGAAATAAATTGTTTTAAAAATAGTTTTTCATATATTTCACATTATAATAAATAATAAAATACTTCTTTTTTTTTTTTTTTTTTTTTTTTTTTTTTTTTTTTTGTCATTTCTCAACGAAGTTTAAAAATGTTTATCAAGAAAAGTTAAACTTTTAAAAGAGCTAAATTTAACAACAAATAATAATTTATCAACTATTGGGTTGATCGGAAAGTCATGTCGTATTTTTACTATGTTTTCAAAGGTGATTTATTCCTATAAAAATAAGAATTCAATCAATAATATATTGGTCAATTTGTTTGATGACCTTTTGCCATCGTTCAACAAGGTTCATAATTCCATGCTGGTAGAATGGCCTGTCTTTAGAAGCGAAAAGCTGTACCAGGTGCCGATTTATAGCCTCATCGGAATCCAATGTTTTATGATTCAAGGAATTCTGCAAAGAGCAAAACAAATGGTAATCTGAAGGTATAAGGACAGGCGAGTACGGTGAGTGGGGCAACACATCCCAACCAAGCTCCAACAGCTTTCGGCGGGTAACCAAACTCGTGTGTGGTCTAGCGTTGTCTTGGTGAAACACAACGCCTTTACGATTTACGAGTTCTGGCCGCTTTTGATTGATTGCATTGTTGAATTTGTCCAATTGCTGACAGTACACGGCTGAATTAATCGTTTGATTCCTTGGTAAGAACTCTAAATGCAGAACACCTTTGAAATCCCACCACACTGACAGCATTACCTTCTTCTGGTGAATGTTCGCTTTGGACGTGGATTGAGGTGGTTCATCACACTGTTTCGAAGACCGCTTGCGTGCGACGTTATTGTACACAATCCATTTCTCGTCACTAGTGACCATACGCTTCAGAAAAGGGTAGTTTTCTTCACGTTAGAAAAGAGAATGGCAGATGCTCAAACGCTTCACCAAATGGATTTCTTTCAGCTCATGAGGAAACCGAACTTCAAGCTTGCTTACGAATCCGAGCTTCTTTAAATGGTCATGAACGGTTGATTGAGGAATGTGTAGTGCTTCTGCAATCTCTCGTGTCGTGCACCACGGGTTAGACTTAACCATTGCCTTTGTTTCGTCACCGTTAGCCTCCAATGCCTTTACTGCGACCGAGGCATTCACATCAAAATCACCAGAACGGAATTTCGCAAAGCAGCGCTGGCACTGACATGTCGTTAGAGCATCGTCCCCATAAACTTTACGCAACTTTTCACAAGCTTGTGTCGCATTCTTGCCTTTGCGGAAATAAAAAAGCAAAACATATAGAAAAACAACAGTTTTTTCTTCCACTTTCAAATCCATATAAAATCTATTCAACTCATTCGAATCGAACAATTTTGCGTTTATTGAATGGGTTAGAGGTGTGGCCTTATATGGTATTTCAGTGCGGTGCGTGCGCATGGTGCTTCTACTCCAAAAAACGCACTAACGACATCTGTTAGCAAAATACGACAAGACTTTCCGATCAACCCAATATTTTTGAATATTTTGTTGGTTAGATTTCAACTACACGAAATAAAAAAGATGTAAAATAAAAACTAAAATGGTTTAGAACAAATATATATATATATATATATTAAACTACATAAGTAAACAAAAACATTGGCGGTTATGATTTTTGCCAAGTACAATCTCCAAACCGTTGCCATAGAAATTTATGGAAAATAAGCTGTTACCAAGAGAACCAACGCATAAATGGTTCATATCACATGACTCATGTTAGACCATGTCTGGTTTACCATTTATCACTTCACTTTATTTATCTCGTTGGTCGAAACCAATGCTTACCTCCATCGAAAATGCCAAAAACATAAAGATAGTTTTCAGAAAAGAAAAGAAAAAAAAAAAAAATTCAAAGGAGTTTTGAATTTTGTCTCAGAAAATTTCAACACGTTAGCAGAGATTTTTCTGAGTGAAGCACCAGGAGAAAAAAGTAAAAATAAATAAATAAATAAATAAATAAATAAGTAAATAAATAAAATTCTCCTTGAAAAAACCTAAGTGCAACAGAAAAATCTGTTGCGTGCGTTGACCAGACAGTCTGGAGGACGAAAAAGAATGAAGATCGGAGCAAGGGGCCCTGCCTCATACGTATTTTTAGTGTTGATCAGAGCAGGCGTCCCATGGGTATGTCTAGTGATGATCAGAGCAAGGCGTCCTATACGTATCTCTAGTCATAGCGGCAACGTACTGCTGGGGCGACAGATATGAAAGGTGTTCTAGAGTTAATTATCGTTTCTACATTCAAAGATAACTGTTTCTACAATTATCTTAACTTCGTCAATATTACTTAACTGCGATTAGTTTGCAAATCATAACCTTAAATATCGGAGTTAATACTTGTCATTAATTCTTTAAGAATACTTTCTTCATCATCAATATTTACATAGCAGAAGATAACACCTTCCTATGAATACTTGAATATTCAGGAGCATGTAATATGTAATGTAAATGAATATTTTTTTTTCTTATAAAAATAGAAGAATAACACAATAATTACAATTTCATGACGTAATATATCGTGAAAGTTTATTTAAAGTACCTAATTTGACAAAACTTTCGAAAGATTCTTTTATTTAATGAAATTGTAAAAAAAAAAAAAAAAATATTTGAATGTCTGTATTTGAATTAAAAAAAAAAAAAAAAAATGTGTTACATTTTGTCAAAGATTTGTTTTAGAAAAAAATGGCGCTGAATTTGTAGCAATACATTTTTCTTTTCAACTTATTTCTTTCTTTCTAATTTCATTTGTATGGCAAAACAGTGATTAAATATTTTAATTCTGGATATAGTCCATAATTAATCTCTCATATTGTTCATGAATAAAGTTCATTTGAATTATGACTTTGTTTAATTATTTTCAACTAGTTAGTTGTAGGACGACTAAGGCGCCCGTTGAAAAATGATCATTTAATTTTATTTCTCACTTTAAACACTTCATTTGGTAGCAAGCCCGTGTGAAAATTTCACACTTTATTTATCTCTTTGTTACCTTTAAAATTATTATTTTATAGATGTCATTTTTTCATATGCATGAAGAAATTTAATATTGTATACATATATATATATAAGAAATTATTAAAACAAATATTTATGTATATGAAATTAAAATAAAAGTTTAAAGATTAGAAAAACCAACTGGAGATTTACAAACCAATGCGCAAAATTGCTGCAAAAGGGAATGTAAAACTTGCATATAGGAATAATTTAACAAATGAAATGAAATAAAACACAAAAACACACAGAAGACTTCATCTGGGAGGCCCTCGCGTGTAGGAGTTAAAGAGAAGTTTCTGAAAGGATAGTAGCAATTAGCTAATAACTATCCTTAGCCCCCAACTTCTCACCAAACAGAAAAACACCTTTAACAGAATAGAAATCTAACAGATCTGAAATAGATCGAAAGAGGAAAACACTGAAACATTCGGTTGAAAGTTAAGATGTAACAGTTAATTTGCAAGGATTTTAAGAGCTATTTTTAAATGAAAATCATTATTGCATGAAATGCGAATTCTTATAAACTGTGCAAACATATGAAAGGGACAAAAGATTAGTAAAGAAATCCTACAGTCAAGGTCATTAACCAAAAGCTTTAAAAAAAAGGGGGGGGGAGCTTAAAAATTATTATAATAATTCGTAAAATTATACGTTTTATTGTAATAATCTTTAATTTTATATCATTTTATATCGCACACATATTCTTAAAAAATTTCTTATATATATATATATATATTTTTTTTTTTTTTTTTTTTCATGTGAAAGCATATTTTATTTTATACTGAAAAAAAGAAAAAAAAGAAAAAAAAAAGAATAAAAGGCAACAATTAAAAATTTAAAAATATATTTTAAAGCTGTTATATTCATAATATTAATTAATTTTAAAATATCTAATCAAAAATTCATTGCAAATAAGGTACCAAATGAAAGGTGCAATTTCTCTGAATCCGTCGGATTAAACAGCTTATCGATCAGACCAGTAGGTTTTTTAAAATTAACTAAAGTATGAAAATTTGGAGACAGAGTCCAAGGAAATCTCTTAAGCCTAAAGTGTGACAGAATCAGGCACTGATGAGCATAACTATATAGTGCTGATATAGAAATGAAATGCAGTTTCAGTTAAATAATGAAAATTAAGATTTTTTTAATTTAGCTTCTATGATTTTATTACAATTTTCTTGTAAAATATTTGCAGCTACGTCATTGTTATTGTTCCTACATTCCGAGATAAGTTCTTTCATTATTTGGATAGTTCCATCCCTTGACGCATCAGGACGTCGATAACGACAAGAATCTTCTGTATATGGCAAAATGACACGTGGCATAAATTTTTCCAGTGTACTTCCTTCCTCATCAATATTTATAGCAAAATAAAGAAGTACCCTCGAAATACCGGGATGAGTTGTTAATTTGCAAAAGAGTTGCATTGCATTGCTACTAGTTAAAAGGAGGATCTTAAGCTTATCATTTGTGTAAGACTGCTCGGCATCATTTAAAATGGTTTTAACTTGATCAATGTCATATTCTTGAATCGAAAGTATCAAATTGTTCTTGGTACAATAAAATCTAATTTCCTGTAATAATAATGCTTCTTCTTGGATATCTTGATAATTATTTTCTTTTATCATATTACGCAGCTCAGGCAATAATTTATGATAGTCTAAAATAATATCAACTTTATAACATAGGAGTGACCTTATTAACGTGTTCTTGGCATAATAAAACTTAACGTCCTGTAGTAATGCTTCTATACATTGGTTACCTTGATAATTTCCCAGTACATTAAGAAGATGAACCAAAGTCAAATCATGAATGTCCTCAGACATTAAATTTAAAACAGCCATCCCATCTTCATTTTCGGCAAAAATTAATTTCTTAAACGCCTCGATGTCTAAATAAATCAATTTTTCAAACAAAAAATTCAACATATCTTTCCTATAGAGAATATTATTAAACCTAAATTCAAAAATAGATTTTAGTATTTTATCACTCGAAAACAACTGTTTCAGTGTTTCTTTATCATCATCAATATCTTTAGCTGCATTTATCAACATTTCAACAACATCAGTATCTCTACTTCCAATAGCGCACCCTAAAGGTGAAGCACCTTTTTTATTTAAAATCATGTCTTTAAGAGTACCATTAATGTTTTTTGCAGTGCTTATCAAGTTTACAAAAATATTAGTGTTTTTACTATGCTCAGAACATAAACAACAACATAATGCATTGAAACCGCAATCATCACGAAATAGTAAAAATTTTTCGAGAGTTGATTTATCATTTTCAAATTTTTGAAATAAAAACTCTATAAATTCTTCGTTTCCACATTGTGCTGCTGTATTTAAAGAACTGTAGTAATTTTCCTTAATAATAAGATCTAGCATATTTTCTGATCGTTTCAATAACTCCTTAAATATTTCTTTATTCTTTGTTGCATAAATTGCTGTGATAAACACATTAACACGGTGATGAGAAAAATGAAGAAATTTCTGCAACGTCGCTTTTGAAATTCTCTGAGCAGCATCTAGTAACATTTTAACTATTTCAACATCATTTGTCTTGCATGCTTGTTCCAGTGTAGTATATGCAAATGGCAAGGAATGAAAAAGAAATTTCTTCATAACACTTTTATTTCCTTCAAAGCTCTTTAACAAAAAATGTATTATACTTTTATTCTCTTCTTGAATTGCGATATCTAAAATAGATGGTTTATTGCATGACACGAGGTTTTTTTTTTCTTCTTTGCACAACTTTTTAAAAAAATTCCTATAACGTTTCAGAATTTTTAGAAACGATTTAGTTTCTGAAATTTTCTCGAACTTCAAATTAATGAAAATTCGAATCAGTTTATAGTCTTCCTTCATTAAAATTTCTTTCAATATAAAATTTTGTTTTTTTACATTTGATAGTTCATTTACTACTTCTTTTATCCACCTAATAAATTCTTTAGCAGCAAAAAAATCTCTAAAAGTTGCATGAATAAATTCTGGTTTGGTACCATGAGATACAATAATGCCAGCTGACAACACTATGTTCGTGAACGTTTTTAAAGCCTTTTGTGGTTCTGACTTCAGTATCACCGATTTGGCAAAATCTTTGCAATATAGATTAAAAATAAATTTATCCTCTTCTTGTCGTACACCTTCCTTAACACCCATCTTCTTAAAATAAATAGAATATTTTCTGTCAAGAAATTTTTTATATATCTCCAACATATCAGTACCCAAGTAGTCAAAATTTGGACACTGATTGTTGTTACTTTCAATCCAATCATTAAAATGTCTTATGGAACCCTCGAGCATCAAATGTAACTGTAATGGTGTTCCTATAAATTTATAAATATTACCTTTGAAAACTGATGACATTTTATTTAAAAATTCACTTGCATATAAACGAATTAAATCATTTTCCTGTGATTCATCAAACAGCTTTTTAAACATTTCCTCAGATAAAATCAAACTCGAACGATCTTTCAGATAATTTTTTATATATGTTACTTTCTCGTCTTCTTCCATTGGATTAAACACAACAGCAAATGTCGATAATTCCTTTTCTAAAACATCCTCATAATGTAGACGAGTAGTTATCCATATTTTTGCAGACGTTTCATTTTTTAAAAATTTCAACAACAATAATATCTTGTTCCTATCCTCTTCATGTAAGACTTCATCGAATCCATCAAAAGCTAAAAGTAATGGCTTTGAATTATTTTCTTTTTGTTTTTGCAAAGCAATGCCAAGTAGGTTTTTTCCAAGATTATGGTCCAATTTTGTATCAATTTTTGACAAAAATTCAGCGACAGTAGCAATATTTTTGGAATCATTTTCTAATACAACCTTTCTTATAGCCTCTACATGATCTTTTAGATTTATTTTAATAACCCAGTGCGTTTCAATAAATGACTCCGATTAATGCTTTAATTCATATAGTTTTGTTAGAGTGGTAGTTTTCCCCATACCTGGATCATTAGCAAAGATGACTACTTTTCTGTCTTTAATATCCTGAATTAAATTTCCTTCTTCAATTAAAAATGTTTTATTTTCATCGAGGTCAATATATACTTTCAAATTACTTACTGAACCCTGAGAGTCGCACCAAATAAATTGCTCTTCTTGAAACTTAAGCAAGTGTACAATATGATTTTTTTCACAGAATTTTTGAAATGCTTCTCGTGCATCAATTTCTTTAGAAAAGTAAATAATTTTACAGTTTTTACAATTATGATTAAAATTTTTATTCTCGAATATATTTAATAAATTAATTAATTGTCGTTGATTAATCTTCGAAAAGATAAATATTTCAGGAAGATTCTCTTTCATTAACAGTTGTTTTACATCTATGTTAATAATAACACTTTTGAATTTCCTCTGTATATAAAATTTAGGTATATAAATTTGTTGCAAGATAAATTTTAATCCATCTCTCTCACCTTGAATATTAATAAAAAATATGTTTTTATTCGGATACTTATGACAAACTTCTTTAAAATTTTCATTATTGAACTGATCATCAGCCAGTTGTATTTTATTTTCGCTGCCGATGTCGCCCACCTCATTTTTATTCTTTTCTTCTTTGTGAATTAATCCAAAATACTTAATCAATTCCTTTAATTTTTTCTTCTTTACTTGTTCCACATATTCCTTGAAAAATATATATTTCGCTAAGATCTGAATTTTGTTATTCAAAAATGGAGAGTGATAAGCATGCTGAATTTTCGTCTTCATATGAATCATTTGTTTCATCTGTTTCTAATAATTTATGCTTTAAAGTTTCTGGATTTATTTCTTCATAGAGTGTAGCATATGCACCTTCTAAACTACTCGTTCCCAACGGCCTACTTCCAACTTCAATCTTTTCATTCTCAAGAATTTCAATCATAATATCTGCTATATTTGCATTACTCGAAATTTCATTTTCAGACACATAATTTCTATAAGTGTGCCAGTCTTCAAAACCAGTTAAATTTGCTAAACTCTTTTTTTCCTTCTGTCCTTGAAACACAATTAATTGTTTATGCAAAGGATTTACATTTTCGTTTGGCTTAAAATTATTTAATTTTATATCATCAGTTTCTTCATCATATAATTTTTCGTAATCGCAATCATTTTGGAAAAGCTTTTTAAAATAAAATTTGAATTTCTCAATCAAAATGTTAGATTTGTCCTTTTCAATAATAAGAATTATTTTTTTGTCAGATTTTTTTCTGATTATTCCAGAAAAATGTTGAGAAATAATTTCCGAATTTTCTTCATCAACTGCATTTCTACATTCGATGATTAATAAATGAAAACTGTCTGAACTAAAAGCTTTTTCTACTCGTTCTCTGTGCTCTAATAAACAATTCACTTCCATATAAATTTGACCATCTGATGCTCGGTAATTTTTATTTTTTAAGATTTGCAGTATTTTTATTGAACTCAACAGAGTTATTTTAGAGTAAACAATTAACAGTCGATGTTCTACAACTGCATTATCTTCTTCATTGTTTAAAAAGCTAACAAAAGATGGCTCTAGTGCAATTGGATACTGAAACTCACCATACTGCATAATTTTATTTTTATATGTTAAACTCATTACAGATGTATAGATTACTTCGAATTGATCTTGAACAAGCTCTATGATTTCTTCACCAGATAACCATTTTTCTTTATGATGACATTTTATATCGATTCCAAGTGCTTTTTCTATTCCGTCTTTCAGTTTTTCATCCATGTCATAAAATTTTTCTAAAATTGGTTCCTTGCCTTTTGCTTTTCCGGAAAATATTTGGTCTAATAAGTCTGTTACATTAGGATTATTTGCTATGAACACGAAGCATTTTAAGAAGTTATCTATGTCGGCTTCCTCAACTGCTTTCCATTCACTTGGCAGATTTGTTTTTTTTCGTTCAATTTCACCAAAATTTGATGTCACTTTTAATTTTGCTTTCTTTAAAATTTCTTTTATTTCATCATCGCTTTTATCCCTTCCTGCTTCCTTATAAAATTCTCTCATGGCTTCATATGTAACATCTCTCAGTTCTCGCTTTGATCCTGCTTCTTCATTGTTTAGAAATTCTTCTTTAAAAGTGGCCATGCAAAATAATTTTTCAATGATCTCTTTTCCTATTGGAACCTGATAAATATTTACAGCAGTTCCTTCTATACCCAAAATATTACTTTCATCAATTTCCGAAAACACTTGTTGCGCCAATTCTGCGGCTATTTTATGAAAAGAACTTTCCTCCTTACTCGGCAATTTTGTATTTTCTAGTTCAATTTTACCAAATTTTGGTATCACTTTTATTTGCGCTTCTTCTAAAATTTTTTGTAATTCACCATCGCTTTTATCTCTTGCAGATTCGTCAATTTTTCTCATCTCTTCGTATATAGCATCTCTTAGGTCTTGTTTTTGTCCGGGTTTGTCATTGATTAAAAATCTGCTTTTAAATCTGGCCACGCAATACTCCTTTTCAATAACCAATTTTTCTATTGGAACCTGATAGACATTTACAGCAGTTTGTTCTTTTGCCAAAATCTTTTCTTTATAACTTTCCCATGCCGTATGTTGCGCCAGTTCTGTAGCTATTCTATGAAGATCAGAACTTTTTTTAAATACTTGCCGGATTTTATCGGATATATTCTCTAATTTATAACATTGATTAGTTTTTTTTGTAAGTAATGTTAATTCCTTAAAAGAAAGACCAGATAAAATATTATCATCCTCAAATGGATTCGACTTAACCGGGTAATTTTCTAGAATCCGTGTGTCAAGACCAATATTTGTGTATATGGCTACATATTTAATTTCTCCATTTCGGAGCTCTTCATTTGTAGAATTTTCTAGCTCTTCTCTAATTCTGAGAAAAGATCTAAAATACTTTTGCAAATTAAAATACCTGTGAAGGTGTCCGTTGCTCCTCCACTCTTCAGCAAATAAATTTTCGTCTTTTATTTTTTCCTTTTCATTCTTCAAGTGCTTCGCTTGAATAAAAACTAAATTTTTATTATCATGCTCGTCTTTGTAACTAAAAACAATATCGTCAAATTTTGCGTCTTCCATCTCAACTTGTCTACCAATGAAGAATTGCTTATCTTTAAATACGCCATTACTATAAAGTTCGTATCCTTTCTTTGCCAGAAACATAAATAGTAATTTTTCGTATATTTTTCCATATTCTGAACTGTCTTCATTTTCAGATTTCTCCTCTGAAGTACTTTTAGTTTCGGATTGTGGAGTAGACATTTCGATGTCTAGACGTGCAAGAATAACAGAGCTGTTGTATTATTTGTTGTTGCTTGCCTCCTATTCACAATGGTCATGTACAGCGTTGTTGCCAAATATAATATGTATTATATACCTAAAGGTATAGGCATTTTAGTATGTAGAGGTGAAAAAGAAATCAGTTATTGTTTATATTTATTGCTGCTTACCTCGTATTCACAATGATAATTGCAAAGTTTTTTACCAACTATAATATATTGCACTATATATCTGTAATCTCACTGAATGTTTACGTTAAATAAAAGAAGTTGTCAAAATATGCTTCAAACAATTGTTTATATGTTCTTTTTTGACAGTCTCCTTTCTGTGTACAAATGCTAATAAAAATACAAATTTGTTTTGATAATTTCTGCAGCATTTATACATTTTTTCATACCTACAAGAATATTCTTTCCAGAATGATGTTTATTAATCTGAAATTTTATGTTACATAGTAGTGCAATACTTTATTTTTCGGTAAATTGATCGATGTAGCACTAACTGGTTCACAACAGCAACACTGTAAAAAAAATTCTGTAGTACTACTAAAAAAATTCTAGGAATCTGGTATTCCATAAACTTTTCTAGTAGCCAATACAGATTGTTCAAAAGTGATCTTACTCGATTAGAGTTAGTAAACATTACATGCACTTCGTTAGTAAATATACTAAGAAACTCTTAGTTAACGGGTCAAGTGCTTTTTTTTTATGTTTACTAAGATTGTGGTAGTAGCATTACTGAAAGTAATACTGCAATTTTACCAAGAAATGTTTTGTGTAGGATACATGGTTATTATTAGTGTAAATTCAAATAATATCCATGTAACCTTACTAAATTTGTTTTGTTTAGAATACAGATTTTTTATCAGTAATTGTGCTAAGGAAATGTAATTAATAATGCAAATGAATTTCGGTTATATTCACAAAAATGTTACAGTTAAGTTTACAGAAATACTACAAGTAATATAAATAAATTTACCCTTAAATACCCCATGTTACCTTACTAAAATTTTTAAATCAACAATATTTAATATTATGAGTAATATTGCTAAAAAATTTAAATAAATAATAGAATAATAATAGAAAACCTTTTATGTTTAGTTTTAGTTAAAAATGATGGCTGATCGAAAATGTTTATTTAAATATATACTTTTACAAAATCTAAATTGTTTGAAATATTAAAAACATATATCAATATCATTACCTTAATTTTTATATATAATTTATTAAACTTTTTTCTAAAGTCAAAATAAATAAATAAATAAGTACGTATATGGAATCACTTTTTATTGACAAACTTTAACTAAAAAAATCGATACCTTTAAAATATAATTGTGAAAAGAAAACATTTTTTGCAATAACAGAGATGCCAACTTCTAATGACCAAAAAGCAGGAGATTTTTTAACAGAAATCACGAGCGTTTTTCCAACAAGAAAATTTGTAAGAAAAATGAGTAAAATAATGCAAATTTAATTTTAAGTAAAGCTTTATAAGCTTAGGAGGTATTTACATCAGTATTAAAATTAAATGAATAATATATGTTTTTTGCAGTAAAACAAACTATCAAAAAAAAAAAAAAAAAAATCTTTGTAAAAGATAAAGTAATAAAGAAATGAAAATATCAGCTATATTCTAATGAAATTTCAATTCTTTAAGTTTTCACTAGTTATGGTATTTAAAAAAAAATCTTTTGATAATAACACATTTTTCATTATGCAAAAATGAAAGTTAAAAATTTATTCTTAGAAAAAATTAGTTTTAAAGCATTGTATAGTAATTCACATTCAAACTGAACTTGATAAATTGCAGGGCAAGATAAATTTCAATTTTCTTTCAAATTTTTTTACCCAATCCCACAAATTTTAAGCATAAATTTTGCTAAGAGGGATAGATAAAAATTACATCAGAAAAGCAGGAGAAATGAGTGGAAAAGCAGGAGCATAGAAAAACAAGCAAAAAGCAGGAGACTCCTGCCAAAAGCAGGAGACTTGGCATGTCTGCAATAATATATGCATAACTTTATTTGGTAAATATGAGCATATATTTCACAATATTAAATTTAAAATTTAATGAAATAATAATAGAAAAATAATAAGAAACCAAAATAATTTAACATGTGATTCAGACAGCAAAAATTTTAAAAACCCTGAATTCAGGGGTAGCCTCTGAAAAGTTTTTGCCTTAACTTTTATACATAATATATTAAATATGTTTTTTAAAAGATATTTTCTTTTTGAATAAGTCAAAATAAATAAACAAATAAGTATATATATTAATATTGTACATTTAATTAATAAATTTTATTTTAAAGAATCGAAACTTTTAAAATATGATGGGAAAAGAAAATATTTTTTGCAGTACTATGCCAAATTTTATTCGGTAAAAAAAATCAGCATATTTTTCAATTAACAATAAAGATCATTTAATATTTTTATAAATATATTTCGGTGAAACTTAATATGGTATTTCTAAACTGCATAAATTATGCATACCATTTTCAGGGGTTAATTATGTAATACTTATTTTACAAAAAAATAAAAACATTAAATTAAATAAGTACCTCAGAATAATAATAATAAAAACTACATACCTTTTTAACTTTTTGATTGTGTTATCCGTAGTAAATTATAATAATAATAAAAGCTTTGCCAGGAAAGTATTTGCGTTGCTAGCAATTTTAAATAAATAATCACTAACTAACACAAACCTTCACCTAGCAGGGGCTGATATTTGAAACGCGTCCATCATGCACACGGATTTCCAGTTTTCCAACACTTCCAAAATGAGGCTTAAGAACTGATAAAGTTTAAATTAAAATAAGATAACGTCAAACTAAGCATACTGTATTACAAATTAAGGATATATATTTATGACTTCTTACTTTTTCTAAAATGCAGATGTGTATAACGTTAACAATAAATAAAATATCAGAGATTAAGATTTAAAAAGTCCGCCTGATTACGATTTACGAGTACGACAGACCCGACGCTTCGGCTCGTTCTTCTCTGGTATCTTCTACGCATGCGCACAGTATTGGCGTTTGCTCAAATGAAATCGCTCTCTTTGAACGGGGAGAGAAGAGACAGAGATGTTGCGATAGTAGGAAAAATGGAGTAGAATTACATATGTTATTTAAGCATTGAATACAAAGAGAATCTGGTTACAAAGTTTTCCCTAGTAGTTGAGATAATACCTGTACTATTACTAAGTAATAATTTGTAAATTGCCGTAAAATTTTTTACAGTGAACCGAGTTGCGTGCATCCACTCCAGTAGTGTATTGAATTTTCTGAATGGTGCCTTTAAACTTAATATCTTCATCCTTAGATTTTGTCTGTGAAACATTTTAAGTTTTACATGATGGAATAAAAATTTAGATGAGTTGATTACAAAAATAGTAGAATTTTTATAAATTTTTCATTGTTTAATTCGTATTCACAATGATAACGTACAATGTTTTGGCCAATTATAATATGTTGTACTACACATCTAAAATTTCACTAAATGCTTATATCAAGTTGATATATGTAGAAGAATGCCGTCAAAATCTGCTTCGGACAATTGTAGAAAGAAAGATCATACGTTCCATTTTTTCACAATCTCTTGTTAAGCATAAATATGTTAATAAAAGTACAAATTTGTTCTGATATTTTCTGCAGCATTTAAGCCCTTCCTCATCTCGAGGAATATTTCGCCAGAATAGTGCTTTTAAAATCTTAAACTTTGTGACAGTCTTAATTTTTGTTACTAAAATCATCAATATAGCAGTAGCATCAAAATGGCAACTGGTACGCATCCGTCTTCTCCAGCTTTGTACTCAATTTCCTCCGGAATCTCTTTAAACCTAAAATGAGAAATACGTTTAGAAATTAATTGGAAAATCTGACCTTGATATGAATGTAGATTATGATAGCAACAAAACTATTTAAAATGGTATAGTTCATATAATTTTTTATATATTAAATTTGTTTGAGAAAGGTAAAATTTGTAGATTTCTCAGCAAAAATATTTTTTTTTTTAATTTTCTGCACACAATAAATGATAACTAGCAATATTATTAAGCTTTAACCTATCCCAGCAAAACCTGGGATGATGGCCAACATGAGGCCAAGTGTTGGCTGCCAACAGTAACAGCTGCTGGCCCGTTGGTGGCAAAAGTTAAGGTGCCGAAGGGAATATGTTACGCCGGCCATCAGATGGCCACATTCGGCCGATCCGCTGCTGGCAGCCTGCAGTACGATCGGAATAAGTTAGTGGGCCACTGATGGGTCATTGCTGGCAGCGAGCTATCGGTTAAAAAAAGGTTGTGGGCCGCTGATGGCAACCAACAATAGGTTAAAAATCGTTAGTGGGCCAGTGTCGGGCCACCTGATAGCAAACATAATTTTGGAAGCCTTCAGTGGGCCAGTTGTGGCAAACATAAATAATTATATTACTCCGGGTTTTTTTGTTGGCCCTTTATATTTTCCCATTAACGGCCCTCTTCATTTACCGTCGCCGGAAGCCCGAGCCAATGTTATTCTATGGGGAAATTTTCTTTACAAATAACTCATTAACTAATACATATTTTTAAATTCTGTTTTCGCATTCAGAAAATTCCCAACTGTTAAATTGACCGACCTTTTTTAAAAATGTATTTTTTAATTTTTAATATTTTATTTTGAAATTGCAAAATGAAAAAATTTCACATATTGAAAATTCGTATTTTGCAGCTTCAAAATAAAATATAAAAAATTAAATAATTTTTTAAAAAAGGTCCGTCAATTTAACAGCTGGAAATTTTCAGAATGTGAAAACATAATTTAAAAATATGTAACAGTTAATAAGTTATTTGTAAAGAAAAATTTCCCATAGAATAACATTAGCTTCGGTTTCCAGTGGCGGTGAGTGAAGAGGGCCGTTAATGGGCCAATAGTGATTTGGTTATGACTATTATTTTATTTTATTTTATTTATTTATTTATTTATTGTGATACCTTACATTTTATTAATGCTAATTTCTATGCATCCAATATTTAATTTGGTTTTGTAGCAACAGTGAGTGATCAAACTATTATTATTATTTTTTTTTTATACACTTTTTTTATTTTGATTAAAAAAAAAAAAATGCTTGACTAAATGATTTTGAAATGCAGACATGTAAAAACGTTTAAGAACTCACATTTTCTACTATCGATTTAGTCCAAAGTTCAATTAAGGGACCAACTATAAATTAAAGAAAAGCACAAATATTTTGGATCACCCTGTGTCATAAAAAGCTACAAATGACTTGTAACTTGAACACATTATTGCTCTTACTATATACAATGTTTGTAAGCTTTTTGTGTGGGAAATACACATTTTTTTAGGCATATATATATATATATATATATATATATATATATGTATGTATGTATTTTAATTATTACATTTTTGGCAATTTTTTTGCTTATAACAAGAAGGAATTTTCACAAAATTTTACAAAACTTGCAGAAAAATTGATAAAACATTAAAGAAACATTATTCTGAAACATAAAATTTATATGTGTAATTTTCGAGGAGATTTGAGCATTTACATTCATTTTTATTTATTTATTTATTTTATTTTTCCTGAGCGTGCGCGAAAGATAGAAATTTTTTTATTACGTAAGTTGAAAACCAGATATCTTGGGTAACTTATACAAAAGTTTATTTCAATGGAATAAAAATTAAGCAAATTATTTGTAAAAGAACGAGCCAGATTTTAGATATGTTCAACCATGTTACAAAAGGTCATTTTTGTGAAAATCCCCTTATGAGCTCACAGATCGTTCTAAATAAATAAAAGTATGTTAGAGTTACAAGTCCAGAAGGATTTTTTCACAAAGAAGAAATTTTGAAACATAGTTGAAAAAATTTAATGAATTTTCAAACCTGTATATACCTAAAATCTGCCCCATTTTTTCGCAACAACTTGCTTAATATTTCCTGTATTGAAATGAACTTTCGATATAAATTGCCCAATATATCTAGCTTTTAACTAATGTGATGAAAATTTTTATCTTTCCCGCAAAACCAGTAAATAAAATATTTGTTATAAATACTCATATCTCACCGAATATTACACGTATAAATATCAGTACAAAAAACCCTTAACGGCTTAAAAGTTTGTGACGCCGCTACTTTATGACTATACGAATTTGAAATATGAGTCTTAAAAATAATGATATTAAATTTTAAGTGACGCTTTGCAATTAGTTAAAATATACATAGATTTTCTTATTTGATCATTCACTTTTATATTTTATTTATATTTATAATGCAAACGTAATATTTTTAACTTGAAGATCAGACAGATATATAAAATATACTCACTGATGCTTTTTCATTCGCACTTCAAATTCAAAATAACAGTTTTAAAAGGAATGATATAAAAATTCCAGTGGCGCCTCGGTGTTATTTTAAAAGATTTGTTTTTAGATTCCAATAAAATTACTTTGTTTTGTCTAATAAAGTATATTTACACATTTAAACAGTGCTTTTAATTTTCAAATATACTGTCAAATAATTATACTTTCACTGAGTTAGCATTATAAATTAAAATAATTTATTTCAATAAATAGATTTATCTTTTGCATCACGCTATCAAAAACATAGTATCATAGTGTCCAACTAAGTGAAAATTTGCTCAAAGAGGTAGTGTGACATAAAGAAAACATTTACACAAATTTTACTTGCAGTTTTGGATAGCGTGACGCAAAAGATAAATCAATTTATTGAAATAAATAATTTTAATTTATAATGCTAACTCAGTGAAAGTATAATTATTTGACAGTATATTTGAAAATTAAAAGCACTGTTTAAATGTGTAAATATACTTTATTAGACAAAACAAAGTAATTTTATTGGAATCTAAAAACAAATCTTTTAAAATAACACCGAGGCGCCACTGGAATTTTTATATCATTCCTTTTAAAACTGTTATTTTGAATTTGAAGTGCGAATGAAAAAGCATCAGTGAGTATATTTTATATATCTGTCTGATCTTCAAGTTAAAAATATTACGTTTGCATTATAAATATAAATAAAATATAAAAGTGAATGATCAAATAAGAAAATCTATGTATATTTTAACTAATTGCAAAGCGTCACTTAAAATTTAATATCATTATTTTTAAGACTCATATTTCAAATTCGTATAGTCATAAAGTAGCGGCGTCACAAACTTTTAAGCCGTTAAGGGTTTTTTGTACTGATATCATTACTTTTTAGTGGTTATTGATAAAAAAATTAAAACAAGTCCTTCTCGCTCCTAGGAAGGGTAAACTAATTTATCTTTTCTTATGAAGTTGCCACTATTTTTTTCAAAATGGCAGCTACAATTTATTAATGGACTTAGTGGATTTATAAATGAAGGCTATGTGTATATGGAGTTTTAAGCAAATCGGTTCATAAAACCTTTCTAATGTAAATTTGAAATTTTCAGTGTGCTGGCACAGGGAAACAAGAGGGTGGATTAAGTTGGCAAATGAACATATCAAATACATTTCTGAGATAAATCTACACTACAAATTTAGTGTGAATTAATTCAGTATTTCAAACGTTATCATATTGACAAATTTTCAAGTAGCCTGCCACTTGGAAACAAAATGGAGAAGCTTCGCACTAGGAAAAAATATTGACTGGGATTCTCAAACTCTTAAAAAAAAAAAAAAAAAAAAAATAAGTGAAAATTTTCAAATTTAAGTTAGAATTACGTAATTTACATTTTGCAAGTTTCTTTTTAGAGAATTACAAATTAAACAGTTAAAGAAACAATCAAGTAAATGTTAAAAATGGAATTTTATATATTTTCTTTCCCCTTTTGAGGCTAAGTATACTGCTCCAATATTCACAATTTAAATTTTCATCAAAAGTGCAGGTAAAAATTACTTCGTATATATTTTCATATAAAACGTTTGGGGGAAAAATAGACAAAATATAAATTAAGCTTTATATTTCTATAATTTTAAAAATAAGATAAAATCACCTGGAGAAAATTTTTATGGAAAATATAAGTAAAGCTTAAAAAAAAATGAAATTTTTGCATAAAAATACTATTTTATAAATATATGTACAACTACAATAAACAAAAAACCCTCCTTTAATTTTAAATAATTATTTCTACATGTTTCGAAGCAATTAAAAGTTTTTTATTTATTTATTTTTTAAGAAAAATAAATTAAATGTAGTGGCGCCATCTAGTAGTTTATATTAAAAATCATATACATACAGATTTAACTTTTTTTTTTTTTTTTTTTTTTTTTTTCCGAAAATGTTTAGAAACAGGTAGAAATAGTTATTTAAAATTAAAGGAGGATTTTTTGTTTATTGCAATTGTAAATATATTTATGAAATAGAATTTTTCATGCACAAATTAATTAATTAAAAAAAGAAAAGAAAAGAAAGAATAATTTTTTTGAAATAAATTATTATGGGTTTCAAAGTAAAGATGTTATTTACTTATTTTGATGTGTTTTTTAATAATTGCTATTTGACACATTTTTCATGAATTTTAATAAAATTCGTGAAAAATGAATTTTACTAAAACACTGTTTAAACACTGTTTATTAAAAACACTGCTTTTTCTAATAAACAGTGTAAGCACTGTTTCATCCCGTAGTCATTATTGCTTTGAATAATAATAAAAAAATTTTGATTATGTTAATATTTAAAATATGTATTATTTTAAAGTCTGAAACATAAATAAATGAATAAACTCTAACTGTATTTTCAAAAGAGATTTTTAATTTTTAAAAAGAAAAAAATATATATACATGTATTTACGAAATAGTATGTTTGAAATAAAAACGATAGATGGCGCCAAAACTCTATTTGCTGTTTTTTTGCATTCCCGGCGCGTAAGGATACATGAATAGGAATTGCAAATCATTGAGTTATTATAAAATCGATGTTCAGGAATGATTAAAAATTTTTTAGCTTTAAAAAATTGTAAATTCATCATTATTATGATAAAATGGAATATCTAAAATTACAAAATACTTCCTTATTTAAAATATCATCTAAATATTTTTTTGACTAAATATGAAATTTTGAAATCAAAAATATTTTTTTCATATCAGAAGAGAAAATATATTTAAGTGAATTTGACTTAGTATACATACAATAAATATTTTAAACATGGAATAAAGTACTTTTGCGTAAAAAAAAAATTCTAAATAATTCGTTGGCTGCATTCAAGTCGGTCAACAAACCAACCCGCATACCTCACAAGTAAGAACCGGATAACAGCGTTTTCACCCGAAGAAACATATGTAATTGGCGGAGTAATATAGTTCCATATTTAAAGCGATTTATATAAAAAACAAGAGTTTTCCTGAAAAAAACGAAAACGTTACTAGATTCAGAAAAATCCTATTAACAACATATATTAATTATATGAAAATCCTTCGAGCCGTTTTAGAGATATTTTTCAGAATTTCAGTCCATTACACCAACCTTTTTCCCTTTTTGGCTTTAAATTGAGATTCAGATCTCAAAACATACTGCGTGTAGAAATGTAAAATTTTCAGGATAGATTAAGACCGAAGATAAAAGACTATTCTGAAAAGATCAGAACAAAATATGGCATATTTGCTGAGTAATTAAGTGTCGGCTTTTACAAATCTGTTTGATGTCAAACTAGCCGTATATTATGAGTTCGCAGCGTCCCGTTTGTCCCTCCGCTTGCGTCACTCAAAAAACTGCCGTTTTTCATGATGTGCTTTAGAATAATATTTTTCTAGTGTTTTGTCAATTTTTCTGTAAGTTTTGTAAAATTTTATTAAATACCATTCTTGCTATAAGAAAAAAAAAATACATATATTGTTTATAATATATGCAGCGTGTTAAGGTTACAAGTCATCGGTAGCTTTTCATGATATAGGGCGATCCAAAGTATTTGTGCTTTTCTCCAATTTGTGGTTGCTTCTTTAATTGCACTCTTGACTAAATCGATAGTGGAAAATATGAGTTTTTAAATGTTCTTTGCATATTAGAAGTTCAAGACCATTTCATCCAGTATTTGTTTTAAAATAATAATAATAATAATAATAATAATTGATTACCCACTGTATTTATAGTTCAATTAAATTTTTACAAGCATTTGATTCTTAGACTATGTTTATAAATTTAGGATTTCCAGTACAGCGTGGGAAACACCCAGCCGATCCGTTTTCATTAAAAATAAATCTATGATAAGCTTTTTATTACTTTTGTTCTATGCAAATATAAGATTTTGATAAGATAAATACATATTTTGTTCTATGTAATATTATATTCTTTGTAAATTTTGTTTCAAAGTGTTAAATTTCAAAACGTTTATTTAACTGTGTTAAGTTTTTTTTTATATAAATAAATGTAACGTTGCAAGTGACTAGATAAAATATTGAAATAAAAAGTTTCTGATTTAAGTATGCAATATAGAGAACATTCAATAAAAAAAATATTTAATTCAGAGTTAAGGAGATGGTAAATATTGAAAATCGTTCTTTGAAATTTCTTCCTTAATGTCGTGATTTAATACATAAGTATTGAAATGTATCAGTATTAAGTACATTAAAATTTCTCATAAACTGTTGAAATAAAATAAATAAATAAATATTCCATGCAACATAATTTTTAAATTTTACACTCGATTTTACATCATTGTAATTTATCAAAATTTCTAAACATATTTGGGTATAACTTTGTGGATTGATTGAGAAGTTACTTTTTGAAAAGTATTATGTACTTGTGTGCTAAATTTTAGAGTCAAACATAAAAGTATTAAAAAAAAAAAAAAAAAAAAAACCTCACCAACCAATGCACAAAGTAAAAACCTAACTTATTTCGAATATATTGATACATTACAATACAATGAAATCAGGGTAAGGGGAGAATTTATAAAAAATATTAATCGCATAAAACACTTAAAATCTTTTGATTTTTTTTTTTTTTTTATATATTTAAATAGTTTTCCAGAAATTTTAATATGCTTAGTATTGATACATTTCAAAGCATATGTATGTAAACTTTAAGAAATCTAAAACGCTAATTTCAAAGTACAATTTTCAATTTCGTCATCCCCTTAAAAGGGATTTAAAAACTACTAAAGTACGGAGTTCTGACTCTGAAGAATAAAATAATAAGTTACCATAAATCGGGGAAAAAAAGCAACAGTGACCCTTAGTCAGGCGAACAAAAGTGGACACGAGTGTAGCAAATGTACTTTGCCGCACTCGTGCCTACTTTGTTCACCCAATGAAGAGCCATGGTATTATTTCCACTCGAAACAAATGTTGCGAGTATTATTTTTTTAATTATTGGGTTTCCTTACAAAGATTTTTATTATTAATAACGGTTCTTTGAAGCGTTTATTACTGTAAAAATAAATAAATAAATAATAAGATATTAAAATAAAATAACAAGGCAACAGATGTCACCACTATTATCCTTAGTCAGGCGAACAAAAGTGGACACGAGTGTAACAGAAGAGCTTTGCTAAACTCGTGCCTACTTTGTTCACCAAATGAAGAGCCGTGTATCACCAGAAACAAATGTTGCCAGTTTTTTTTTTAATTCAATTATTGCGTTTCTTTACAAAGATTTTTATTATTAATACCGGTTCTTTGGTGCATTTATTACTGTAATAAATATGTGCTTTAAAATTTATTTTTATTTATTTATTTTTTAATTTAATTTTAATTTTATTTAATTTTATTTTTTTACAATTAAATTATATAAGTACGCATTTTTTTTCATTTTTTTTTTTTCATATATTTGCTGTCATAAAAATTTAAATTAAACATGCATGCATGATCCTGGAAACCAATTGAAAACCATTTTTTTTTTTCTTATTAATTTATTTAAATAACTAATTCATCTAAAGTTATTGATTACTTTTTTTAATCAGAAAACAAACTAACTGCCAAGTTTATTATTTAAAGCGCAGATTACAATTTGAGATTCAAATTCACATTTAAACTAGTATGTTGTGGCCACCACAACACTTTCTTCTATATTTTCCTTACAAATTCACTCAGTAACAATATTAAAAAAAAAAAAAAAAAAAAAAAAATCCAAGTTTTTTTTTCGTTAAAAGTAAAAAAAATTCGATATCTTTGTTTTAAATTATCACATATTTATAGTTCAACCATTCGTTCTAAAGGTATTGACGAGACCTTTCGAAAGATACCCATCTTCAAAATTTACACCACCCCGGGGGGTATTTCCCTCCAGGGTGGGGGGGAAGCGACATGCACAAAATTTTTTTCCTAATTAACTACTACTATTAGCAATAATTCATATTAATTTTACAATCACAGGTTAAGAATAAGTCTTATTATGTACATTTATACGAAATTTTGTCCTATTCTACCATGTTAAAAATTTAGACGAAATACGATCACAGCGCCTCCTGTTGTGCGATTGATCCCCAAATCTAATCAGCACCAGTTTATGTCAGGAGCCAACTAAATACCAAGTTTGGTTAAATTTCGTTAAAAAAAAATATATTAAGATTTTTTTTTGTAAGTTTTTTTTGTAAAAAGTAAAAAAAATCGATAACTTTGTTTTAAATTATCACAGATTTATAATTCAACCATTCGTTTTAAAGGTATTGACGAGACCTGTCGAAAGATACCCATCTTGAAAATTTACTCCCTTCGAGGGGGGACTTCCCCCCCAGGGGGGAGGGGTTCACGAGGCTCCTACACATGCAAAAATTTTTTACCAGTTGACTATCTCTATTATAAATAATTCTTGTAAATTTCATAATGATTACTAAAAAATAATTCTCCTTATGCACATTTATACAAAATTTTGCGCTATATCACCATGTTAAAAATTTAGAAAAAGCGGGATGACAACGCAACCTGTGAGACGATTTTTACTAAAAGTTGATAGGCACTAATTTATGTCAAGGTGCAACTACATACCAATTTGTATGAAATTCTGTGCAGTAGTTCCGGAAATACAGTTGCCACAAAATTTTGTCACACACACACACAGACAGACAGACTGACAGACATTTTCTAAAAATGGTCAAATCGTGTTCTACAGCTCTCAAAACGTGTAAATCCATCAAAAACCCGAGGTCGAAAATTTTTACGAATCCAATACTTTCTTCTATTGAATATAGAAGAAAGTAAATTACTTAATGCAGTTCGACATTTTTTGAACTGATAAGCGCTGTTGCTAACCTTCAAAGATGCTTAGACAGGACACGACAGGAAGCATTTGGGGCCATCTGGACCTGGTTATCACAATTGCTGACTAAGAAAAATATTCCAATTCAAAACTAACACATTCGTACTGCACTGATTGATATAAGTTGGTTTGGTTTACTTTAAAATGAATTTATTAAATAAAGACGTAAGATGTTTCCAGTTGCTCTGAAAGATTTCATCATAACTATAGGGAATTACTTATTTCAAATCTATACATAACGAAAATGAAACAGGATGTTAAAAAGTCTGTTTTATACACAGATTTAACGAGAATGACTGTTATTTTAATTATTTAGTAGTGGGTGTACATCAATGATTTATATTTCCTTCTAAAGAAACCTTAATTTTCCTTAATTATTATTATTATTTGTTGAGAAATAAAACAATTTGAAAAAATAAAAATACGGGATGAAGGTAAAGAATTTCGATTATTTACTTTTAGTTGAAAACCATTGTAGAATTACACAGACACTGGATAAACATTTTAAAAAATTTATAGTCATATTCATTTAAAATTTACTCAGTGTGTCTTACTCACTTAAAGTTTAAAAGTCAAAAGTGATCATTTAAATTACAAATATAAACAGGATATATAATTTTATGATGCAGTATAGTGATAATAATAATGCAGTTCAAAGATTAACGTCTGTGATAAGCATATAATATTTGAGAGAAAATTATTCTAATCTAAACAATTTTTTTTTTATTTTAGTTTCTTGTCTTTATTTATTTAATTGAATTTATTTTCATTTATTTGTTTTTTATTTATTTTGTCTCACATCTTTATGTGGCGAAAACTTTATTAGTTTGTGAGTGTTATCTGTGTTAATAATAATAATTTCGGAATTTAAAAGGTAATAATGCACTTGTTATTCATGAAATATGAATAAATTGATTCAGATTTAGGACCATCTTCACGATTCTTGACTTTTTGAATCATACTGGTGGTCTGGAATGAAAGAGTTCCGCTTTTTTGCCACCACTTATTTCCATAAAAAATTTCTGCTCTATAAAATTACAAAAATAATATAAGAAATATGATACAAATTTCTGTATTGAAACACTTTTGGCAGAAAAAGCAAAACTCTTTCTTTGCTTGGGCGACGTTTCTTTGGGATATAATAGAAAGTCTAATACTTATTTTGATTATAATTTTTGCTATTTCTCTTTTAATTAATTTATGGCAATACTTCATTTTCTATTTATATTTCTAACATATGGGAATTTTTAAATGCTGTTTACTATTTTACAAGTACATTTTTTTAAATACTCTATATATATAAGGATCTAGTCAAATATATATAGAAGGGATAATTTTTAAGATTTATTTATTTGTTTATTTTATTTTTTTCAAACGATGCTCTCTGGATTAAAAAGAAAAAAATCTTGGCTGACTGTTATTAACATAAACATTTATTTATTTTATTTCACATCTAAAAATTAATTCTCATGTGTATTTATGCAAATTTTCCTCTCATACTGCCATGTTAAAAACTGGGGAAAATATGGGATGAAAGCGGCATATTTTGAAGGATTGATCCTCAAATGTAATTAGCACCAATTTAAGTCAAAATCCAACTAAATATCTAGTTAAGTTAAATTGTATTAAATTGTTCATATAGAATACAGCGTTCAAAAAATTACTGATACACACAAAGATAGACAGATAGTTTTTTAATGAAGTCAAATCGTGTTCAGAACATATCAAAACGTGTAAAACAACCGAAAAGCGGGAGTCGAAAATTTTTACGTATCAAATACTTCTTTCTTATACATGCAGAACAAAGTAAAAATAAAAAGGTTACAAATTTATAATTGTCCTAATAACTTTCCCACAGTTATATTATACAAATATAAAGTTGGATCCATAAACTTATTAGCGCTATTAAAATAATAATAAGTAGAAATAATAAGAATATAATTAGAAAATTAATGACTATCATAGCTCATTTTAAACGGACCAACGAGATATTTGCTGTACTTTTCTAGAAATCCTAATATTTTAATAATAATTCTAAAATCAAAGGCTTCTAAAAATGATTTAAAAAAAAAAAAAAAAAACACAAAACCAAATTAAAAAATGAATCACTTACTCTTACACTTTTTATGAGATCATTTAACCTTTTAGTATCTTGTACGCCGCAGACTTGGCACGAAATGGCTAAGCAAAATGAGAGGGAATTTCAAATCAACAGCAGGTGAATCGCAGCGCCCTCTATGCATTCGAATTGCAAGTGATGGTCCGGTACCGGCCTTATAAATTGTGGCCGCAATATGGCAAACATAATGTTGGCCGTGTGCTGGTACCCTGCAAAAGGCCAGCTGTTATTATGCCGCTTCTGAGCCACCGGCCTTTTCACTGTAGGCTGGCTTCAATGCTGGCAGCCGTAAGCGGCCCACTGCTTCAGCTACATGTGGCAGCCTGCAGCTGATGGCAAGTGCAAGATGCCAGCTGTAGGCCAGAACGAGCCCATCAGTATAAGTTTTGCTGGGATTCAATTATCATCAGCTACAATGTCTATTGCTTCTAAACTGCTATAAAAGTGTCATGTCCATTTGTAGTAATAGCATCTGGAATAAAGTGGGTTATGGCATTTAACTTTTGGGAGGGACTAAGATTTTTTAAGATATTATTGCAGATTACTGAAAAAATTACAATTGTAATATTAGTGTGTATTCCATACATACATTAAAATGCATTATCAAATTGTTACAATAAATTATTTGTTATTATTACAAGGAGAAATTTTGAAAGATTGATCAAAAATATATAGTATAATACATACATTATCAGGCAGAGCAATTAAACACAGCAATTAAAGAGTCTATGGGGGGGAGGGGATGATAATCAGTTAAAAAAAAAAAAAAAAAAAAAACTAGTTGGCATAGGTGGACTCTGTTCAGTTCCCCATCATATGTATGTTCTCATAAATTTCTTGTACAGAACTTATTATATACACTAGCGAGCTTCGCCCGCTAGCGTGTCAGTATTTTCAAATGAATCACTAAAATTAATGAATCACTAACAAAAACTTTTAGTGTTAAGAAAAGAAATTAAAAAAAAAAAAAAAATCATTTCTGATTGGGTAAAAAGTCGGGCCGGGTCACCACTGCCTTCGGCAGCGCGGTCGCGTGCGTATTCTTTCCCTGACCCACGTACCCCCTAAAAAAAAATCATTTCTGATCGGGTAAAAACTCGCACCAGGTCCCCACTGCCTTCGGCAGCGCAAAACAGTGCGCGCTGCGCGCGCACAACTTAAGGGTTACACGCGCTGCGCACGCGTATTCCTTCCCTGACCGTTCGTGTCCCCTAAAAAAAAATCATTTCTGATCGGGTAAAAACTCACACCGGGTCCCCACTGCCTTCGGCAGCGCAGTCCCGGGTTAAGGGATACGCGCAAGTTAAGGGATACGCGCGCGGTGCACACATTTTTCTTCTCCACACTTTCAGACCCTCTTAATTAACCTACGTATACAAATTTTGAACGATCTAACTCATTTGGTTGAGATGCAAAAGAAAACTAATTCAGGAAACCTCAAAACGTGTAAATCTGGTGAAAACTTTCGATAATATAAAAGAACTTTAAAATATCTTTCGAATGATGTATTTAAAAAAATTTAATCATAATTAGAAATTGAAATATTGAAATTTCAAAATATTACAGCGCCATAAAAAAAAATCTGATCAGGACACCTCAAAACGTGTAAATCTGGTGAAAATTTTCGATAATATAGAAGTACTTTAAAATATCTTTAGAATGATGTATTAAAAATAATTTCATCATAATTAGAAATTGAAATATTGAAATTTTAAAATATGACAGCGCCATCTGGCGGTACAAATTTCTGTATTCCACTGTTCGATTCCAAATCAAAAAAGCTTTCTAATCATGTATTACTTATGAAATTATTTTAATTAGTAGCTGAGATACAAAAGAAAACTAATTCAGGACACCTCAAAACGTGTAAATCTGGTTAAAACTTTCGATAATATAAAAGAACTTTAAAATATCTTTCGATTGATGTATTAAAAAAAATTTAATTTTAATTTTAATTAGAAAATGAAATATTGAAATTTGAAAATATTACAGCGCCATCTGGAGTTAGAAATTTCTGTATTCCACTGTTCGATTCCAATTCAAAAAAGCTTTCTAATGATGTATTACTTATGAAATTATTTTAATTAGTAGCTGAGATAAAACAGCCCGTATTCACGTGAGTTTCGGAAGAAACCACGAAAAACTCCGAACGGTTAGGGCGATGAGAGTCCTAGCCCGTATTTACGTGTGTCTCGGAAGAAACTACGGAAAACTCCGAAAGGTTAGGGCGATGTGCCCGACCTGGGATCGAACCCGGAACCTCCCACTATTGGATTAGAGAAAATTAGACATCAGTCTGTTGTTATCTACGGAAAAAATAGTTTTTCTTGTTAGCCAAATAAAAATTTAAAACTCAATTTAATTAATAAAAGAAAAAAAGATGCGATGAGTTTTAATAGCTGAAAAAAAGATTACTTTTCGCTGTTAGTTATTTTTACTTATATATGTTTACTTTTTTTTTTTTAAACTCAATGACTTATTTGCGTACTGGGTTGAGCTTAAAAATTGTAATTAAGCGACTGCCATATTAAAAATTTTGAAAAAATCCGATCACAGCGCCACCTTTTGAGCGATTGATCAATCTTATTCTGATAAAATCGAAACTTTTATTTAAATTTGATATTTTAGAAAGAAAAAAAAAGAAAAAAAAAAAAACCAGCCCGTATTTACGTGAGTTTCGTAAGAAACCACGGAAAACTCCGAACAGTTCTTATTCTCAAAAAATCGAAACTTTTATTTAAATTTGATATTTTAGAAAGAAAAAAAAAAAAAAAAAACAGCACGTATTTACGTGAGTTTCGGAAGAAACCACGGAAAACTCCGAACGGTTATTGCGATGAGCGCGACCTGGGACCGAACCGGCAGCGCAGTCCCGTGCGCTCTGCGCACGCACAAGTTAAAGGATACGCGGGCGGTGCACGCCTATTTCTTCTCCACCCTTTCAGGCCTTCTTAATTAACCTACGTACCCCAATTTTGAACGATCTAACTCATTTGGCTGAGATGCAAAAGAAAACGTAATCAGGACACCTCAAAACGTGTAAATCTGGTGAAAACTTTCGATAATTTAAAAGAAATTTAAAATATCTTTCGAATGATGTATTAAATTTTTTTTAATCATAATTAGAAATTGAAATATTGAAATTTGAAAATATTACAGCGCCATAAAAGAAAATTGATTCAGGACACCTCAAAACGTATAAATCTGGTGAAAATTTTCGATAATTTAAAAGAACTTTAAAATATCTTTCGAATGATGTATTAAAAATAATTTAATCATAATTAGAAATTGAAATATTGAAATTTGAAAATATTACAGCGCCATCTGGCGGTACAAATTTCTGTATTCCACTGTTCGATTCCAATTCAAAAAAGCTTTCCAATGATGTATTACTTATGAAATTATTTTAATTAGTAGCTGAGATACAAAAGAAAACGAATTCATGACAACTCAAAACGTGTAAATCTGTTGAAAACTTTGAATAATATAAAAGAACTTTAAAATATCTTTCGAATGATGTATAAAAAATAAATTAATCTTAATTAGAAATTGAAATACGCGTATTAGAATATTGCAATTTTTAATCGCAGTACCAAACACACGTGACCTTGTTAAATACCAGATTTTTATCGCTGTTTTTTTTTTTTTTTTTTTTGTCCGCTTCCGTCGATTTCAAAATTGCAATTTTTAATCGCAGTACCTCATTAAATACACGTGACCTCATTAAATACACGTTTCTCTTTCCGTTCAAGTTTTTTTTTTTTTTTTTTTTGTCCTTTCCATCAAACATCGTTCTTCCGTGAAGTAGAATGAAGTTCGTCGTATTCAAATGAATGCTTCAATGGCTAAAATTAAAAAATTTAGAACTCATTCAGTTTTTGAAATTTTCTCGCAATCCTTTGGGAATTAAATTATGAAAGCGAGATCTATATACAAAGAAAAAAGAAATGATTTATCTCTAAACGCTTTTGAGTTATAAAATATTTTGTGAAAAAATCGATGTTTCGTAAAATCTAAAAATATGGATTGCTAATCCGTATTTTGTAAAAATGTTTATATGGTTCGAAAGAGGATTAAATCGCCTTTCTTTATATACCAGTTTTTAAGAAATGGAAGAGTTACTCGGTCGTACAGGGCGTTTCAAAAAAGACGATCGCGAAAAAGAAAAATTTTCGATCCTTTTAAAAACTTTTTTTTTAAATATAAAAAATCCGTATTTAAAAAAAAAAAAAAAAAAAAAAAAACTGTACCGTAAGAATCGCGGTAATAAATGCTCTTTCTGCTGTTTGAGGTGTATTTCGATATCTGGAACCGTTCGAGCAGGATCGCTTTACAAAAACCCACGAAATTTTCTCTCTTTGCTTTTTCATTCGAGGTAGGCTGTTCTGTAACAAAATGGCGGTCGCCCGCGATTTCGAATCGTTTTTTCGTTAGACAATGGTCGACATTTTAATTAATATCTCCGCTAATTAGGGTCGTATCGTTTAGCAAATTAGATAACCCAGATCTGCGATAAATTATCTGTCCATCGGTACCTGTTCGAAGTCCGTGCGACCGTTAGCGGCCGAGCTTTTGCTGCTTCAAGCCGTTTCTCACAGACAGACACACACACACACACACACACACACGCGCGTACAGATTTCAATAATATAAGAGATGTTAAGAGAAATGAATTTGACCAAACGCTTGACACAGCGACAGAACGAAATCCTCGCCTAATAGGCTACCCACCATTCAGTTCGATATCTTATTCTAATCTATTAATTTATTTTATTCGATCAATTTCGTAGTTTATTTTCATGCTGCTATTTCCAATGCAACTTTCCTAAAAATGCGTATAGATGAAATATCTCAACATTTTGCTATATTGATAAAATCTTAAATTTCGAATAACTTAAGAAATTTTCCTATTAGAATATTTGTAGTCAATCATGTTCATACAAGTATCATAAATGTTATTTTGAAATTGTCTGATATATTTATGATCCATAAAATGGACGTTTATGCTCGATTTTGCCTTATTCTGCCATTTTAAGTAAATCGTAAATTCCAAATAACTTACGAATTTTTTAAATTGGAAAAATCATACTCTATGGTATTCATGTCAGTACCCTAAATAATATTTCGAAAGTGGTTTGACATCTTTACGAGGAAAATATACCTCAAGATTCACGTTTATGTGAAATTTTGTTCTATTCTGCCATGTTAAGAAATTCGTAAATTTCTAATAACTTACGAAATTTTTATATTGGAAAATTCATAGTCATTAATATTCATGCCAGTGTCCTAAATAATATTTCAAAAGTAGTCTGACATCTTTACGATGAAAATATCGCTCAAAATTGACGTTTATGTGAAATTTTTCCCTATACTGCCATGTTAAGAAATTCGTAAATTTTCAATAACTTGCGAAATTTTAAAAGTAGCATATTTATAATTACTGATGTTCATTCCGGCATCAAAACTGATATTTTAAAACTGGTATGACATTTTTAAAGTAAAAGGTTTCCATTGAATGCACATTTAAGTGAATTTTTGTCCTATTCTCCCATGTTAAGAAAATCGTAAATTTCGAATAATTGCTGAAGTTTTTAAATTCGAATGTATCAAATGAATAAGATTCTTGCCAGTGTTGAAAGTAATATTTAAAAACTGATCTGACCTCTCTGCGACAATTTGTTCTTTAGATATCGCGTACACAGACTAACAAACTAACGGACTAACACACTAACCCAATAACAGACTAACACACTAACAGACACCCTACAGACAGACACCATGCAAATTTTGTCATTTTTCGGATTCCTCACACCTGAAAACGTGTAAAAAAGTAAAAAAAACCGAGGTCGAAAATTTTCACGATTACCCAAGTTCCCCATACCTTCAGTATGATGGGGAACTAAAAATTTCCACGATTACCTAAGTTCCCCATACCTATAGTATGATAGGGAACTAAAAAAAACCCATTTAATATATACATACATCAATGATTACTTACAAAATTTGAGCATAGCTTTATTTTTATTACGACAGGATTATTTTTTCAGACATCGATTGTACGTTGTCGCCATTTATTGTATTACACCTTGAATGAATGTGCAAACTTTATTATTATTATTATTATTATTATAAATATATAATGTATTATTTATTTGTTTTTATTATTCATATATATTTTTTATATTTTTTATATTTTTTATATTTTTTAATTATTTATTATTAATATATAATATATTATTAAATATAAAATTAAATTATTAATTGAATATATTATTATTATTAATAACTATTATCATTAAATTTAAAATTCCGTATGTTACAAAACAATAATTGTACCTTTACAATCAAAAATAAACATTCTTTTGAATGGTAAACTTATTTTGCATATTGCAAACTTCAAAAACGCATGAAAATATTTACCTTCCTTCCTTTTTTCTGCGGAAAACTTTCGGATGTCCTTGGAGAAACTATTTGCAAGTTGGCATTTAGAGTGCCTTTATTAACACGATGCTTTTTATTAATAACTTCTTTAATTAAGATGATAGAAATTTCTAACTAAAATAAATGTATTTATTTGATTATAAGGCAAACATCGATACTTTTGCGATGCTGCGGTTCCTTTCGTTCACGAAGAGATGAAGTTAAAAAAAAAAAAAAATGGACAATGAAGGCAGTAATTTTCTGTAGGCTTAATACTTCACTGGGGAATACACCTAAATTATTATTATTCCTATTTTATTTGAATAATTCAAAATTTTAAATAAGTAAATTTCTATTGACGACTATTTTTGGTACAGCTTTAGTATGGGACCTCCTTGGCGATTTGAGGAAGTAAAGACATTGGCGAGAACTCCCTAGGCGAATTAAGATTTTATTTATCTATTTATTTTTGTCATTTTAGCGATAAATTGAAATGGTTATTGCAATTAAATAAGTAAAGACTTTGGCATGAATCATCACCAAAGTGGCTAAAGGTAATAAAAGTCGCCATGGGCGTCCCATATTAAAGCTGTATTTACATTACATTTTTGGACCACAAAATCAAAGATAGAAACATTTGAGTATTTAATTAATTGGAATTAATATTTAAAAATAATAATAATAAATTGAAGCTATTATGATGTCAGTTTTACTAGAAATTTTTTATGATACAGGTTTAAATAAAAATAAATTTGTTTCCTAAAAAAAAAAAAAAAAAAACTTTTTTCTTCGTAGTATATATATATTTACTTAATTTAAAATTAAAATGCGGTCTTTCATTTTTTTTTTCTTTTAACTAATTATTCTATTGAACGAAAAATTGCGGCGTTAGATACGTTTTTGCAAAGCGAGTACTATAGTAAGCGTATTCATCACAATGGAGCAATGGGTAGCATACTACGTTATGGGTACATCATAGTTACGTCACTGATCGATGACAAAGCCCAAAGCCATCTGGTGCTGACGGTACCTAAACTACTCAGGCTGAAACTGCACAATGCACATACTCGAATAGAATTTGTTTACTCGCGCGATGCTCCATATTTAAAATTAAAATATAATTCTGTCTGAACGAATGTACATCTGAACGGAAAAATTCATGTATTTTTAAAATATTCATATTTCGCATATTTTCCCGGATTTTAATGTAAGTAATATATATTAAAATTAATTTTTAAAAAGAATATTTTTTAATACTTACAATTTATGTAATTATTGAAATCTTAATCTCTTCAATTTTTCATTCCTTACGGATTAAGAGAAAATCTGTGGAATTTTGAATTCGGTTGCTTTAATTTGTTATTGGGTTAAAATAAGTTAATGTGTATTATATTTGTTCATTTCTAAATGTTATTTTAGTTATAGAATGGGTTTTAAAGCGATTACAAACATATTTTGTTTAGATGCTAAAATTTTTACGAATGATTTCTCCTGCGTCTGACTAATTTTATGGAACCTGATATAAGGCTTTTTTTTAATAAAAGAAATAATGATAAAGTCATCTTTTATAAGCGATTCTTTTTCCAAAATTTTAATTTTTTTTTTTTTTTTTAACCAAAATTTTAATTTCGAAAATGCGTGTATTAATATTTTCTTCTTGAATTACTAATACATGAATTTTTTCGTATTTACAATACAATTTTCACAATTAGAAGATCGATTTAAAAAATTATAATTTTCACTAATTAACCCTTTGCGGCCAAAACAATTCGGATTATTTAAACTATACTGCCACCGGAATTCATGAACTAAATTAAACTAAAAGAAATTTAAAATTTAAAGGTTAATAAAACCGACCTTTTCTGATATGTTATAAACGTAAATTTTTGCCAAAAAATTTCCGGGATAAATTTTTGCAGCTGGATCTTAAATTTTGCGTCCTCGCATCGAGGACAGCGCGCGTTAAGGGGTTAATACTGGCTATAAGTGAACACTGTAGATGTTATTAATCTTTTGAAATTATTAGCGAACTTCTAACATATTTTGTATTCAATGTCAAATGTGCGCTAATAATTTCAAGTAAATAATCAGATTGTTCATTTAGGGAGAGAATTAATTCTTGTTTTCAATAAAAAGCACAAGACACAACATTTTTAAAGAAAGTACAAAAGGGGCGGGTTTTTCCCAGCTTTAGTTTGAGTACCGCAGCCACTGCACGACGGGAAACGCTGATGTCGAGTTTACTGTGTGACATTTTTTAACCTTGTATGAACAAGCTTACTCTGGAAAACTTTGGGTTTTTGTCTGATCAGTAAATGTCCAAAATTATGTAGCGATCGGTGGAGCGATTTACATTGTATCACGGAGTGAAACCTGATAAAACACGACATCCGTTTTATCAAAATAAAATCGCGGCCCAGAAAATATTTTTGGAGTGGTCGTACCTGACACCGTTTTTCAGGCTCTTGCTTATTTATTATAGTTAATGATTTATTATTATTATTATTATATAATTGAAACGCTTAAATAAATATATTTCGATTAGAGACTATTTCCCCCAAACCAAAACCATGGTGAAGTATTGTAATATGCAGCCTTAATTAAATGTAAATAATATTTAATTAAAAAAAAAAAGAAATATAGAAAATTGTTTGAGGTTATTCTTTTAGATGAAAAACTGATATAACCTATCTTGTTCGGGGCTAGCAGTTGCTGGTGTCCTGTGATTTACCTGGAACAAATCATAGCAGAATGTTGGTTTTCTAGAAAATTGATTTATATATATATATATATATATATATATATATATATGTTACCACTAAAGTGCAGAAATCAGTTAATCTGCAGATTAGCTAGGTAAACTGTACATTAACTAGGGTGATCCTTCAAAGTGAGGAAAATTGTTTCATTTCTCAAATTACCTATAGGTAATCTGCTTATTACCTAGGTAATCTGCACATTATCGACTAGACACTCGTGAATCTGCACATTGCCTACTAGGCACTCGTTAAAGTAAAAATAAGATCGCTGGTGTTGTAATTTTACAGCACGCTGTGTTGTATTTACTATTTTCATTGGGAAAAAAAATATTAGTTTTATTTTCTTTTTTTTCTTTCTTTACTTATTTTAATCTGTATGTGTTTTAATTTTTATGTCTTTTAAAGTTATATTTGTTTTAATTTTTTATTTATTTCATCTTTTATATTATGTCAATATAAGTTTGAAGATGTTATAATTTTTTTTTATGAAATATAATATCTTTAATAGCTATCAATATATTCTATTTTATAAGTAAATGTTAGAATTATAATGCAGTAACGATTTCTTTTGAAAATAAAAATATTTAACCATTTAAATTAAAAAAAAAAATTATTAACAATTTATATTGCTATTATTATTTAAATACAAATAACTGCAGTACTCTGAAAATTTATAATTTTAAAGTTTGTATCCGGTTGCCACTTCAAAATTTTGATTGAGTTTGGCATGTTTCAAAGCAAAATAACAAAGGCTTTGATTTATATATATATATATATATATATATATGTGTAGGCACAGGCGCCGACTTTACAAAATTTCATGGAGGGGGGGGGGGACTACCTTAAATGGTGTGCTAAAATCGGCCGTTGGAAAATCGGTCTCACAGCACTTTTCTTACGGTAAAAACGGTCACATTTGATTTTCAGGTCGATTTAGGAAGTCTGTGAAATTGTGACACATTTTCGTTTTAAGATATTCTAATTAGAAACTGTGTTTTAATTTCAATAATAATTCTCGGAAATATAAAACTGTAAAATAAGGTTTTTAACAAGAATTTGTTTTAAATTATCTTCAAATGTGATGAAGAAGCATATGCGTTCGTTGGTAATTTTCTTTATTTCCAGATCAGTAAAATAAAATAAGTTCTCACTCTCTCTCTCTCTCTCTCTCACACACACACACACACACAAAAAAAAAAAAAAAAAAGATTATTATAAGTATAGTAAATTATGTATATCAAAAATTGAAGGCCTAAAAGTAATTACGTATGCAAAAGAAAGAAAAAAGATACTGTGTTTGGTACTTCAATTCTCTCAAATGCAACAGCTGTTGCGACAGAAAGAAAGAAAAAGAAAAGAAAGATTAAATCTGCAAACCATTTTAAGTTTCATTATTTTTTTAAAACTGAACTTTTCTTTTTATTCTCTTCTATATGATTCGTAAAAAGTTTTGACATTTGGTTTTGATGACTTTGCACGTTTCGAGAAGTCGAGAACACAATTTGACAATTTATAGAAAATATCTGTCCGTGTGCGTGTGTGACAAAAACTTTGTGGCGAATGTATCTCAGGAACTACATCAGAGAGTTACATATAAATTTATGTGTTGATGTACCTTGACCTAAATTAGTGTCTATTGGTTTTTAGTGTCAATAGCTCAAAATACGGCACTGCTGTACATAGTGGCGGATCCAGAACTTAATTTTTAGGAGGGGGAGTGGGGCTAACATTTTTCAAAATGTCATTCCAGATCAATGAAAAATTTACAGTCGTAATATTAGTACGCATTCCGTAGATACATTAGACTGCATTAAGACGTTGTTGCAATAATTTATTTATAATTATTATAAGGAAAATGTTTGAAAGATTTTTCAAAAAAATTGTGAACAATACTTGCAAGCATGCTTGTATGTAATATATTAACGGAAATTGCAATTGAAAATATAAAATGTAATTAAGGTGTCTATCGTAGAAGGGAGGTAATAGCCATAAAAAAAAGAGTACTATGTAATTAAATACATCCAACAATGATTACCCACAAAATGTGCACTTAGTTATGATTAGGCGTCATTATCTTTTGTACAAAATAAGTATTAAAATGTGATTTATAGAAATAATTCTCATAGAACGTATTTTTTTTAGTGTTCCTAATTTTTGGAGGTCGTTGTGTTTATCCCATTTTAAATTGGGAACATTCCATAGTAAACTTCAATAGCGTATGTCAGTTTCAAGAAATTCTGTCAATGTTTACGAAAGTGAGAGAGCTCACATGCAGATCGGGCAGAAAGACGGGCATATAGAATAATTCATACAATAATCACTTTTAAACATCGTTAGAAAGTGTTGAAAACGTTTAATGCAAACAAAAATACAATTCCAGCAATTTTTAATATAATAGTCATTAATGTAATCGAATATATATATATTGGCTCTGTAAATCTTATGCTAAGCGTACTACGCTCTATAGAAAGTTTCTCTGTTGCATATGTAATTTTAATATCGATTTTTTTATGATTTGCACGAAATAAAAGTGTTAAAATATGATTTATAAAAATACCTCGGACGCACAGGACTCATAGGACGTAATGCTTCGAAATTATTTCTGGTGTCCCCGTAAACAAACCAGTAACAGATTTTCAATAGAAAAAATCCCATAGTAAACTTGAACAACATATATCAATTTCAAAGAACTCTATGAATATTTAGGGGGTTAGAGCGCGGACAGACAGACAGACCGAAGTCATAAACACTTTTCAACTTTGTTGGAAAGTGTTTAAAAAAAAGAAATAAGGTGAAACCTGCGTAAGAAAACCACTCACGATGCTGGAAAAAACGGCACTTTAAAAAAGTCGCCTTTTACTAGACGTTGTGTAGAAAATCATACTTCAAGCAAAAATTATTATGAATGAAATGGATTCAATTAATCAAATTTACATTATTTGTTTATACTGTTTCGTAATAAGTGATTAATATTAGTTTTAATTTTAAATCCATTTTTGCAGTAATTTTGTTTTTAAGAATTCTTTTATACACTAGATCAAATATATCTCAAATGTATATGATATGCAACTAGATCACTAGATGTAAGACAAATCTGCATTATGGATTTTTTTTTAAGCACAATTTTCTATTATTCGTAATTAGTGAAACGATTCAAATATTTCAATTTATATCTATAACAAAGAGAGATTGAGTCAGAGAAGGATTCAACGAAGGAATGTTATTAAAAAAAAGGAAAGAAAAGAAAAGAAAATCATGCATCACTCATAAACTAGGAATAACTTTGCTATATCTAGGGTATTGTTTTTTCACTTTTTTTAATCAATTGAAATTAATGTTTTGTACATTGATTCCAAGTAAAAATAATGCTTGTAAAACTATTTATAGTTTTGCTTCTTTTTTAGAATACTTGAAGTTAAATTCATTCTATGGATATATTTATTTCTAAATTTTAATGATATTTGCTTGAATATTTTACAATACATTCTCTATCTATTTAGTTTATAAAGTGTGCAACAAGAATTTTACATTTGCGTATGCACAGTTAAACATTATTTAGTAAAATTATTCATATTTCATGAGCATTTAATATTTTTATTTTCTTGTTACAGTATATTGAATCTTTTTTTCGTATTTCAAATTTTCTAAAAATGGTATTGCATTGCCCTGAATGTTATGAAGACTGCTACCTACATGTTATGAAAAAAAAAAAAAAAAAATACGCTAAAGAAATTTGTTTTAAATGTTTGTTAAAAAAACTATTATGTAGATACTTTTATGGCGACGAACATGAAGATACTGTTTCATGCAAGCAAATATAGATGATTAAAAGTAGCAACATAATCATTACCTACAGTAAAATCGCATTTTAAACATTATTTCTTACATGATGACCCCAATCGTTTTTTTTTTTTTTTTAATTTGTTACTAGTCCCCTTCTCGTTTTTTGGACATAGTCTTTTTGATGATACATATAAGTTACGACATGCTCTTTACATTCCTGAAGTGGAAGATAATTCATGATTAGATTTTTTTAGATATAGCCTAATAGGCGAAATTTCATTGTGTCACCGTGTCAACCGTTCGGTCAAATTCAATTCTCTTAACATGATTATTATCTGACTCGCACTACAAATTTATGAAAACGTATATATGGTAAGGAACTGAGTGGAGTCCACTTATGTCAACTAGTTTATATTTTGGGTCATTCAAAAAATTTTGTAAATAGGAAGAATTGTACAAAAGTTTTGTGATAAAAATCTAACTAGAAATATGATTACAAAACTAGTGTACATTCAAAGCTAGTGTACATTCACTATATATATAGAAATATGATTACCTAACGAATATTTTTATTTAGATACTTTATGAATATTCACATATTTTTTGAGAAAAAATATTATATTTATTATTAGTAATTGTCAGCCGTAGAATAATTTTACTTTTAACACGATACAAAAATTAATTATAAGTTGAGTATCAATAGTTTTGGTTCAATAAAAAGTTTTACCTTTAATAACGTACAATATCTAAACTCGTTGACAGCGAAAGCCCATGTTATTCTTTGGGATATTTGTTTTCCCAATGGCTCACTACTTATTCAGGAGAACTACAGTGTCGTTAAGGAAGAAATGCTACGGTAAAAACATTTGCTGTACTTTTTCGTATTAATGGTTCCAGGATTTGCGAATTTAAATTATCGAGTTATATAAATAAATCGATTTACCGAATCTTTAACTGCCGCTTTTTATGGATCATCAAAGGAAAAGGTAGTTTCTTTTATGTTTTATGTCTAAATTTTTAATCTCTAGTGTGACATTTAAATAGTTTAATGCTAATAATTTCTATACAAATAATAATGATATAAAATATATAGTAAGTTTGTTTAATATTTCAATTACTTCAATTTTTATTATTATTTAAGGAAATAATTCAATATATTAAAAGAAAAATATATATGGATATGTATATATAAAGAGAAGAACTCTTTTAATATTTATACACATATCATTTAAAGATGATATATTTAATATTTGATTTTTTATAATTGAAATGTTTTATTTGCTTTTATTTGCTTTTATTTTATTTTATATTTTATGGAGATTATTAGGTGCTTCCGTATTACTTGATATGATATATATAAATACATTTTATTCATATTTTGTTTTTAATACAACAGTTTTTATTTGATATATATTTCTTGAGATGATAAATATACATTCATTTCTTGATATAAAGTATATACATTCATTTTTATATTTATTCTATTTTTGCTATAGCAGTTTGCATACATATTCTGCTATCAAACATATTAAAATTTTATTTTTAGGTATGGATCTATATATATATATATATATATATATTAACAAAATAATGGGTAAATTAAAAAAAAAAAAAAAAAAAAAAATCTTACCACAATTTTGATAGTAATTCAATTTTGAATTTTTGTATTTTATTGCCTGAATGTTTATTTTCATTTCTATCTACTACTAAAAATAAGATATTAATGATATTTATGAGTTCTTATAATATAAGCAACTTAAAATTTTAATTGTCAATTGGTTTTCTTCTTGCAATCTCAAGCGCGCGGGAGTGCAATGTTTTTGTTGTGTTCCATATACCTTTGCATGGCAATATACGGCTGGATCGTTTTGCCATGTACAAAGATAAATTTTACACAACAACTTGAAAAGCATTTGGCATATTTTGATAATTTTTCCTTATCCCGCCCATTTTTTTAATGCAATAATCCATATACCTGTGTGATTCGATTGAATCAGATATATTATGTAATGGTATTAATAATTTCATATATATATATATATATATATATATATGTTTTAATACAACAGCAATATTAAAATTACTAAATTTTAATTTGATTTTTAAACTTACTTTAAATCTTATCATACTATTTTATTTTTACAATTCTTATTTTTCTCAATTTTATAATGAAATTTGTTGTATTTTTGGCAAGACACTAGTTATTTGTTTTATTTCATATTTCTTTTTCAGGCAATATTCAACTAAAATATGGTAAAAATAAATAATTATAAATAATGGTAGCAATGATATTTAAAAGAAAAAAATAATATTTAATTACTGCTTATATAATTTTCTTATGCATTTTTAAATCAATTGATATAAGATAATAATGGTAAATATTTTTTAAATAAGGATATATATTTTTATAATTCTGCATATTTCCAGAGTAATTTTATATTAAAATACTATGCTCTTAAGAATATATATATATATTTTAATTCCTCTGAATAAATAAAAAATATATCATAATAAACAGCAAGACGTAAGAAAATAAATAAAATTTTCTTCAAAATGTTTTAAAATGCCGATATGATTCCGGTAATTCTTGTGGTAAGTATTTTTTTGCTTGATTTTGTCGATGTTTCTTCTGTGTAAATAAATATTTAATATTAGATTATTGTTCATAGATTATTGTTCATTAGATTATTGTTTTTAGACTAATCAATCATATGTTTAAAAAAAAAAAAAAAAAAAAAAATATTCTCATTTTGTTACTTGAAATTGTTGGAATGACATACAGTGAATGGTATATTTGATTACCAATTTACACACACATTTTAGCTTCACATGTCACATTTTTTTAAATCCATCCATGATGTATGCTGTGGATACTAAAAACAACAACAACAACAAAAAATTCAGATATATTTTTATAATCATGAGCATATAAAGGAATATGTATAAAATTTCTTACAAATTCAGCTCAATTTTAAATGACAATATTTCGTAACACAAATTATACTGCATATATTTCTTTTCATGTTGAAGTAAATTATGGTTAAAATATGAGCATAATTAAATTTACATTTTGTTTTAAATTTTATTGATAAAATATGATGTAAAAACTATGTTCATTTAAATGTTTTTTATTACATGTTTGCAAGGTAGTTGTGCCAATTAAAATATTAGATATTTTTGAAGATATTTCCTCTTACTTACTTCAAAGTAAAATTACATCAAAGGAAGGCGTGGTGAATTAATAAATAAACAAATAAATAAATAAAGTAGGGTGCAATAAATTATTACTTATATTAATTTGTAAAAATAAATAAATAAATAAATAACAAAATAACAAGTAAATAACAAAATTATGTTCTTCTTTTCGTATATATTTTTGCTAATTATGTAAATGTGTTCTTATACATGCTTATTTTTGAGTCAGAATTTCATTGTCATTTGACTAATTTGGGGTCCGGTTGAATGGCAAATTTTTTTCAATAGTTCTTTTCCACATTTTTACACGTTTTTATACATTTCACTCACTAAGGCATGTTATAATTGGCCTCACAACCCAATTATTCAGGCATGTTCGTTACATTTTTAAAGTGTCACGTTTTTCTTGTTTTCTGAAAATTATGTATAGGCATTTTTCCATTTACATAGTTACTTCACATATATAATTTAACAGAGAGGATTTATTTATCCGATCATCTTGTTTCTCTCGAGGCACTTCAGTTTTGTTACACATACACACACATTATCCATTTGAATTTTCTTTCAACATGTTTTAGGCATAATTTTGTACATAACAAAATTATGGTTATAATCAATAATATTTTATGTCTCACAAACAACGAATTTATTTTAATACATATATAAACATTACATATACTTCTTCTTTAAAATTTTTAAATGTAATTATTTGAGTTACACATGTTATTTTACATTTTTAACAAACACATCAATTTAACACAGATATTTCTCAATATTTTCCACATGTTTACACACTTAAACTGTTTATGTATTTGCAGATTTTATATTTCATGGTATGTATATGTTTGATATTTATGAATATATTCATTATTTTTGTACTTCATGGCATATTATCAATTAACCAAAATTTGTACACATACATTTGTTGACATAACACACTTATACATTTTTTTAAATATCCATCTTTCAAAAATTTACAATAATGATCACCACAGATCATAGTTTCAAACTTATCTTTTTTTTTCAGTAAAAAGGACTATTGTGTTAAAAAAAAAAAAAAAAAAAAAAAAATCTATTTAATTTTTGAGGATTTAAGAGGTTTCTCTGTGTAAATGTTTTATGTTGTAATATTTGTAGATTAGATTTGGCAAGGTTTCTCGTTTTTCACAAATTTTATAAACACATTTACACAGTTATTTCATGTTTACACATTATACACAACATAAAAAAAAAAGATATTTACCTTACAATTATTTTAGATAAATGATTAGTCAATCATATATATGATTGATTTGCCTTGTCCAGTAACTGTAAAAAATATTTACTTCAAACATTTACGCATGAGACAGCTTTTTTTTTTAATTTTTTTTATTTTTATTTTATTATCAAATTACAGTTCACACTACACACATTTTCATATTATTTTCACTTTTTGAACTTGTTTGCCCAATTTTTGTCTAAGAACCTTCATAACTGTAAAAGGTATATATTACATATTTAAATCTTTGGTACTAAAATTTGGACATTACATGACAGTTTTTCCTCTTATTTTGTTAATAAAAAATAAATATGGTATGACAATTATAACACTTACACATTCACACTTCATACATAATAATTTATTTCAATAAATGATAATCAGGTATAAATACTTTTTAATGAAAATTTTGAACACACATTATGTTTAATTTTTTTTTTTTTTTTTATACAAATCAAAAGCTTTCATAATCATTACACATTCCCACTTTTAATTATCCATAATATTTTTTTTCTCTATCCTTTTGCTAAAAGATTTTTCATTTGCAATAGTTCTTTTGTGATATTTATAGGTTTCAATAAGGCTTCCTTTTCACACATTCACACACATATTTCCATGTTTACACATTTTTTACACTGGTAAATTGTTGATCAATCATTTTGAATCATTGATTTGCCTTAGCTTGAAACCGTAAAAAATATTCACTCTGGACTCTTGCGCTGATGATTATTTTTTTTAATCTGATTACAATTACAGCATAACCATTTTCATTTTAAATATTTAGAAATTAAATGATTATTAAAAGTATACTTAACACTTTTATACATGTATTTTTTTTTTTTTTTCATTTATTATAAGTATAAAAAAGAAAAAGTAATAATAAAGAGAATTTGACATTACAGTACGCAGATTTAACATGCACATTGTTTTTACCTCATGCATTATTTTATGTCACTTTATTAAATCAACATTATTACATTTTATCAATTATTCATTTTCTATCACCTATGTAAACACCAACAATTATTTGAGTAGAAATTATCATACTACAGCCATACCTTATTATTATGAACACAGTTAATTACCAATTCTTATATGTTACTATTATATATATATTATGTGCTTATATCATGTTTTCTAAATGTATGCATAAATGTTACTAAATATATATATATATATACATAAAAAAAAAAAAAAGAAGAAGAAGAGCTCAAATTTAAGCATATTTAAGTCAGATAAGCTGACATGTGACCGGATTGTATTGGGACCAATGTTTAATAAATGCATATGTGTATTTTAATAATAAATGAAAAAAAAATACAATATACAGGTCATTTAATTTTACCAAATATGGGTAAATATGATACGGACTATTATATATATCCAGATATTTTGAATAATAATATGCTACAGCTGTTTGTTTTTATTATGCAAAATATTATGCATAATTTGATGTGGATCCTTTATAATTATTTTATGTCATGACTCTATTTTTTATTTCTTATATTTTTGTATGGGATGTGTGCCTCATGTAATATTCATTGAAGCTCTTTATATTTTTACATTTTTAGAAAAAATTACCCTCATATAACATTAATATCATCTAGTATTATAATAAATGTTTTACTCATGTAACAGCAAGAACACATAAAAAAATTTCTCCCTTTGTAAAATTTTTTTTGGGTGAAGGGGAGAAATATGTGATGTAGAAATCACATATATTTTAACAAATTCTCTATTTAATTTTAATTCAAATCTATTTTATCGCTTTATATAATAATTCACTCGTGTATTCAATATTAATCTTTAATAACTGCCGAATTCTTCCTCTATCAGTAAAATAAATAAAAAAAAAATGAAAAAGATAATCAATTTCCTTGCAAATTCTCAGAATAATTTCGTATCATAAAGAATAACACATGGCTCATTTTATTAATGTTCCTCCTAAATCACAGTAGCCTTATTTCTAACGTAATTTATTCAGTTAGTCAAAATTATCCTTGAACACAATTAAAGTATAGCTACATTTATATATCTGTCCGTTGTGGTTTTCTTTTCTCATGATGAATGTCTGACGAAATTTTGGGGGGTTTCTTAGGGTTATCATATTATGGCAATCCTACTCTGTATTCAAAATTGTTAGCCTAATTTGACGGTAACGTATCTTTAAAAAACCACTTTTTATGTGTTCTTGCTGGCAATGAAATTAAATGCCAGTATGTAACAATAATTTGAATTTGGCTGGAACTTGATCATTCTTATCTTATCGCTCCTGTTTAGAAGATCTACAGATGTAGTTCTCAAAATATATATACGTTAGGGGCACCTTCCCTTCTTATTTTATGCAGCAAATCAATAAAGAAAACTGTGCACAGATTTTTGTCAAATCTTTATTTATTTCTGAATTTCATCTTTTTTAACGCCTCTGGATTGAATCTTGGTTATTTAATGGAAGAATTGTAAATTATATTTCTAGCAGCAATCAAAGCAAGTGGAGGAGGTCTTTTTCACATATACGAAAATATGGCCTTGTGGAAACCGTGAAAATGGAAATTTCACTACTTACATTATATCTACCTGCCACTAACTAGAAAAACTTCACTACAACTAAAATGAAGATAATAAAATACTGTAAATTAAAAAAATTAAAATAAATAAGCAAAGAAAATTAAAATTTAGATATCCTTGAAAAATGTAATTAATTTACATAGTAATTTTATGACCATAATGTACAGAGGCTGTTCGCACATTTTTTAGACGATTTTGATGGAGTGTACTGAAACAATTTCACTTATATTTCGTGTTTTATTTGTTCAGTTTGATAGCCCTTGTTCTTAACTATCATTCTACATCGCAATTTCTATGATAATAATGTTTTTTATAATATCGGAAGAGGTATAATTTTCTACTCCTCTTGAACGGCTTTCCAAAGTCCACAGTTATAGGTCGATGTTTGGATAATGCTGATTTTAAGAGTCGAAAAACACACAAATCCAACGGTGATACATCAGGAGATTTAGCAGGAATATCAGTGAAGGGTATGGTTTTAATTCCCGTTTTTTATTCCATTTTTTTCTAGAAAAACAATTGCGGATTGTGATGTGTGGCTGCTTGTTTTGTCTTGATACAGTTCAACGGATTGATAGCATTGTGGGTAAAGATCTGGATTTTCATTTTTAAAAATTGGAATTAAAATGTGTTCTTGATAGAATTTAGAGCTGATTTTAACATTTTTGTCACCATTTTTTTTGCTTTTATCTTGCGCTTGTATGGTAAACCAGTGACAATCATAAATAAATCCTTTAGAAAAACTTTCTTTTGATTCTTTGAACCATATAACAAAAATTTTTTTTCTACTCTTTTGTGATAGTAAATTGATCTTTTTTTTTTTTTTTTTTTTTTTTTATTGCAACCACTTAAATAGACCCAAGATTCATCTATTGTTGCGACATTTTTCCATTTTTCTCCTGATAAATGCTTTTCGTAAAGACTTCACAAAAAACTCTCTTTGGAAAGAGCGGAAACGTATCCTTCCATTCACTGCCTTTTTAAAAGCGCATTTTTGCAAGTAAACGAAAATTCTAAATATCAGAAGATAAATAAAACTTCCAAAAATATAACTGCTGTGAAAATAAAATTTTTCATGCAAACGATTTTTTCTTACTGCGAAATAAAAGCGTCTAAAAAATGTGCGAACAGCCTCTGTAGAAAAGTTTTTTTGTTTGTTTGTTTGTTTAAATGAGATCAGAGACAATTATAAAATATCAACAATTGTGTTAGACAGCATTTCATATTATGTTACTGAAAGACACTTGTTAAAATGAATTTCAATTTGATATAATAAATTAACTGTTATCTTAAATACCTTCATTAATATTTATACTTAAAAAAAAAACGGAATTCTTGTTATAATAATTTAAACTTATTACGTATTAATTACAGTTATAGCCCTGATATTAAAGCTAAAATAGTTATTTAAATCCATAAATGTTATATTGTAATGTTAATAATTTATAATAAAATTGTTACAATATACTTCAGTTCAAATAATACTTCAATTCGAATAACTTTGCAGTATGAAATACATGGGATAATAATAACAACAATAATAATAATAATAATTGAAATACAGTAATTTTTCTTTCTTTATATATACATATATATGGCCGTAGAAGCCTCTGCTCTTTCTTCTAGTTATTATTTATTTATTTTTGTTATACTTGTTTCATATTTGTTATGTATGATTTTATATATCGGGCTCCCAGGAATAATTCATATTAACTTTTCAGTATCTATTGCTTTTATATAAAGTTTCATTTCTATGTGTAATTGTTTAACGATTAAACTGTGAATACTGTGGATGAATTCCTATTTCGTTTGGGTCCTGAATATATATTTTGAAACTCATGGATAATTTTGGCAACTGTTCATTTGTTTCTTTTGCAATCTACAATTATGTTACATCATGAATAGGCATATATCTTTTATTGATGGGGGTGGGTGGGTGTGTAAAAAAATATTATTGTTATTATTACTTTATCTTTATAGAAATATAGACCGAATTGGAAATTATTTGTTTTGCAAGGTTCACCTCTTCTTGCTATTCTTATTTAAATCAGATTTTAAGATTACAGCTGAATTTTCATTCGAAGAAAATTTTGCAATGCACTTTTTATTTATACATCTCCATTTAATATTCATTCCAATCATTTGTTACCGAATCTTTATAAAATTTGAAATTAGGAAACAAAATTATTGGTTTACCACGTTTGCTGTAAATTAATTCTGTAATAGCATAATTCATAATCTAATAGCATGAACACAGCAAGACAAAAATGCTTATAGGAATAAAACCTTAAGCTAAACGTGATTTTAAAATTGTTAACTCCATTTAATTTTCTCTGCAAAGTATTACGTGTATAGAGATAAACAGCTCTTTGAGAAGTATGTGGATATTTCAATTTATCATGAAGAAAGGATTGGGCGGGGAAGAGAAGGGTATAGATATGAGTGGAACTTATCCGCGCAATCAACCTGTAAGCGAAAAACCAAATTTCTCTCACCTTCTTTCAATCAGGGGAAACGACCGGGCCCCTTGGTGATGAATGGGTTAAAGCATTTTCCCTTAAAAAAAAACTGCTTTTATATATATATATATATATAACTAACACATCTCTGCATTGAATTTCTTTTATATCTCAATTACAGCATCAGTTACAAACAATAAGAGCTTAAAGCTTGAAATCTTCATGAATTTCTGTCATGCGACTGAATTTAAGAGCTCGTAATGACTGTAATAATTTCTTGATTTCAAAATGAATGCCTAGTTTTGTGACCGATACGCTGACTAACATTCACACAAATCCTAACGAGGATCATATCAGTGTTGCCAGAGCCTGACTAAGACAGGGGCATACGGGGCAGTTGCCCCGAGCCCCCACATCAGAGGGGGCCCCCAAATCGAATAGAAAGTTTAGTTTACATTTCCTTCTTTAATGAACCTTTTTAAAACAGAATATCAGTACAGCGTAAAATCCGGCTTAATTGAGCTATCGTAATTGCGAAAATTTAGATGAATTCTGCCCTAATGTCAGCAAGGATATGAATTTTCGCAGCTAGATGACAAAGTTAACAATCAGAAATAAAATGGATAGAATGATATTTCATCTGACCATTGGAGAGAGGGGGGTACTTTATAGCTATTTTAGGTTCCAGTCAATTTTCTTGTTATATATCTATAATGAGGTGAAAAATTTAAATACCTCCATAAAGTTCGGTTCTTCATTACTGAAATAGTGAAGCAGAGGGGGGGCCCCAAAGAAGTTTTTGCCCTGGGCCCCAATTAGGCTAAGTCGGGCCCTGAGTGTTGCCAGATGGGCAACAGTTAATTTTCCCAAAGAGGCTTTCAAATTTCCCCAAATCAGGGTTTTTTCTCAAAAAAAAAAAAAAAAAAATATCCCCAACTCAATTTCTACTGAAAAAGTAAATTTTTTAAAAAAATGACATGGACTTAAATGCTTTATACCAATCGACAGAGAATTTTTTTATGAGTCTGACTATGTACTTAACTCAAAATCGACATTTTTGGACTTAAATCCTTTATACTTATCAGTACAGATTTGTTACCACACATTTTCATTGTTAAAAACTATCAAAGCAAAATTGACATCTTTACGATTAAAAAATATTCCATTAACTTACGAATATCGCGATCGCATGGGAAAACATATTATCATTTTAAGTAACTCATTATTCCCGAAATTTGGAACCCGAGAAAAATAAATTTTAAGTTTAAAATTTCGTGAAATTATTTAAATAATGTTTGAGGATCTGTAAAAGGATATTATTTTAAAAATATTACGTGTCTTAGTACATTCTATAATAACCATCTAGATATTTCTAATTGCATCGATATCGATAATTTTCATCATCCCTTCACCTTGTGCCCTTAAACCCTTCAGAATGAGATTCATTTCTTTTTTGATAAAACAGTACAAAGAGAAATACGAAAAGACCAACTGTTTTTAACAGTAATAACCCTTTCTTAAAGTTCGATGTTTAAAGAAAAGTGTTTACTAACGAATGCACTTACTTTTTACGTTGATCAAGCAGTAATCCATATCCCGTTAATGTTTCTGCGAGATATTTTACCATAAAATCAGGCAAAACTGTGAGATGACTGAAGTAATAAACACTAATAACATAATTTATTTAAAAGATTGTCTTAATTTAGACCTCACTACGGATATACAGAAGTAAAGTGCACATCCGTTGTAAAGGATGAAAAAGTAACATTTTATCTGTCCAAGACATACACTTTGAACAGCAGATAAATTTCATCCGCATCTGAGAGATTAAATTCTTTCTGTTTATAAAAAATAACCTTTGAGATAAACTTAACCTGATTCCGTTGAGATGTTGTTCTGTCCGAACTGGGCTCGGACAGGATGAAGTTTCAGATGCTGATTGTTTTTTGTTTCGTACGTCACATCTGACATCTTTCTTTCAGCGAAAATTTGAAGAAAGATTTTATCCCCTCCTAAAGAGTTTTGCTGCTAATATCTTATCGCATTTTGACGCATAATGAAATTTGATTGAATAACAGTAGCAGACCTCTCTCGAGGCCCGGATGAAAATCTCACTTGGGAACCCCAAACTGCAGTCCCTCCTACACTGTAATCCCCTTGCACTTCTTCACTTAAATTTATTATTATAAAAAGGCACTGAAGTAAAGTTTTAAGACTGATTCAGAAACCAAATAGAAGAAGGAGGCCTGGGGGCATTGGTCTCCCTTGTTCTCTTTAGTCAGGCATTACATAAATGTTTTTTTTTTTTTTTTAGGACGGAGGATTCTTAGTTTCAATCCGAAGCGGAAAGGTGTTTTTCACATGGAGTGTTATTTTTACAGATGTTTTTGGTTACTTTAATTCGTTGTTTTATGTTAATTAACGCTTTTTCTTCTTGTTAACCACGCCCACTTTTCTTAAACTCTTAACCTATTTTCAAAACTATACATATATATATATATATATTTAGGATTGGAGATTGTTAGTTTTAGTCTGAAGCTTTTGTAGACCAGCTTTGTGTAACACCAAAATAAATTACAAATATCAATTCTATCCTTCCAAATTCAGTATCCAATGAAAGGGGCAATTTTTCTGAATTCAGGGGTGCAAACAGTTTTCGACACCACAATTAGATTTTTAAATTAATTAAAGTATGAAATTTAAGTGGAAACACTTCATTTTTATTCATTTCAGTCATTTTAAAAAGAACGTGGCCCAGTTTTGCGGTCAGAAAATGCGTTAAAAAATAAATAAAACTAAAAATTTTACAGATTGAAAGTAATAGTCCTCCGGGCTAAACTGAATTCTGTCTTTGATAGAATTTTTTTTTTTTTTTTCTCTCCTTCGCGGTGGCCCACGGCCGGTGTTAGTCGGCCGTGGGTGGCCCCTGTCTAGCTATGTGTGAACACAACAGGACTGGGGGTTACCGTATGGGAGCTCTTTCGCCAAAATTTGTGAGCTATTTTATTTTTATCTATCTATTTATTTATTTATTTTGTGTGTGTGTGTGTGGGGTGGGTGGTGTTGTCGCTCTATGATCACATTTTGTACATTCAGTCTCTTTAGACAGGAATCTACGACTTAAACATACGGGGAATTTTTCAGGTTAAAATAATGGCATGACAAGTTCACCCAAGATATATACTTAAAGATTAAGTTTTTTCCAGAGGCTATTTCATGACCAAAGGCCCGGGGTGGGCCGCTCTCTTCGCCCCAGTGTTGATACATCACTGTTTAATAACCGTAACTGTATTTAAACTAGTCTCTCATTAAAAACAGGGTGTATGTAGGAAATATCTATTTTTCAAAATATTTATAAGTTCGTTGTATGTTACGTTTTCTCTATATATACAATTATTTAATAGTACTCATAATTATATATTGAGAATGAAGATATACAAATTATAATTTGTTGTTTATGCCCAGATTTTGCTGTATCACTTGTTCTTTATTATTTAGATGAAATACTGCAGACTATTTAGAGTTTACAAGCAGTTCTATACGGCGTTGTACAGGTTAAATCAATGAAAGAACTCAATGAACGTGTAAAATGGAAAGATAAATGCATGAAACATTTCCCGGAGTCTTTCATAGAAAACATTATAAATAAATAAATACAAAGGATACAGCTTTAGTATGGGAAACCCATGATGACTTTAAATATTTTTGGCCATTTTTGTGAGGAATTGAAATGACTATTGCAATTGTCTTGGCAAGGAACGTCCGAGCTACTTCGATGCCAAATTTCAAATTTTGTCAAAGGGGTCCCATACTAAAGCTGTTCCATAAAAAAAAAAAAAAACTTAATAAAATTCAAATTATGACTGCTTACAATTAAAGTGGAGAACATAAAATAACCTCATAAATTAGATATAAAGTATCAATAAAAATGAAAAATAATGTGTCACTGTTGAAAAGAAAAGTACTACATAAGTAATTAAATAAAAGTTTTAATCTGACGCCAAATATCTCTATAAAAATATTTATCCAAACGCGAATTCTTGATTTAAAAAATGCATCAACTTTCGTACAGTAACTATTTTTTATTCTCTAATTTTTATAATTATTCACGCGAAATTAAAAATACAGGTATCGCCCAGTGGTCGAAACTCGACCAGTTTTTTAAAGTAAGTATTTAAATAATAAATACAGAAATTTAACATTTCCTTGTAAACATATTCACAACAATAAAATCTAAACTTAAAAAAAAAAAAAAAAAAAAAAAAAAAATTACTATTTACTGAATATCCAGTGTACTTTTTTGAGAGATATCGCAGAATTCCCGATTAGCCACTGATGACAGGTGGTATGTTTATCACTGGGATGACGTCACATTTTCCTGAAGCCGACTTTTTCCTCTCCTATTGCCCTGCAAATGAATTAAAAGCATCCACTCAGCCCTCTGTTGGGCGTATACCTCCAAATTTTTTGATCAGTTACAGTCTTTGGTCTTTTTTATTATACAAATTCATTTTCATAAAACACTGTACAACCACACTGCTGATGGATCTAGAGATCAAAAGCCTCATCATCCCATTTCTATTACTAGTTGCGGATCAGTTAATTTTTCTTTGTTCTGTATATGTACGTAAGATCAATTCGTTTAATAATGTAATATTATTTCTATTTCTCCATAATAGAAGCTACTGCCTCTCTCAACTTTTCCGTGGAATAGTTGTTTTCGTTTCCGAATACAGGTATAATACCAAACGATAATACATATATCCAGTAGTTACCACAAATACTACTAATGTATTGTAATTGTTGTATTATTATTTTGTAGCCTTGAAAAGTAGTTATTAACAATATACACACCATTTTCTACAGAAACTATACTCTTAACGGCCCTCTTCACTTACCGTCGCCGGAAGACCAAGCCAATGTTATTCTATGGGGAAATTTTCTTTAGAAATAACTTATTAACTAATACATATTTTTAAATTCTGTTTTCACATTCAGAAAATTCCCAACTGTTAAATTGACGGACCTTTTTCAAAATGTATTTTTTTTTTTTTTTTTTTTTTTAATATTTTATTTTGAAATTGCAAAATGAAAAATTTTCACATATTGAAAATTCGTTTTTTGTAGCTTCAAAATAAAAGATAAAAAATTAAAAAAAAATAATTTTTCAAAAAAAGGTCCGTCAGTTTAACAGCTGGGAATTTTCAGAATGTGAAAACAGAATTTAAAAATATGTATTAGTTAAAAAGTTATTTGTAAAGAAAAATTTCCCATAGAATAACATTAGCTTCGACTTCCGGCGGAGGTGAGTGAAGCCGGGCCCTTAAGCATCTTAGTCCTATTAAAGACTTTCAGACAGATACGACGTCATTAGTTAACTAACAAATTTATTTGAAATTATTTATAATTAACATTTTTAATATTACTCTGAAAATTAAAGTTTTTAAAATAATGATGACAATATTTCTGCTACATTAAAAAATAAATAATTACTTGGACAATGCACATTTTTAAATAAGCTTTTTGTGCTAACTTAAATATTATTACGGATACAAAAAAGTAATAAAATTAAAAGAAAATGTTTGTATATTTTATTACGAAAGATACATTTAAATAAGTAGCTTTCCCTTGATATAATAATAATAATAATAATAATAATAATAATAATAATAAATTAGAAATTCTAACTTCTAAACTTTCATTACATTATTTATTGTAATTTATAATTGTTGCCAAAAAAATTAAACATTAAATTTTACATCTACCTTTTAAGACAGCACGCGATCATGTCTTATATAAAAATTAGATCATTAAATTCATTTTTTTACTTATTTTTATTTCCTATTGCTCGCGCACTTTTTATAATTCAAGATTATTTAAAAAAAAAAAAAAACTTTTTCGATATCATTTGTAACGATACTGATTATTATTGATTTTCTTTTCTTTTTCTCAAAAAAAAAAAAAAAAAAAAAAAAAACTATATCTAAAGGGGACTAATGTGCAAGTTGTACCTGACGGGACTAAAGTGAAAGTTGTACCTGAAAGGGCTAATGTGAAAGTTGTACCTTACGGGACTAATGTGCAAGTTGCACCGAACGAACAAACTATTTCTTTCAACGAAAATGCCTACTAACCCTGGACGATAGGTCTAATATATCGTATCATATTATATATCGTATTTATTGTAATATAACTCAATACTTATTTCGCTTCCTTCTTCGACTCGTTTTAGTGCGCATTTTTTATATGCATGAGCAGCCCCCGAAAAACAAAAACATTAAATCATTAAATTCATTTTTTTACTTATTTTTATTTCATACTAGCAGGCTTTGCCCGCTTCGCTGGACCCTATTTTTAAATGAATCACTATAATTACTGAATTCTCAAAATTGCATTAATATTTATCACGTGAAAAAAAAAAAAAAAAAAAAAAAAAGCGAAACAAAATCTGATTAGGAAAAATGTCGCACCGGGTTCTCACTGCCTTCGGAAAAAAATCCCAAAATGCTCTAACTCTTATTTCTGTTATTTTCCCCCTTCGCCCCCCCCCTCCCGTCTATCCTAATAAATTTACAAATTCGCAATTTTGAATGATCTAACTCTATTTTATTTTTTTGCCCCTCCGCCCCCCCTCCCGTCCCTCCTAATAACGTTACACTTTCGAAAATATCCCCATTCGACTTGCAGGCCTCTAAAACCAATCTGTACCAATTTTGAACGGCCTAACTGCATTTCTATTTGTTTTTGCCCATGCCCCCCCCCCTTACCGCCCCTCCTAATAATTTTACAAATTCAAAAATATCCGCATTCGATTTTAAGTATCGAAAACCATTTATGTACCAATTTTGAACGATCTAACTCTATTTTTATTTTTTTGCCCCCCCATCCCCTCCCCCCCTTCTCGCCCCTCCTAATAACTTTACACTTTCGAAAATATCCCCATTCGACTTGCAGGCCTTTAAAACCTATCAGTACCAATTTTGAATTCCCTATCTGTATTTCTATTTGTTTTTGCCCATAGCCCCCCCCCTTACCGCTCCACCCCCTTACCGCACCTCCTAATAATTTTACAAATTCGAAAATATCCGCATTCGATTTGTAAGTATCGAAAACCTCTACATACCAATTTTGAACGATCTAACTCTATTTTTATTTTTTTTGCCCCCTTCCTCTCCCCTTCTAATAACTTTACACTTTCGAAAATATTCCCATTTGACTTGCAGGCCATTGAAACCCATCTGCACCAATTTTGAAAGGCCTAACTGTATTTCTATCTTTTTTTTGGACATAGCCCCCCCCCCCTTACCGCTCCACCCCCTTCCCGCACCTCCTAATAATTTTACAAATTCGAAAATATCCGCAATCGATTTGTAAGTATCGAAAACCTCTATATACCAATTTTGAACGATCTAACTCTATTTTTATTTTTTTTTGCCCCCCCCATCTCCCCTCCCCCCTCTCTCCCCTCCTAATAACTTTACACTTTCGAAAATATCCCCATTCGACTTGCAGGCTATTGAAACTTATCTGTACCAATTTTGAAAGGCCTAACTGTATTTCTAATTGTTTTTGCCCCTGCTGCCAGACCTGGGGGCTGAATTTTTAAAATTCCAGAAATTGGTTTTTAGATATATGTATTAGCTATACTTTAAAGCAAAAATTTCACGTATATCTGTTTCTTTTTGTTTTAGATATATAGGATTATGCGAAATCGCGTTTTACGCATGTGAAATCCCGTTTTCCCCCCGCCCCCCCTTGGGGACCGAATTTTGAAAATTCCAGAAATTGATTTTTAGACATTTATATTAGCTATATTTAAAAGCAAAAATTTTACGGATATCTGTTTTTTTGTTTGAGATATGAAGGATTTTTTTAATTCACGTTTTGCCCCCCTCCCCCCCCCATTGGGGGGGGGCAAATTTTTTCAATTTTTTTTCCCTGAACCATCCCTGACCTATAAGAAAAAAACAAAAAAAGAATGATCGAAATCGGTCAAGCGCGTTTACGATTTTATGAAGGACATACAGACAAACATTCATTTTTATATATATATAGATTATTTCACGCGCACTTTTTATTTAATAGCTAGCTAGCTTCGCCCGCTAGCGGGTCAGTATTTTCAAATGAATCACTAAAATTAATGAATCACTAACAGTAATTTTTAGTGTTAAGAAAAGAAATTAAAAAAAAAAAATCATTTCTGATTGGGTAAAAAGTCGGCCCGGGTCCCCACTGCCTTCGGCAGCGCAGTCCCGTGCGCGCTGCGCGCGCACGACTTACGGGATACACGCGCTGCGCGCGCGTATACTTTCCCTGACCTTTCGTGCCCCCTAAAAAAATCATTTATGATCGGGTAAAAACTCGCACCGGGTCCCCACTGCCTTCGGCAGCGCAGACCCATTCGCGCGCACGTGTGAAGGTATACGTGCGCTGCGCGCACATATTCCTTCTGAAGTCATATTTTTATTCTTAAGAAAAGAAAACTAACAGTAACAGAAACAAAAAGTAACTTTTAGTGTTAAGAAAAGAAATTTAAAAAAATCATTTCTGATTGGGTAAAAAGTCGGCCCGGGTCCCTACTGCCTTCGGCAGCGCAGTCCGGAGCGCGCTGCGCGCGCACAACTTAAGGGATATACGCGCTGCGCGGGCGTATACCTTCCCTGACCTTTCGTGCCCCCTAAAAAAATCATTTATGATCGGGTAAAAACTCGAACCGGGTCCCCACTGCCTTCGGCAGCGCAGACCCATGCGCGCGCACGTGTGAAGGTATACGTGCGCTGCGCGCACATATTCCTCCTGAAGTCATATTTTTATTCTTAAGAAAAGAAAATTTAAAAAATCATTTCTCATCGGGTACAAAGTCGGACCGGGTCCCCACTGCCTTCGGCAGCGCAGTCACGTGCACGCTGCGCACGCACAAGTTCACGGATACACGCGCTGCGCTCGCGTATTCCTTCCCTGACCCTTCGTGCCCCCTAAAAAAATCATTTCTGATCGGTTAAAAACTCACACCGGGTCCCCACTGCCTTCGGCAGCGCAAACCCATGCACGCTGCGCGCGCACGTGTGAAGGTATACGCGCGCTGCGCGCATATACTCCTTCTCAAATCAAATTTTTATTCTTAAGAAAAGAAAATGAAAAAAATCATTTCTCATCGGTTAAAAAGTCGGACCTGGTCCCCACTGCCTTCGGCCGCGCAGTCACGTGCGCGCTGCGCGCACAAGTTAGGAGATACGCGCGCGGTGCACGCCTATCTCTTCCCCACGCTTTCAGCCCCTCCTAATTAACCTACGTATACCAATTTTGAACGGTCTAACTCAATCAGCTGAGATGCAAAGGAAAACCTAATCAGGACACATCAAAACGTGTAAATCTGGTGAAAAATTTCGATAATTTAGAAGAACTTTAAAATATCTTTCGAATGATGTATTAAAAATAATTTAATCATAATTAGAAATTGAAATATTGAAATTTGAAAATATTACAGCGCCATCTGTCGGTAGAAATTTCTGTATACCACTGTTCCATTCCAATTCAAAAACGCTTTCTAATGATGTATTACTTATGAAATTATTTTAATTAGTAGCTGAGATACAAAGAAAACTAATTCAGGACACCTCAAAACGTGTAAATCTGGTGAAAACTTTCTATAATATAAAAGAACTTTAAAATATCTTTCGAATGATGTATTAAAAAAAATTTAATTATAATTAGAATTTGAAATATTGAAATTTGAAAATAATACAGCACCATAAGAGAAAACTGATTCAGGACACCTCAAAACGTGTAAATTTCGTGAAAACTTTCGATAATTTAAAAGAACTTTAAAATATCTTTCGAGTGATGCATTAAAAATAATTTAATTATAATTAGAAATTGAAATATTGAAATTTGAAAAAATTACAGCGCCATCTGGCGGTAGAAATTTCTGTATTCCACTGTTCGATTCCAAATCAAAAAAGCTTTCTAATGATGTATTACTTATGAAATTATTATAATTAGTATCTGAGATACAAAAGAAAACTCATTCGGGACACCTCAAAACGTGTAAATCTGGTGAAAACTTTCGGTAATATAAAAGAACTTTAAAATATCTTTCGAATTAAGTATTAAAAATAATTTAATCATAATTAGAAATTGTAATATTGAAAATTGAAAATATTACAACGCCATAAAAGAAAACTGATTCAGGACACCTCAAAACGTGTAATTCTGGTGAAAACTTTCGATAATTTAAAAGAACTTTAAAATATCTTTCGAATGATGCATTAAAAATAATTGAATCATATTTAGAAATTGAAATATTGAAATTTGAAAATATTACAGCGCCATGAAAGAACACTGATTCAGGAGACCTCAAAACATGTAAATCTGTTGAAAACTTTGAATTATGTAAAAGAACTTTAAAATATCTTTCGTATGATGTATAAAAAATAAATCAATCGTAATTAGAAATTGAAATACGCGTATTGGAATATTGCAAAAATGTCCGGCGTGTAAAGATAAATTTTAATTTGCAATTAAAATGTAAATCTTTTGTTTATTGACGAAAATCGATGAAATTTGAAATGCAAGTTTGTTTTGTGGTGTAAATATTATATACTAAATAAAATGTGTAAAATTTGAAAAATTGAAGAAAATAGAAAATTGCAATTTTTAATCCCACTACGAAACACGTGACCTCAATAAATACCTGCTGTCTTTCAGTTGAAGACTGCCGGAGACTTAACGTCTGCAAAGATAACATTCTTGTGATTCGTTGCCAACATTTTTTTATAGTTTAGTTAATTTTAAAAAATCTAATCGTCCGATCGATAAGCCGTTTAAACCATCGGATTGAGAAAAAAAAGCCCTTTCCAATGGTATCTTGTTTGTAACGATACGACTGATATTTCTAATTTATTTTCCACTTTTTCCGTAAAAATGTCGCTTTTTAAGCATTTAATCATGAATTCTGGGTCATTTTTCGGTAGACAATGGTCGACGTTTTAATTAATATCTCCGCTAATTAGGGTCGCATCGTTTAGCAAATTAGACAACCCTGATCTGCGATAAATTCTCTGTCCGACGGTACCTGTTCGAAGTCCGTGCGACCTTTAGCGGCGGACCCTTAGCTGCGTCAAGCCGTTTCTCACAGACAGACACACAGACACACGCGTACAGATTTTAATAATATAAGGAGATTCAAAATTATTAAAAAAAAAAAAAAACTTTTTCGATATCGCTTGTAACGATACTGATTATAATTAATTTTCTTTTCTTTTTCTTTAAATAATAATAATAATAAAAAAAAAAGATTTTGATGAAATTCTGGCAAAAGCAGAATTTAGTTTAGGACGGAGGACTATTAGTTTTTCTTTTTTCAAATTATAACATCGCTTTCAAATTATTCAAGTATATTTTCGATAAATTTTAGATTTCGACAAATGTCCAACTATCGAAATCGACAACGCAAAAATCCCAGATTGAGACTAATAGTCCTCAGTCCTAAAAAAAAAAAAAAAAAAAAAAATCAGTATCAAAATCATTTTTATTTTTATGATGACTCATATCTGATGTATATGAACTTCTCGATCTCTTTAACTCAATTTGCCCCAATCCGACTGATTAGAGCTTTTATTCTGGGCATTTCAACAGCATAGAACACTTTTATTACTCACTTCTGTTGCCAGACAAGTAAATAATAATATTGTGTGTCACTCACACGACTTTGTCTTACCCTAAATTTAATACTATAATTACAGATTGGAGATTAAGGTGTAATATAACGAGTACTGTTATGCAAACCTAGTATTCTATGTGAGGGCGGTTACCCTCCCCCCCGTTTCATTACTGTACCTACATTTGCATAGAATTCAATCTGTTATTAAATTCAAAAGTTTATTTAAAATTATTCAGACAACTTTCACACGCAATATTCCTTGAAACTTATCAATCTTGATCAAACTTTTCTAGTAACAAACGTATTAACTTCAAAGTACAACATCTGGATCGCCTGAAATTATTTGTGTCTAATTTATTATAACAGACACAAAGACCAAAAGTTAAACATTTTACTTCGGTATTTAGGAAGATTCAAAACGTGTAAATATACAAAAACATGAAGCGATGAATATTTAGCTTAAAAAAATACATTATCTACCATATGACTATGAGAAATTAATTTAAATTCCGGAGCAGCTTTCCTGGGCATGGTAAAATATTATAGTAAAGCACTTTCGCTATCAATAAAAAAGAATTAGTTGAATTAGTTAAAAATAACACTTTGAAACACGTAAATAGTTTCATTAAGAAACTATACTTTAATTAAAAACATTATAAAGATTCTACAAATATATTTAATCTAAGCTTTTCCCCCAGCTTATCTGGGCATCATCAGGATATATTAAAAAACTGAAGTTTGTCAAATGCAGCACGACACATTCATTATATATAGTTAAATGAGGCATAATATAATTATGCCTCAATTAACAAATTCTTTTGTAACTTATGGACTGATCGAAACTGTAACTGTACTGTGAGTTTTTATTATATAATGAATGTGTCGTGCTGCATTTGTCAAACTTCTGTTTTTTTTATCTGTCCTGATGATGCCCAGATAAGCTGGGCGAAAAGCTTAGACTAAATACATTTGTAGAATTTTTATGTTTTTAATTAAAATATAGTTTTCTAATGAAAATATTTACGTGTTTAAAAGTGTTGTTTTTAACTAATTTATACAATGACACGTGGTTTTAAATATCTCTTTGCGAGATGTGATTTCCTAATAAAAAAGAATGTTATGGCTTGAATATTTGCAGCCCTGTACGTCTCTTGAAAATTTTGTACACAACACATCACATGGTGCACATAAATATAATCTATGTTAATAACACACGGCACAACCTGAAGTACACTTCCATCAATTTTCAATTGTCGCACTATAATCTAGTTCTTTTGTGTAGCCCTGTAAACGAACAGTGAATGATTTCTATACCATATTCTACATGAAATATGTTTTTACGCATATAAATCAAGGCCGGTGCCAGGGATGAGACAAGTGAGATCGTCGCATCAGGGCACACGCATGGGAGGGTGGCATTTCACTCTTGCACTTTTAATTCACAAACCATTATGCGTGTCAAAATGAAAAAAAAATTCTTTTCAAAATGAAACAAAATCGCGATATCTTCACTTTTCACACATCGTGAAAAGCAAAAATAACTTCAGAAAATTTTCTTTCTCTGGGTGTGTGTGTGTGTCATTGTGCCTGCATATCTGTAACGCTTATTTTTGTTCAGACATCACGTGAGAACGGCTGGACGGAATTCAACGGCAGTTGGCAGGAATTTATGTCTTTACCCAACTTAAAATTATATCTATCAACGTTTGCGAAACTGCGCTCGTTCCCCTAGTGGGGAAGAAAGCAAAAACACGTTTATAAGCATAACTTGGCTCCAAATTACTTCAGGGTGAATAAATTGCGCATGGCGAAACTAGACTTGAATGCAAATAAAACATTATCTGCGATTTAAAATTTTTCTATATTTAAGGGAAAAGAAAAGGGAAATCGATTTTTGGTGGGAAATTTCGCAATTTCAGGATTTTTGAGTAGAACTCTACCAAAAATGGAACAAAACGAAGATACTGAAAACAACCATGCGCCTTCTTTAGAATATTTCAAAAAAACCTTTTTGTTTTTTTGTGATTTTCAATTTTTTTTTTTTTTTTTGGGGGGGGGGAGAGGAGGGGAGGGTACGAGGGGGTAAATTCGTGACACCCTTAAAGCGATAATTTTGACCTAGGAAATCTGTGGGATCTGCGGTCACAAATTTCGGTGATTGGATTGTTTATACTATGTAACCGATGCCTAATGTAATGGGATTTTACGGAATCCCTCCCTCCGTTACCCCTTTGATGTCGGAAGAAAGAAATGCGTATCCAAGAGCAACCTTGCTCCAAATTATCTCAGTAAGATTATTTTTTACGTGTGGATTGGTTATGCGCACCAAACACGCACTTTAAGGGATTTGTCATTTCCCCTCGAAAATTTTGGGGGAAAACACATTTTCAAGAGAAATTAATTCTGCTCCAAATTATATTGGGAGAATGATTTTTTGATGTGATGATTGACTATGTGTACCCAATACTTACACTGCAAAGAAATTTTGCAAAATTACTTTTTATACCGAGGAGGGGGGGGGGCAAAAAATACATTTTCAAGATTAAATCTCCTTTAAATTATACTCTGATCTGTTTAATCTCTGTCCTATACCCACTATCTCAAAAGGCAAGAGATTAAAAAAATATGCAAAGTTTTATACTGTAGCAACCAGTGCTGGCATGAAATTCAAAAATATGCTTCTAAAATTCAAAAGTATCTCTTAAATGCCAACTTTCCTTCCATGAAGGATCAAAATTGTGATGGAATGTTTCCAGACCAACTCGAGGGGTGAGTTCCAGACTGTCGCCATTTGCCCATCGTGCAGTATTAGTGCGCTGTAAAACTTAACCAACCTTAAATTCCGACACTATTCAACCAGCCAAACAACACTAACGCAAACATCAGAAATATTCATATTTAAAAATAGATGGTTGGTAGGATTTTACATCACACTAGTGCTGCGCAAATGGCAATTGGTGATGTCCTGAATCTCACCTCAAGAGGTGGTCTGGAAGCATGCCATTGAAATTTTGATCCTCCTGGAAGAATATTTCAAAATATAATGCTTTCTCTCTAATAAAACATGTATACTCAATACGCGACCGAAGTGATGACGTCAGTGATTTAATATTTTATCTGCTCAGTACAAACGAAACTATTTGCTATGGAAATCTAACTTATTACCCATTAACTCTAGAGTTTGTTTGTTCCGAACAGACGAATTTTCATACGTTTGACGTCATACAGCGTACTGACGTAACACATGACGCAAACAAACAAAGGTAAACACAAAGCCCATTACATCTGGCGATGTAGCGCTCTTGCGAAATACGCCAACATAATCGGCGGGTTAAAGGAAAAAAACGCCGTTTCCATTATTAGTCACGTGAGATCGGCAGCGAACGTGTTAAACCCCCTTTTCCCACCCTTTAAAAGGGGGCCAAAAATTCGTTTTCAAATATAACTCAGCTCCACTTTCTATCAGGAAAGCGATTTTTTCATATGTTGGTTTGTTATGTGTAGGCAACACTCTCTCTAAAAGGATTTTGTGAAATTAGCCACCTCCCTCTTGGGGCGGCCGGGACAAAAAACACGTTTGCAGTTTGAATTTGCTTCAAATTATCTTAGAATACGGCATTTTGGTGTCTGGATGTTGATTAAGTGCACGTATTATGCACTTTGGTGGGATTTCGTGAAACTTCAAGCTTTTACGCTGGGTAAAGAGAAAAAAAAAAAAGCGGGTGAATTTCTGCCGAAGACAGTGGGGACCCAGATAACTCGAGTTGCGAGCGGAAAAACCTCTATCGAACACAGCGGTAACTTTAACTCAGATTTCGCCTGATTTCAGTGATCTTTCTTTCTTTCTTTTTTTTTTTTTTTTTTTTTTTTTTTTTTTAAACCGATTTCAAAAAGAAGGAGGTTCTCGATTCAATCCGTATGTTTTTTTTTTTTTTTTTTTTTTTGTTAGCTCATAATTTCTGGACGGAAGCTCTGATTTTGATACTTTTCGCTTTGTTGAAAAGGTCTTAGGTCTGAAATAGGTCCCATTATAATATTTTTACGATCTGAAGAAAATACAGGGTGCCCAAAAAAGTCGGTCGCAACTCTTTCAACAGCTAAATGGCTGCAGCTATAGTCATAAAAGTGGTATGCAGATATAGTAAAGTGGCCATGAGCTTCAAAATGTAACTGATTTCAGCGCCACCTGGTGGAAAATAGCAGAGTTAGCGTTCCTATCTCGACAACGGTTCAAGATAGAGAAAAAAAGTGAATGGGCTCTCTCTTCCCACCTGACGTCAGAGGTCACATGATAGGTGAAAAACAAACAGCAGATGAAGTTTTCTATATCTATAGCGATTGCTGAAATAACATATTTTCTATTCTTATTTTTGATCAATCGTATTTAACATGTGTAATTTTTTTTATACATCATCATTTTTAATAAATTTTATATCATTATTCCTCATCTTTTGTTTGCTGTATACATTTACAATCATCATTTAGTTTATATTTGTTATTGATGTTCATGGAGAGCTTGTTAAGTATTCTGATTTTTGGTACTTAAATCATTGACAGTGCAACATCGTACTGTGTAAAGCCATTTAAGCCAGTAACTAAGTTAATTAACGTGTTGTAACACCTTTATGCAATTAAATTATTTGAAAACATTTTTAAATTTCCCATTATAATCCATAAACATTCCACAAGAACAAGCTATTATTTATTGCTGGATCAGTTAATGTAACAGTTACACTACAACATACAAAAATCGATTCTTACAGATGAAAATAAATAAGCACATAAAGTGTTTTTTAAAAATTATTAAATTTACAAATACAGTTATTCTACTGTTTACAAATGCACAGTAATACTTTTATTTTATTTTATATCAAATATTAACACTTTTGTTCTTAAGAACAATATTTAAATGAATTCGCTTCTCAGAATTCGATTTTTTCCCTCTATCACGTGATTGAGCTGACGACGCTGGGAAGAGCCCATTACAAGTTGTAGAGTATCATCGATTTAGTACAAAAAAACAGTTTGTAGACATTGATGCTAAAAATAGAACGCTAAAAACGTGTATTTGTTTGTTCGCAATTTCATAGACTAGGCACATTTTGAACAATATTGCACACGTTGTAGCATAGCTGGTGTTTTGTCGCGAGTTAGCGTTTCTATCTCAAAAAGATTATGAAGTAGAGGAGAAAAGTAAATTACAAAGTTGTGGAATACCATCGATTTAGTTCAGAATGATACCTTATAAATATGAATGTTAAAAACAGAACGTTTAAACGTGCATCTATGTGTTCTGAATTTCCTGCACTGTAAAATGCCGAAGCGATAATGGAAAGCAAAAAGATCTTTATTTCGAAGCTTAAACTTATATTTGTCAGCTGCAAGGCATATTTGGATCCTTGTTTAAACTATACACTGCGCACATTCCAGCGTAGCGGGTGACACATACGCTCTGTAAAATTCAATCGTAATCCAGATATACATTGCAGTCGAGGTTATCGTTGTTTCGATGTCTTTTAATTTATTAAAGGTACACGCTGTAATTTTTTTTCTCTAGAGCCTCATTTGATGAGCCTTATACGAATAACAAAGAGTCATCGATTCTTTTCAAACTGCTTCTCTTTTAAACGTTTATATTTCATATATTTACTGATATTGTATACTTTTATACTACATGCGTAGGATTTTGGGTTACGAATGTAGGGCTTCCTTTCTTTACATTTCTAAAACCTTTTTAGTTCAATGTATGGGACTTCAATAAAGAGATTTTTTTTCTCAAATCGCATAAAGGCAAGAAAAGTGACACAAACTAAAAATGCAGTATTTGAGAAAAAACAACATAAAGGCATTGTCTAGAATAAAACTGACACAACTGCCTCTCGAGTGGATAATTTTCGAAATTTAAATGCAACGTTTTTTGCGCACATTGGAGCATTTAATCTATTTTTTGGTGACATAAACTCGAAATTGCAATTTTTTGAGTTGTGTAACTTTTTTTGCGGGTTTTGAGATATGTGAGACTACCGTCGAACGTCTTTTCAAGCTCTGCTATCAATACCTTTTCACTGAAATGAAAAAAAAAAATATTTTTGTGAAAAAATAGGACCAACTTCAAAGAGCAATTATTATTCGAACAAGTAAAATTGAAATGAAATCGTAAATTGCGCCTAAAAGTATGAAATAAATTCTTTCACCAAACAACATAAACACTGCAATTAATCATAACTTTTGGAGTCGGTGCAAAATTATATAAAAATTGGTGGTTTGTATCAATAAAAAAATCAAATTGTATTCGATATATACATCTCACTTTAGAAGAAAAGTATTTTGATTTAAATACTGTTAAAATTTTTTAAGCTGTAAAAGCTTGGGAAGTTGCCTTGGCTTCTGTCGCCATTGGCGAAAAAAAAAAAAAGAGATCGCCAAATTATATGGCGAACATATTTATTTCCTTTCAAAAATCATGGTTATTTTAATAAGGTATATTAAGAGATCAATTAAGAACATGAAATAACATTTGATGCACTATATATAACGAAAATATACACCTCGCGTGTGTAATTTTGTATTACGATTTGATCGCCAAATCCAGAAATTGTCAAGAACGACAAATATCAAAGTTTGCAAAGAAAACTCTAGTAACTTCTTAGAAGTATAAATACTGAATTACGGAGGATATTCACTGTTGTATGTTCTAATGGACCAATTGTATACAGTGATAAAAGGATAAAGGAAGCTATGAAGATGGTCGTTCGGGGCAACAGCGTTTGTAGTTATCGGTTTAAGACAAATATTAAAAAATCTAATTTTATCTAATTTTGCGCCGACTTCAAAAGTTATGATTAATTTTAGTGTTTATGTTGCTTGGCGAAAGAATTTATTTCATACTTTTAGGCGCAACTTACGATTTCATTTCAATTTTAGTTGTTTGAATGATAATTTCACTTTGCAGTAGGTTCTTTATTATTATTATTATTATTATTATTATTATTATTATTTTTTTTTTTTTTTTTTTTTTTTTTTTTTTTTTACAAAAAGATTTGATTTGATTTGATTTTTATTTATTCATTTATTATTATTATTATTATTATTTTGAGGATTTATTAATAATGATGTGGAATTTTGAGAACTTATTTAAATATATAATGCGGGCAAAGCCTGCTAATACATATTATACATTCTTTTTAAAAATAGTGGTGTTCAAAAGACAAAATTTGTTAACTAATTAGACGCAAAACAGTTTACCTGCAAAAGCAAAGTGATACATGCGTCATGAAGACAAATATAAAAGGAAGTTTATATACAGAATTAAGAAAAAAGAAAAAAAAATCTGGTGTGAAACAACCACACGACTTCCATTACCCGCTATTACATGTATTATATGCATTTTTGAGAGATAATGTGATCAGAAAACATAAAAGTGAATCGTTAGAGCCGTTTTTGAGATACCAACTTTTACAAAAAATCAATTATTGACCGGTAAACAATAATTAAATACAAAAGCATATTTAAAAGTGAGTTAAAATGGCGAGTTTGAAAAAAATCCCCATACAACCGTTTTTAAAGGAACGCCTTTGCAAGGCCTGAAATTGAGCTATTTATACAGGACGCCTATCAATTTTCCTGAACTAACCAACTATATCATTCGAAAGGACATCTAATAGTGTTTATATAGCAAGTTTGAAGAAAATCTTTAGAGCCGTTTTTAAGATACGGACTTACGGTCCCACTTCCGGTTTTTCAATTTTCACCAAAATTTGGAAATTTCATCTGTACACCAGACGTATTTCAATTCTAAAGTTTCGCAGCTCTATCTTTATTAGTTTCTGAGCTATAATAGCCAGAAGATTCTCCACATACATACACACACACACACACACACACACACACACACACACACACACACACACATACACACACACATACATACACACTGACCAATTGCCAAAAACCACTTTTTTGGACTCAGGGGACCTTAAAACGTGTAAATCAGGTGAAAACCCGATATCGAATTTTCAGACCGAATACAATACTTCCATTACCTACGGTAGTAGGGTAATGGAAGTAAAAAAAGTTACAACCGTTTTCAGAAACACCCTTTTCGAGATTTAAAACGCACCTAATCAAGACGCTTTTCAATTTTCCTGTAGTAACGAATTAATGCGTGCAAAAGACAATCTAAAAAGCGTTTCAGTAGCAAATTTGAAGACAATTTGCTTTTCAAGATTTGAAGCCGTTTTCAATATACAGATTTTTGTCCCCACTGCCGAATTTTACCAAAATTTGGCAACCTCATCTGTTCATTGAAAACTAATAATTACATGGATCATTAGCGAAAATGGTACAAATCATATCCGCCATATTGTATATTTATTTATATTTATTTTTCAAATTTTTAAATTATTTTTACCGAATCATATACACTTTAAAATTCATTTAATTCTTTATAGACAGATATTTATTGTTTCGATTTTGACTTTGGTGCTTTGTGAAGGTCTTAATTTTTTTTTGGACTGAGGGCCTATTAGTCTCAGACAGGGATTTTTGCGTTGTCGTTTTCGATAGTTGGACATTTGTCGAAATCATTTTTTGATAGTTGGACATTTATCGAAATCTAAAATTTATCGAAAATATAACTGAATAATTTGAAAGCGATGTTATAATTGGGAAGAAAAAAAAAAATAATAGTCCTCCGTCCTAAACTAAATTCTGCTTTTGCCAGAATTTCATCAAAATCATTCTTTTTTTTTTTTTTTTTTTTAAGAACATTTACACAGTATCGTTACAAACGATATCGAAAAAGTTTCTTTTTTTTTTTAAATTAGGAAATGAAAAGTGCGCGTGCAATAATATGAAATAAAAATAAGTAAAAAAAAAATGAATTTAATGATTTAATTTTTTTCTTTTCTAGCATATACTTCAATATATTTCGTAGTTTGTAATCAATTTTTAATTTTTATGAAATAAAAAAAGTAATCTGGTGTGAAACAACCACACGACATCCATTACTTACTACTACGTATGTATCGTATATGCATTTTTTGGAGATAATATGATCAGGAGACATAAAATTAACCTAACAAATTAGACACCTAAAATTTTCTGATAAGAGAAAAATTATACACATGTAAAGATATATAAAATATATTTACATAGCGAATTTAAAAATAGGAAGAAGAAAAAAATAGGTTTAGCCATTTTTCGAAACATTAATTTCCGACATCTAAAACTGATCTACTTAAGGGCCCTCTTCACTCACCGCCGCCGGAAGCCGAAACTAATGCTATTCTATGGGAAATTTTTCTTTACAAATAACTTATTAACTAATACATATTTTTAAATTCTGTTTTCACATTCTGAAAAATACCAATTGTTAAATTGACGGACCTTTTTTAAAAATGTATTTTTTTAATTTTTAATATTTTATTTCGAAATTGCAAAATTAAAAAATTTCACCTATTGAAAATTCGTATTTTGCAGCTTCAAAATAAAATATAAAAAAAATAAAAAAATAATTTTTTAGAAAAGGTGCATCAATTTTACAGCCGGGAACTTTCAGAATGTGAAAACAGAATTTAAAAATATGTATTAGTTAATAAATTATTTGTAAAGAAATATTTCCCATAGAATAGCATTAGTTTCGGCTTCCGGTGGCGGTGAGTGAAGAGGGCCCTTAAACAGGACGGCTGATAATTTTCCTTTAATAACTACGTAATACATAAGAAAGAGTATCTAAAATGGATTTATGTAATAATTTTCAAGAAAATCATTAGAGCCGTTTTTGAGATACCGACTTTTGCCAAAACTTGGCATATTCAATTATTGACCGGAAAACAATAATTACAAACTAAAGGATATTTAAAAGGCAGTTAATATGGCAAGTTTGAAAAAAATCCGTGCAGTTATTTTTAAAGGAAAGCACTTGCGAGGCCTGAAATTGAGCTATTTATACAGGACGTCTATCAATTATCCTGAACTAAACAACTATATCATTCGAAAGGACATCTAATAGAGTGTTTATATAGCAACTTAGAAAAAAATCGTTTGAGCCGTTTTTGAGATACAGACTTACTTCCGGTTTCCGATGTCCCACTTCCGGTTTTCCAATTTTCACCAAATTTTGGAAAATTCATTTGTACGCCAGACTTGTTTTCTTTTTTTTTTTTTTTTTGGTACAAACTAAAATATATTAATCCCGTGGCTTCAATCACTAAGAATAAAAATCTCATCTAAAAAGCGACTTTAATATTGTACAAATATAAAATATCAGCTATATTTCAATTATTACTAAAAGTAATTTAAAAATAAATATTATTTATTTATTTGTTTTTCCGAATAGAAAAATGTTTAATTAATAATGTCCCAACATATTTTGTATTTTGACTGTCTACAGTATTTAAAATCATTTTGAGGGAAGAAGAAGAGAAAAAAAAAAAAAAAAAAAAAAAAAAAAGATTGTATCAGGTAGCGTTTTTCAGACGATTGTGTAGTAAAACTTGCATGTTTAATTAGCAATTTTTGATACCATAGTTCACAAGCAAGGTTAGACTCTTTCGTCTGATAGTTAATTTGAGTTATTGAATGTCCACTATGTTACATCTATGTTAATGATTATAAAATGTTTTTTTTTTTTTTTTTCATGAAACTGTAAACAAAGTAATAATTTTAGAGTTACTTTTTAATTTTATATTAGTTTCTCAGTTATTCCCTTTTATTAGGAAAAGCTTTTATTAGGTTTAATTATCCACTCTGTCCATCCTGTTACACTGCTTGTGTAACAGATATTAAATGAAATATCAATTCTAATAAAATTCACTTTCAAAAGTTTTATTTCTGATCAAACTATTTCAGATTCATTTCAATTAAAATTTAAAAAGCCAACAAAGCCAAAATTAAAATTCATCGGAAAGTTTATACACTGAACTCTCATATACAGTGCGTTAAGAAATTATAAGACCACAAGCGTATTGGTGCATTTTTGAAGAAGAGAGCATAATATGCAAATTTTTAGTTACGTATTTAAAATTGATAGAAAAACGCATCCTATACTAATTCCAATTTTTAAAATTAAATTAAATTTCATTAAAAAATTTTCATTTTTCTAAAAATTAAACACTATGACTGTTAAGAAATTATAAGACCACCTGAGAAAATTAGCATATTATACATGACATCAAACTCAATATAAAGTGCATGCGTCAGTATTTCGTAAAAGCATTATCTAAGAAGCAAAGACTTTGGTTAGGAATATGTTATCTACGATTAATTTGACGATGCCTCGAGGTAAAGAATTATCGGAATGCGAAGTAAGAAAAATTTTATTTTATAAAGGTTCTGGTAAATCTGAAAGAGATATTGCGAGGTTAATGAACCGTTCTAAAACTGCCATTCATAATACCACAATTAGAAAAGTTTATTCAAACAAAATAAAATGACCTGGTAGAAAAAATATTTTGACAGCACGTGATAATAGACAAATTTTTCGACTGTCAACTAAAAAAGGCCTTTCAACTCGTGAAATTTCGAAACGTTTCAGCAAGAAAACTTCTCATGTAACAGTCTGGAAGAGTCTTAAATTAAATATTAATACGAAATTTATGAAATTGAAGAAAAAACTAAAGTTATTGAAATGCCATCCAGAAGAAAGATTAAAATGGGATAAAAATGTCATGTCATGGAATGATGAGTGGAAACAAATTATATTTTCTGATGAAAAGAAATTTAATCTTGATGGTCCCGATGGTTACAAACACTATTGGCATGACTTGAGGAAGGAACCAAAAGAATGCTTCAGTCGACAAATGGGTAGAGGATCAGTAATGATTTGGGGAGCTTTCAATTATGTGGGGTTGTGTCATTTATAGCGGATTTCGGGTCACATGAACTCTACACAATATCAGTTTATGCTATATGATCATATGATACCGTTTTGACCTTTATTAGGTGGTGTTAACTGGGTGTTTCAACTGGACAATGCTGCTTGTCATACATCTAAATCCACACAGGAGTGGTTTAAAAAAGAAAAAAAATAATGTTTTGCCATGGCCAAGTCGAAGCCCAGACTTGAACCCTATGGAAAACCTATGGGGTATATTCTCTCGCAAAGTTTATGCTAATAATAAAAAATTTTCATCTGCCGATGAACTGTGCCATTGTAAAAGAATGGTACAGTATTTCTATAACTAAACTTAACCACGTGGTTATTTCAATGAAAAATAGAGTGTTTGAAGTCATTAGGAAAAATAGAGGACCAATATCATATTAAATTTTTATACAATTTTGTTTTTTGACAAGTGGTCTTATATTTTAGTAACAGGTTATTTTTCACTTACTTCTAATATATATTTTAATTAAACATTTATTGCATTAGCCAAGTTATTGCAAGCGAATTATAAAATGATATAGAGCAATATGTTATTTCATGTATTTAAATTAGGATTAGAATATTTATTTTTCTTATAATTTACAAAATTAAAGTGGTCTTATAATTTCTTAACGGACTATAGACTATCTACCAATAAGACAATTTCCAATTTAGACGCCTTTTCAAATATCTAGAAAAATTCTTTACGAATTTTTTTGAAACTTCGTTAGTATAAAAAACATGTTATATTGCATATACAGTAGTAGACAAAATTGTGGAAACCTTTTGAAAAAAGTTGATTTTAGTGGTTTAATGTCTAATAACACCACTTTTTTTTGTACCAATACTATAAAATTATGTATCATTGGAAAGGTAATTTAATCAAGATTGTAAAGCAATAACATTTGTTCAATTATCTGTATAATATCAAAGTCAGGTAACCAGAAAAATGAAGCACAGCTTGCTTACGTTTATAGGAAGTAGCTGTCCTTCATTTGAATGTAGCCAATGAGCGTGAGTGTTAACAGAGGCAATCAGATGTCATCTTGTTCTGGCAATGTTTTGGCAATGAGACAACATGTCACAGAACATTTATCAGTGTGTATTGTAATTGCTATCAAGTTGGTTTTTTGTTTTGTGTTTTTTGATTTACTAGTGAGCTTGTGAAATGTATTTTAAAAAAAAAATCAATATGAAATTAATGAAATGGCACAAAGCGTTGACTGGTCACCTAGGAAGCGATGTAAAATAGTAACATTAAGTGAACAAGGCTACAGTTATGAAGAAATTAGAAGAAATATTGGGGAAAACTTATTGGGGAAGGCAGAAAAAGGTGCACAACAGCAAGTGATGATAGAAGAATTAAAAGACTGTGCCTAGGTGACAGAAAAAAATCCTCTTGGTGTATACAAGGGGAAATGTTGCAATGCAATGTGACAGTAAGTGCAAGGGCTGTTCGGCGCAGACTGCATGAATTTGGTCTAAACGCTAGAATTCTACGAAAAAAGACATTTTTGTCTCTGAAACAAAGGTTGAAAGATTAAACTGGGCTAAAGCTCATGTTAACGGGACAACGGAACAATGGGGCCGTGTAATTTGGAGTGATGAGACCAAAATCTCCCTATTTAGTAGTGATGGCGTAAAATACGTATGGAAAAGAATTGGAGAAGATGTCCATCCTGAGTGCATTACATCTACTGTGAAACACCCAATCAGCATTATGATTTGGGGTTGTATGACATCAAGTGGTGTGGGCAGAATTGGCATGATCAGTGGGAATATAAATGCCCAAAGATACATAAATGAAATACTTGGGCCCAATCTCTGCACGTGATCTTTTCCAATATAATGAAGCATTTATATTTCAACAGGATTCAGCTCCATTTTGTGTTGCTGGTGTGTGCAAGAAGTGGTTTCAAGATAATCATATGGGTAATCATATTCAAGATAATCATCCACAACTACTGGAATGGCCTGGGTATAGCCCAGACTTTTACCCGATCGAAAATCTATGGAGCCGGCTAAAGAAGCTTGTTATACAAAAGCAACCCAGCAATAAAACTCAATTAACAGAAGCAATAATTCAATCTTGGTTTCATGTTATAACAGCTGCTGAACTAAAGAAGTGGGTTCACTCCATGGGAAAACGCTGTAAGGCCGTAATTAAGGCTAAAGGTTACCCAACTAAGTATTAACTGGTATGGTGAAAAATTTTTGTATATTTCATTTTTTCTATGTATATCACCTTTCTTCTTTATAAATACTGTTCTATCAAAAAAAAACTAATCTTAAATATTATTGCTTTACAATCTTGATTAAATTACCTTTCCAATGATATATAATTTTAAAGTACTGGTACAAAAAAAGTGGTGTTATTAGACATCAAACCACTAAAATCAACTTTTTTCCCACAATTTTGTCCACTACTGTATTTCAGCAAAAGTTTTGACTCCAAGTGAAGAAGGGGACCAATAAATATCTAAACAAAAATCAAAATGTTCTGGCTGTTAATGTTTCGTTGTAATGTTTGAAATTCGTTTCTGCTGTAGCTGTAGCATGTGATTATGAGGCTTCTACTAAATATCTGTATAAATTTTTATATCTCTACCGCATGTAATCAGGAAGATATAACGGTTTCTTTAAATAATCTGGTGTGAAACAACCACACGACTTCCATTACTCACTATTACACGCATTATATGCATTTTTGAGAGATAAAGTGATCAGAAAACATAAAAGTGACCTAAAGAGAAAATCGTTGGACCGTTTTTGAGATACAAAAAATAATTACTGACCGGAAAACAATAATTACATATAAAAGGATATTTAAAAGTGAGTTAATAGGGCGAGTTTGAAAAAAAAAATCCCTACAGCCGTATTTAAAGGAACGTGCTTGCAAGACCTGAAATTGAGCAAAGACGCCTATCAATTTTCCTGAACTAAGCAACTATATCATTCGAAAAGACATCTAATAGAGTGTTTATATAGCAACTCCGAAGAAAATTGTTTGAGCTGTTTTTGAGATACGGGCTTACGGTTCCAATTCGGGTTTCCGATGTCTAGGTTTTCCAATTTTCACCAAAATTTGGAAATTTCATCAGTACACCAGACCTGCCTTAATTCTGAAGTTTTGTAGTTCTATCTTTATTAGTTTCGGAGATGTGATAGCCAGAAGGTTCCACACACACACACACACGGACCAATTGCCAAAAACCACTTTTTTGGACCCAGGGAACCTTAAAACATGTAAATCAGGTGAAATCTCGATATCGAATTTTTGGACCTAATACAATACTTCCATTACCCTACGGTAGTAGGGTAATGGAAGTAAAAATCGTATATTGTATGAAGTTACAAACTAATCCCGTGTTGAAGTGCTTTGTGCAGTCGATCATAACTATGTTCACACAGTTGCAGCAGAACTTTTTATGATTTCAAAAATAAATAAAATAAAAAAAATAAAAAATGGAAGTATTAATCCGTTGTTATGTTATACGCTGTAGTTTTGTTCATAATTAGACTAATAATTCTTAATAAACTTATAATTTAATACTAGTTTTCATATAATCACATACTAAAAAATTTTTATAAAATATTTTATTCTTGGAAAGGTCTGTTCAATGATATAAATGCATTTTGCAAATTGTTCCCAGAATAACACATGGAAATCTGATTTTATTTAGTTTTATTTGATGATTGAATTTTACTTCTGAACACAACTATTTGAAAATTTTGAATTTTGGAGTATGAAAATTTCATTAAAATATAAATTAATTTTTATCGTAAAATTTTACCGTATTTATAAATGTTGATATATATATATACTAGCTGTCACCCGCGACTTCGTTCACGTGGAAATTTTGATGTGTATGTATGGGAACTGACGGTTTGATCATAATATGTAATGAAATGAATCCTTATCATTGTGGTGCTGTGCAAAACAGAGTCTGATAAAGTACACTAAAAAAAATTTGTAACTCATTGAAAGCCAAAATAAAATGCCAAAATAAAAAGTTATCGCCAACATGGCGATAAAAATTTAAAATTCCTCCATAGGGATTCTGTACTAAAACAGTACTGCGTTGTGGAAGTATAAAAACTGAGTCGTCAATTATGAATTTTATTTCGAAACCTTTCTTTGTATGATTTTAGTTCACTATTGCGCAATATTAATCTGGTTCTAATAATAATTTGGTGACTGGTTAATTAAAATTTTAACTATGTGGTGAAATTCATATAATATTTATTAGTTTCAATTTTTTTTTTTTTTTTTTTTTTACAAATAAATGATTTTTTTTTTTTCATTTCCCGGCGAATTGTTGAATAATATTTTAGTTCTTAAACAATTTTGAACAGCTTTGCCCGCTTCGCTGGCAAACTCTTTTCTATATGCTTTATGAAAAAAAAAAAAAAAAAAAAAAAACTGAAATCGGTCAAAAGCTTGCTTTGGGTTTCCGCTGCCTTAGGCAGCGCCTTGTTCGTCCTTGCAATCTCCGGTGCCTGTCCCTATTGCCTGCGACAATAGCTTACCCGTGGGCTTCCATTTGGTTGCTTATCATACATAACAGTTTCAATACGGACAGTATCGAAAAATTTGAAGTAGCTCTTTTATATCTGAATCCCAGTTACATATGAACAACATTATATGTGATGTACATAATATTTGCTCTCAAGTTATTTCCTATATTTATTTGATTTAATCAATCAACCATAGAATGACAGCAATTTCAAGCCACATATAATATTACAATATGCTATGATCGGCAACTTCTATCGCATGAGACAATTATTATTTTGTGGTTATATATACTTCATGCTTAGTTAATAGTAGTTGGTATATAGAAAAATAAATAAATTAGTATGTAAACTTGATCATGGTACAGCCTTAATGCCCTTGGCGACTTTTAAATTTTTGTTGCCGTTTTAGACCAAAATATAATTTATGCGATTATTGTTCCTATACGCAAGCGAAGTGTGACGTCACTGACCGTCCGTGGATGCAAGAAAATGATTTCCTATGTCAATCGCCCATTGGATTTTTTGTAAAAAATGATTAAAAATCGAAGAAAATTATTTCCCGATTTTAATCCCCATATTTGGGTACACATATGTATTAGCTATCATGTGCATGTGTTAGATTGAGTTATTTTGCTGTCAAATTGACAAAATTTTAATTTTAAATTTCAAAACTCTGTCGTTCTTGGCGCTTATTGTATTTGGTGATCAAAAACGTAATACGAAAATATACATGCCAGATGTATATTTTCGTAATATGCATTGTACGAAATACTGTTTCATATTATTCATTACTGTCTTAAAATAAATTGTTAAAATAACCATGATTTTTAAAAGGAATTAAATTATGTTCGCCAAATAATTTGGCGATATTTTATTTTTCTACCAAGGATGACCGATATCAAATCTATTCCGCTACAACATATTAGTATCTTATATCAGATACTTTATTTAGACATTTGAAAACAAATTTGACTTCAAATTATGATAGAATATTTATCATTTCCCTTTTAATCAGTATATTAGTTGGATATTTATTGTGTTAATATCATCCTTTGAAATTAAATGTTTGTGTTTTCAATCGAATATGGAAGTTTGCCATTTTTTTTCTAGAGTTTTGAAATTAAAAATTGAAATTTTGTCAATTTTACAACAAAAATAACTTAATCTAATGCATGGACATGATAACTAATACATATCTATACCTAAATATGCGGATTAAAATCGGGAAATATTTTTCCTCGATTTTTAATAATTTTTTACAAAAAATCCAATGGGCGTTTAACATAGGAAATATTTTTCTTGCATCCACGAACGGCCAGTGACGTCATCTTGCGTATTTCTTTCTATCTTTTCCTTGGCGAAAAATGTCCGATCTACTTCAGCATCAAAATTATAAAAAATTGTCAAGAATTATCAATAAGAAAATACCTTTACCATAATGCTGAATTAACTTTTATGCCAAGCGTGTTTCATCCGCCATACTAAAAAAAAAAAAAAAAAAAAAAAAATCTGAAGTTGAGGTATATAAAAAAAATGCTGTGAAATAAAATTTAGAAGAAATATGTTAGATTAGTAATATTACTATTTTATTTTAAAATTATAATGTGTCATTTTCTCATCGACCAATTTAACATTTAGTAATTTCTTATTTTTCGCATGAAAGTATATTTCATTTTATGCTGAAAACAATAAATAAATATATCTCGTAAACTTTTTTTGGCAACAATTAAAAATTTAAATGGCTTATATTAAGTCAATATAAGTCAATAAGTTTATTATTTTCATATTTTAATTAATTTTAAAGATTTTTTCAAATTTTTTTTTCCTAAACCATCCCTGACCTATAAGGAAAAAAACAAAAAAAGAATAATCGAAATCGGTCAAGCCGTTTACGATTTTATAAATAACATACAGACAAACATTCATTTTTATATATATAGATATATATATATACATATATATATCTGTATATATTTATAAATTACGTGTCACGATGTTTGTCCGGGGTAAACTCCTAAACTAAGGAACCGATTTTAATGAAATTTTGCACATTGTATGCAGTTTGGTCCAACTTGAGAGATAGGTAGTTTTTATCTCAATTTATTGTCACAATATTGTTTTATTGCAATTATTTGTTAATTATAGACCTTTATTAAAGTTGCTCCAAAATATCTGTGAGTTCCATTAATTTAATTGTTGCCAAAAAAAAAAAAAAAAAAAAAAAATACGAGTTTATTTTTTCGACATAAAAATAAATACATTTAATCAAACGTGAACGTTAAAAAATTATAAAAAGTTAAATTATGCATCGCACGAAAATTGACGTCATAATCAATTTAAAGATTTTATACCATAGATATAGTAATAAGACATAGATTGATCAGCGAGGCCGAAAAAGTGATGCCTTTTTTTTCGGGAAAAGACGGCCATTTTACTCTCTTGTGGATGTCTTCCCCGACTGAATATACACGGGAATACACACAGATAATTTAGCAAATAAAATTTATGAATAATTTATGTACTAAAGATGAATGAAAAAACTCCAGATACTCATTTTTCTTTCTCTCTTTTCTTCTTCTTTTCTTTTTCTTCTTCTTTTCTTTTTCTTTTCTTCTTCTTCCTTTTTTTTTTTTTTTTTTTTTTTTTTGTATGGAATAACGACATTTAAAGAAATTTATCGTTTCTGTCTGGTTAGAAGTTTTTATGGTCGAAAAAACTATTGGACTTATCCTCATCTTTTGAGATATTAGAGTTAACCCTTTAATTGCCAATCGCAATGCAGTCGGACAGTTTTGTTACCGACTGTACAGAGTAGAAATTTATGTTTACTCGGAAATGGTTATAAAGATATTAATAAAAGTTTGGGATAAGTGCTTTTTAGAGACCTAAAACAATTGGAACATCCTTAGCATCAAGAAAATTAGTGTTAACCCTTTAACTGCCAATCGCAACATGTAGTAGAAATTGAGTTTAATCAGAAATGGATATAACGATTTTGTTTAAAGTTTGGAGTTAAGTGTCTTTTTTTTTTTAAAGATCTAAAACGTTTGGACATATCCTCATCTTCAGAAAAATTTGTGTTAACCCTTTAACGACCTGTCGCAACATATAATAGAAATTAGGTTTACTCGGAAATGGATATAACGATTTTTATAAAAGTTTGGGATTAAGTGTTCTTTAGATAGATAAAGCGATTGGACATATCCTCATCTTCAGGAAAATTTGCGTTAATCCTTTAACGGCCAGTCACAACATATAATAGAAATTAGGTTTACTCGGAAATGGATATAACGATTTTTATAAAAGTTTGAGATTAAGCGTTCTTTAGAGAGATAAAGCGATTGGACATATCCTCATCTTCAGGAAAATTCGCGTTAACCCTTTAACGGCCAGTCGCAACATATAATAGAAATTAGGTTTACTCGGAAATGGATGTAACGATTTTAATAAAAGTTTGAGATTAAGTGTTCTTTAGAGAGATAAAGCGATTGGACATATCCACATCTTCAGTGTGGATATTTTAGAAAGAACTCGTCAATATTTCTAAAACGAATGGTTTAACCATACATCTGTATTAATTTAAAACGAAGCTACCGATTTCTTTTATTTTTAATGTTATATGTAATGTATATATAGTATAGACACACACACACATATATATATATATACAGATACAGTCGAACCTCGTTAACGTGAATTACTTTTAACATGAACTGTTACCACAATCCCCGTCAAAATGAAGATTACTTTAGTTATATGACGATCAGTTACTGATAGCATGAACTACTGATAAGATGAACAGATTTTTGATCCCCCTTGAGATTCACGTTAACAAGATTCGACTGTATATCTTTTCATGTCTGCACAAAAATGATTTTTTTCAGCATTTATTATTATACTACTTTAAGAAAAAAATCGTCTGCATTCATCATGGAAAATATCTTTAATAAATTATAACTTAATAAATAATTTGTATTGAATAAATTTGTATAGGATTAAATAGAGAAGAAAGTCTTGTGGTAATACTAGTTATAATATATTAAAACAAGCGGGTTTTACCTCTGCCACTGCTAACTACATTTAAAAGAATTTTGAATATTCGATATTACTTACTAATATAAAAACTTAAAAAATATTAAAATTTAAAAAAATGTATTCCATTAAAAATCAAAACAGTATTTAAACCATAATAATAACAAAGCAACTGATTATAAAGAATCATGTTTTTCATAAATTAGTTAAATTTAACTTACTTATGAAAACTTATTCCACTTCCTTTCATAAATTTATTTCTACAATTAAAAGCCGCGCAGTACTTCGGCATTTTCAATATATATCAACCATGTCTTATTACTATATCTATGATATCAACATTCTATTCCATTGCTGTTTTCGAGTTTTATACTCTCTCATCATGGCTGATGCCAAAAACTTTTTCGGCATCAAAAATCTTTGCACGTTAACATGGGGATAATAGATCTATGTATATTACTATATCTATGTTTTATACACATTGATAAAGTGATAATGTAGTTCTATCATAGATATAGTAATATATATAGATCTCTCTTCCCCATGTTATCGTACAAAGATTTTTGATGCCGAAAAAAAAAATAATAATAATAAATAAAAGCTTTGGAAACAGCCATTAAGTGGTATTGAAAAAAAAAAAAAAAAAAAAAGAAAAAAGAAAGAAATATGAATTTGAAACTGTATCTGGAGTTTTCCATTCCCCTTTAGCAAATAAATTATTCATAAATTTTATTTGCTAAAATATTAGTATGTATTCCCGTATGTATTCACTCGGGGAAAGACGGCCATATTTTGGTAAAAACGTCGTCTTTTCCCAAATGAAAAGGTATAACTTTTTTCTCCCCAATGATCACTCTATTCTATATATGCTATACTATATCTATGACTTCTATACGCAAGCAAAGTGTGACTCACTGACCGTCTGTGCAGCCAAGAAAAAGATTTCCTATGTTAATTGCCCACTGGATTTTTTGTAAGAAATTATTAAAAATCGAGGAAATTTATTTCCCGATTTTAATCCTTATATTTGGGTATAGATATGTATTAGTTATCGCGGGTGTTAGATTGAATTATTTTGCTGTCAAATTGACAAAATTTTAATTTTAAATTTTTAAACTCTGTCGCCCTTGGCTTTTTTTTTTATTATTATTATTATTATTTGGCGATCAAAAGCGTAACACGAAAATATACATGCCAGATGTATGCATTGTACGAAATGTAATATGTATTGTACGAAATATTGTTTCATATTATTCATTACTCTTTTAATATAAGTTGTTAAAATAACCATGATTTTTGAAAGGAATTAAATATTTTCGCCAGATAATTTGGCGATATTCTTTTTTTTTTCGCCAAGGATGACAGAAATGAAATCTATTCCGCTGCAAAATATTAGTATCTTATATCAGATATTTTATTTAGACATTTGAAAACAAATTTGACTTCAAACTATGATGGAATATTTATCATTTTCCTTTTAATTAGTATATTATTAGTATATTAAAATTTAAAAGCATAGTATATAAAAAGTTTTTTTTTTTTTTTTTTTTTTTTTTTTAAATCTTATAATTATTCTTATCTTAATCCTCAATGTTTCCCATCTTTATTAACTTGAATTTACGGTGTAACCCCCGTTTCGCCGACAAAAAATTTCCTACCCCCCTGTTTTTCCCATTCAAGCTTCCCTTTCCAGCTATTTAGGGATTTGTCCTATAAATATGGGGAAAACAAGTGGAAAGGAAATTTCAATTCAATGAAATGGCGGGTACTAGTTACGTAAGGAGATTAGTGTCCAGTTCACCCCTTTTTATCAGTTGATACGACTCACAGTCTCAGGTGTACAAACCCATGGTGAATTACAATTTTCACTTGTCATTTTTTACGCCTAATTTATGACCACGTTACTGTCATAAAAATATTTTTCTTTTTACAGTGCACTCCCAGAAATTCATACAGCCTGAGACCAGACACTGCGCGAATTTTAAAATTTTGTAGATTTTTTTTTCTTTCTTTTTTTCATTTTAAAATTAGAATTTTGATATTATAATGCATTGCAAATGATTGTCATTACATAAGATATATGAAATGTATAGATGAAGGCAAATAAAGAGTATAAATAATGTAATAAAAACGAACATATAAAATTTATAGTATAGCAACATTTATAATATAGCAACTTTTTATTATCATTATTTTTTAATAGTTTCTTTTCAAAAAGGATTATTTTTAAAAGGAAGTGGACATAGCCTGCTAGTATAAGAATAATTGTATAATAAATTTGCGACTTTTATTACGGTTTAGAAATATAGGTGAAGACAAGTAATTTATTTATTTATATTTTCAGTCTATGGATTCTTTTTTTCCCCTGTGTGTGTTTAAGCACAAATATTATTGACTTAAAAGAATTTAGGTATTTATCTTCAAGTAGACCTTGCTTAAAATTAACTTTCCTTATCTTATTAAACTCCATTTCTAAAATAACACCATTAAAGTAAGTTCTAACATGATTTTCTACTTTGAACTTTATCATAAATTTCAATGTTAAAATTGGTTTTGATCAGCAGATTTCTGAAGTCTACTGGAATTTTCAAAATCCTTGTTTATTATTATCTTTTAAAAAAATCTTTTATTTTCAGTTTAAACACATCGATACATAAGCTCAATAAAAACCAGCAAGTAAAAAATCACATAAATGCTGTTAAAAAAAGAAAAATAATAAACATAATATTTCAATTTATTTAATTTATATATATTTAATTTCCTACTAACTACCAATTGTTATTTCTCAGTTTATTAATACATCACCAAAAAATGTTTATCATGATAATTTCTAAAATACTGAATTAACTAACAAACTTTGGGTTTATAAAACTGAAAGCAAAAGTTAATAATTAAAACAACCGAAGAGAAAAAAAAAAGTTTAAATGAATGTTTCCTAATAGTTCTCATTTTGTTTGAAGATGTAATATTTGGAATTCAAAAAAATTTAAAAATGAGTTGGCCAGCAGGTAATTAAAAAAGAAATTCTACAGTTTATTCTGTTTTACGGGAGTTTTTATTTTATTTTTTCAATATAAATATATTCATATTAAACTTTTGTGCTTGTATTTATTATTTAAGTAAATAATAATACAGTGAAACCTCTAAAGTTGGATACATTTTGTCGGAACGGAATGTGTCCATTAGATTAACATTATGTCCAACCTCTATAAGTTGGACACCCCTCTAACTTGGAAGTTGGACATTCAAGTACTGCCCTAAGTTGGACACTTTTACGCAATGAGACAGAAAAGAAGATATAAAACTTCCATTTTCTCACTTTTTTTAGAAGTTTTACTTATCCCTTCTAGAAATAGCTGTAAATATCTAAAAAACAATGTTTCTTGTCGCAATATATTCACATCTGTCTCATCTTGTAAAAAAATATTTATTTTCTTCAATTGAAACATTCACAAATTACTGTATTTTGGCGCATAATTAAAGAGTCTTTCTTTTATTGATTTGCATGAATTGTTTTTGCTCTTTTCTCCAGAAAATATATAGCAGAGAACCTACAGACATGTTTTGACTTTGACTGTTTTAAAATGAGCATTAGACAATACATTTCGGTTGTTAGGGTGCCTCTTCCTTTGTCCCTATTATTTTTCCTACCAAGTTTTACTTGAGTGTATAATTGTACTAAACTTAATATGTGAGAGATCTATCTATAGTGAAAAAAGACGCTGATTCAATTTGGGTGCATATCAATCGACAGGTGTCACTGCTATGCTGCAGTTTTCCCCTTTCACGGAAAAACTATATCTCAGTTTCTAGAGAGAAAAAATTCACCAAACTTCATGAGTGACATGGCTATTATGAAAATGAATGTTATCCTAATTTGGGTGTATATCTGTAACACTTTCTCTGATTTTCCATATGACTATCACAGTGTCTATTGAATAAAATTGCACCAAAATGGATATGTAAAATCTTTATTGGGAGAAATTATATTGATTAAATTTTCGTGTATGTTAACTGGTGGATGGCGCTGTTATATCAAAAAAATATAGTAGAAAGTGTTATTATGGGCACAATATACCAGTTTAAATTTAGATTTTAAATTGGCAAATTAACCATTTTTTGTATATAAGTTATGAATACTTAATAATGTTATATTTAGATATAATTAAAAGTTAAAAGGCATGTATAGATACAGTTTAATTAAATAGAAAATTGTAACCACCCCTATAAGTTGGACACTTCTCTAAGTTGGACACTTTTTCCTAGAACCATAGGTGTCCAACTTAGAGAGGTTTTACTGTAATAATAAACTAAGTCTTATCCTATTAAAAAATTTAACAATTATGCCTGAGTAGACCATTTTGGCATCTAAGAAAAAATAATTAAGGGCCATTGACGCCTGTTTTTCACATTCTAATTTCTAACTCTGGGTTTTATTTCTACTCGTATTTATTTCCCAAGTTTTTCTGCATCTTAGCTTCTAAGTTTTTTAGGATTATTGCCTTCAAACTACACAACTAGTCTTAAATGAGCTTGAAAAATGTATGTTATACCCCCATTTCGCCGACAAAATAGGGGTGAACATTCACTGTCGGCGAAACAGGTGTTAAACCGATATTGTCAATTTTCCCTTCTTTGGGGAATTTGTCAACGAAAGGGGGTAGGAAATTTTCGTATACTCAAAAACTTCTCATCACTTCGTTAAAATACACTAAACTTTTCCAAAATCTTTTTCTATTTAAAATGATACATGTATTTACTTTAAATGTCCAATATTTCATAAGATTTCCAATTTTAAAGTTTTAAAATATTTATCAAAATTACTTATTTTTCTGGTTTAGCCTTATTGTTTTCCTTTTTATAACTACAGCTGTTGCCCTCTTTAAAATATTTAAAATGATGAGGTCATTTTATAGTAAAATTATCCATTATAGCATATATTATATTTCACTCCTCCATAAAAATTGATTTTAAAATCGTCTGTTTCTTTTATACTTTTATTTTAATAGAATTTTAATAGAATTTAATTTATATATTAGTCATTTTAGCAGTTTTATCCAAAGTAGCATTAGAAATAATATATATCACTTCTCCATTAAAATTTATAGGACCCTACAATAAAATTAATTTGTGCTTAATATCAACACTACAAAAATTTTTATCAATCGCTTCCAAATTTTGACCTAAGTTTCAAATCTCAACCCTGTGGGTTTTTACATCGCCTACAACGTTTTCGTCTTTGTTCGTAAATAATAATTTGACTGTACTAAATAGTTTACAGCCATATAATTCAACGTATAACTTAGTCACAGCAACGCGTGGCCGGGTCTGCTAGTATATATATATATATTTTAAATGCTACATAAATATTTAGAAAAATTAAAAGGAAATTTATGGAAATTTATGGAACATACAGACGTGTAACAGAGTGGATGACATTTCCCAGTTAAACTAATTATTTTTTACAATACAGATAAATTCAATTGCTACTATCTGACATCAATATTAGCTTGATTATATAAATTAAAAAAAAAAAATCATTTTTGAAACGAAATGATAGATAAAAGGAGAGAAAGGATATATAAAAAGAAATGAATTTTAAGAAAATCAGAGCCGTGTTCTCAAGAACGCAGTTTGACTGAAATCCGTAATAAACTCCTTCTAGGTCGCAATCACAACGTTTTTTGCCCATTACACACCTATTAACTTTACGCCTTCGAAGCAAGCAACTCGTTATCTCCAAAAACCTAAAATACGGTTTTTCAAGGCTTTAAGATATATTGAAAAAAAAAAAAAAACTTAATGTATATCAGTCGACAGGTGGTGCTGCTGTGTTGTAATTTAATTTTATTATTATTATTATTATTATTTTATTTATTGTATTTTATTTTATTTTATTTTTTGGAAAGGTAGGATTTTAGATTGTAATGTATACAACTACTCCTGTTTCAATTTATAAGTATGTTGCCAAAACGTGTTACTGCTCTTTATCAATAACTACGGTTTTACGGATGGATAAACCTCAGCATCCATTGAGCATCCTTAATTTTTTTATTTTATCGGACGATGTTTAAATATTTAAATATCTAATTTTATTTTATTTTCAATCAAATCGCATGAAATTAAAATTGAAAGCTATTTTATTTTATTTTATTTATTTATTTATTTTTGCAATTTTTTTGGAGTTATAAAATGTATAGTATCAAAAATTGATGTTGCAAACGTTCAAAAAATTCAGCGCAGAAATTCGTATTTTATTAAAAGTTTAGTATCTTTGTAAAGAGGGGAAAATGACACTTTTCTAAGTACGCTTCTTTTTAAAAAATGGAAGAATAGGTTTCTTGTCTTTTTACACGGCGATGCAATAGATAAAACGCATGCAAAACAGAAATTTTGAACATTCCCGAAACAAAAAATCGTTAAATTGTATTAAAAATGCATATTTTTACGCAAATAAATAAATAAATAAAATAATAAAGTAATAGTTAAATAATTCCACTGTAGGAAGCGGGTAGATATGTGTTTTCAGATAACATTAAAATTTTAAAAATGTTTTATTCGTTTCAGAAGGATGACAGTTTTCAAGCGGCTATTTTCCTCTCTTCTTACTCTTTCCTTTTCCTTCTTGGAACATACGGACAACTGACCTGTGTGAAGGTGACACCTCTACTTCACAATCTGAAAAATAGGTTTATATGTAACGCTTGCCCAAGGTTTTCCCAGGTTTGCCCAACTAATATATATATATATATATATATATATATTGCCCACCCACCAAAATTCCAAAAATAAAAATAAATAAATTTTGATCTCATTTCCGAAGCAGCACTCCCATGTCGGAAAAACTAAAAACAAATCATACACGTTTGCCCAGGTTTGCCCAACCAATGTTTTTTTTTTTTTTTTCCCACCATTTATAACGCTAAAAGTCACAAAAATAGTTTTCTGGAAAGCGTGAAGTTGTCACCCCCAAGTTGGAATTTCAAAAAGCGGTTTGTGTGTAACGTTTGCCAGAGTTTTGCCCAGGTCCACCCAACCTTTCATTTTTTTGCCCACCATTTATCCGGAATAAATAATTCCTGTAAATCCCGAAAAATGTAATTTATGAACCGTGAAATTGGCACCCCCGTGTTGGAATTTCAAAAAGCGGTTTGTGTGTAACGTTTGCCCAAATTTTGTCCAGGTTTGTCCAACCTTACGTATTTTTTGCCCACCATTTATAACGCTATAAATCCCGAAAAATATAATATGTGAACCGGGAAGTTGGCACCCCCAAGTTGGAATTTCATAAAATGGTTTGTGTGTAACGTTTGCCTAAGTTTTGCCCAACCATTAACTTTTTTTGCCCACCCAACAAAACGCTAAAAAATAAAATAAAATTTGACCTCGTTTCCGTAGCAGCAACCCCATGTCGGAAATACTAAAAACAAATTATGCCATAGGTCTGCTCAAGTTTTGCCCAACCTTTCTTTCTTTTTGCCCACCATTTGTAACGCTGTAAATTCCAACGTTACACACAAACCGTTTTCTAAAATTCCAACTTGGGGGTGCCAACTTCATGGTTCTCAAATTATATTTTTCGTGATTTACAGCGTTGCAAATAGTGGGGGAAAAAACAAACAAGTCCTTCCGGCTTATTCGGAAGGGTTGGTTGATTTCTTTTTCCTTATCAAGTAGCCGTCATTTTGTTTCAAAATGGCGGCTACAAATTATTAACGAATTAGTAATATCGATGTAGGCTATCTACATATGGAGTTTTAAGCAAATCGGTTCCTAAGTACCTTTTTTATGTGACTTTAAAATTTTCAAGTGGCCGTCGCTTGGAAACAAGATGGTGGGCCAAGTTGACAAATATATCAAATGCATTTGAGAGATAAGACTACTGCACAAATATAGTTGGAATTAATTCAGAAAATCGAAAGTCATCGTGTTGAAAAATTAAGCGGCTGCCACTTGGATCAAAATGGCAGAGAAAGTTGCTCAGTGAACTAATTAATCTAAGTTATTGTTGCAAATATGAAAATATTTTTATTTTTATTATTATTATTATTATTATTATTATTATTATTATTATTATTATTATTTTTGTAGAAATACTTTCAAAGAGGCTTAGTAAGTTGATTAAATATTAATTTTCCGCATTTCTAGTTTGTTTTAACGTTTAAATAGCCTAATTTTCCCTTAAAAACGCATTAAAAAGCTCCAATATGGCAGGTAAAGGATTTGGCGCCAAATTTGGCGACTTATCCACTTGGCGACTTTTTTGGCTAGAAAATCCATAGTTCATTAATAAACTTCATTGAGACACTTATATAATGTATGTATACATCAAAATTCAAACAAATTCGAAATACGCTTTTTACAATTTGAATTTGAAATTTTCAAGTCGTCTCCACTTGAAAACAAAATGGCGGAGCAACTTGGTTAAGAAACTCATCCAAGATATTAATAACACAAGTTAAGACACTGTCCAAATTTATTTCGATTTGGAATATTATTTCGGAAGTTATCGTGATTTTAAATTTTCAAGTGGTAGTCTGATTTCAAGTGGCCCCACTTAACTTAAGATATCCGCCACTTTATTAAAAATGGCAGATAAATTTCATTAATAAAGTTCATTTAGACCCTTATGTAGACTAGATTTACATAAAATTTCAAGCAAATCTTGCTTTAAATACGCTTTTTAGAATGTGGGTTAGAAATATTCAAGTGGCTGCCACTTGAAAACAAAAAGTCGGAGCAACTTGGTTAACTAACTCATCCAAGATATTTATAAGATCAGTTCTCTGTCCAAATTTGGTTCGATTTGGAGTATTATTTAGGGAGTTCATTAAAATTCATATTCAAATTTTCATTCAAATTTTCATTATAGACAGATATATATATAGATAAACGAAGTGATTGCAATAGGTCGATTTCTAAAGAAATCAACCTAAAAATGAAAGGTTGCGCAAACCTGGGCAAAACTTGGGCAAACCTATGGCATAATTTGTTTTTAGTATTTCCGACATGGGGTGCTGGTACGGAAAAGAGGTCAAATGTTATTTTATTTTATTTTAGCGTTTTGTTGGGTGAGCAAAAAAAGTTAATGGTTGGGCAAACCTGGGCAAAACTTGGTCAAACCTATGGCATAATCGGTTCGAAATATTTTCGACTTGGGGGTGCTGCTACGGAAATGAGGTCAAAGTTTGTTTTTTATATTATAGTCTTTTGGTGGGTGGGCAAAAAAGTTATTAGTTGGGCAAACACGGGCAAAACTTGCGCAAACGTTACACACAGACCGCTTTTTGAAAATCCAACTTGGTATTGTCAACTTCACGCTTTCCACGAAACTATTTTTGTGTTTTTTAGCGTTATAAATGGTGTGCAAAAAAATCATTGGTTGGGCTAACCTGGGCAAAACTTGGGTAAACGTATTAAGTGATTTGTTTTTAGTTTTTCCGACATGGGGGTGCTGCGGAAATGAGGTAAAAATTTATTTATTTTATTTTTGGAATTTTGGTGGTTGGGCAAACCTGGGCAAACGTTTCATATAAACCGATTTTTCAGATTGTGATGTGGGGGTGCCAACTTCACGCAGGTACATAAATCGCCAAATATGTAATTGCTTCGTCTCAGTTTAACCGGAAAGTATTAATTTCAAATTGAATTGCTTTTCTTTTTTATAAGCTATCTTTTTAACCATTTTATTATGTTATACAATTTCAAATTTTACATCCCTGAAAACAAAAATGAATACACATTTTTGAATCACATTTGTTTCAAATCTGTAGCTTGAATCGTGGATTTGTGGTGATCTTGGAATATTTTTCAAATCATAATTTTCCTTTAATTTTACCTTAGAATATAAAAGTCAGTACATGATATAGTATCTAATTTTAATATCCTTCAATCTGGCATTGATAATTATGATGCATAAAGATTTTTACTTCCTTCTATAAAGTATACTAGCAGGTTTTGCCAGCTTCGCAGGTCATTATATTGAAATGAATTTTCAAAACCAAATATCATCTTTATAAATAAAGAGAAATGTCTGCATGTGTGTGTCTGTGTCTGGTGCTCACACTACTAATCGAAGAGCTACAAAATTTGGCAGACGGGTGTGCACCTCATTGAAATTTTTTCGAATTTCGAATTTGAACTTTTTAAATTCTTTTTTCTCAGTTTTAAATATTGGCTTTTATATTTCATTTTTCATGAATTTATTCTTCCATTGTAATCATCTGCATATCTTAGCAACGGCTGATACGCAATTTATTTTTTATTTAATACATTCATTTGAAGGCGAGATCTTTTTTCTCTTTTTAACACTTTCCAACAAGGTTGAAAAGTGTTAATGACTTCGGTTTGTCTGTCTGCCTGTCCGCGCTCTAACTCCCGTAAATATTTATGGAATTTCTTGAAACGGATATATGTCATTCAAGTTCACTATCGGATGTTCCCTATTCAAAATGGAGTTTATATCTCTACTGGTTTGTGTACAGGGACACCCGAAAATATTTCAAAGCATTATGTTCTATGAGAGGTATTTCTATAAACCATATTTTCCTAGCTTTAATGTACACAAATCTTAATGAAATTGAAATATGTTATTCAAGTTTACTATCGGATGTTTCCTGTATAAAATGGAGTAATTACTACCACTGGTTTGTGTACAGTGACAATCAAAAGTATTCCAAAGCATTGCGTTCAATGAGAGATATTTCTATAAACGAAATTTTGATAACTTTGCTTTACACGGAGTTTTATGCAATTGAAAAATGTTATTTATTTGCACAAAAGAATGGTTTTCATAGAATATAGTATGATTAGCATTAGATTTGCAGGGTGACACAAAAATATTCAGTTATATTAAGAGCTATTAATAAAAATTTGCTAGAATTGTACTTCTTTTTACATTAAGCGTGTTTAACACTTTCTAACATTTTTTAAGTTTAAATATGATTTCAATTTGTGTATCTGTCTGACTGTTCTTCTGTCCGTCTGTCTGTTTGTCTCTCTGTCTTCTATTTTCTGCGATCTAACTCCCTTAAATATTTATGGAATTTGTTCAAACTGATATATTTTATTGAAGTTCACTATCGGATGTTCCCTGTTAAAAATAGAGTGAATACCTCTTCCGGTTTCTGTATAGGGACACCCAAAAGTATTCGAAAGCATTGTGTTCTATGAGAGGCGTTTCTAAAAATCATATACCTTTACTGTACAGAAACTTTAATGAAACTTTAATATGTTATTCAAGTTCCCTATTGGATGCTTCCTATGTAAAATAGAGTACATTTCTGACTGGGTTGTGTTCAGGGACTTTTGAAAATATTCCAAAGCATTGCGTTCTACGAGAGTTACTTTTATAAACCAAATTTTAATAATTTTACTTTACACAAAGCGTAATGGAATTGAAATATATTATTCGTATGCGCAAAAGAATGCCTTCTATATAATATAGTATGATTATTTACAGGGCCACACAAAAATACTCAGTTACATTAAGAGCTACTAATAAAAATTTGCTGGAATTGCACTTTCGTTTACAATAAGCGTTTTAACACTTTCTTATAATTTTAGTGGGAATATGATTTCAATTTTTGCATCTGTCTGTCCGATTGTCTACCTTTCTATCTGTTTGTGTCCGGCTCCTAGCGTCCATAAATATTTTGAGAATTTTTGAAAAATGATACAATCAAGTTCACAATGGAATGTTCCCTATTTTAAATGACGTTAATAGGACCTGTACAACTTAGTTTGTTTACAGGGACAAAAAAAAAAAAAAAAAAAAAAAAGCCAATGTATTACGTTTTAGGATAGAATTTTTTAAAATTTATATTTAAAAAAGTTTCTATTGTAAAAATCATAAAAACATTGATATGTATTGTTAATATTCTAAAATAATGTTTTGTTTAGAATACGATATGATTAACTTTCAGATTTACAGGGCTAAACTAAAACATTCAGATAAATTAAAAGCTGTAATTATAATCTAACGGCTGTATTTTCTTTTGCGTTAAGCCTTTTTAACACTTTCCAAAAGGCCTAAGAGTGATTTTAAAATCAGTTAGTCTATCTGTTTATTTTTCAGTGTGTGATAACATAGGCAAAGAATATTAAAAGTTGTTCGATACAACAATTACGTTCAGTTGGAAAGTGTTACTATTCAATGCGTACTGCATGGTTTTTCTTTCTTTTTAATTCATTATATGTATTGAAAACAAAATGGAAATGCAGAAGAAAAAAATTAAATACATTAAATTTAAAAACTTATTTATAACAGTTATGGTTGTGCATAATTTTTATAGTATAACAACGTTTCATTTTTCATTTTTTAATTTAATTGCTTTAAAGGAAAAATATTTTCTCTTTCTCTGTCTTTTTTTTTTTTTTTTTTTTTTTTCTTCTTCTTTAATTATAGTATTTATCTGAAAAAAAAAAATGGTAATATATAGTAGGAACTAATAAACTGATTAAAATTTATTTGTCTTTATGCATTTAATTCCTTATAAAAGATAATAAAACTTTTTATTTCATTTATTATATTGCTCGGAATGATATGATAATATAATGAAAATAGCGGGGGCCTTAAAATAAATGGATCAAAAATTAAAATATTTAATAGATGTTGCGATACAGTCATCTTTAAAATCGTAGTTTTTAAATAATCGCAGATCCACCTGCAGTTGATAAATACCCAAAATGAAATGTCCGGAAAAGAAATTTCTGCAGGCAGTGGAAACCTAGACCTGCTGTAGTGCGGGTGCAGAAAGAGGTGCCGTAGGCAGCGGGTATCCGAAACGAGGCTTAGAGCGAATTCAATATATATATTTTACCATGTTTTTATTAACTTTGATTCTTGTGTGTTTGTCAGGGACAAATCTTGCAATCGATTTTTAACTAACTTCCCGACATTTGAAACTTTCACAGTAGCTCAGAACCCGGTGACAACACAATACTTCGAAGTCAGATTTTCGAATAGTTTTCTTTTAATTAATTAAAATGTGAAAATGATAAGCTCCTAATAGCAATAAAAATAGCCATTAAAATATTAACTATAATTTAATTGTTGCCAAAAAAAATTACGAGTTCATTTTCTTTCAACCTAAAAATAAATACATTTAATTAAACGTGAGCGTTAAAAAATTGTTAAAAGTTAAATTATGCATTTGGCAAAAATTGACGTCGTTATCATTTTAAAGATTTTCTACACAATGATAAAGTGCTAATGTAGTTCATGATGCAAATATATGTTGTTCGGAAAGGATTAATATTTTATTTTTAAAACCAACTTTTTTTTTTTAATTCAAATTTCCGGTAACTCTTTAACCAATCACATTAGAACGTCCATCTTTGGAATATCGATAATAAGAATTTTCTCGCCAAAAGTCGCCAAAAAAGTCGCCAAGGGCAAAAAGTTGTCAAATTTGGCGCCAAATCCATTACCTGCCTATTGGAGCTTTTTAATGCGTTTTAAAGAGAAGTTTAAGCTATTTAAAAACATGGTATATAATTTTTTTTTTTTTTTATCTTATAATTATTTTAGTTTTTATTTATGACGGAATGTAAAAAATAAATACTAATCCAATTCTTTTGAAAATTCTTTTAAATATAGTGACCAGCGAAGCGGGGGTAGTCTGCTAGTGATTAATAATTAAAAAAATAATTTGTAGTGCATGAATTTGTATAAGAATATAAAGAAGAAAGTCTTATATGTGACCACAGCATACTACTTTTCTTTCGTTTGCAAAAAAATCTAGATTGAAAATTTATTTATTTTCAAAAACGAGGAAATAAGCAAAAATAGAGGGTGGAAAAAAATTTAAAATCTAAAAATATCTTTCATCGTTGTGATCCATCCATAAACTAGTATGTTGTGGCCACCACAAGACTTTCTTCTACATTTTTCTATACAAATTCACTAAGTGCAAATAATATATTAAAACTATTAGTTATTAAAATTATCTTACATGATGAATGCAAATGAGTTTCATCTCAGAGAAAACTAACACTAGAAAGTTTTAATGTACAAATAACATCTTAAAAAGGGCATTGTTATAACAGTTATCCTATATATCAAGTTTCGCATTGTTACATGCCATAAAATTGAGATATATCCTTCCCGTTTTCGAGGAAATTTTCCGTATAGCAGTGCCACCTATTGGCCAATAAGCATCCAAGATGAATCAGCATAATACTGCTTCATGGTCTTCTCAAATATCAAGTTTTGTTTGACGATACGCAGTAGAATCTGAGATAAAGCTTTCCTTTAAATTGTGGAAATCGCTGTGTAGCAGCGCCACCTGTTAATCGGTTGACACCAAAATTTATAGGCGCTAATTTTCGTCAAGGTGCATGTACATGTAAATTTATATGCAATTCTGTGCAGTAGCTCCTTAGCTATAGCCTTCCCTTAAATTGCGGAAATCGCTGTATAGTAGCGTCACCTGTTGGCCGATAAACATCCTAATTGAATCAGCATAACGTCGCGTAATGGCCTTCTCACATATATAGTTTTGTTTGATGATACGTAATAGAACCTGAGATATAGTCTTTCCTTGATCTGCGGAAATCGCTGTGTAGCAGCGCCAACTGTTGAGCTGTTGACACCAAAAGTTGGTAGGCACTAATTTAGGTCAAGGTGCATCTACATATAAAATTATATGCCTTTCTGTGCAATAGTTCCTGAGATATAGCATCCCCTTAAATTGCAGATACCGCTATATAGCAGCGCAACCTGTTGCCGATAAGCATTAAAATTGCACCGCATAATGTCTTATAATGGCCTTCTAGCATATCAAGTTTTGTTTAATTATGCTCAACAGAACCTGAGATATAGCCTTCCCTTAAATTGCGGAAATCGTTGTATAGCAGCGCCACCTGTTGAGCAGAAGACACCAAAAGTTGATAGGCAGTAATTTAGGTCAAGGTGCATCTATCTATAAATGTATATGTAATTCTGAGCAGTAGCTCCGTAGATACAGTTGCCACAAAATTTTTGTCACACACACAGACATTTTCTAAAAATGGTCAAATCGTGTTCTATATCTCTCAAAACGTGTAAATCCGTCGAAAACCAGAAGTCGAAAATTTTTACGAATCCAATACTTTCTTCTATTGAATATAGAAGAAAGTAAAAATATTATGCACTACTGAGAGAGATTATGCATGAATGGAGTTCTGTATACAATACAAGAATGTATTGGAATAGTAAATATTTTCAACTTTTCAACTTTTGATTTTTAATGGATTTACACATTTTAAGAGCTCCGGAAAATAATTTGACTATTTTTAGAAAATTTCTATTTGCGTGTGTTTGTATTCTATGTGTATGACAAAAGTTTTGCTCCAACTAGTTCTCAGGAACTACTGCTCAGAATTACATATAAATTTATATGCAATTGCACCTTTGTAAAATAGTGTTTATCAATATTTGGTGTCAACTTCTCAAACATGGCGCTGCTGTACAGTGATTTCTGCAATTTCAGAAATCTGAGTAACTAATGCACAGAATTGCATATAAATTTACCTTGTTATAAATTACTGCTTATCAACTTTTGTACCAATATCTCAACAAGTGGCGCTGCTATACAGCGATTTTCGCAATTTAAGGAAAGGTTATACTCAGGTTCTGAGTCTTATAATGGAACAAAACTTGGTATGGGAAAAGGCCATTATGAGACATTATGCTGATTCAATCTGGATGTCTATCTGCCGATAGGAGGCGCTCATGTACTACAAATTGTTTTTACAACAGAAAGGATGTCATCTGCATGGTGAAAATTTACTTCCGTTGATCAGTTTGTGCAACAATATCTCTCTGAGTTGATAATATTCTGCATCCATAATGAAAAAAATAATAAATAATTTGTACTGCGTTAATTCGTATAGGAAAATGTAGAAGAAAGTTTTGTGATGGACAAAACATACTAGTCTGCATAGAAAATTCATGGATAATGTCTTGTCTAGCAACCAGAATTGTAGATAGCTTAATGCAAAGAATAAATGTGCATTTCACCAGCATCGCACGAAAGCCGAGTTGAAATACAGGACATATGATGTAATGTACTTACGATATGTTTGTATTAGGATGTATTATATAATATTTCAAAAGTAAATACAAGTAAATATAAAAACTGTTTAAAAAAAAAAAAAAATGATATCTACAAAAACGACATTTAAGAAGTACAAAAAAGCCCAGCTCAAAGAAAGAGAATGGGTTGTTAAAATTGTATCTAAAAAGGATGTGATATCAAATTTCCAAGCTTACATTCTAATATTTATTTAATATTCCCTTTTAACTAAATTTTCACATGTAAATCAAGTGTCTCATGATATGTTAATAGAAATCCTTCTTTCCTGTACGAAATACATCATAGCGTGTTTCTAAAAACTATGTTTTTATTTATTTATGCATGATGGGCTTGGCGGCCATCTTTCAAATAATGAATAAACTTTCACACAATTTGAAGGAGGCTCCTTAAAATAAATATCTCGTATAAAATTAATTTGGCTATTCCATTCAACAGAGACGGAAATATTTCGATAACATGATTTTTTATTCTAAGTATTTAGTATTAAATGCACTTCCAATCTATAAATGCCAGCAGTACAATAATATAAAAGTTTAAATTAACGTAAAAACATGAAGGAGGAAGAAAAAAAAAGCATAGTAGCTTCCCCCTCCCCCCTGTTATATTTAGCCAATTTGAATGTAGCTTCTTGGAATAAATATCTCGTAAAAGTAATTCTGTTCAACAGAGGCTGAAATATTCAGATTAAAAAAGAAGAAAAAAGAGAGAGAAAAAAAATGGGAGAAAAACATCGCAAAAGACCCATTATGCACAAAGGTTGAATCAATTTAAGTTTTAACAGTGTTAAGTTTGGTGCACTCTCATCCTGTAATTATTGCCCGTTGCGCAGCAATAATACGACATAAAACCCAATCAACCAACCCATTCTATAATTGATGAGATTTATAAAAGAATTCAACCTAACGTAAAATTTTAAAAAATGGTCTCCAAGCCCATCATGCATAAATAATAATAAAAAAAAAAAATTGTTTTCTGAAACACGCTATGATGTACACCCCGCGACAAAAAGATAAGTACAAAGGGTTTTTTCTTTGATTTTTCATAAAATAACATTATCTAAATTGTGCTTATCATTTATTATTATCATAAAATAACACTATTCCCGGAATAATGTTTGGTTTAAGACTAATTTATAAAAGTTTTGACTAAAATTTTTCTAATTTAAGACTACACTCCGCGACAAAAAGATAGGAACAAAGGGTTTTTTAAATTTTTTATAAAATAACATTATCTAAATTGTGGCGCTAATTTATTATCATAACAAAATATTATCATATCAAAAACATATTAAATATTTAAATCACATTCAAAATATTCATATTCAAAATAATCATATTCAAAAATTAAAAAAAAAAAAGAAAAAACTTTGTTTTTATCTTTTTGTCGCGGAGTGTAGTCTTAAATTAGAAAAATAGTCTTAAAACTTTTCTAAATTAGTCTTAAAACAAAAATTAGTCCGGGAATAGTGTTATTTTATGACAATAATAAATGATAAGCACAATTTAGATAATGTTATTTTATGAAAAATCAAAGAAAAAACCTTTGTACCTACCTTTTTGTCGCGGGGTGTATTTAGTACAGGAAAGAAGGATTTCTATCAACATATCATAAGGCACTTGATTTACATGTGAAAATTTAGTTAAAAGAGAATATTAAATATATATTAGAATGTAAGCTTGGGAATTTGATATCACACCCTTTTTTAGACACAACTTTAATCCATTCTCTTTCTTTGAGTTTGGCTTTTTTGTACTTTTAAATGTCTTTTTTTTTTTTTTTTTTGGAGATACAAGTTCATTAATTAAGGAGATTCTCTACGTATCATCTCCGAAAGCAGAAGCCAATGTTATTCTACGGGAAATTTTGCCCGGTTATAATTCCTTAACTAATACATATTTTTAAATTCCGTTTTCACTTTCTGAAAATTCACAACTAATAAACAATTTATCGCTTTCTAAAAATCGATTTTTTTTTATTTTTAAGATTTCATTTTTAAGCTCAAAAATGAAAAATTTCACATTGTGAAAATTCGCATTTTACAACGCCAAAATAAAATATTAAAAATTTTCAAAAATAATTTTTAGAAAGCGATAAATTGTTTATTAGTTGTGAAGTTTCTGAACGTGAAAACGGAATTTAAAAATACATGTTAATTAATAATTTATAATGGGGCGAAATTCCCCATAGAATAACATTGGCTCTGGCTTCTGGGGACGATAAGTGGAGAGGCCTCTTAAGGGCCCTCTTCACTCACCGCTGCCGGAAGCCGAAACTAATGTTATTCTATGGGAAATTTTTCTTTACAAATAACTTATTAACTAATACATATTTTTAAATTCTGTTTTCACATTCTGAAAGTTCCCAGCTGTCAAATTGACGCACCTTTACTAAAAAATTATATTTTTAATTTTTTATATTTTATTTTGTAGCTGCAAAATACGAATTTTCAATGTGTGAAATTTTTTCATTTTGCAATTTCGAAATAAAATATTAAAAATTAAAAAATTACATTTTTAAAAAAAGTCCGTCAATTTAACAGTTGTAAATTTTCTGAATGTGAAAACAGAATTTAAAAAATATGTATTAGTTAATAAGTTATTTGTAAAGAAAATTTCCCCATAGAATAACATTGGTTCGGGCTTCCGGCGACGGTGAGTGAAGAGGGCCGTTAAGGAAATCTGACAACAGTCTAAAACTTCTGTCGAAACAATTCTTAGAGTAATTTGGACTAGAATGTTTGTTTTTCAGGTTAGAAGAGCTGTAGAATAAATATCTCTTTACTTTGAATAAACACCATAAAATGCAATAAACTCGCAACAATTCTTTCGGGTCGAAAAAACACACGACCCTTCATCAGGCGAATAAAGTAAACACGAGTGCTGCAGTCAAAGGTGCGTTGCCGCTTTGACTGTAGCACTCGTACTTACTTTATTCGCCTGATGAAGGGTCGTGTGTTTTTTCGACCCGAAACAATTGTTGCGAGTGTATTGCATTTTATGGTGTTTATTCAAAGTTTGTAAGTAATTTTTTTTTTTTTTTTTTTTTTTACAACGCCAGTTTTGTGGTGCTTTTTTATTAAATATCTTTACTTTGATTAATTTTTTAATGATTTAAGTACTGCACCTTCTGTTCTGAGAGGAAAAATAAATAGAAAGTAAGAGAAAAACAAAGAGATTAGTAGATAATAGTCAAGCGTTAAAGTGGGTGATCAAAGTTACGGGCAATAATAGTTTAAACTTTTGAAAAAACTTAATGAGTAAATTTTGATAGCAATTACTGCTTTAATGAAATGTTTTGAAAGAGAAGTTGATATTTCTTTTAGATTTTAGTTGTTTGAAAGACTTGGATTTGTCATTGCCTAAATCAGTTTATATGGAATCTGGGTTATCATCTTATTTTGATCAAATCCTTTTATTCATTTTATATCTGTACTGGCAAGTATAAAGGATTTAAGTCCAAAAATGTCGGTTTTGAGTAAAGAACATAGTCAGACGCAGAAAAAAATTCTCTATCGATTGGTATAAAGGATTTAAATCCATGTCATTTAGTCTTTGAGAAAATTCATTGGTAAAAAAAGATTCAAGTCAGAAATTTAGCATTAATCTTTGGTATAAAATATTTACAAAGGGCATTCCATAAAAACTGAGAGTAAAATCATAAAAAATCAAGAAATATATTTACAGCAAAAAATACATAATTCTTTTTCAAAATACCTTCCGTCAGATGATATGCAACGGTCCCATCGTTCAACCCACTTTTCAAAACAAGTAGAGAAGCCATTTTCTGGAAGCTGCTTCAAAGAACTCCGCACTGCTGAAATAACTTCAGAATCTGTATTAAAGTTTCTGCAACGGATCTTCTCCTTCAACGTCGGAAACAGCCAGAAATCGCATGGTGCGAGATCTGGACTGTAAAAGGGATGTAGCATGATTTTAATATTGCATTTACTAAGATATTGCTGAACAGAAGTAGCGACATGCGGGCGAGCATTATCGAGATGTAATGTCCAATTCCCTACCAGTTCATGACGCTTTCTCGATATGTGTTGTCGCAAAATTTTCAAAACTGAAACATAATATTCACCATTCACAGTAGTTTTTGGAGGCACAGCATGCTGATAGATTACACCTTTATGATCAAAGAAAACAATCATCATGACCTTTCCAGCAATTTGGTTTGTCGGATTTTTTTCGGAGGCGGAGAATCAATATGTTTCCATACACTTGTTGAGGACTTGGTAAGGGGATCATAATGATGCACCCAAGTTTCATCACCTGTTATTACAGTCTTTAGGGATTTGGATCATTTTGAAGCATCTGTTTCCATTCACAACATGGTGAATTCTTGTTTTCATTTGTTCTTTAGTAAGGTGATGAGGGACTCATCTGGAACAAACATAGCGAAGCTGTAAATTGTTGCATAGAATGTGAAATATCGACGTTTTCGAAATGTTTGTTGATGCCGCTATCTCCTCACATGTCCTTCGCCGATTTTCTTGAAGGATTACCCACACAGTGTTAACATTTCGATCATTCACAACACTTTTTGGTCGCCCAGGCCAAGGAGCCAGTTCTGCAGACAAACGGCCTTTCTTGAAATCATCATGCCATCTAAAACTCGTAGACTCACCAAAACATTTGTCTTTGTAAGCTTCTTTCATTAACTTAACTGTTTCTGGAGCTGTTTTGCCCAAACGGTAGCAAAATTTTATGGCACAACGCACTTCGTTTTTTAACTCTGAATCACTCATCTCCATTTCTGTAGGGCAAATAAAACAGTTCTGTAAACAAGCACGGAAATAGGAAAATAAAATCGTCTGCTTCGTTTAGAATTTTGTATAAACGTACAGTTTACTGTTTGAATAAATCGCCTGCACTTCTATTTTTTAGTTTCGCGGTGTTGCCACTACGTAAAAAAATAACTCTCAGTTTTTATGGAATGCCCTTTGTAATTCAATTTTTTCCCTTTATTAAATGAAGGTTGACAATCACTGAACGGTATAAAGGACATAAATCAACATAATCCCTTTTTCCTAATTGATTCTTCTGATTAGTTTTTTGTTAGTTTAACTTTATTTTTCGTCTCCTGATAAATCAAGAATATGGACTGAAATCCTTTGTACTTATCAGTACAGATATATACTATATATATATATATATATATTGTACACAACGCAAGAATTTTTATTTTGTGAAGATAAATTTAATAAGTAAAAAAAAGGGGGGGGGGATCTTTTATCATGGCCATCATGGTGGTGTTTGTTGTATTACTTGGATAATCATAAGCTTTAAATTAGAATTTTTGTTTTGGAGAAAACCAAGGAAAAAGTTTATGTAACAAATCTGTGTTTTGATCTAAATTTTTTATATTAGTCTAACAACACTAGGGTATGCCTATTTCTAAACTATTATAGATGATCAATAGGTTACTAAATTTTTTCTGAAACTTGTTCTAAAAAGAGTAAATAAATCTAAATACTACAAAAATCCAAGTGATACAGGACATCACGGAAGTTTTCACACCTTGAAGTTATTGGTGGTAGTTGAATAAAAGAGTCCCTGAATTTGGCAACGCTGTTTAAAGCGCTTTAGTGCGTTAGGGCCAGCAAAGGGTTAATCTACGGAAAATGTTGTCGCATTAGAACTCATTAACTAATACTTTTTTTTTTTTTTTTTTCGTTTTCACATTCAGAAAATTTACAACTATTACATTGGTTACAGTTTTCTAAAAAATATATATTTTAATTTTTATTATTTCATTTTCAAGCTGTAAAATGTGAATTTTCAATAAGTAAAATTTCGTATCTTACGGCTCCAAGAGAAAATATTAAAAATCAATTTAATCTGAATGTGAAAACGGAATTTTAAAATACGTATTAGTTAATAAGTGATGATGAGACAAAAAAAAAAAAAAAAAAAAATTGGAATTTTTCGCATTGGACATTAATCGTTAATTCAACAGAGACACGTCAACATAAAATAGGATTTTCCTTTCCTGTTTTTGTCCAAAATTCAACCCCTATCCCAATCACTGTTGCTTGCATGAGGGGAATGAAACCTAAGAAAAGCAGTTTTTAACGTTTAAGAGAGGAAATTATAGTTTAGAAAAAAGAAGAAGAAATTGCCACCATTTAGATACACTTATTGGAAATCAACATTCTAGCGACAGGAAACAAAAGTGGAAAAAACCGTTTGTAACGGTTGTAGAATTGAAATAGAAGAACAACACAATTTCATAAGTATTACATCGCAAAAATTTATAGTACAAAATTTGACAAAATTTTTGAAAGTTTTTATTTTTTATTTTATAAAACTGTTATATCTGTATGAAGCCGCTTATCATTTCTAATTGATGTGAATTAACTTTTAGTATAGTAACATTAGGATCTACTTCATTATACTCTACATTAAAGTCTACATGAAAGTCTACATTAGGATATGCTACTGTCTTTTTTTCTTCGAATTCCTTATAAAATTCTTCTAAAATATTTGCAGCTACTTGTTTATAATTCTTCTTACATTCCTGGATAAGTTCCTTTAAAATTTGCTTAATTTTATCGTCATATTTCTTATGATGGGACTTATACTCTGGATCTTCGTACCTTGAGTATTTACATGAAAAGCACAAGTCGACTGTTATTAAATCTTTCAGCGTCCTTCCTTCATCATCTATACATACAGCAAAGGAAAGCAGTTCCTTGAAAATACTTGTACACTTGTAGTAATATGCAATATATAGACTATTGGGAAGTTTTCCATTTCTGCTTTCAGTTAAGAGCAGATTCCTAAGATTATCTTTCATGCAGGATTGTTTAGCATTGTTTAAAATATTTTGAACTTCACCAATGTCATCTCGTTCAATCGAGTGTACCAAATTGTTCTTGTCACAATAAAACCTAATTTCCTGTAATAACTCTTTTTGAATATCTTGGTATCCGTTTTTTTCTATTATAACACGGAGTTTAGGCAACAATATTTTATAGTCAAAAATTCTCCCAGCCTCATTAGATTTAATCAGTTTTATCAACGTGCTTTTGGCATAATGAATCCTTATTTTATGTAGTAATTCCATGTCCACATTTTCATTACCGTGATATTTTCCCTCGACAGTTTCCAGAAGATGAGACAACATAATATCCTGACCTTTGTCAGAAATTAGGTCTAAAAACGTCATATTGTCCCTACCAGCAGCAAATATTAATTCCTTAAATAGCTCGATGTCTAAGTTGATCACTACTTTTAACAAAATCTGACAACATTCCACATCAGAACCCGACGATGCATGCATTAAAAGAAGACCTCCAATTTCTTCACACGAAAACATCTTTCTTAATGTCTCGTTATCGTCTTTAATATCTTTAGCTGCATTCAATAACATTTGTATGAGGACGATTTTTCCTTCTAAAGTAGCGATTTCTAAAGGCGAAACACCATTTTTATTTAAAATCATTTCCTTGAGTATTTTATTATTATTGTTGAAGTTGATTGTTTTGGCAGTGCTAATTAATTTTTTACAAATATTAGTATTCCTAATATCAACTCTCAAACTATAATTCTCCTCAATAGATTTGTCTGAAATCATCAAAGTCTTGCATAAAGCATTATGGCCGCGATGATCACAAAATAGTAACAATCGCTTGAGAGTGTTTTCGTCGTCTTTAAATTCATCAAATAAAAAATTTACAAACTCTTCGTTGATACATTCTGATGCTATAATTAAAGAACTGCGACTTTGCTTTTCCTTAATAATAATATCTTGTTTGTTTTCTGCTCTATTCAGTAATATCTCCTCTTTTTCATCATCTTCAAATTCATGAAATAAAAAACTTACACACTCTTCATTTTCAGATTCTGATGCTTTATTTAAAGAACTGCAATTTTCCTTTTTCATAATAATAAGATCTAGTTTGTTTTCTGCTCTATTCAGTACCTCCTTAAATATTTCACTTTTGGTTGTTAGCTTAATTGCGTCATGTAATGCATTATGATAAAGAGGTGAAAAATGAAGAAATTCCTGCAGTTTAGCTTTTGAAATACCTTCAGCAGCATCTAATAGTAATTTAACTATTTCAACATCTTGTGTGCGAAATGCTATGCTTAATGTAGTATGCTTAGATTCAATACAATGAAAAAGAAATTTTTCCAAAATAGAATCATGTTCTTTAAAGCTGTTTAGCAAAAAACGAATTATACTCTTATTCTTTTCTTCAATTGCGACATCTAAAATTGATTTCTCACTAGAAGGCAAAGCACTTCTTTCTTTAGAACAGTTTTGCGAGAAATGAGCTATATCTTTCTTCTCTTTTTCAGATGTGGCGTCTGAAATGGATGGTTTACCGCAAGTCAAGAGATTATCTTTTTTTTCTCTACATAACTTTTCAAAAATCATCCCATAGTATTTCAAAATTTCGGGAAACGTTTCACTCTTTGAAATTAACTCTAGTTCAAAATTTACGAAAGTACGAATCAGTTTATAATCTTCTTTCATTAAAATTTCTTCTATGAGAAAGATTTGTTTTTCTGAATTTCGAAATTTATTTCGCCCTTTTTTTATCCACTGAATAAATACTTCGGCAGCAAAAAAATCTCCAAAAGATCCATGAATAAATTCAGTATTGGTACTACGAGATACAACAATACCAGCTGATAAGATCATATTTTTTAAATCATCATCTTTAAAATCTATTAAAATATTTTCAGGTTCTGAGGCTAAAATTATTGACTTAGAAATTTTTTTACAATATTGATAAAAAATATATTTATCTTGTTTTTGCCGTAGTCTTTCATTAATCCCCATCTTTTTAAAATAAATAGAATATTTTCTGTCGAGAAAATTTTTGTATGTCTCTTTTATATTGGTCCCCAAATATATAAAATCTGGACATAGTTTAATTTTATTTTGTACCCAATCTACCTTATTTTCTACCCATTCTTTAAAATGGTTTATGGAACCCTCAAGCATTAAATATAATTGCAATGGTGTTCCAATAAATTTAGATGCATTATCTTCGAAAACTAATGACATTTTCTTTAAAAATTTACCTATATATGTACGAATGATCTCATTTCCCTTATTTTCACCAAAAAGGTTTTTAAACACTTCCCGAGATAAAATCAAACTCGAACGATCTTGCAGATATTTTTTTATGTATGCTATTTTATCGTTTTTGTCCATCGGATTAAACACAACAGCAAATGTTGATAATTCCATTTCTAAAACATCCTTATAATGTAGACGAGTAGTTATCCATATTCTTGCAGACGTTTCATTTTTTAAAAATTTCAACAAGAACAATATTTTGTTTCTATCCTCCTCATGTAAGACTTCATCAAATCCATCAAAAGCTAAAAGTAATGGTTTTACATTTTTTTCCTTTTGTTTTTGCAAAGCAATGCCAAGTATGTTTTTTCCAAGACTATGATTCAATTTTGTATCAATTTTCGACAAAAATGCAGCGACACTAGAAATACTTTTGGAGACATTTTCTAATACAACATTTCTTATAGTCTCTACATGATCTTTTAGATTTATTTTAATAACCCAGTGTGTTTCAATAAATGACACTGATGGGTGTTTTAATTCATATAGTTTTGTTAGAGTGGTAGTTTTTCCCATACCTGGATCGTCAGCAAATATGACTACTTTTCTGTTTTTAATATTCTGAATTAAATTTTCTTCTTCAATTAAAAATGTTTCATTTTCATCGTGATCCATATATTTTTTCAAATTACTTATTGAACCCTGAGAGTCAAGCCAAATAAAATGCCCTTCTTGAAACTTAAGTAAGTGAACATTATGATTTTCCTTACAGAATTTTTGAAATGCTTCTTGTGCATCAGTTTCTTTAGAAAAGAATTTAATTTTATCGTTTTCACAATTATTATTAAATTTTTCTTTTTCGTGTATGTTTTTAAACTTTAATGATTCAATTAGTTTTTGTTGATTAATATTTGAATAAATAAATATTTCAGAAATATTATCTTTCATTAACAGTTCCTTTACACCTTTCGTAATAACAACATTTTTGAATTTTCTCTTTACATAAAATTTAGGAATATAAATTTGTTGCAAGATAAACTTTGATTCATCCCCTTCTCCTTGTACGCAAATCAAAAATGTGTTTATGTTTGGATTATCATTACACTTTTCTTTAAAATTTTCCACATCTAATGGATTATCAGGTATTTGTATTTTATTTTTTGTAACGAGATCTTCAAAGTGTTTTTTAATTTTTTTTATCTCTCCGTTTATTTCTAAATCTTTTGCATCTTTTGACTGACCATCATGTATTTCTTTTTTATCTTCACAATCAATATTTTTCGGCTGATTTTCATTGATTTCTGTATATTGAATTAATTCTAAATCTTCTGACTCCCCACCATCTCTTTTCTTATCAGTTATTTGCATTTTATATTTTATGCCGACATCACCAAACTGATTTTCAATGTTTCCTATAACTTGGATTAATTTTAAATCATTTGTATCTTCCGACTGATCGTCATCTATTTCCTTTTTATTTTCACAATCAATATCTCCCGGCCGATTTTCAAACGATTGGTTTTTTTTTGGGCTTAATCCTAAATGTTCAACTAGTTTGTATAATTTTTCTTCCATACTTGATGCACATATTCCCTGAAAAATGTATAATTCATTAGAATTTTCATTTGTGGACAATGCGTCTTTAGCTGATTTATCCTCTGCATTTATTTCTAATAACTTATGCTTTAAAGTTTCTGGATTGATTTCTTCATAGAGTGTAGCATATGCACCTTCTAAGCTACTCGTTCCTAACGGCCTACTTCCAACCTCAATATCGTTATTATCAAGAATTTCAATCATAGTATCTGCTATGTTACCATTACTGGAAATTCCATTTTCAGATACATATTTGACATAAGCGTGCCAGTCTTCAAAACCAGTTAAATTACCTAAACTTGTTTTTACTTTTTGCCCTTGAAAAATAATTAAGTCTTTTTTTAAGGGGTTCACAACTGGTTCAAAATCATTTAAATTTATATTATCAGAGCGATATTCTACAAAACTTTGTAAATTTTCTTTTTGTAATTCAGTTTTTGATTTCCTGTTACTTTTCGAATTTTTCTTTGATGTGTCGGTTGATTGGTTTTCGCGTGATTCGCAATCTTTCCTTGATGGGAATTTTTCAGCTAAAATGTTAGATTCACCTCGTTTAATAATAAGAATTATTTTTTTGTCCGGATTGCTAATGATTTTACTAAAAAAAATACGTTGAAAAATTTCTTCCGAATTTTGTTCATTAACAGTGTTACTACATTCGACGATTAATAAATTAAGAATTTCTGATCTGAAAGCTTTATCTACTCGTTCTAGGTACTCTATTAAATTATTAACTTCAATGTAAATTTTAAGATTACTTGCCCGGTGATTTTCGTCATTTAAGTAATGCAATATCTTGACAGAAGTCAACTGAGGAATATCAGAGTCAACAATCAATATATTTTTTTGTTTGTTTGAGTGTTGCTGCTCTGATTTTTCTTTCCCATTTTTGTAATCTAAAAAATCATTTAACATTTCTGTCAAATCTCCTGTAGTTCGAAAACAGCCATGTTTCATAATTTTATCTTCATATAATGAACTCAATGCAGAAATAATTATTGCTTCCTGTTGTTCTTGAACAAACTCGTCGATTTTATCCCCAGATAACCATATTTGTTTACGAGAAGACTTTAAATACATTCCGAGTTCCTTTTCTATACGGTCTTTCAGTTTTGGATACATTTTAAGTATTGCATTTCCAATTCTAGTTTTCCGTAAAAAACTATGTATATCAGCCTCCAGTTCAGTTTCTAAGTCTTTTAGATTGGGCTTATTGGCTAAAAACACGAAACATTCTTTAAAGCTATCTATGTCGACTTCCTCAACTGTTTTCCACTCGCTCGGCAGACTTGTTTTTTCTCTTTCAATTTCTCCAAAATTTGGTGCCACTCTTATTACTACTTTTTTTAAAATTTCTTTTAATTCATAATCGCTTTTATCTTTTTCAGATTCACTTAAATCTCGCATAGCTTCGTATATAGCATCTCTCAATTCCTTTTTTGATCCCGAGTTTTCATTGTTTAGAAAATCTTCCTTAAAAGTAGCTTCACAATATTCTTTTTCTTTTGTTTTATGCTTTTGAAGGACCTCTTTTTCTAATGCAACCTGAAATATATTTACAGCTGTTTGTTTTACTCCCAAATTTTTTTCTTTATAACCTTTCCAGACTACATGTGACGCTAATTCTGTAGCTATTCTATGAAGATCTGAACTTTTCTTAAATATTTTGCGAAGATCCTCATTTACGTCTTTTAGTCGGTAATAACAGTTTGATTCTTGTGCTCTTGATGTTGATTTCTCACATAAAATATCAGATAGAATAATATCATCTTCGCTAACATTCGAGGTAGCCTGTAAAATTAAACTTTCGTCGTCAAGACCAATATTAGTGTATATTACAACATACTTAATTTTTCCATCTTTGAGTTCTGGAGAGAGCTTTGTTGCACTTTCTAGCATTTCTCTAACTCTGAGAAATGATCTAAAAGATTTTTGCAAATTAAAGTACTTGTATAAACTGTATTTGCATCTCCAGCTTCTACACTCTTCAGCAATCAAATGATCATCTTTTACTGTTTGAACTTCATTGCTTTCTTTTTTTTTTACCTGTATGTGCTTGGCTTGAATAAAAACTAAATTCTTAATACCGCATTCGTCTCTATAACTAAAAACAACATCGTCGAATCTTGCGTCCTCCATCTCAACTTCTCTGCCAACAGAGAATTCCCTAATTTTTAAGGTATTCTTTTTATAAAGTTCATATCCTTTCTTTGCGAGTAACGTAAATAGCAATTTTTCATACATTCTTCCCTCTTTTGATCCTTTGTCTTTCGAATCTTCACTTCCAGTACTTTCAGTAGTACTCTCAGTACTTCCAGTAGTACTCCCAGTACTTTCAATGCTTTTAGTTTTGAATGGTGAAACAGATTCTAATCTTCTATCGTCTGCTTCTGAAGTGCTTCCAGTTTCGAGTGATGAAACAGACATTTCGGTATGTGGATGTGTAGAAATACTAGAACTATTATATATTTGTTGCTGCTCACCTGGTATTCACAGTGATGATGCACAATGTGTATGCCAACTGTAATAGGATGCACTACATACCGAAAATCTCACAAAACATTTAATTCAAATAAAGGATGTCATCAAAATGTGCTTCGTACACTTGCAGAAAGAAGAATCATATGTTCGTTCTTTAACAATCTTGTTTTATATATAAATGCTAATAAAAGTACAAATTCGTCCTGGTATTTTCTCCAGTATCTAAACAGTTCTTCATCTCGAGGAATATTTCTCCACATGAAACCGAGATGTGTCCACCTTTTCCAGTTTGTACTCAGTTTCCTCCATGCTGTCTTTAACCCTAAAACAAAAATACATTTAAAAATTCATTAAAAATTCTAACATTGATATACATGTAAATTATGATAGCAACAAAACTATTTAAAATTCGATAATTATATAATGTTTCATAGATTAAATTAGTGCGAAAAACAAAAAAATTATGGAATTTTCAGCAAAAGTGATATTTTCTTTTTAACAAAATTTCTTTTTAACAAAATTTAATCATAAAATATTTAGCAATATTACCAGCTATATGTGGGGAAATGTCTCCTGTTATGGGCACTCCACCAACCCGCCGGTTATGGACAAGTCGTGTGAGTGACACACCAGTTTATTTACTTTCTTTTACCCATATCTATGGTAGAGAAAGTATTTTTTTAGGGTCAAATGTTCGAACGGGAGTATTTGTTACATTTACAAGTTCTAAGATCCCTTGAATCCAAAAATCATTTTTTAGCGGTTGGTCTGTGTGTGTGTTATCAGCATATCTCAAGAACAAATAGTAGCAGGAGCAGCAAACTCGGTATGCTAAATCTGTATCATATAAGAATGCTATCATATAGGGCCGTATTCACCAACTTCTTGACACTCGGATTAAACCTTGGATCAGCGGTAATCGCTCGATCATACCAAAATCGGTATTCTCCAACGAAAATCCGCAGTTCACCGGCTACTTTAATACTTCGTTTTTGATCCTCGAATATCGGAGGATTAACAGAGTTAATTCTCGGATCTTTTCGTAACGCATGTGCACTCCGCAGCTCAGCTTCATAAACAAATAACAAACGTGGCTGACGTTGACGATCTATTCTCACTAGATGATATTGAAAGCTTAGAACTATTGAAAACATTTGAAAGAAGGGAAAGGAAGGTGCATCAAATTAGAATAAATGATTTGGATTCTTTGGATAATGTGGCCTTTCGATATCGCTATCGATAAAATGATTTCGTGGAATTTCTAATACGAATGTTAGATAATAGGCTGTCATTTGCCACAGAAAAGAATAATGCATTAACTTCGGCCGAAAAAAAATTAATAGCTTTAAGATTCTCTTAATCATAACAATCAAAATTTTAAATCGTAGCGTAAATAGTTGTCGTCTGCGTATTTATTCTTTTTTAAAAATGTTCTAAAATAAAATTGATTCTTAATCTGTCCGTAACCAAAAGCGAAGTAAACAATAGTATCAGTGTTGCTAATTTGCTTTTTACCCTTTCTAATCGTCTAATCCGATTGATTAGGTTATTGAAGCCGAATGGTGAATAAATGCTATCTTCGTTTTTGGCCAGTCAAAACGAAACTTTTATTTATCTTCCAGTTAATCCATGGATTACGTAATCGGCTGATGGTGAATGGCGTAGGAATTTAATCCAGTGTTAGCTTTGATTAGCGGATTTGCTGATCCATGGTTTAATCCTCGATCAATGAAGTTTGGTGAATACGGCCCTAAGCTTTTCGTTGACACCAAGCAAATGACTATCTTACATTATTGATTTTATAATTTAGTCTGCAATCTATCATTATAGTATTGGATTGGAATATAGGTTTGTGAAAGCCGTTTAAGTGACATAACCAGATTATTTTTAATTGAAAAATAATCTGGTGTGTCACTCACACGACTTTCTCTTACCCTCAAATTTAATACTATAAATACAGGTTGCAGATTAAAAGGTAAGATAACGAGTACTGTTATGGAAACCTGTGTTAAACAATTCATATTAGGCTTCTGAAGAGTTTTATATGATAATAAGTTCTGTGTGAGGGGCGCTGCCGCTCCCCTCAACCCCCCGTTTCATTAATGCACCTACATTTATATAGAATTTAATTCGGTTATTAAAAAATAATTCTGTTTTTAAAAAATAATTTATTAAAATTATTATCTTTTATCATAATGCAGTCGATTTCCATATTAGAGAAGTAGTATAACACCAAATATCCAAAAAAGTCCATTTTATTCTCAATTAAAAAAAAAAAAAAAAAAAAAAAAAATACAATTTTTTTTTCTAAGTTTTTTTTTTTTTTTTTGTTAAAAGTAAAAAAAAATCGATAACTTTGTTTTAAATTATCGCAGATCGATGGTTCAACCATTCGTTTTAAAGGTATTGACGAGCTCTTTTGAAAGATACCCATCATAAAAATTTACTCCCCTCGAGGGGGGACTTCCCCCCCAGGGAGGGAAGAGAGGCTCCTACATACACAAAAAAATTTTCCCAGTTAACTATCTCTATTATAAAAAATATATATTAGTTTCATTTGGTTTAGTGCAGTCTATAGACGCTAAACTCTACTTACCTGTAATTTCCCCCATAGACGTAATGCATTTGAATTCTCTTGATTGTCCCTGTACACGAACCATTTGCTTGATCTTAACGATAAGCTTACTGTAGCATCCCTATATTATACACATTTAGAATACCAAGTTTGAACTTTCTGCTATAATTTGTTTTTGAGATATGCTGATAACAGACAGACACACACACAGACACACAGACATACAAACAGACCATTTGCTAAAAACATGATTTTCGTATTCAGGGGACCTCAAAACGTGTAAATATAACAAAATCTCGCGTTTGAAAATTTGACCCAAAAACAATACTTTCTCTACCTTATGGGTAAGAGAAAGTAATATTACAATTATTTTAACGATTATATGTAGAAAGACAAATTTTATTTGTAAAACTATATGTGTTTATGATAATCTTTTACTTACACGTTTTATTTTATTTATTTATTTTATTTTACCTTGTCGAATCCTGTTCTTATTGTTAGTCATTGTAAGAGCATGATTTGATAAGGATTTATTTAACAAAACCGTATGAAGGGTAGGGGAAAGTTGGACAAAACGGGATACCATTCTTGTTTTTTTTTACTACGGAAAATGTGTTGAAGAAAACCACACATTTTATTTTTTTATAATTACAACATTTATTGAAGCACACAAAAAAAATATTTTTAACTAATTGTAATGATTGCAAAATAGTAAAAAAAAATATTTACCAAACTCTTACACATCCCGTTTTAGCATACCTGGGTTGTATAAAACGGGATAGGGATTACAGTGTTTAATTTTTTGTGTAAAACTAACTGAAAGGCAAAATTAACTGACAGAAACCAGCAAAGCAAAATTTACACTTGAAAGATCAACGTCTTCAGTAATCAGAGACTTAAAATAAGTTTTTTTTTTTATGTTTTTATTTACAAAATGGGAATGAAGACCTTTTATTTAGGCCTATAGCAGAACAAAAGTCGCATAAAAAGGCATTCGAAAACACCCTTCGTGAGCCCAGTCTTGGCGTCCAGAACATTGTATCCAACCTTCACCAGCCTTAGAATCGACGTGCAGTGTATTACAATATATGCAGGTTTCTCCTCCCTCTGTTTCATCTTCAGACAATGACGACATGCATTCTTGGATGCTTGCTGAAGGTTTATTAAACTTTTCTATGTTTTGACTTTTGACATTAGGATTAGACGTTCTTTTGGATTCTTTTATAGGCCTACTTTCAGGTTTGGCTGGACCTGGTAGCTCTTTTTCTTCCTATTTTCCATTTCCTTTTCTTATAAGCTTCTTTTTGGAATTTTTAGAAGGATTTCTTAGCAGCCTTTTCTTTAATTTTCTTGGTTCTTTCTTGTAGTTTTATCATCCTATCTATTTCTTCCACTTCTAACTCACTCTTTTATGGATTTGATGTTATTACTACAATTTTTCTTTCTCTTATCAGCCTTGTTTTCTAGGCGAGGTCCTTTTACTTGCGGTACAGGTAAAACAAACTTTGGAGAGATGGAAAAGGGTAGCTTAGGTCGATAACAAGAGAGTTCTAATCCTTTCTCCCCTGAGGATGTTGCAGGTTGGTCTATCCGTAGGCTGTCTCCTGACAGATTTGTTGACTGGTCTACTCCTACGAAGTCCCTTGAGAAAAGTATATAGAAAACTGTATCCCGTTTTACCCAACTCATAAGTGTTCCGTTTTGTCCAACTCCAACACTTTTCAAAATAAACATGGCTGCAGCCTAAATGCGAAAGGAAAATTAGATAGACTACACATGAGAATATTCGTTAATAAATGTTTAATCAAATGTAATATTCACCGGAATTGTATTCCCATATATGTAGGCAGAATAATGTACAAAAAAAAAAACGCACGTGAATGTAGAAAGTGCCAAGAAAACAGAATAAAAATGTTCTAAGATCTACAATTTTCCATCAACTAGTGGTCTCGAGACGGGACGAACTGAGAATGATGTAATGATGGCCGAGAACAAGTTTCTGTCGTCATCCGCTCGATAGCAGTACTAGCCGGGTCCCTAGGCGACGTATCCCGTTTTGTCCGACTATCCCGTTTTATCAAACTTTCCCCTACTTTTTTTAACATAGGAATTTTTGCTAGTGTTCGGATACTTTTGTTACCGACTGTACGTATTATACATTATCACGAATGACTACAAACTTTATATGACTAAAACAATAGGAAACATTTTACTGTCAAACAAAAATAGATAAGTATAGGAATTACAGCATATTTTTTTTTTTTTCCAGATATTTTTGTGAACTAAAGACTTAGACAGATATTTTGTTTCGACTTGCGATATTATTTCGAACGAAACAATTTCGCAAGATTTTAGCTTTTTATGATGTTTGTATAGAATTTTTTTTATTTTTCGGAACTTATTATTTTATTCTTTGGAATCGAAACTTCATAATTTAATAGTTACATGCTTTTCTTGAAAGTCAAAGACCTTTTAATACCAACATAAAGATTTTATAAAATGTTGTCGATATTGCATATTTGAAACAGAAGACTTTTGTTTAAATATTTTACCATATTCGCACGTAAATTAATTTATGTCAAACAAGTTAACAAAGTTAAATAAACACAATGAAATTTTAGCACTTTAAAAGTAAATATAATCCCTTTATTCCAAAAAAATGTAATATAAAGAAATATTAGCACAAAATATATATATATATATATATATATATTATAAAGGTGATTTCATTTAAAATCATCAACTAAATGTTTCCTATTCGGTGATGGAAAGCCTCAATGTATAGAAGGCGTTATCTCAGCTTCTATTGTGAGGACTGAGGTTAAGTGAATAGTAGATCGCCACAGGTAAGCGGTGGAAAAGTAGCCAGCGCTCCCAGTGACGTGATACTTGGGAGTTAGGATGTAACGCCAAAAGTCGACTGCGCGGTAATTTGGGACGGAGTGTTTTTACGCAAGCGTGGGGTTGCTAAGTGGTTAATAAGATTCGCGCAGATTGCGTGGAGTAAGGAATATGAAAGGTTTTTGGAGATTTTTGAAAAGTGAAGCGATTGGAGGTGGTGGGTTTCGGTGTGAATAAATACCGGAGAATTTTTCTAAGAGGGTTTTGTTGCTGTGTTGGACGGAGCAGTAAGGTTGGAGATAGTTCTGTGGATAGTATTTTTGAGGGAGAGTGTAGCACCTTTAGGAGTTGATGTTTAGTTGAGTTTCGTGCGATTTTAAGCTGTGAAGGGATCGTAATCATCTCTTCATAGTACAAATCTAGTAGTGACGAGTCATCCGTGTGAGAGCAGCCGCAACTTCCGTTATCTTAGAAATTCTCAAGGGTGAGAGCCCATCCTTATATCTGTACTGATAAGTATAAAGGAGATAAGTCCAAAAATGTCGATTTTGAGTTAAGTACATAGTCAGACTGAGAAAAAAATTCTCCATCGATTGGTGTAAAGGATTTAAGCGCATGTCATTTAGTCTTTGAGAAAATGCATTGGTAAAAAAGATTCAAGTGAGAAATTTAGCATTCATGTTTGGTATAAAAGTTTTAAGTCAATTTGTTCCCTTTATGAAATGAAATTTGATAATCACTTGAATGGTATAAAGGGTATAAGTCAACATAATCCCTTTTTCCTGATCGAGTCTTCTGATTAGTTTTTGGTATAAAGGATTTAAGTCCACTTTTTGCGCTGTGCCACATGGCGGTCAACAGGCTTTAATCCAATGTAATAATGAGATTATAATTATTCAATTGCTTATTATTGTATTTTATGCTTTAATTTATAAATGTAGAACTGGTATCGATAAAAAAATTACCCACTTTTCAATTGAAATTTAATATATATAAATAATTTACTACATCATTCTTTACCAATAATTTACTACATTTAACATCAGAGAAAAGCAGATTTAGCTTATGAACAGAAAAGGCTTGGTAAAGCAGAAGCCAAAACTGATACCTCAAAACTGTGTTTAGTTTTTGATTTACAACAGTGTCTAGCAACTCCATTTCTGTCATCATCTGTAGCTTTCAACAAACGCCAACTTTGAACTTTTAATTTGACTATACGTGACAATGCCACAGGTAAGTCATGTCATTACATGGCTCGATGGTCGTGAAACTAACGAAATTGCTTCATGTCTTTACGACTACCTACGAAATGTACCTGACACTGTTACAAGTGTAACTTTCTATTCTGACATATCAACACAACAAAAACATCCATGTGTCAGCGATGTTTTTGAATGCGATGGCTGACTTCCCTCATTTCTCCAGCATCAATCACAAATTTCTAATTTCAGGTCACTCGCACATGGAATGTGACCATGCTCTTATTGACAGAGAAAAGAAAAGTATGGCATTTTAAGTATTCCACCCACATGATTGGTATCAGCTTTTTCGGTCTACAGGGAAGAAAAAAAAATTTACTGTTAGAGAGATGACTCAAGATGATTTTTTTGATTTTGCATTACTGTCAATAAATACTCTCTTTGTGCGAAAGAATAATGTTGATGGAGAGCCGTTCAAGTGACAAGAGGTACAATGATTGGTATTGACAGGAAGGGGATCAGATATTTTATAGGGACAGTCTACTTGAAGGCACTTTCAAAAAAATTAGTATTCTTCGACGAGGCAAAACAAATCTCCGAATTACCCAGATTCAAAAACGGTATAACAAATCTGTTCCAATCGCAATGCAGAAGAAGAGAGATCAACTTACTTTGCTTCCTCTTGTGCCTCCAGTATTCCATAACTTTTACAAAACTTTACGAACACCAGCTAGCACAGAAAACATTGACCCTGACTTAGAATTTAGTGATACTGATGAAAATTACTATTAATCACCATGACCCATGATTCAGTGGAAGGAAACACGAATATAATATTGTGATGGTCAATATTCTATTAATCCTAATGCTTTGTAATTGGTGCACTCTTAAAAATGGTTTCTTAAAAATGAGCTAAATTGTCTCAAAATAGCTCCGAAACAATATAGGGGAGACTGGTGCACAGTGGACCACTTTTACACTTTTAATTTTTTTTTCAACAAAAATAAAAAAGCAAGGTACCTGAAAAAATTAGCAAACATTCTTTAAACCTTGTTTGACATGTTCTAATTTTTTATAACAATACTTTTAATACATTACGAATAAAAAAATAATTTGTGTGCACTCACAAAGTGGACCACTGTGCCCCATCACCCGGGCACAGTGGTCCACAACCCGGGGTACAGTGGACCAACCTGTGTTGTTCATGTTTAATTAATATAAATTACTCATTTTTTCCCCTAAAATTAGTTTCTTATGCAGTTCTAGTCTAAATACCATAATTCGAATATTTTCATGAAATACAATTATCAAAATTTAAAGGAATAATAAAAAAAAAAATAAATAAATAAATAAATAAGAAATCAAATTAGAGTAAGAATTCTATATCAGATTTCCTTTGTTTTTTACGTGCCATCACTAAAAACAATAAGATATATTTTTAATTTGTTTATTAATGTTATATAGTTATAAAAATTATGAAATATGTAATTAAACATTATGTTACTATTCAAATATTTTTATTAATTATTTTGAGATATTAGTACTTTACATTATATTTGTGAGATAGGTTTAACTAAAATTATTCTACTTTTATCTTTTACATATTATTCCTAAAAACAACAACAATAAATTTATATAACCTACTATTTATTATATCACATATTCATTTTATTTATTTTTTTAATATTAAACAATTCAAATAGTTATTAAATTTAGATATTCATAATTATTATACTACTATTCAACTATTTTTCCCTTTTCAGAAATTTATATAATGTTAAGATTATTATTTTTTTTATTAATTATTTTGAGTCACATTATATTTGTATATGTAAATTCAACTAAAATAAATAATGTGTTAAATATAATTTGGAGTTTAGGCACATTGGAAGGTGGCCCACTGTGCCCCATGTCCAAACAAAACAAATAATAATATTAAAATACTATAGACTATAAATATGCTAAAAAATTTTATAAATTTAAAAACAACAATATCTTAGCTTTTCTTAACAACTGTCCAATACTTGTAGTCAATAGTTCTGTCCTGATAAAATTAAAAAAACTTCAAACTTGAAAAATTACTTTGAGCAGCTCAAAACATAAAAGGTGTATAAAATGGCTACTATAGCATTTACCATGTTTTTTTTTTTTTTTTTTTTTTTTTTGGATGTGTAGAAGTAGTACCATGTTTCCATCTATGAATCTCAATATAAACTATAAGAGTTAAATACTAAGAGATTTAAATAGGGGTGGTCCCCTGTGCCCCTAGGTCCACTGTGCCCCAGTCTCCCCTATACTTAAATTTGAAAACCCATGTACTCATTTTTGAGTATATTGGCATGTTAAATATATGGATATTGGGATTCTTATTGTTCAACCCTATTTTTGAATTTTTCAATATACTCAAAAACGAGTACATGGGTTTTCAAATTTAAGTATATATATTGTTTCGGAACTATTTTGAGACAATTTAGCTCATTTTTAAGGAACTATTTTTTACAGTGTGTTTTAACTTTAGTATTTTGCTTGTGGATTATTAATGACGTATTTTGTTGCCATTTAATAGGGTGATACATATTTTTGTTTTTTAATCTATTGTTTTATTTTTTAATCTATTATTATGTTCTTTTTTGTTTATCATCATCATTATTATTATTAACTATTTTCAACTACAGCATAACGTTTATTTTGATTTATATTCTTCTAATCTTCAAAAGTTTTATAAGAAAAAAGGACAATGAAATTTTATAACAACAGCTTCTAGAGGTAAAATACAAAAATATTTCATCATTTCTCAAACTGATTTATCTCTCAATCAGTTTAGCTTGAGTAGTATTGTACATCAGATATTTTTTTAGGTAGATTCCTTATAGGAGATCTACCTATTGCAATGGTTCTCATGACACGACTTCTGGAAAATTTCTTCATATCTTCACCGATCATGACCCCTAGAACCCAAGACCACCCTCCGTTCAAAAGTTTATATATATATATATATATATATATCTGTATATATATATAAATTACGTGTCACGATGTTTGTCCGGGGTAAACTCCTAAACTAAGGAACCGATTTTAATGAAATTTTGCACACTGTGTGCAGTTTGGTCCAACTTGAGAGATAGGATAGTTTTTATCTCAATTTATTGTCACAATATTGTTTTATTGCAATTATTTGTTAATTATAGACCTTTATTAAAGTTGCTCCAAAATATCTGTGAGTTCCATTAATTTAATTGTTGCCAAAAAAAAAAAAAAAAAAAAAAAAAAACGAGTTCATTTTTTTTCGACATAAAAATAAATACATTTAATCAAACGTGAACGTTAAAAAATTATAAAAAGTTAAATTATGCATCTCACGAAAATTGACATCATAATCAATTTAAAGATTTTATACACATTGATAAATTGCTAATGTAGTTCTATCATAGATATAGTAATATATATAGATCTCTCATCCCCATGTTATCGTACAAAGATTTCTGATGCCGAAAAAAAAAAAAAAAATAATAATAAAAGCTTTGGAAACAGCCATTAAGTGGTATTGAAAAAAAAAAAAAAAAAAAAAAAAGAAAGAAAGAAAGAAATATGAATTTGAAACTGTATCTGGAGTCTTCCATTCCCCTTTAGTAAATAAATTATTCATAAATTTTATTTGCTAAAATATTAGTATGTATTCCCGTGTGTATTCACTCGGGGAAAGACGGCCATATTTTGGTAAAAACGTCGTCTTTTCCCAAATGAAAAGGAATAACTTTTTTCTCCCCAATGATCACTCTATTCTATATATGCTATACTATATCTATGAGTTCTATACGCAAGCGAAGTGTGACTCACTGACCGTCTGTGCAGCCAAGAAAAGGATTTCCTATGTTAATTGCCCACTGGATTTTTTGTAAGAAATTATTAAAAATCGAGGAAATTTATTTCCCGATTTTAATCCTTATATTTGGGTATAGATATGTATTAGTTATCGCGGATGTTAGATTGAATTATTCTGCTGTCAAATTGACAAAATTTTAATTTTAAATTTCAAAACACTGTCGCCCTTGGCTTATTATTATTATTATTATTATTATTTGGCGATCAAAAGCGTAACACGAAAATATACATGCCAGATGTATGCATTGTACGAAATGAAATATGTATTATTCATTGTACGTATGTATGACATGTAATATGTATTGTACGAAATATTGTTTCATATTATTCATTACTCTTTTAATATAAGTTGTTAAAATAACCATGATTTTTGAAAGGAATTAAATATTTTCGCCAGATAATTTGGCGATATTCTTTTTTTTTTCGCCAAGGATGACAGAAATGAAATCTATTCCGCTGCAAAATATTAGTATCTTACATCAGATATTTTATTTAGACATTTGAAAACAAATTTGACTTCAAACTATGATAGAATATTTATCATTTTCCTTTTAATTAGTATATTATTAGTATATTAAAATTTAAAAGCATGGTATATAAAAAGTTTTTTTTTTTTTTTTATCTTATAATTATTCTTATCTTAATCCTCGATGTTTCCCATCTTTATTAACTTGAATTTACTATTAAAATTTTAACATACTCAAAAACGTCTCATCACTTCGTTAAAATACACTAAACTTTTCCAAAATCTTTTTCTATTTAAAATGATACATGTATTTACTTTAAATGTCCAATATTTCATAAGACAGGGATGGAACACGGGCGCAGTACTCATACCACTACCAATGTAGCAAAAATTTCCCCTTCTTAAATCAACGATATTATAGTTAGAGACATTTCTTAAACAAATACCGGTATGAATTCTGCGCCTGTGTTCCATCCCTGATAAGATTTCCAATTTTAAAGTTTTAAAATATTTATCAAATTTACTTATTTTTCTGGTTTAGCCTTATTGTTTTCCTTTTTATAACTACAGCTGTTGCCCTCTTTAAAATATTTAAAATGATGAGGTCATTTTATAGTAAAATTATCCATTATAGCATATATTATATTTCACTCCTCCATAAAAATTGATTTTAAAATCGTCTGTTTCTTTTATACTTTTATTTTAATAGAATTTTAATAGAATTTAATTTATATATTAGTCATTTTAGCAGTTTTATCCAAAGTAGCATTAGAAATAATATATATCACTTCTCCATTAAAATTTATGGGACCCTACAATAAAATTAATTTGTGCTTAATATCAACACTACGAAAATTTTTATCAATCGCTTCTAAATTTTGACCTAAGTTTCAAATCTCAACCCTGTGGGTTTTTACATCGGTTACAACGTTTTCGTCTTTGTTCGTAAATAATAATTTGACTGTACTAAATAGTTTACAGCCGTATAATTCAACGTATAACTTAGTCACAGCAACGCGTGGCCGGGTCTGCTAGTAGGTATATATATATATGTATAACGCTTTTTCCCATGTTAAGTTGTGAACACGATAACGGGAGTAATTTTTATTTAAATTTAACCAGCTCAGGATTTGTTGTCAGGACAGTGAAAATCTCGGTCGAGTTCGTAGATGGGGTATCCAGCACAAAGGGGGTGGAAATGCTGGGGGGTAGAAATTTTCATTTGCCCATAATTTCTTTAATATTGAAAATAGGAAAAAATTTTAAATCAGACGAATTACCGCCTTACCCTAAAGAACAATTTTTGTATTTAAACTTTTTCGATAGCTTCAATTGCTTAGAAGTTACAAGCTAAAAAGTGATTTTTCATCAATTGTTCTATATAGCCGACATTTGCTATATAGCTTTCAAGGCAAAAATTTATAATCTGATGCTTATGTCACGTGCAAATGAAAATAAAAAAGATCACTGGAAATATAATGAAATTTTAATCATGTTTTTAAACAATATAATAATCTGATTAAAAAAAAAAAAAAAAAAATGTTTAATTTAACAGAAAATATGACGTCACAATTACAACAAAGTACTGAGAAAAATGAAATAAAATTTTATCCGTGATTTTAAACAAATAAAATAAAAGTAAATAAATAAATATATAAATAAAATCGACATATCTTAGGGCTAAGAAGATTTAGACTTAGCTTTTTGCCATAGATGCTATAATGTAAAAGATAAATGTCATCGTAAAAAAAAAAAAATCGTGTAAATCGGTGTTAAACGAATTAAACTGTCATTATAGAAAAAGTAATAAATTTGGAGACATTTAGGTATCATCCCTTTGACAAATGAACTCGGGACGATTTTTATGAATTTTCCTTTGAAGTTTATTTTCATAAAACTTAAATTTAAATTAAAGTATTTCATTACTTTAATTCCCATAATTTAAAAAATAAATTATACTATTTTAAAAAACTAAAGAACACTCTTTTATTGAAAAGTGAACTAATAAAGGTTTTAGAAAACAGTTACATAGTTTTAAATCTGTATTAAAAAAAATTAATTGTTGCCACTCGATGTTGTACAAATACATCCAAATCCTGTGTCACACACGATAGTGTGTAAATAAATAAGTATAAATTTTTGTTTGCCCCTGGAACCTGCCTCTAGTGCGAAAAGTGCCTGGAAACACATGTATATAGTATTGTCATAGATTATGAAGTCGTGTGCAAAATTTGAGGTCCTTCGAACGACAAGAAGTTGCCGAAAATTGAATTGCATAATTCCGTTACATACATTAATAGTTACATCATATCAAGTTAATAAAAGTGTGTTAATTAAAAACCATGTTAAACGCTTTAATTAATCATTTAAATATATAAAATTAAAATAATACGTCAATCTTAATACAAACTAGCTGGAACCCGTCGAATGCGACGGTCACTTTATTGACCGTAATGTTTCAAAAACCGTCGCATCATTATTTAAATGTATTTCAAGTTAAAACATCTAATATAATTTACGACATTTCTCTTTAAAAAAAGAAATTCGGAAAAATGCTTATAAATAGAAATACTATATACGACACCACTTTCTACAAAGTATTGTCATTGGTGACGTCAAACTGACTCCAAATAAATAGTTGCTATCTTTTATTTTCTATTTCGTTTAATACTATGACTACTTTTAGCTGACCCGCCCGGCGTTGTCCGGGCCTATGATAATAACTTTAAATAAACCTTAAATTTGCATGATTTTAAATCCTAAACTGGATTTTGTTTGAATTTCTATTTTTAAATAAAGCATCGCGAAAAAATAATCAGATGTAACAAAAAAATTACCTTGAACCAAACGAAACGGTGCCTGCGGCAGCGCATACGCTGGCCGCTAATAACATAAAAAAATTCCCAAAAATTAATCTGGAACCAAACGAACCCGACCGGCGTTGCCCGGGCCCATGATAATAACCTTAAATGAACCTTAAATTTGTATGATTTTATATCTTTAACTCGATTATGTTTGAATTTCTATTTTTTAATAAAAGCATAGCATCGCAAAAAAAAAAAAAAAAAAAAAAAAAAAAAAAAAAATCAGCTGTAAAAAAAAAATTACCTCGAACTGAATGAAACTCTGCCTTGTGACCCAGGTGCCTGCGGCAGCGCATACACGGATCGCTAACAACATGAAAAATTTCCCAAAAATTAACCTGGAACCAAACGAACCCGACCGGAGTTGCCCGGGCCCATAATAATAACCTTAAATGAACTTTAAATTTGTATGATTTAATATCTTTAACTCAATTTTGTTTGAATTTCTATTTTTAAATGAAAGCATCGCGAAACAAATAATAATCATATATAACAAAAAAAAATTGCCTCAAACAGAACGGAACTTGGGCTCGCGACCCTGGTGCCTGTGGCAGCGTATATGCGGGTCGCTAATACCATGAAAAAATTCTTAAAAATTAATCTTGAATCGCACGAACCTCTGAATCGTGTTTCCGCCGCCTGTGGCTGCGGCACCGTATAGCAGGCATGCTACGCACGCGCTGCAAAATTCACTTTAATCCACCAGGGAGCGCAGTATGTTGCATACGAACATCACCAATCATCTTGAATTTCCAAGACCTTTCAAATAAGGTGTTACATGGTGGTGTCAACTGCAAAATCCTTTAGTTGCACTTTCTCCCGCCAGGGGGCACAGTGTGTTCTGTACGAACATCACCAACGGTCAGGAAATACCAAGACCTTTAAAATAAGATGTAACATGATAGGGTCTACAGCAAAATCACCTAGTTCCATTTTTCACCACCAGGGGTCGCAATATATTGTATACGAACATCCCCAATCGACATGAAATTTCAAGACCTTTGAAATGAGGTGCTACATGTGTGGGTCTAGAACGGATTTACCTCTCAAACTAATTTCCCCCCTTCCCCCCCTCCAAATCTACTTTCCCCCTTTCCCCCCCCCCCTTTAAAATCGAAAATTCCAAATTCGCAGAAAGTGATTTTTTAGTATTCGACTCTAGTCCCCACATGTACACTTTCCACACCGTGAAGTAATTTGGAGCTTTAACCCGTTCCCCCCCCCCCTGGGGGGGAACTGTTCGACTTTTTTTTTAATTTTCTCTTTTCATTGCACAACTACAGACCAAGACCTTTTTTTAGACACCTCAACCAAATTTTTACACCAAGTAGTTCTCTCAATATAGTGGAGACAGACAAAAACATGTTTCAAATTAATATATAGATTTTTTTTTCAAATAATTGATTTACACCAAACGCAAGAAAATCTTGAAAAATTCTTGAAAAAATTGAATGTAAAGTTGATTGTGCACGCGTAACTTTCCTCAAACTCAACGAATTTAAGCAGTTAATAGCTCAAAAGAAAGAGCTTGATCCACTGAGTGTTCTTAGACTTGTGTCAACAGCCTACGTTAATTAGAACTCTAGTTATAGAGGTTTGAGTGAAGGAAAATCTTGAAAATATTGAATGTAAAGTTGATTCTGCACGCATAACTTTCCTCAAACTCAACGAATTTAAGCAGTTAATAGCTCAAAAGAAAGAACTTGATCCACTGAGTGTTCTTAGACTTGTGTCAACAGCCTACATTAATTAGAACTCTAGTTATGAAGGTTTGAGTGAAGGAAAATCTTGAAAAAATTGAATGTAAAGTTGATTGTGCACGCATAACTTTTCTCAGACTCAACGAATTTAAGCAGTTAATAGCTCAAAAGAAAGAACTTGATCCACTGAGTGTTCTGAGAGTGAAACGATCAAGATACATTCTTTAGAAGAGGAGCTATGAGAATTCGAATTGTTTGAGTGAATGTGTCCCATAAGAAATGTACAGGGAAGAATCGCGTTTGAGTATAACTTGAGTAAGGTGGAAGTTGAGTAAATTTCAATGTTTGATGACATATCTGTGCCTAAATACCTTTCATTTAAAAAAAAAATGAAGGAAATCGGCCGGATAGAACGGCCAGACGGACTGACTTTAGTTTTCATAAATTTTTTTAATATATAAGATATCGTTTGTGGTGAATAGTTTAGAAAGCTAGTTTAGGCAAGAATTTAAAATTTAAGGTCGAGAATAATAGGTTACAGCTTCCTTTGAATTTTTATCTTGTGGAAACAAGATATTGGTGTGTGAAGAGATATGAGGTTTTCACGTGGAAAGAAAATATAATGACGCCAAATCTGCCATTCTCCATCGCCCAGCTCGCCAAGTTTTGTCGTCATATAACGAATTTTGTCGCCAAGTTAAAAATTTAATTGTCAACTATCAAATTTTGCCGCCAAATCTCAAATTTCATTCCTAAGTTGCAAGTTTTGCAGCCAAAATCTCGCCAAATCATACAATTTATTAAATTAGTAACAATTAACATTGAAATTTAGTGATGCCCATAAATAGTCCAATGTTAACTAATGTTAATATTAATGTTCCAGCTTATGTGAACCAAAGCAGTTTCACTGTACAATTTTTACTCATCTGACAATAAGAATCACAAAAACACAGTACAAAACTTTCAATAATTCAGTAAAAATCCCAATGAAATAACTATCCAAAAACCGCTACCACTTAACTGTATTTGACTTGACTATAGCAATGCCAGGCTCACCAGTGCTTGACTATAGTAAGCTCACAAGTGCATTTTTACGTTTCTATTATTTTTTCTTAAAAAGAAAAAAAAAAAAAAGATATTGAACAACAGTTATATGGATTTTAAAAAAAACTTTTAATTTTGATTTAGCTTGGGTGGGGAGGGGGGCCCAATAGCCCCCTCCCGGATTCACCATTGCTGGGATTGTGTATCTGACTTCTATTTGTTGAATGATTATAAGCTTGAATTTTAAAAAATTGAAACATTTACAGACCAATAAATCTAGCCTATAATTTTAAGTAGAATGAATAAAACCCTTTTGTAGATGAAAATTAAATTTCTTGAAAACAGAATAGCGATGTAAATAATGCAATACGTGGGAACAATGCCATTGGCTAAGTATTAATGCAATGTAAAATTTCTTTATCTTTGTAACATTAACATAAAGGAATCTACCTTTGCCTATAAGCTTGCCGAAAAGGGATTTTTTTTATTTGGTATATATTATCAAGTGCATATTATCTTTATTTAATTACTTCATAGACATTGAAGGTTTTTGAGCATTAATTTTCAATAATTGTGTAATAATTCCTATCTTCAATATGATAGTCTATGATATTGTATTCAATTCCTTGTTTGAGGTAATAAGTTCTTTCAATAATGCTGATCGTTCATGTTTCCCGAACCTGGATTTACCATGGACCCTTACCTTATAACATTTCATTAATCTTAGATTTCTAAGATGAAAGCATTTTGTAATCCTCCATAACTTTGTTCATATATCTTATTAAAGTCATGAATCAATATGTTGAGGAAGTTAGAATTGATAAGACCTTATTTCTATTAGGTTCAAATTATTTTGAACATCTACTGAAGTCATAAATGAATCCAGTACTTTTTAATGCTGCAGCCAAGTATTTGGACTGTCAGCATAATCATAATGTTAAATGAATGTACAAGTCAAAGTGGTAAAAAGGAGTTAAGTCCTGGGTTGAGTGATACAAAGGATTTAAGTCCTGCAGGCATTTTTTCAAAACTATATAAATCTGTTAAAAATAAACAAACTTCAAAATTAAATGTATGTAGTTTATTCAAAAAATAGTATATTATGATAATATCCTGGTTAAAACTGTATTGAACGAATACGTTTTTATACAGAATTTTTTAAACTTTATTTTTCGTCTCCTGAAAAATCAAGAATATGGACTTAAATCCTTTATACTTATCAGTACAGATATTCTCTTGATTTATTTAGTTGGTCTTTATTCGAATTTCTCACTGGTAATTTAATCACACTTAAATTACAAGTTGTAATAAAATCTGATTTTAATTTACATTTATGTCTCGTGCTCTTCTATTTCCTATTTAGTTATCTAACTAGTTAAGAGAAATGGGGTCTGTGGAAATGCAAACCTCTCACTATGACATATAAATGCACCAGACTTGGTATGTGAAATATGGAAAATTAGATTAACCTAATGTGTGTTCATATCGAAAGATTATTAGTGCTTCTACACTACAATGTTTTTCGTTTACGGAAAGACTATATCTCTGTTTCTACATTATATAAAAGCAAAAAATTTAGTATGTGAAATAAAGTTTACAAAAAATTATGTTGGTAGATTCAAATTTAATGTATATGGGCCAACAGGTGGCTCTGCTATCACACATTTTCTGAAATTATTATCTTATTACCAATAAGTTAAAATTGTACCAAAATACTTACATAAATTATTCATTGTGAAAATCTATGTTGATTAGTATTATTATTTTGTGCATGTTGGTAGGTAGGTGACGCTGTGATGCAGAATTCTGCAGCAAAACATTTTGTGATTTCCACAGCATGCTAATTATATATAACACTTAAAAGTACAGAAACCGTTTTAGAAACAGTTTTATTTTACATATATTTTTGTGTGATGGTAGGGAGGCTACCGCCCATCTTAACCTGCCGATTGAGCATTATACATAGTGTTGCGTACTTGGGGGTACGTAAGTTTTCCGAAAATGAGAGGCGAAACTTGCAAAAATTCAGGAGCTTTATTTACAGAAAATTGCAGGAGAATACTGGTCTATAAACCAAGTATCAACTTCAATTCCACCAGTAAAAATATCCGCTTAAATAACAGCTGACAACAGCAAATCCACAGTACACACTATACAGCATTAACACATACAACAGTGCTACTGTATTTCTAAAGAAGCTTACGGCTCTTTCAACAGCAATGGAACATTGGCAAACTGATCTCAGACTCACTGACTGCCTTGATGTAAAATAGCTCTTTATATACCCGCGTAGAAAATTTTGGAAAACTGTAGAAAAATCCAGAAAGGGGTCAACCAATCACGTTAGAGTGTCAATCTCTGGTAGTAAATCAATACTTCTCGCCAAGGTCACTAAACAAAGTCGTCAAGGAGGGAAAAAGTCGCTAAATTTGGCTTCAAATCCATTACCTGCCTTAATGGAGCTTTTTAATGCGTTTTCAAGGGATAATTAACTATTTTAATGCTGAAACAAACTAGAAATGCACAAAATTAACATTTTATCAACTTACTAAGCCTTTTTAAAAGAATTTCTACAAAAGAAAACAGAATTATTTACAAACTTGCAACACTGCCCCCTCCCTAAGACTGCACGTCAAGGGCACTGCAACTCTTGGTCAGGAGACGAAGCTAAACAAACTAAACAATCTAAAATACAATAAAATCTTTTTGTAAAAAAAATAGAACCGACTCCAAAAAGCAACTACTATTAAAACAACTAACAAAAAAAAAAAAAAAAAAAAAAAAAAAAAAAAAATGGCGTAAAACTGTAAATTGCGACTCAAGGTATAAAATAATTTCCTTCGCCAAACAACCTATAACACTACAGTTAATCATAACTTTTGAAGTCGGCGCAAAATTAAATAAAATTTAATTAGTTTTTAAAGATTTGTTTTTAGATCGGTAGCAACAAATGCTGTTGTCTCGAATGATCCATTTTCATGTTTCCTTTATTAATTTATCACTGTACACAATTGGTCCATTAGTAGCATCTACATAAAACAGTGAACATTCTTCACAATGCGGTATTTATGTTTCTACGAAGCTAGAGTTTCCTTTGGAAATTTGGTAAAACTTTGATAACTATCATCCTTGGTGGCTTTTGGATTTGGCGATCAAAACGTAATGCAAAAATATACACGCAAGATGAACATTTCATAATATGTATTGTACGAAGTATTGTTTCATATTCTTGATTGCTCTCTTAATATACCTTATCAAAATAATAATGATTTCCCAAAGAAATTAAATATGTTTGCCAGATAAGTTTGCGATTTTTCTTTCACGAAGGACGTCAGATCGCCAAATTTTGCTGCTTACGAAATCTTATTTGTTTTCTTGAATCAAAGTAGTTTTCGGCTGCGTTTTGCAGGTGACAATGTAAGATGTGTATTTTGAATAGGATTTGATTTTTGTATTTAACAGAGGTATCAATGTTTATTTAATTTTGCGCCGACTTTAAAAGTTATGATTAATTGTAGTGTTATAGGTTGTTTGGCGAAGGAAATTATTTTATACCTTAAGTCGCAATTTACAGTTTCATTTCATGCCATTTTATTTTTGTTGTTGTTGTTGTTGTTAGTTGTTTCAATAGTAGTTGCTTTTTCAAGTCGATTCTATTTTTTTTACAAAAAGATTTTATTTTTCTCTTTTCAGTGAAAACTTATTCATATAGCAGAACATCAGAAGACGTCCGACGGCAGTTTCACAAATCACAACTTCCAAGAAAAGTGACATAACTCAAAAAATGGTTTATGTCTCTGAAAAATACATGAAATGCACCCAATGTGAACAAAAAAGTTACATCTCCATGTACAAAGTTATCCACTCGAGAGAAAGTTATGCCAGTTTTATTATAGTCAAGTTATTTTTAAGTTGATTTTTCTCAAATGCTGCATTTTTAAGTTGTGTCACTTGTCTTGCCTTTATCGGATATGAGCAAAAATCTATCTATTGAATGAACATACGTTAAATTAAAATGTCTTTAGAAATGTAAAAAAAGGGTACGCTGTATTCGTAACCAAAAATTCTGTTAGGTATATATATTGAACTTTACAGTGAATACGTGTCACCCGCTGCGCTGGAAATTGCGAAGCGTAAAGTTCAAACAAAGAGCAAAATATGCATTGCAGCTGACGGACAAAAGTTTCAACATCGATACTTGCATACTACTTTTACCAGTGTAGCTGCATGCGTTCAGCAGTTAGAGTAAGAAGAGACTTTTGTGAGTATACTGTAATTTGTTTATATATTAATGAAATCATAATGAAACCTATTTCAGGTCAAGATCATTACGACAACAAAAAAAGTATTAAAATTAAATAATCTCTTACGAAGTTATAAACTAACAAATTTCATCAACAACAACAACGAGAAACATGGTTTGTATTGAGAACCTCTTCCTTTATGAAGTCGGTTTAAAACGTCTATGCATTAATCGATGTGACCGCTTACAACAATCATACTTTGAATTTTACATAGCATAAATGTCACCCGCTACGCTACAACGTATGCAATGTCGTTCAAGTGTGCACAAAATAGGAAATTATGAACAAACAAATCACGTTTTAAGCGTTCTGTTTTTAGCATTAATGTCTAAACTATCTTTTTGTACTAAATCGATGATGCTCTGCAATTTTATAATTCACTTTTTACCCCTGTATTGAACCGTTTCCGAGATAGAAATGCTAACTCCACCGTTTCCCACCAAGTGGCGCTGTAGGTGGTTGTATCCCGTTGCATATATCCACTTTACAATACCTACATACCATTTTTATGACTATAGCTGCAGCTGTTCAGCAGTTAAAAGAGTTGGGACTGACTTTTTTGGGCACCCTGTATTTTCTTTTGCTCGTAAAGATATTACAGTGGGACCCGTTTTAGACCAAGACTTTTACAATAAAGCAAAAAGGATTAAAATAGGATCATCCGTTCAAAAGTTATGAGCTAACCAACAAAAAAACATACGCTTTGTATTGAGAACCTCTTCCTTTTTGAAGTCGGTTAATTAGAGCAACTCTTACGAAGTTATAAGCTTACAAATACCAACAACAACACATGGCTCGAATTAAGAAAACCCTCCTTTCTGAAGTTAGTTGGAAACGACTTTGCGCAAATCGATGAGACCCCTTACAGTAACAGTATTTTGAACCACAGAGTATACATGTCATCCGCTACGCTGCAAAGTGTGCAACGTATAGTCCAAGCGGCGGCTGCAAAAAATTGACTTGATAAGGTACGAAGCTGATTTTTTTCCTATAGATAGAATTCATTGTTACAATGAAAATCTGATAGGGTTGCCTGGTCAAAGCCGTCAAGTTTAAGAGAAACAACCTAACTTCCGGTCACAATTTAAACGATTTTCGAACCCCAAAAGGTATGAAGATGAAACCGGTGATAAAATGTAGAGATTAATATGCTCTTTAAAATGGCATAGGGTTGCCTGGTCAAAACCGTCAAGTTTCAGAGGTTGCCTCGATAATAGGGGTCAAATTTAAACGATTTTCGAACCCCACAAGTGTGAAGATGAAACCGGTGCTAAAATGTAGAGATTAATATGTTCTTTAAAATGGCATAGGGTTGCCCGGTCAAAGCCGTCAAGAAACAGAGGTTGCCACGAAAATAGGGGACGTACTTTGCGATTTATTTACCCAAGTAAAAAGTGATTTACCCAAGTGTAAAGATGAAACCTGTGCTAAAATGTAGAGATTAATATGCTCTTTAAAATGGCATAGGGTTGCCTGGTCAAAGCCGTCAAGAAACAGAGGTTGCCTCGAAAATAGGGGACGTATTTTACGATTTATTTACCCAAGTAAAAAGTGATTTACCCAAGTGTAAAGATGAAACCGGTGCTAAAATGTAGAGATTAATATGCTCTTTAAAATGGCATAGGGTTGCCTGGTCAAAGCCGTCAAGAAACAGAGGTTGCCACGAAAATAGGGGACGTACTTTGCGATTTATTTACCCAAGTAAAAAGTGATTTACCCAAGTGTAAAGATGAAACCTGTGCTAAAATGTAGAGATTAATATGCTCTTTAAAATGGCATAGGGTTGCCTGGTCAAAGCCGTCAAGAAACAGAGGTTGCCACGAAAATAGGGGACGTATTTTACGATTTATTTACCCAAGTAAAAAGTGATTTACCCAAGTGTAAAGATGAAACCGGTGCTAAAATATAGAGAATAATATGGTCTTTAAAATGGCATAGGGTTGCCTGGTCAAAACCGCCAAGAAAAGAGGTTGCCACGAAAAGTGCGTGCGTGGGGGGGGGGGGCGAATTTTAGCGGTTTTCTTACCTAACATAAATTGAATCCGTAAAAATGAATCCGTTTATAAAATATAGAGAATAATATTCTCTTTAGAGTACCATTGGGTTGCCAGGTGAAAATCTCGAGAAATAGTGGTTGCCTCGTTAAAAAAAAAAAAAAAAAAAAAAAAAAGCTAATTTTAAAAGGTTTTTTTATACAATGTGAAGAAAAAATATAAAAAGTATTTTAAAAAGAAAAAATAAATAAATAAACTGTGATGAAACTGTTCTAAAATTCCCCATAAAAACAACGAATTAATAGTAAAAATTAAAAATAGCATGCGGATACAGATAAGAAAATACGCCCGCAAAAGTTAAAAGAAATGAAGTTAATAATGCCCAAGAAACTCATAATGAAAAATTCTGTTAGTATACAAAATAAATAATTAAATAAAATGAAAAAAAAAAAAACCTCTTGTTTCAGATTTGCAGCAAGATTTACAAATTTCAATTTCATAAATTAATTCATGGTTATTAAGAAACGCGAAAAATATATCAATTTTTTTTTTAAATGTTTTTCGCTTTATTTGTACCCGTAATTAATTTGCAGATGGTATTATTGATTATTTTTAATTAGATATAAAAAAAATTAATTGAGAAAATTTTCTAAAATTGACAAATATTTAATATAACAAAATCGGTACAACCCAAAATTTTCGTATAAAATTCTACAAAGCAGCCGCATACATTTCTTCAAAGAATTTATCTTCTCAATACTTTGACACAATTTGAATATTTTAAGTATTGAAAAATGGGGGGAAAACGAGCTCGTGAGCTGAAATTTGTTTTATACAGATTAGAAAAATAATGATCTCGCATAATAATTTAATTCTCTTTATGCTTTAAAATCTCTTATATCATTAAACAAATAAAATAAACGAATATTGAAATTCGCTTCCTTTTCTAAGCTGACCGCTATACCTTGTCAGGTTTGAAGCACAATCGTAAGCTAATTGAAAAGTGTTGTATGTTCTACATTTAGCTCGCAATTTCATCTTTTAAAAATTATCATTTCGTGTTTAACCTTTTTTAAATAGTCTTCATGTGTATTTCACTTTGTGTTAAACACCTTTAATATTCGTCAGCTTTTTGGAGACTGACGGCTATTTCTTTACGAATTTTACCAAAAAAACATATGCCATTTTAAAATAACTCCTACGCTGTACATTCTGGAACCAGCTACACCTTTCAAATATTCATATAATTACATCCTTATTCATTTTCTTTGTTAATGCTATTCGTATTTTTTTACACTTCGTTAAGAAATCTTCAAATCTCGCCTATTTTTTTGTGGTTCACTGTTTTACTTGACAGATTTGACCTATTTTCGAGGCAACCTCTGGGTCTTGACGGTTTTGACCAGGCAACCTTATGCCATTTTAAAGAGCATATTAATCTCTATATTTTAGCACCGGTTTCATTTTTACACTTGGATAAATCACTTTTTACTTGGGTAAATAAATCGTAAAATACTTCCTCTATTTACGTGGAAACCTCTGTTTCTTGACGGCTTTGACCAGGCAACCCTATGAAATTTTAAAGAGCATATTAATCTCTACATTTTTGCACCGGTTTCATCTTCACACTTGTGGGGTTCGAAAATCGTTTAAAGGTGACCCCTATTATCGAGGCAACCTCTGAAACTTGATGGTTTTGACCAGGCAACCCTACGCCATTTTAAAGAGCATATTAATCTCTACATTTAGCACCAGTTTCATCTGTACACTTGTGAGGTTCGAAAATCGAATTTGACCCCTATTTTCGAGGCAACCTCCTGGTCTTGACGGTTTTGACCAGGCAACCTTATGCCATTTTAAAGAGCATATTAATCTCTGCATTTTAGCACCGGTTTCATCTTTACACATGGGTAAATCACTTTTTACTTGGGTAAATAAATCGCAAAGTACGTCTCCTATTTTCGTGGCAACCTCTGTTTCTTGACGGCTTTGACCAGGCAACCCTATGCCATATTTAAGAACATATTAATCTCGACATTTTAGCACCGGTTTCATCTTCACACTTCTGGGGTTCGAAAATCGTTTAAATTTGACCCCTATTATCGAGGCAACCTCTGAAGCTTGACGGTTTTGACCAGGCAACCCTATGCCATTTTAAAGAGCATATTAATCTCTACATTTTATCACCGGTTTCATCTTCATACCTTTTGGGGTTCGAAAATCGTTTAAATTTTGACCGGAAGTGAGGTTGTTTCTCTTAAACTTGACGGCTTTGACCAGGCAACCCTATCAGATTTTCATTGTAACAATGAATTCTATCTATAGGAAAAAAATCAGCTTCGTACCTTATCAAGTCAATTTTTTGCAGCCGCCGCTTGGACTAGTAGTTCAAGTGTGCACAGTGTAGGAAATTGCGAACAAACAACTGCACGATTTAAGCTTCTATTTTTAGCAATAATGTCTAAAAACTGTCTGTTCGTAGTAAATCGATGATGCTCTATAACTTCGTAATTAACTTTTCTCCCATCTTGAACCGTTTTTGAGATGGGAGATTGAGATAGGAGCGCTAATTCCACTGTTTTTCACCAGATGGCGCTTTATTTTCTTTAGATTGTAAAGATATTACAATGGGACCTAGTTCAGACACGATCTTTACAACAAAACAAAAAGTATCAAGTAACCGTATTTTAAACTATATAGCGTATGTCTCACAAGCTACGCTACAACGTGTTCAATGTAGCTGAAGTGTGCATAGTGTAAGAAGTTGCGAACAAGCAAATGCACGTTTTTAGCATTGTATTTTTAGCATCAATGTCTAAACTATCTTTTCGTACTAAATCGATGACGATCTGCAATTTTATAATTCACTTTTTCCTCCTGTCTTGAACCGTTTCCGAGATAGGAACGCTAGCATGAATGTCTAAATAATCTTTTTGTACTAAATCTATGATACTCTTCAACTTTATAATTCGCTTTTTTCTGTAGAACTGTTTTCAAGATAGGAACACTAACTCCTCTATTTTCCACCAGGTGGCGCTGCAAGCGGTTTAACCCTGTACTGCATGGGCACTTTGCTATACTTACATACCATTTTTATCACTATAGCTGCAGCCGTTTAGCAGTTAAAAGAGTTGGGACTGATTTTTTTGGGCACCCTGTATTTTCTTTAGATTGTAAAGATGTTACAATGGGACCTATTTCAGACCAAGATCTTTTTAACAAAACAAAAAGTGTAAAAATCGGAGCATCCGTTCAGATGTTATAAGCTAACAAACATAAAAAAACATACGGTTTGAATTGAGAACCTCCCTTCTCTTTTGAAGTCGGTTAAAAACTAAGCTGCATATAACAATAAAATAAAAATACAGATTGCAAATCAAGTGAGAATTAGTTACAAAATTTACAAATAAGTACAAATATTTACATTGCACATGCACAAATTTTTAACAGATATTTACATTTTAAATTTGAACATTGCTGTTACATGTGATATGCGGCTAGCCAAACATAATGTACCACCTTCGGTTTTGATGAAGGTGTTTTAGCAATCCTTACAACTACATCATTCAGTCTTATTAAGACTGTATAGGGTCCGTCCCAGTTAAACTGTAGCTTGGGAGAGAGTCTTTTGTGTCGAACAGGATTCCACAACCGAACTTTTTCTCCTTCCTGGAGCTTATGTGGTGTAGCCTTTAGATCGTAAATTGTCTTCATTTTCTCCGTTGCCATGTGAATCCGCTCCCAAATCGTGCCTGGAGGCCTTGGATGTACTCCCTGGACGATGAAGGCGCATCTGGTGGACAACCAAACAGGAGATCGCATGGGATACGACATTTGCGTCCAAACAGCATCTGAGCTGCAGTATAGTCGGTGGTCTCATAGACAGCACTTCGATAAACCAGCAAGCAGTCACAGTGGCAACTTCCAGTCCCAATCTTGCTGGTTCCTTGACACTAGAAGAGAGAGGTTATTCAGAATGGTACTGTTAAACCTCTCAACCGTACCGTCCGACTAGAGATGTAAGGGAGTTGTCCGGGTTTTGTCTATGCCGAGTAATTTACACAGTCCTTTGAAAACCGTAGATGTAAAGTTTGTACCTTGGTCGGTATGAAGTTGTAAGTGTGTGCCTTACCTTGACACCACTGCTTCATTAGAACCTCAGCGACTGTGCATTCCTATTGATCGGGAATAGTATATGCCTCAAGCCACTTGGTGAAATAGTCCATCATGACGAGGATGACTTATTTCCACTGGAGGTCCGTGGCAAAGGACCCAAGATGTCGAGTACAATCCGTTGAAATGGGGCTCCCACTTTATATCGTTGCAGTCTTCCTCGACTTCGTTCCTTTGGGTCTTTACGTGCAGCACAAGCATCATAGGATTTACTCCAGTAGAAGCGTTTTCGATCTTTCTGTAAAGTCTTCGTCACTCCAAAATGGTCTCCGGTAGAGCTACTATGCAGCTGCTCTAAAACGTCCGGAATCTTCGATCTACGTAACAAAATTTGCCATCTGAAGTTCCGTCCATCATCGGATTCCCATTTTCTGTACATTACGCCAATTTTCACATACAGAGAGTCCCAGAGTACCCAATAACTCTTCGTAATGGGGCTAAATGTGGAGATGTACTGCCGGGTAAGTCTGTTGCCGGTCGTCTCCTTCTGTTGTAATATTGGCTTTACATCAAGGTCTTCCAACTGCGCTTTTCTAATTTCTTCATTAGTCCATGAATTTTGTTTTGATGGTGTTGAGACGGTAACTTGGCGAGCAACTGGCTTTATCTGCTGGTGTTTTTCTTCGGCTCTAGAGCAGTACTTGCGATCCTTAGACGGAGGCTTCTTCAACAGGGCATCTGGACTTTCATGTAGAACTCCTTCTTGATGGCGTACTTCAGAGACCTTCCTGGTTATTTCTCTAGGTGTTCTTACTAGGCAACTTCATTTGATATGCCCGTCTCTTCCACAACCCAAGCATTTAGTTATTGGAGTCTTCACTTCTTTCTTACTCTCAAGAATTCGTAGTCTCCTACTAAGATCTACCATAATTTTCTTAATCTCTTTAAGGTCATCTCGAAAGTTATTCGCTTTAACTGCCGTGCTGTTCTGGCGGTCTTTAAGGGAGGCTTGTTGAGTTGAGTCAGTCTTCAGGGCATATACAATAGCTGATTCCACATCCTTGACGTTGGAGAGTCTGAGTGCTTTTTGAATCTCGGGATCTTCTACAGCATCGATGAAGTATTCTAGGGCCAAATCGTTGCGTGTTTCAGGATGACAGTCCGAGAAAGCCAAATGTGATAACCTCTGGATATTTGATGCCAGTTCTTGTAAGTTTTTCCCTGGTCTCTGATAACGGGACCTTAACTAGAGTCGACTATATTCTTTGGACCATTTTGCTCCAAAACGCAGCTCCAGTGCTCTGTTCAAAGTCTTGAAATCATTTCACTGTTCCTTCGAAAGGGTCTCCAGGATATCTGAGGCGTCACCCCGTAACGACCCCGTATAAGATTTATTCTTTTATGGAGAGAAAAAATTGGGAATGAAAGGGTTAAGGTAATTTGCAAAAAACAGATTCTTAATCGTAAAATGGCAACATGAATAAACAAATTATTTATTATTTTGAACGATAATGTTCGTTAGGTTCGTTAGGTCGGTTTTAAGAAATAACTTGTTCGAAACATGTATATGTTAAACTAATTACATTCAAATCTCATTAACCTGATAAATAAATATCATTGCTAGGAAGCTTTATTAGTTACAAAACTTGCAACAGTTATTTCAAGTCAAAATAATAGTACATCACTTCATCAGGTGAAAAAGGCAAGCACGAATTCATTAACAAAGCAGAAAGGCGCTATCGCACTTACTAAGATATTTAAAATGATTTCTACATATGGCTTTCTTAGAAATATCATTTGATGAATTTCGGAGTAGTGCTGCTGTCTAACGAAAATTGTGTTGGGACATTAAATCTAATTGAATGCGCTAGGTTTCCACATGTATGCCTACCGCTGGGCCATTTTAAGTGATCCTAGCCCGTATTTATGCAAGTTTTGTAAGAAATCGCTAAAAACTCTGAACAGGTAAGCCGACGAGCGTATCTGGGATCGAACGTAGAAATGATCTTTAACAAACAGAAAGAACAAATGTTTAAAAATCAATTGTGAAAAGTGTTTTTAAAATTGTTGCATAAAAGAATGTTGGATGTTTAATTTTACTGCGAAGCTAATGTAAGTTAAAAGATTAAATGATAATATATGTTTAGTAAAATGCATGGGCTGAAAATTATTTGATAATAATTATGCTTTGCTGCTCAGGAAGTTAGATGTGATCATCTGCAGAAGAAATCATTTTAATCAGTAATTGAGACATTTTATAGCTAAATTACACTGCGCGGCAAAAAAAAAAAAAAAAAAAAAATTGAGATCTGATACTATTCTTGCTGATTCTTATGTAAAGTGACCTCCTGAATACGAATAGGATTCTCATTTTGCCCAGTCACCCACCGTTTTCTAGATACACCACCCCCTCTCTTAATTTATTACCATGTCCGATAATTTTATGACCATGAATTTGATTTAAAGAATAAAAAATAATTAATTTAACACCTGAAAACAAAAAAATATATAAAGTTAAAAAAAAAACATTAATAACAGATTTAAAAAATATATGTAATGCATAATTTCAGTGGCAAATCCCCCCCCCCCCAAATTTTTCTCTTGTTGCACATGTCCATGTTTTAGAATTTTGCAACGCTGTAGCCCCTCAGAAGATATTTAACGATTAAAATACCCCTCCCCACTCCTAAAAATCAAATTTATAGCCATAAAATCACAGAAAAACGATAAAAATAGGGGGCCATTACTAAAAAACGATGGGTGATAGGGCAAAATGGGCGTCCTATTCGGATTCAGGAGGTCATTTTACATAAGAATATGCAGAAATGATGTCAGAGAAAATTTTCATGCCGAGCAGTGTTATTCAACATTTAATACAAAACTGCTGGGTCAATAAAATTAATAAATGAGAAAGAAATTTTCATGATTTTAATGACATATATTTGATTTTGTTTTCTACGGAAGCAAGAAATAAAATATTTTCACCCTCGCGTTTGTAAGAAGTATGTACAGTCGGTAACAAAAGTGTCCGAACACTAGCAAAAATTCCTATGTAAAAAAAGTACACTTCATACGGTTTTGTTAAATAAATCCTCGTCGAATCATGTTCTTACACTGACTAAGAAGAGGATTCATCAAGGATTTATTTAACAAAACCATATGAAGTGTACTTTTTTTGCAGAGAAATTTTTGCTAGTGTTCGGAAACTTTTGTTACCGACTGTATGTTAGACATAATATTTTAGTAGTTTAATTTATTTTCCTATTTTATTGAATAACAGTTTTTATTTATTTATTGAAAAAAAAAATATTTCTTTATAGAATTTTAGAATATTAACAAACAATGGATTAATTATATGGCTTTCTCTTTGCATCGCCCCAATCCTTTAGTATTTAAATTTATATTATTTAATAGAATTAAAATGCATGATGATTGGATTACTCTATATATGTGAATGGACAATAAATAAAATTTTGATGGAAGTTATCCTGATTAACTTTAATATAAATTAATTTTAAAAATAAAAAATGGTGGAAAAAAATACAAAGAAAGACTATTTTTTCTATTGAAAGTAATTTGTGTATTTCACTTCTAAAGATAGCTGATTATATATAATTCTATAAATTTTAAAAGTACTTTTGTAATTAAACTGTAGAACTAACAAAGTGTAATCGTTTTTATTTAAAATGAATTAAACTAATATGAAGCAATTTTATTCAAAATGTTATGTGTAAGACATTAATATTTAGGAGGTGGGGGGGGGGGGGAGACACTGGGTTTTTCATACTGCTGACAAGGGAAGTATGAATCAGTAAAATTGCTATTGAAACCAAACCACGCTTAAATTAAAGAGCATGGTCGAAAACATTGGGTACCGTACAAATTTGCTGCAACAACTCCCATGGGGGTGAGATATGCCCTCTATTAGTTTTAGTTATTTCTATAAAAGCCAAAAAAACAAGCATTGTAGTGTGAACTACAAGTGCTAGCGTGCTTGACTTCGGATACGTAGGTTGTAGGATCGAGTCCCCGCAAGGGCGTTTTGTATTTATTTTTTATTTCAACTGAAATATTTATTTTTGACATTTTTAATTAAGTTAAATCATTATTGTAAGAGAAAATATATTAATTATATTAAAACAAGTTTTTTTTTTTTTTTTTTTTTTTCATCGCGGACAATTTAATATTTTTTTATTTTTAATTTTATTTTTTAATTTTTTAATTTTTAATATTTTTTTTATTTTTTTATTAACCAATTTATTTAATAAATTTAAAGAAATTAATAACTTAACGGGAAAAACTTTCATATTATATTTAGGTAAGATTTTATTGATGATTACATTCAGATAAAATTTTGTTAATGATTGTTTTATATAAATTATTAATTACTATTTTTTAACGACTACATTAATAGCAAGAGTTAATCGTCTGCTCTCAATTGTATTATTTATTAATGTTGTTTCTTGCATGAAACATCCTGAATGATGAACAGCTGTTGCTTAACTATTCGACGTCGCATTTAACTTTTATTTCAAATATTTCATTAAACAACTGTTTCGTGGTGTCGGAAGAACTGACAATAATATTGAAGACAATGACATATTTTCTCAAAATGATTTTACTAATTTATAATTAATTTACATAAAAAAAAAAAAAAAAAAAAATTCTAAATCTGGGTAAATATGAATTTTACAAATCAAGTAATCTCGACGAACTTGATGAACAATAATTGACGGTGAACAAAATTGAAATTCAAATAATTGTGATCAATCTTTTTATGTTTCTTGTTCTAATTGTGAAAAATACTTATGGTTCCATGATTTTTCTACTTTTAATCACAATTGTTATAAATTAGAAACTATATTCGTAGCTTTAAACATGGTTTTCTTTTTTATAAATAAAAAAATGCATTTCTTAAATTCATTCTCAATACTTTATTAATTGGAATACTCAAAAAAAAAAAAAAAATCTTCTTAATGTAATAAATATTTTCTCTTAAATTAATAATTTAATTTAATTAAAAACGTAAAGAAAAAAATTGAAAAAATTAAAAAATAAAATACAAAACGCCCTTGCGGGGACTCGATCCCACGACCGACGTATCCGAAATCAAGCACGCTAGCACTGCACCATCTGTTCACACTACGACGTTTGTTTTTTTGGCTTTTATAGAAATAACTAAAACTAATCGAGGGCATATCTCACCCCCATGGGAGTTGTTGCAGCAAATTTGTACGGTACCCAATGTTTTCGACCATGCTCTTTAATTTAAGCGTGGTTTGGTTTCAATAGCAATTTTACTGATTCATACTTCCCTTGTGAGTCTCGAGTGAGCCCTGCAATTAATCTTCGTTTTAATATTGCGGAAAAACATTGGAGATAAAATAACATTTATCTAAAGCATCTCATGCAATGCAATAACATATTTTCCCAAGGAATATATATTCATTATTAGAGGTTCTTATGATTGTCTACCGTGCATTCCAAAAGATACAAAAAAAAAAAAAAAAAATCAAAATGGACAAATTTTCCTTTATGAGCTGCATTTCCGTTTAAGATAATCTCCAAATCATAAGGGATTCATCTGATAATTTAGTAATCTGTTATAACATTTTATAGATTATATGTATTTATATTCTTAAAAAAAAAAAAAAAAAAAAGAAGAATGGAAGAAAATAGCATTTGCTTGTGTGTATTAGTTTTCTTTCTTTCCTTCCTCTTTTTTCTTTTCTTCCCCCCTCCCACCCCCACCCCACTGTTTTCATGCTTCTTGGATGCGTATAATCCTATACATTTTTCTAATATCTTGACAGTATGAATGACTACCGTGCATTCCAAAAGACGATCCATTTATGATTATGATCTGATCATCATACAGTATAACTTTACCGAGTTGATAATATTTAAAAATATAATGTATGTAAAGGATTTAATTTATATAAGTTTGGTTTATAAATAACAAAAACATTAAAGTAACAATTTGTTTTCACCAAATATAATTGAAATATATAAATTAATATAGTCTAGTATGAAGACATTACGGACAGTTTTGACAAGCATTAATTTTCACTATTATGTATGGCTATTTTAATTTATGCCCGCTTAATTTAAATTTTTTTAAAATAATTTTTTCTAAATTTATTTACGGTAATTACTATCTACATTTTAACTTTTTACTTTCTCTTATCCATATGTATGGTAGATAGAGTTTTGCTTTTCGGTCAACTTTTCGAAATTGTGTTTTTGTTATATTTACACGTTTTGAAGTTCCTTGAATCCGAAAAACATGTTTTTCGCCTATTTTAAATCGTTTTTAATGAACATTTATCTATCAATATTTGTTATTTTATTCTTTAATGTACAATCTGTCATTATGGTAATGAATTTCGGGTAAGAGAAAGTTATGTGAGTGCCACAACAGAATATTTCTTTTTTATCATATAGTCCTGCAGAAAATTTTAGGCGCCTAAAAAATAAGTTTAATTCTCTTTGACCGTCTTAAGCAGGATGTTGTATAATTATAAAAGTATTCAAAATATGCCATCTGAACTGCAGAATTTAGATGTAGTAAGTTTATTCAGCCTTTTTAGTTCCCCATCATACTATAGGTATGGGGAACTTAGGTAATCGTGAAAAATTTCGACCTCGGGTTTTTTACTATTTTACACGTTTTCAGGTGTGAGGAATCCGAAAATGACAAAATTTGTATGGTGTCTGTCTGTAGGGTGTCTGTCTGTAGGGTGTCTGTTAGTGGCTCAGTGTGTCAGTCCGTTAGTGCGTCAGTGTGTTAGTCCGTTAGTTTGTTAATCTGTTAACACGATATCTCACGAACAAATGATCGCAGAGATGTCAGATCAGTTTTAAAATATTACTTTCGATACTGGGAAGAACCCTATTCTTTTGCAACATTCGAATTAAAAAACTTCGTAAGTTATGAGAAATTTACCATTTTCTTAGAATGGGAGAATAGGACAAAAATTCACTTAAACGTGCATTAAATGGAAACTTTTTACTGTAAAAATGTCAGAACAGTTTTAAAATATCAGGTTTGATGCCGGAATGAACATCAGTAACTATTAATGTGCTACTTTGAAAATTTCGCAAGTTATTGGAAATTTACGAATTTCTTAACATGGCAGTATAGGGCAAAATATCATATAAACGTTAATTTTGAGAGATATTTTCATCGTAAAGATGTCAGACTACATTTGAAATATTATTTAGAACACTGGCATGAATATTAATGACTATGAATTTTCCAATATAAAAATTTCGTAATTTATTGGAAAATTACGAATTTCTTAACATGGCAGCATAGAGCCAAATTTCACATAAACGTCAATCTTGAGGGATATTTTCATCGTAAAGATGTCAAACCACTTTCAAAATATTATATAGGATACTGGCATGAATATCATAGACTATGATTTTTCCAATTTAAAAAATTCGTAAGTTATTTGTAATTTACGATTTACTTAACATGTCAGAATAAGGCAAAATTGAGCATAAATTTCCATTTTGAGGATCCTAAATACATTAGACAACTTCAAAATTACATTTATGATATTTGTTTGAACACGATTGAATACAAATATTCTAATAGGAAAATTTCGTAAATCATTCGTAATTTACGATTTTATCAACATAGCGAAATTGTAAATTTTTCATATAAATATGAATTTTGAGGATTATTGCATTTTTAATAGTAGCATGAAAAGTAAACAACGGAATTGACCCTGATAAAATAAATTAATAGATTAGAATAAGATAAATATATCGAAGTGAACGGTGGATAGCCTATTAGGCGGGGATTTCATTCTGTCACTATATCAAGCTTTGGTCAAATTCATTTCTTTTAACATGATTATAATATGTCTCGCACTAGAAATTTATGAGAACATAAATATGATGGGGAACTGAGCAGAGTCCACCTATGCCAACTAGTTTATATATATGTACTAAAAATAAAGTAGATTTTATTATTATTATTATTATTATTATTATTATTAAAAAAATTAGTGTTAAAAAACGTCATCATGAAATATTCATTTATTTTAATAAATGAATTATAATTAAAAGTATAATAACAAACAGTCATAAATTGATATCACAGGATAATATCTGATCCTAACAATTGGAAAAGTAAATATCCATTGCGTAAATAATAGTAATCAAAATAGTTTACTTGATAAAAGTTCATATTTCATTTATTTATTTATTTTTTCTTGAATTATCATTCAAAGAAAGTATTTTATAAAGTGTTCTAAAACTCTAATAGTGAGATATTTTGAATCAAAGCTACTCAAAAATCGCGTGAAAAATATGAAAAAATATAGTCTTTCACTTATTGCTTCATAATATAAGTCATCCCTTCAATATTATTCAGGCCAATAAATTTATGTGTATCAAATTTACAAATCTATTAATTTAAATAATAAATAATATGGTGCGGCATTCACACTACTTTCCCTTACCCTGCATTTGTATAAAAAGAGATCATTATATTTTATCTATCTATCTAATTTTTCATATATACAGCATACTACAAAAAAAAAAAAAAAAAAAAAAAATCCGCACACTTCGGGGCCAAAAACTGTGCAATTTTTTTAATTTTGTGGATTTCAGTTTTTTTTTTTTTTTTTCCTTACAATTCTGAATTAGAGTTTTTCTGATATAATGACTATTTTAAAATAATAGTGATATAAATAAGTATGTAAAATATGTATAATAATAATAATAAATGTAACTAATTTGAGATTTTTAAGAAATTTAAAATAAATAATAATAATAAAATTATACAGACACGACATTATTTCATTGTTTAAAACATGAAAATCTGACATTGACAGATTTTAATTTAGTGCCAGAGGCCTACTGCTAAACTTGTTAATATCGACAAATTCTTCTTTAGTTAATTCGTGACGATCTAAATTCCATGATAAAGTTTTCATTAAATCAAACCAATGTGTTTCAGCTGCAGATACTGTAACAAATAACGTTGGAAGTCCAAACTGTCTTATAGCCGCAAAACAACGTTTTTTCTCTTTTTCCCAATGAGGGGGAGGTATGCCGGGGGGGGGACTCATGTCAAAGGTGTGCCTTGGGGGGGACTCATGTCAAAGTTGTACCTTGGGGGGGACTCATGTCAAAGTTGGGCCTTGGGGGGACTCATGTCAAAGTTGGGCCTTGGAGGGACTCATGTCAAAGTTGTACCTTGGGGGGGACTCATGTCAAAGTTGGGCCTGGGGGGACTCATGTCAAAGTTGTGTCTTGGGGGGACTTCATTCAATAAATCCCCATTCAATAAACCGACTGAAATAGGCCCTTAGCACTATTAAGAGTGACGTATAAAAATTAGACAACGCTGGGCCTTGGGGAGCCTCATGTCAAAGTTGTACCTTGGGGGGGACTCATGTCAAAGTTGGGCCTGGGGGGGGGTACTCATGTCAAAGTTGGGCCTTGGGGGGGACTTCATTCAATAAATCCCCATTCAATAAATCGACTGAAATAGGCCCTTAGCACTATTAAGAGTGTCGTATAAAAATTCGACAACGCTGGGCCTTGGGGGGACTCATGTCAAAGTTGTACCTTGGGGGGGGACTCATGCCAAAGTTGGGCCTGGGGGGGGACTCATGTCAAAGTTGGGCCTTGGGAGGACTTCATTCAATAAATCCCCATTCAATAAACCGACTGAAATAGGCCCTTAGCACTAATTAAGAGTGTATTATAAAAATTCGACAACTGTACCGACTGAAATAGGCCTCTAGCACTAATAATAATAATAATAATAATAATAAGCAATTAAAGATTAAAAAATATACGAAGTTTTATATTGCATAATGTTTTATCAATTAAAAAATAAAAATTTGCCTTATAAGGTAAGATACAAAATTTAAGTATAAAAACATTTGATATAATTGACTTGTGCATTATAATACACACACACACACATATATATATATATATCACTATGTTTAGAAATATAAATAAAACTTTTTTTTCTTTTTTTTCAGTCTTTGAATAGGTATTAATTTATTTCAAACATAAATGACCTAGATCTCAAATAAAATTGCCTTTATCTGCTTCATTAGATTCGGCACCTAAAATGTAACCATTGAATTAAGTACTATCTTCATTTTCTTTCCCTTGGAATCTTTACTGTGAATTTCATTTGTTTATATTGATTGTAATGTGCGAATTTCTGGCAGTCTACTGTATATGCAGACTCCCAAAATCTTTCCTTCTTTTTTATTTTTTATTTTAATTGGATCTTTCTGATTTGTAATTTCTTCTATAAGCGTAAGAAGAAAGTATTAGATTCGTTTTTATTTAATGTTAAATCTGGAATAATGTTTATTCATATTATTTAACTTCTAGTATCTAACATCTACATTATTTAACAAACTACTAATTTTACTAAATTTTACATTTACTGTAAGTTTAAAGTTTTCAACTTCAGTTAGAGACAAATTTTAAACGATATTAATTTTTTTTTTTTTTTTTCTCTCCACCTTTTATATTTATTTTTATTTATTTATTTTTTATTAATTATTTTATTTATTTTTCAAAAAAAAAGAGTTTTTTGGTGCGTTCATTTCTTGTATTAGCCTGCAGTATGCTTATTCTTAATAATATTACACCGAATTATAATTTATTAAATTGCAGAAATGTAAGGCAGAAATGACTCTGGCGTTAACTATAAACAATTTCATTTTAATTATAGTATTACTTATATTTTTTAATAAAAAAAAAAGAAGAAGAAGTTATATAATTATAAATGATTTTACACGGAAAATCATTAAAGCAGAGAAAAATAAGTGATTTTAAATCATAATATTACATTGTATTATTCATATAATATGTAGTAGCATTATTTAAATGCAAGTTTTAGCCCCTACATATAGAAAATTCAATTACACTTATAAATGTAACATTTAAATTTTATTTCCAGCATGGAGAAGTATTTATTTCATTTCAAAAGAAATCTTGTGAACTTGTTTAAAAGCAAAGGAGTAAAAGTTATCTTTCAACTGCAGGATTAATGTCAAAACATACATGAGTATTATTAAAGATACAACCCCAAGGATCTGGTTGGGAATCAAATGCTCAGGGATAGAGATAAACTTATAATCTAACGGCTGCATTTTCTTTTGCGTTAATCCTTTTTAACACTTTCCAAAATGCCTAAGAGGAATTTTAAAATCAATTAGTCTATCTGTATGTTTTTCAGTCCTTCTGTCTGTTATGCGATAACGTAGGCAAAAAAAAATTAATAGTTATTCGATACAACAATTGCGTACAGTTGGAAAGTGTTACTAATCAATGCGTACTGCATGATTTTTCTTTCTTTCTTTTATTTATTTATTTATTTATTTTTAGAAACGATACAACACTGACTAAATAAGATACGCGAGGATTAAAATATAATACATAAATGATATTTAAGCATGCGGACTCAGTTTAGTGTTCTAAAGGGGAAAAAGATGAGATCATTTTATAGAAAAGGCCATTTTTAAAAGTTGCATCTTTATATTCTTTGCAAGCGTCATTTTAAACTTGGCAATACTCTAAAAATATAAACAAAATATGAACTTTTCTCATACATTGGCTAAGAAACGGAGTAATAAAAGGTATAATAAAAATAGGTACTGAGTTAAAGGAAAAAAAAATTGCCAAAATGAATAAATTAAAAATCATCACCGACATGGCGGCAGAAATTTTAAAAGTCGCTACAGGGGGTCCGATAAAGAAGCTGTCTTATCTGATATAGTATGATAACTGGGACTTCAAACATGAATTTCATTTTGAAACTTTTCTTTGAATAATTTGGTTTATTTATCCATTAGTGTTTCATCTAAAAAAAAAAAAAAACTATTAATAATTTGGCTTCTGATGAATTAAAATTTAAAGCGGCCGGTGAAATTGCTATTAGACATATCAGTTCAAAATTTAAAGGTAAATAAAAAATAAATAAATAAATTGCGAAAATTTCGCACAGGTTTGCCAGTGAATAAATAACGTTTGAGGAGCTGTAGAACTTAAAATATTACACATTCTATAACAACTGTCTAGATATTTTGAATTGTATGGACAATTTTTAATTTTCATCGCCTGTTTTGCTCTTAAACCCCGCAAAATGAGCTTTAATTTCTTCTGTGATAAAATAATATACCCAAAAGACAAGAGACACGAAAGCACCCCAGAAAAGATTACAGTATTTAGCAGTAATAATCAAGTTCGACGTGAAGCAAAAATTTTAAACAAAAGTTTTAAACAATGCACTTACTTTTTAGGCTGACAACCAGTTATCCATGGAAGATAGTATTTTACCACAAAATCACAAAACCATGAGATGATAGAAGTACTAAACACTTTTAATGGTTAAAAAAGTAACATTTTGTTTGACCGACATCACTTACGCTTTCCGAACAACAAATAAATCTAATATGAATTCTCCCCGCTTATGAAACATAACTTGAACTTGAAATCCTTCCCAAACCGGACAGCAGCGCCTAGCTTTGAAAACGTCACTGATGACGTCTGATTGCCGCTAAAATTATAAATACTAGCTAGATCACACGCTTCACGGGTCATTCGCCGTATAATGAATTTTCAAAAAAACTGAATTATTATCATTTTATATCATCGCTTGTAAATAAAAACTGGAAAAGGTGTTGGAGACACAATATCGCGAGGACAAAATAGCGTCTACGTAAATAAATAGGAAGCAAAAAAGAGTTGGTAATTATTAGTAATGTTGTATAAAATTTCATGGCAACACATACCTTAGTCACAGCACTGACATACTGACACGCTTACAACAAAAAATTTTATAAATTTTACTTAAAATAGTTTACAGACTGTGTTTATTAACTTTTGTCAAGGTTAGTCATAATGAATTCAATCGTGCTTATTAATTTAAAAAATTTTAATTAAAGTTTGTGAATAGTGTTCAGCTTTGATGCACACAATTTTTAAAAGGTATTTTGAATAGTAAAAAGCAAAAGATAAAATAACTTAGAAATAAACATATATAAAATAATGAAATTCAACTCTATAATTTTTTTTTTTTTTTTTAAATTAATTAATTTATATTTATAAGGCACTGAGGCCTCGGCCAGAGATCACACGTGACACAAAATAAAATTTTTAAATGGAACATACAATTTTTTGACGCGAGATTTTGTCCCCCGATATTATGTCCGGATCCCCTGAAAAAGACTCCATTATAATCGCTCTAAACCTCTCTTCAGAAAACGGTCGTTAAACATGAATTTAATTTTTAAGTCTTTCGTGAATGATATTGGTTTGATTATCATTAGCATTTCATCTCACAATATTAATTTGTTTCTAATATTAATTTGGCTTCTGAGGAATTAAAATTCGGTGGGAAATTTGGCTTAAGGTTTACGAGTTTACAATTTTAAAGGTAAATAAGAAAAGAAATAAATTGCGAAAGTTTGCTATTATTTTATATATTTTTATTTTTCGCGTGAAAGCATATTTCATTTTATGCTAAAAAAAATAATAATAGTAATAATAATAATAATAATAATAATAATAAATAAATAAATAAATAAATGACTGGTAAGTTTTTTTGGCAACAATTATAAAATTAAATGTCCAAATTTGAAGTTATTGCCAGGTTATTATATTTTCATATTTTAATTAATATTAAAAAATCTAATCAAAACTTCCTTACAAATAAGATACTAAATGGAAGGGGCTTTTTTCTGAATCCGTCGGACTAAACAGCTTATCGATCAGACCATTAGATTTTTTAAAATTAACTACAGTATGGAAATTAGGTCACAACTTGCTATATAGATGAGTACGAACTGGAATCGTCATTACACTTGAAAACTATATATATAAAATAAATTAATCTGGTGAGTCACTCACACGACTTTAACTTACCCTGAAATTTAATATTAAAAATACAGATTGGAGATTAAGGAGTAAGATAACGAATACTGTTTTGTAAAATTATGTTATAACAATTCAAATAAGGTTTCGAAACAGGTTTATTTCACAAATAATTCCGTGTGAACAGGACTACCACTTCCTCAACCCCCCGTCTCATTACAGTACCTACATTTATATAGAAATCAAGCCTGTTCTATTCGTATCTAGAATTAAATTCAAAAGTTCATTTAAAATTATCCAGACAACTCTCACACGCAACGTTCCTTGAAACTAATAATCAAACTTTACTGATAACACACTTATTAACTTCAAAATACGACAGTTAAATCGCTTGAAGGTATTTGTTTTTAATTTACTCCAAGAGACACAGACAAAGATCAGACATTAAAAATGTGACTACGGTATTCACGAAGCCTCAAATCAGTGCAGTCTAGAGACGTTAAATTCTGTTTACCTGCAATTTCCCCCATGTATATAAATTATCTTGGGTGTCCCTGTACACGAACCATTTGCTTGATCTCAACGAAAAGCTTAGTATAACAACCGTATATGATACACATTTAAAATACCAAGTTTGGACTTTCTGCTATTATTCATTCTTGAGTTATGCTGATAACAGACAGACACACACACGGACCAACCGCTAAAAACATGATTTTCAGATTCAGGGGACCTCAAAACGTGTAAATATAACAAAATTTCACTTTCGAAAACTGGACCCAAACACAATACTTTCTCTTCCTTATGGGTAAGAGAAAATAAAAAGAGTGTTTTGATTTAAATATTGGTAGCCTTGTATATCTTCTGAAGGTTGTGTACAGATACACACTGCATGGTGCACATAAATATAATCCTGTATTAATTACACACGGCACAACCTGAAATACACTTTCATCAATTTAAAGCATTGCCGCAAAATAATCTACTTCTTTTGTGTAGCCCTACAAACGAGCAGTGATAGATTTCAATATCATATTCTACAGGAAACATGTTTTTATGTATATAAAAAAATATATATTAGCTTTATTTTGTTTAGTGCCGTCTACAGATGTTAAGCTCTACTTACCTGCAATTTCTCCCATAGACGTAATGTATTTGAATTCTTTTGGGTGCCACGAACCATTTGCTTCATGTCAACGAAAAGTTTAGTGTAGCATTCCTATATGACACATATTTAGAATACCAAGTTAGGAGTTACTGCTATAATTTATTTTTCAGATATGCTGATAACAGGCAGACACACACACACGCACGCACAGACCAACTGCTAAAACACGGTTTTTGGATTTAGGGAACCTCAAAACGTGTAAATATAACAAAAACTCAATTTCAAAAATTTAACCCACAAACAATACTTTCTCTACATTATGGGTAAGAGAAAGAAAGAGAAAAACACTCCTTTCAAAAGAATAAAATAAATAAAAAGTAAATAAATTTCAATTAAACATAAATTTTAATAAGTTTAGTTCTTTCTACCATTTTTTCATTTTTACCCCGATAAATACAATAAAAAAAAATTTAAAAAATGCATTAAAAAAAGATTTCCCTTTCAGAGGAATAAATCAAATAAATGAAAAATAAATGGTGTAACAGCTGTTCCTAAAACACGCAGACTATTGAAATGAAAGAATAAAAATCAATGGGTTAAATAATAAGAATAATTTATTAAAAAAAAAAAAAAAAAAAATCTGAAGGAAGTGGACTTCTGCAGGCCCCAAGCTACCCCTGTTCCAAGTTTTGTAGCTCAGCGATCACTAGTCTAAGCTCTAGAGCACAGACACACACACGAACAGACAATTCTTTTGATTTAAACAGATGAATTTGTTCAATTTCTTATTCACATTGAATAATGAAATTAAACTTCGTAGATAACAACAACAAAATTCTAATAAGCAGAATGGTAACCATTAAAAAGTCCAATTTTCACTTTTAATAAAATAGTAAAATAGTATTTAAAAATATGTATAAACAGTATATTTAAATAAATAAATAAATAAATATATATATATATATATATATATATAATTTATGTATCGCTATGAACATTATACCAAAGTTCTACTTTATAAGCTTCTTAAAGTTATTCAAAATTAAAGATTTTCATAACGTGTCGAAGTAGGACATTGTTTCATCTAAATTTGAGAGTTCGATCCTAGGTCACGTTTGTCAATCCAGTCATTTAAAGCATTTTGGGGTTTTCTCGATTATTACGATTAAAGCGATTACATACGCCATTACATACGATTACATACGGGCGATGATCCCTTAGCCTTTTTTTTTTGTTTTGTTTTTGTATTGAAACATGTACTTATGCTCATATACACAAGAAGAAGCACCTATATTATTGGAAATCGCAAATTATAGAAATAAGCATAAAAATGATGATTTTTACTATCGTCTATATTCAATAGAAGAAAGTATTGGATTCGTAAAAATTTTCGATCTCGGGTTTTTTGATGGATTTACACGTTTTGAGAGTTGTTGAACACGATTTGACCATTTTTAGAAAATGTCTGTCTGTCTGTGTGTGTGTGTGTGCGTGACAAAATTTTGTGGCAACTGTATCTCAGGAACTACTGCACAGAATTTCATACAAATAAGTATGTAGTTGTACCTTGACCTAAATTAGCGTCTTTTAAATTTTGGTAAAAAATGTCTTACAGGTTGCGTTGTCATCCCGTTTTTTCTAAATTTTAAACATGGTGGTATAGAGCAAAATTTTGTATAAATGTGCGTAAAGAAAATTTTTTTTTAATAATCATTATTAAATTTACATGAATTATTTGTAATAGAGATAGTCAACTTGGAAAAAAAAATGTATATGTAGGAGCATCGCCTTCCCCCCTGGGGGGAAGCCCCCCCTCGAGATGGTATTCTTTTAACAACAAATCATATTGAATCTATTATTATTAGTATTATTATTATTATTATTATATATTTTTTAGAGGAACTAAAATTCTGTGCATTCGATAACTCATAACTTTTTTAATTTACACAATATTTATGGGGGGTTTTCATATAAGTACTTCAATATATTTGGCTATTAAATTATGTAAATGGAAATAAATATATTTTATAAAGCTAGCGCATCTGTAGTTAAAAAATATTTAGAAAAGATACTCATATTTCGTAAGATGTTTAATATTTTTACATTCTGATTGCAGTATGTAATATTCAATGTAGTATGTCAGGTTTCCTGAAAATGGCTTTGCACTGAGTCTAATACACAATGTGTCATAATTAAAGAAGTGGAAATTCTTTTTGCAATTTTTTAAAGAAACCGTTATAACTCCCAGAATATATGTGGTAGCCTCATAAAAGGTTATACGGATAATAATAAGAAAAATCCTAATAACCACATGCTATTTTTTTCCCTTAAACGTATGATGGAATTTCTTGGAGTCCCCCTCAGTGTAAATGCCTAGGGCACATGCCCCTAATGCACTGCCTTAAATCAGGCACTGATGATATATATCATGTTTTTTACACTACCGAAGTTTTAAGATAAATCCTAAAAGGTATTTGACAAAACGTCTAAATTCAAAAGTGACTAAATGCTTATTGGTAGATAGTATATTTCTGTGTAAATTTCTAAATAAAAAAATTAACAATTAAGCAAGGAAGTTAGTCTGACTTTAATCTACCGGATTTTCAGATATTTATGTACATATATGTAAAATTCTCCCCCTTAGATTGAAAACGAAATTCAGCAAGACAAAAATATGTGAAATTTCCTTGTCTCTCCACTGAAGATCGCTGTTGGTAAGGACGAATCAGAAACGGTATGCAGTTGTACTTATCTGGGATAAGTAATTACGATCAATGGGAACATTATGGAAGAAATTAACAACCGAGTTAAACTTAACCCTTTAGTAGTCGTTTCGTTATAGTCAGCGCCACCTATACAGATTGAGCACTTTTTTATTCAACTGTCACCAATAATTTTAAGAAGTGATATATGATATATGTAATCATCGTTTCTTCGATTCTATTCGCCTTTTATATATATCAAATGCCACTTCTAAAAATTTTTGGTGGCTATTGAATAAAAAAATCTGGCAACACTGATGGGATGGGCGGCAAATCGACCAACTAGGGACTACTAACGGGTTAAATGAAGGACATTCGGGTGAAATAGTGCTATATTCAAAAGTGTCATCCCAAGTTGTTTGAAAAAGAAAAGGTTCTGATCACTGTATTTTGTCTGTATTAATTCGTGCTTCAAAAACTCGGACACTAATGCGCAGTTCTATACAAAAGCTTCAAATAACCCAGAGAAGCTAGACAGATGCATGTTAGGATTCAACCAAAGAGACAGAAAGAGAAGTACTTGAATTAGGGAGGAAACCAAAGTTACTCCTGTCATTTGTAGAGTTAAGAATTTAAAATGGAGCTGGGCTGAGCACCTTGACAAAAGAAATGTTAATGTATGGACCATCCAAATCCTATTTCCCTTACAGCCACTGATATAATTTAGACATGTAAATGACATCCAATGATTCATAAAAGGTACAAAATATCTTAAGAATGTCCTTTAAAAGTCCTGGATATCCAGTACTAATATGTCCAGCTATCTATTAGATGTTTAACCCTCGCTTTCACAAGATGGGGTCATTTTGACCCCATTTTGAAGTTGAAATTCAGTTAAGCCCACGTCATTCAAAAAGTGCGCTGATTCGCCAAAGATAACAAACGTAACCAGTGGAATGTTGCAACTTCTAAACGATACAAAAAGGCGCGGTGCTGGTGCTTTTCGCCAAACGTGCCGAGCGGCACCTGAAAGCAATTTTCCTGCAGTAACGTCTTGATCTTGGGAAAGCGAGGGTTAAATGTAGACGAAATTTAGAGGTGCCTTTTTCGATGTCTAATAGGCGTAATATGGTAGATCAAAACAAGATTTAGATATTTCCAATATCTAATAGATGTAACAAGTCCAATTATTGGATATTTGGAGATTTATTGGATATGTAGCAGACATCTAATGGATGTAAAAATGAATGACATTTGTCGTACTAATGGATATCTGTAGGATATTTAGAGAAGTTTAACGGATCATTTTTTAACATTTTTACATGTTGATTATAGATGTCTTATGGATTTAAGTGGCTGTGTGGGTTTGGAGTGGACACCCAGAGGTAAGAAAAGACCGAGAAAGAGACTACAATGTCGTTTGAGACACAAAATTGTGAAATTTGAAAGAATAGAAGGGAGAAGAAACGCAAAAAACAAGGCAAACTGGAATCACCTAAGAAAGACCTTCATACTGCAGTGGGCTGGTAAAGAGTAAAATTAATGATGATGATATAATTCTTCTAAAATATTCACGACTACCTCTCTTACTCAATATTATTTAACTTTGATTAGTTTTGAAAATCAAAAGTTTAAGTATCGGAGTAAGTACCTGTTATTAAGTCTTTGATTATACTTCCTTCATCATTATCAATATTTACAGCAGAAGATAATAGCTTCCCGAGATTACTAGAATATCCAGGGACATGTAATATGCATTAAAATGGATTTTTTTTTTTTTTATTAAAATAGAAGAATAGCCTAATAATTACAATTTCATAATTATTATTATATCAAGAAAGTTTATTTAAAGTACCGAATTTGCCAAAATTGTTGCAAAATGCTTTTATTTCATGAAATTGTAATTTGAATTTCTGTATTTTAATAAACAAAGTGTTTTATAGCTCTATGAACGGCACTTGTGAAATTTGTTTTAGAAAACAATGGCACTGAATTTGAAACAGCTTAATACATTTTATTTTCAACTTATTTCTTTCTTTGTAATATCATTCGTACAACCATACAGTCAATAAAGAGATTAAATATGAGAGTACTTCATAATCAATCCCTCATATAGTTCATGAGCACAGACCATTTGGATCATGACCCTGTTTTATCAATGTTCATGGAAGTGAAGTCTGTTTTAGCTTCATTATTAAAATTAGGATTATCAAAAATTAATAAAATTGCCTCTTTTTCTCTGAATTTCTCACAACATTCTTCTAAAATTTTTGCAGCTACCCATTTTTTATTGTCCTTACATTCGAGAATTAGTTCTTTTACAACTTGCGTAATTTCCTTTGACTTCGACTGTACCAATGGTTTTTCATATACCGGCGCCTTTGCATATGCGTATGAGTTAATAATCTGCTCCAATGATTCTCCCAGAATACTTCCTTCATCATAAATATATATAGCAAAAGAAAGAACTTCCTTCAAGATATTGGGATCAGTTTTGCAAATAATAAAAGCCATTTCTATTGCCCTTCTACCAGCTAAAAGTAGAAGCGGAAGCTTGTCCTTTGTGTAAGACTGTTTAACATTATTTAAAATTCTTTTAACTTCATCAATGTTACTATTTGCAATCGAAAACATCAGCCTGTTCTTGTCATTATAAAGCCTAATTTCCTGTAGTAATTCTTTTCCATCTTGAAAATTATTTTTTTTCACCATATCATGCAGACGAGGCAACGATTCTTCATAGTCGAAAATAACTTCAGCACATTTAACCGACTTTATCAACTTGCTCTTGGCATAATAAAATTCAACTTTCTGTAGTAGTGTTTTTACGTTTTGGTTATTTTCACATTTTGGTTTCAGTATATCAAGAAGATAAGCCAAAGTATCAACATGACCATACTCAGACATTAAATTTAAAACAGTGATTCCATCTTCATTAGTAGCAAAAATGAATTTCTTAAATTCCTCGATGTTTAATTCAATAGATACTTTTAAGAAAAATTGCATAACATCTGTAAAATTGCATTTATAAGCAATATCTAAAATGATACCTCGGTTTTTATCATTGCAAAACAACTGTTTCAGTGTTTGGTTATCATCATTAAAACCTTTAGCAATGTTGAATAACATTTCGACATAATGAAGTACTCCACTTCCTATAGCGCATCCTAAAGGCCATTCTTCATTTTCATTGAAAATCATTTCCTTAAGCGTGTCATCGTCGAATTTTTGTGCAGTGCTTAAAATAATTTCAGGAATAATATTTCTGATACCATGCGTGCGACTAAAAGAACAGCATAAGGCATTTTTACCGTCATCATCACAATGTAGTAGTAATTGTCTTAATTCATCCTGATTAAATTCTTTAAGTATAAAATTTGCATATTGATCATTTCGAAATTCTATTGCGCCAATTAAAATGTTGTATTTTGCCTTCTTGTTAATAATAAGATCTAGCTTGTTTTCTACTCTATTTAACAATTCCTTTAATATTTCAATACTGTTTGTTACCTCATTAAATGCAGTAAATTCGGAAGTAGACAAATCAAGAAATTCTTGCAATGTTTCTTCTGATATTTCTTCTGCAGCATCTAGTAACATTTTAACTATTTCAGCATCATTGGCGGAAAATGCTTCTTTTAGTGTACTAGTTACATATTCATTCTCAAAACTATCAGCTATAGTACGAAAACTATGAAAAAGAAATTTCTTCATAATTTCTCCATGTCCTTTAAAGCTGTTTAACAAGAAACGAATTGTAGTTTTATTTCCCTCCCTAATCGCAACTTGTAAAATTGATGGTTTATCGCAAAGTAAGAGATTTTCTTCTTCTTCTTTAAATAACTTTATAAAATTTATCCTATACTGTTCAAGAAGTTCTGGAAATGAGTCCGTTACTGAAATTTTTTGTAGTTTCAAATCAATGAAAGTTCGAACCAGTTGATAATCTGGCTTCAAAAATATTACCTGGAGTAAATAATTTAATTTATTTAAATTTGGTAGTCCATTTAAAACGTTTTTTATCCAATGAATAAATTCTTTAGCAGCAAAAAAATCTCTAAAAGTTGCATGAATAAATTCTGTATTGGTACCATGAGATACAATAATGCCAGCCGATAAGACTAAATTCGTAAATTTTTTCAAAGCTTTTTGTGGTTCTGATTTTAATATCACTGATTTAGCAAAATCTTTACAAAACTGATTAAAAATAAATTTTTTTTCTTCTTGCTGTACACTTTCCGTAATACCCATCTTCTTAAAATAAACAGAATATTTTCTGTCAAGAAATTTTTTGTATGTCTCTATTATATCAGTACCCAGGTAGTCAAAATTTGGAGATTGGTTATTATTACATTCTATCCAATCTTTGAAATGTCTTATAGAACCCTCGAGCAACAAATATAACTGTAATGGTGTTCCAATAAATCTATATACATTACCTTTGAAAACGAATGACATTTTCTCCAAAAATTTATCTGCATATGTACGAATAATCTCATTTTCCTTATTTTCACCAAAAAGCTTTTTTAACATTTCCTCACATAAAATCAAACTCGAACGATCTTGCAGATAATTTTTTATGTATGCTACTTTATCGTCTTTGTCCATCGGATTAAACACAACAGCAAACGTAGATAATTCCCTTTCTAAAACATTCTTATAATGCAGACGAGTAGTTATCCATATTTTTGCAGACGTGTCATTTTTTAAAAATTGCAACAACAATAATATATTGTCCCTATCCTCCTCATGTAAGACTTCATCAAATCCATCAAAAGCTAAAAGTAATGGTTTGGAATTATTTTCCTTTCGTTTGTGCAAAGCAATGCCAAGTAAGTTTTTCCCAAGATTACAATTCAATTTAGAATCAGTTTTCGACAAAATCTCAACTACACTAGTGATTTTTATTGAATCATTTCTTGATGATATATTGCTTATAGCCTTTACATGATCTTTTAGACTTACTTTAATAACCCAGTGCGTTTCAGTAAATGACACTGATGGATGCTTTAATTCAGATAATTTTGTTAAAGTAGTAGTTTTCCCCATACCTGGATCGTCTGCAAATATAACTACTTTTCTATCTTTAATAATTTTAATTAAATCAACCTCTTTAATTAAATTATCTTCTTCAGTTCCATCTATTATTGAATAATCTTCAGCAATTGAATTATCTTCTTCAGTTCCATCTATTATTGAATAATCTTTAGAAATTGAATTATCTTCTTCAGTTTCATCTATTATCGAATAAAATTCGTCAGCTGAATTATCTTTCTCAGTGCTGTCTGTCATTGAACAAGCTTCATTAATTGAATTGTCTTCTTCAGTGCTATGTGTTAATGAATACTTTTCATCAAATATCAATTCATGGTCAATATAACTGAATAAATTACGTATTGATCCTTGAGAGTTACACCAAATAAAATTATTTCCATGGAACTCGAGCAAATGCACATTTTGATTCTTCTTACAGATTTCTTGAAATGCTTCCCGTGCATCGGTGTCTTTAATAAAATACATGATTTTTCTTTCTTTAAAATTATTCTCAAATTTTTCTTTTTCCGATATATTTCCAACTGTTAATAAATCAATTAGTTTTTGACGATTCTTTTCTTTTTCGGATACGTTTCCAAATCCTAATGAATCAGTTAATTCTTTACGTTTACTCGCAGAATAAATAACAAATGTTTCAGAAAGGTTCTCTTCCATAAACAGTGTTTTGATATCTCTTGTAATTACAACTTTTTTGAATTTCCTTTTTATATAAAATCCAGGACTATAAATTTGTTGCAAGATGAATTTTAACCCTTTCCCTTTTCCTTTTATATTAATCCAAAATACTTTTTTATTCGGATACTTATGACAAATTTCTTTAAACTTCTCGTCCTTGAACTTATCATCGGCTAAACCTTTTTTACCTTTTACGCAATCATCAGCTTCTCCCTTTTTATTTTCACGACCGTTATCTACCTCATTTTTAAACGATTGTTTATTTTCAGCGCCCATTCCTAAATGTTCATTTAGTTTGTTTAATTTTTCGTTATCATTTGATCCGCTTATTCCCTGAAAAAAATATATATCACCAGAATTTTTATCTGTAAGTAATACGTATTCCAAACTATCATTTTCAGTTGATTTATTTTCTGCATCTGTTTCGAATGATTTATGCTTTAAAGCGTCTGGATTTATTTCTTCAAAAAGTGTAGCATATGCACCTTCTAAGCTACTCGTTCCCAACGGCCTACTTCCAACTTCAATCTCGTTATTAGCAAGAATTTCAATCATAGTATCTGCTATGGTACCATTACTGGAAATTTCATTTTCAGATACATATTTGACATAAGTATCCCAGTCTTCAAAACCAGTTAAATTACCTAAACACGTTTTTACTTTTTGCCCTTGAAAAATAATTAAGTCTTTTTTTAAGGGATTCACAACTGGTTCAAAATCATTTAAATTTATATTAACAGAATGATATTCTACAAAACTTTGTAACTTTTCCTTTTGTAATTCATTTTTTGATTTCCTATTACTTTTCGAATTTTTCCTTGATGTGTCGGTTGATTGGTTTTCGCGTGATTCGCAATCTTTCCTTGATGGGAATTTTTTAGCTAAAATGTTAGATTCACCTCGTTTAATAATAAGAATTATTTTTTTGTCCGGATTGTTTATGACATTACTAAAAAAAATACGTTGAAAAATTTCTTCCGAATTTTGTTCATTAACAGTGTTACTACATTCGACGATTAATAAATTAAGAATTTCTGATCTGAAAGCATTCTCTACTCGTTCTAGGTACTCTATTAAATTATTCACTTCTATGTAAATTCTAAGATTACTTGCCCGGTGATTTTCGTCATTTAAGTAATGCAATATCTTGACAGAAGTCAACTGAGGAATATCAGAGTCAACAATCAATATGTTTTTTTGTTTGTTTGAGTGTTGCTCCTCTGATTTTTCTTTCCCATTTTTGTAATCTAAAAAATCATTTAACATTTCTGCCAAATCTCCTGTAGTTCGAAAACAGCCATGTTTCATAATTTTATCTTCATATATTGAACTCAATGCAGAAATAATTATTGCTTCCTGTTGTTCTTGAACAAACTCGTTGATTTTATCCCCAGATAACCATATTGGTTTACGAGAAGACTTTAAATACATTCCGAGTTCCTTTTCTATACGGTCTTTCAGTTTTGGATACATTTTAAGTATTGCATTTCCAATTCTAGTTTTCCGTAAAAAACTATGTATATCAGCCTCCAGTTCAGTTTCTAAGTCTTTTAGATTGGGCTTATTGGCTAAAAACACGAAACATTCTTTAAAGCTATTTATGTCGACTTCCTCAACTGCTTTCCACTCGCACGGCAGACTTGTTTTTTCTCTTTCAATTTCTCCAAAATTTGGTGCCACTCTTATTACTACTTTTTTTAAAATTTCTTTTAATTCATCATCGCTTTTATCTCTTTCAGATTCACTTAAATCACGCATAGCTTCGTATATAGCATCTCTCAATTCCTTTTTTGATCCCGAGTTTTCATTGTTTAGAAAATCTTCCTTAAAAGTAGCTTCACAATATTCTTTTTCTTTTGTTTTATGCTTTTCAAGGACCTCTTTTTCTAATGCAACCTGAAATATATTTACAGCTGTTTGTTTTACTCCCAAATATTTTTTTTTATAACCTTTCCAGACTACATGTGACGCTAATTCTGTAGCTATTCTATGAAGATCTGAACTTTTCTTAAATATTTTGCGAAGATCCTCATTTACGTCTTTTAGTCGGTAATAACAGTTTGATTCTTGTGCTCTTGATGTTGATTTCTCACATAAAATATCAGATAGAATAATATCATCTTCGCTAACATTCGGGGTAGCCTGTAAAATTAAACTTTTGTCGTCAAGACCAATATTAGTGTATATTACAACATATTTAATTTTTCCATCTTTGAGTTCTGGAGAGAGCTTTGTTGCACTTTCTAGCATTTCTCTAATTCTGAGAAATGATCTAAAAGATTTTTGCAAATTAAAGTACTTGTATAAACTGTATTTGCATCTCCAGCTTCTACACTCTTCAGCAATCAAATGATCATCTTTTACTGTTTGAACTTCATTGCTTTCTTTTTTTTTTACCTGTATGTGCTTGGCTTGAATAAAAACTAAATTCTTAATACCGCATTCGTCTCTATAACTGAAAACAACATCGTCGAATCTTGCGTCCTTCATCTCAACTTCTCTGCCAACAGAGAATTCCCTAATTTTTAAGGTATTCTTTTTATAAAGTTCATATCCTTTCTTTGCGAGTAACGTAAATAGCAATTTTTCATACATTCTTCCCTCTTCTGATCCTTTGTCTTTTGAATCTTCACTTCCAGTACTTTCAGTAGTACTCCCAGTACTTTCAATGCTTTCAGTTTTGAATGGTGAAACAGATTCTAATCTTCTATCGTCTGCTTCTGAAGTGCTTCCAGTTGCGAGTGATGAAACAGACATTTCGGTATGTGGATGTGTAGAAATACTAGAACTATTATATATTTGTTGCTGTTCACCTCGCATTCACAGTGATGATGCACAATGTGTATGCCAACTGTAATAGGATGCACTACATACCGAAAATCTCACAAAACATTTAATTCAAATAAAGGATGTCATCAAAATGTGCTTCGTACACTTGCAGAAAGAACAATCATATGTTCGTTCTTTAACAATCTTGTTTTATATATAAATGCTAATAAAAGTACAAATTCGTCCTGATATTTTCTCCAGTATCTAAACAGTTCTTCATCTCGAGGAATATTTCTCCACATGAAACCGAGATGTGTCCACCTTTTCCAGCTTTGTACTCAGTTTCCTCCATGCTGTCTTTAACCCTAAAACAAAAATATATTTAAAAATTCATTAAAAAATCTAACATTGATATACATGTAAATTATGATAGCAACAAAACTATTTAAAATTCGATAATTATATAATGTTTCATACATTAAATTAGTGCGAAATACAAAAAAATTATAGAATTTTCAGCAAAAGTGTTATTTTCTTTTTAACAAAATTTCTGTACACTGATTTAATAAACAATAACTGGCTCATTCTTAAAATTTAACCAATTCAATCGCAACTGCCAGAGTGTCAATTACTCTTAAAAACCTATACTGGTATCATAATTATTTGTAGTGGACCACCTAGAATAAAGTGGGTTCATGCACCTTGTTATATTATCAGACTAGCAGGCTGAAAAGTTATGTGTAATCTCGTTTTGCCTCTTCACCTTCCTTGGGGGCCGAATTTCTGGAATTCCAGAAATTAGGTTTTAAGTATTTACGTTTGCTATATTTTAAAGCAAAAATGTTACGCATTTCTATTCCTTTTTTTCTTTTTTCTTTTTTTTTTTTTTTTTTTTTTTTTTTGGAGATACGAAGAGTTTTTTATTATGCGAAATCACGCTTTGTCTCTTCTCCCATCACCTTTGAAGTCGAATCTCTAAAATTCCAGAAATTGGTCTTTAAGTATTTGTGTTAGGTATGTTTTAAAGCAAAAAATTTACGGATATCTGATTTTTCTTTCTTTCTTTTTTTTTTTTTTTTTTTTTTTGTGAGATATGAAGAGTTTTGTGAAATCAAATTGTAACCCCTCCCGCCTTGGACTACGAATTTCATAAAGTGGCTTCTTAGTGGGTGACTACCCGTCGCAGAAGGAATGTTTTCACCAAGTTTCATGCTTTTGGGGCCAAGGGTTTGAGCTGGGTGTTGAGGAATCACTCACTGCGGGCAAACGATTTCATATATATATATATAAATATATATATATATATGTGTGTGTGTGTATAGATGTCGTTGTAGGTTCAGCTCATGGAAAAAGAATATGAAGAATTTAATTTTTTATTATCTACACACTTGTATAAGACAAATTCGTATTAAAAAAAAAAAGAAAACACGAATGTAAATTCTCCAATCACTCATTAATCATAAAATATTTAGCAATATTACCAGCTATATGTGGGGAAATGTCTCCTGTTATGGGCACCCCACCAACCCGCCGGTTATGGACAAGTCATGTGAGTGACACACCAGTTTATTTACTTTCTTTTACCCATATCTATGGTAGAGAAAGTACTTTTTAGGGTCAAATTTTCGAACGGGAGTATTTGTTATATTTACAAGTTTTAAGATCCTTTGAATCCAAAAATCATTTTTTTAGCGGTTGGTCTGTGTGTGTGTTATCAGCATATCTCAAGAACAAATAGCAGCAGGAGCAGCAAACTCCGTATGCTAAATCTGTATCATATAGGAATGTTACACTAAGGGCCGTATTCACCAACATCTTGACACTCGGATTAAACCTTGTATCAGCGGTAATCGCTCGATCATACCAAAATCGGTATTCTCCACCGAAAATCCGCAGTTTACAGGCTACTTTAACACTTCGTTTTTGATCCTCGAATATCGGAGGATTAACAGAGTTAATTATCGGATCTTTTCGTAAAACATGTGCACTCCGCAGCTCAGCTTCGTAAACAAATAACAAACGTGGCTGACGTTGACGATCTATTCTCACTAGATGATATTGAAAGCTTAGAACTATTGGAAACATTTGAAAGAAGGGAAAGGACGGTGCATCAAATTAGAATAAATGATTTGGATTCTTTGGATAATGTGGCATTTCGATATCGCTATCGATAAAATGATTTCGTGGAATTTCTAATACGAATGTTAGATAATAGTCTGCCATTTGCCACAGAAAAGAATAATGCATTAATTTCGGCCGAAAAAAATTAATAGCTTTAAGATTCTCTTAATCCTAACAATCAAAATTTTAAATCGTAGCGTAAATAGTTGTCGTCTACGTGATTATTCTTTTTTTAAAATGTTCTAAAATAAAATTGATTTTTAATCCGCGCGTAAACAAATCGAAGTAAACAATAGTATCAGTGTTGCCAATTTGCTTTTTACCCTTTCTAATCTTCTAATCCGATTGATTAGTTAATTGAAGCCGAATGGTGAATAAATGCTATCTTCGTTCTTGGCCAATCAAAACGAAACTTTTATTTATCTTCCTGTTAATCCATGGATTACGTAATCGGCTGATGGTGAATGGCGTAGGAATTTACTCCAGTGTTAGCTTTGATTATCGGATTTGCTGATCCATGGTTTAATCCTCGATCAATGAAGTTTGGTGAATACGGCCCTAAGCTTTTCGTTGACACCAAGCAAATGACTATCTTACATTATTGATTTTACAATTTAATCTGCAATCTATCATTATAGTATTGGATTGGAATATAGGTTTGTGAAAGCCGTTTGAGTGACATAACCAGATTATTTTTAATTGAAAAATAATCATGTGTGTCACTCACACGACTTTCTCTTACCCTCAAATTTAATACTATAAATACAGGTTGCAGATTAAAAGGTAAGATAACGAGTACTGTTATGGAAACCTGTGTTAAACAATTCATATTAGGCTTCTGAAGAGTTTCATATGATAATTAGTTCTGTGTGAGGGGCGCTGCCGCTCCCCTCAACCCCCCGTTTCAATAATGCACCTACATTTATATAGAATTTAATTCGGTTATTAAAAAATAATTCTGTTTTTAAAAAATAATTTATTAAAATTATTATCTTTTATCATAATTCAGACGATTTCCATAATAGAGAAGTAGTATAACACCAAATATCCAAAAAAAGTCCATTTTATTCTCAAAAAAAAAAAAAAAAATCGATAACTTTGTTTTAAATTACCGCAGATCGATGGTTCAAGCATTCGTTTTAAATGTATTGGCGAGCTCTTTTGAAAGATACCCATTATAAAAATTTACTCCACTCGAGGGGGGACTTCCCCCCCAGGGGGGGAAGCGAGGCTCCTACATACACAAAAAAATTTTCCCAGTTAACTATCTCTATTACAAAAAATATATATTAGTTTCATTTGGTTTAGTGCAGTCTATAGACGCTAAACCCTACTTACCTGTAATTTCCCCCATAGACGTAATGCATTTGAATTCTCTTGATTGTCCCTGTACACGAACCATTTGCTTGATCTTAACGATAAGCTTACTGTAGCATCCCTATATTATACACATTTAGAATACCAAGTTTGAACTTTCTGCTATAATTTGTTTTTGAGATATGCTGATAACACACACACATACACACACAGAGAGAGACATACACACAGATCATTTGCTAAAAACATGATTTTCGTATTCAGGGGACCTCAAAACGTGTAAATATAACAAAATCACGCGTTCGAAAATTTGACCCAAAAACAATACTTTCTCTACCTTATGGGTAAGAGAAAGTTGTTTTACAATTATTTTAACGATTATATGTAGAAAGACAAATTTTATTTGTAAAACTATATGTGTTTATGATAATCTTTTACTTACACGTTTTATTTTATATATTTATTTTATTTTATTTTAATTCCATTTATATACAGTCGGTGACAAAAGTGTCCGAACACTAGCAAAAATTCCTATGTAAAAAAAGTACACTTCATACGATTTTGTTAAATAAATCCTTGTCGAATACTGTTCTTATTGTTAATCATTGTAAGAACATGATTTGATAAGGATTTATTTAACAAAACCGTATGAAGTGTACTTTTTTTAACATAGGAATTTTTGCTAGTATTCGGATACTTTTGTTACCGACTGTACGTATTATACATTATCACGAATGACTACAAACTTTATATGACTAAAAGAATAGGAAACATTTTACTGTCATACAAAAATAGATAAGTATAGGAGTTACAGCATTTTTTTTTTTTTCAGATATTTTTGTGAACTAAAGACTTAGACAGATATTTAATTTCGACTTGCGATATTATTTCGAACGAAACAATTTCGCAAGATTTTATGATGTTTTATGATGTTTGTATAGAATTTTTTTATTTTTCAGAACTTATTATTTTATTCTATGGAATCGAAACTTCATAATTTAATAGTTACATGCTTTTCTTGAAAGTCAAAGACCTTTTAATACTAACTTAAAGATTTTATAAAATGTTGTCGATATTGCATATTTGGAACAGAAAAGTTTTGTTTAAATATTTTACCATATTCGCACGTAAATTAATTTATATCAAAAAAGTTAATGAAGTTAAATAAACACATTGAAATTTTAGCACTTTAAAAGTAAATATAACCGCTTTATTCCAAAAAAATGTAATATAGAGAAATATTAGTACAAAAAAAAAAAAAATATTATAAAGGTGATTTCAATGAAAATGATCAACTGAATGTTTCCTATTCGGTGATGGAAAGCCTCAATCTATAGAAGGTGTTATCTCAGCTTCTATTGTGAAGATTGAGGTTAAGTGAATATTAGATCGCCGCAGGCAAGCGGTGGAAAAGCGAATCGTAGCGCAGCTCCACAGTTTCAGAATAAGTCTGGATCCAGCGCTCCCAGTGACGTAATACTTGGGAGTTAGGACCCATACAGCACACTTGGTTCCAACGATGTTCCAGGTACATCGCAATGTCTTATTATCATCACATCTCAGAGGGATGGAAATAGAACATCGCTGAGACACAAAAACAGATCATCGCTGAGGTGTAACATTTGCGATGTTCTAGAGATGTACTTTAGGAGTATGTGATGTACTAGAGATATAGCATGCGATGTCGCAAAGCTGAGACTTTTCCATATCCCTTGAACGTATTTGGGATGTTCCAGAGATAAGCAGAACGTCTATGCAACATCGCAATGTCACAGAGCGATGGCCTTGCAACGTTCCAGAGATGTAAGTGTGCTGTATGGGGATGTAACGCCAAAAGTCGACTGAGCGGTAATTTGGGTTGGAGTGTTTTTACGCAAGCGTGGGATTGCTAAGTGGTTAATAAGATTAGCGCAGGCTGCGTGGAGTAAGGAATATGAAAGGTTTTTGGAGATTTTTGAAATGTGAAGCGATTGGAGATGGTTGGTTTCGGTGTGAATAAATAGCAGAGTGTTTTTCTAAGAGGGTTGTGTTGCTGTGTTGGACGGAGCAGTAAGGTTGGAGATAGTTCTGTGCATAGCGTTTTTGAGGGAGAGTATAGTACCTTAAGGAGTTGATGTTTAGTTGAGTTCCGAGAGAGTTTAAGCTGTGAAGAAATCGTAATCATCTCTTCATAGTACAAATCTAGTAGTAATGAGTCATCCGTGTGAGAGCAGCCACAGTTCCGTTATCTTAGAAATTCTCAAGGGTGAGAGCCAATCCTTATATTTTCTTGATTTATTTAGTTGGTCTTTATTCGAATTTCTCACTGGTACTACCCTTAAATTACAAGTTGTAATAAAATATGATTTTAATTTACATTTATGTCTCGTGCTCTTCCCAATACCTATTTAGTTATCTAACTAGCTAAGAGAAATGGGGTCTGTGGAAATGCAAAGCTCTCACTATGACATATAAATGCACCATACTTGATATGTGAAATATGGAAAATTAGATTAATCTAATGTGTGTTCATATCGAAAGGTTATTAGTGCTTCTACACTACAATGTTTTTCGTTTACGGAAAGACTATATCTCTGTTTCTACATTATATAAAAGCAAAACATTTAGTATGTGAAATAAAGATTACAAAAAATTATGTTGGTGGTTTCAAATTTAATGTAACTAGGCCGACAGGTAGCTCTGCTACCAGACACTTTCTGAAATGATTATCTTATTACCAATAAATTAAACTTGTACCAAAATACAGTCGATAACAAAAGTCTCCGAACACTAGCAAAAATTCCTATATGAATACAGTTTTGTTAAATAAATCCTTGTCGAATCCTGTTTTTTGACTGACTAAGAACAGGATTCGACAAGGATTTATTTAACGAAACTGTATTAAGTGTACTTTTTTATATAGGAATTTTTGCTAGTGTTCGGAGACTTTTGTTACCGACTGTACATACATAAATTATTTATTGTGAAAAGCTATGTTTATTATTATTATTATTTTATGCATGTTAGTAGGTAGGTGACGTTGTTATGCAGAATGCTGCAGCAAAACATTTTGTGATTACCACAGCATGCTAATTATATATAACACTTAAAAAGTATAGAAATTGTTTTAGAAACAGTTTTATTTTACATATATTTTTGTGTGATACTGATGGTATGGAGGCTACCGCCAATCTTAACCTTCCGATTGAACATTATACATAGTGCTGCGCACTTGGGGGTACGTAAGTTGTCCGAGAATGAGAGGCGAAACTTGCAAAAATTCAGGAGCTTTATTTACAGAAAATTCCAGAAGAATACTGGTCTATAAACCAAATATCAACTTCAATTCCACCAATAAAAATATCCGCTTAAATAACAGCTGTCAACAACAAATCCACAGTACACACTATACAGCATTAACACATGCAACAATGCAACTGTATTTCTAAAGAAGCTTACGGCTCTTTCAATAGCAATGCAACACTAGCGGCAACTGATCTCAGACTCACTGACTGCCTTGATGTAAAATAGCTCTTTATATACCCGCGTAGAAAATTTTAGAAAACTGTAGAAAAATCCAGAAAGTGGCCAATCACGTTAGAGTGTCAATCTCTGGTAAATCAATAATAAGAATTTTCTTGCCAAGGTCACTAAACAAAGTCGTCAAGGAGGGAAAAAGTCGCTAAATTTGACTCCAAACCCATTACCTGTCTTAATGAAGCTTTTTAATGTATTTTCAAGGGATAATTAACTATTTTAATGCTGAAACAAACTAGAAATGCACAAAATTAACATTTTATAAACTTACTAAGCCTTTTTCAAAGAATTTCTACAAAAGAAAACCGAATTATTTACAAACTCGCAACACTGCCCCTCCCTAAGACTGCAGTGCAACCCTTGGTCAGGAGACGAAACTAAACAAACTAAACAATCTAAAATACAAAAACTAAGCTGTATATAACAATAAAATAAAAATAAAGATTGCAAATCAAGTGAGAATTAGTTACAGAATTTACAAATAAGTACAAATATTTACATTGCGCATACACAAATTTTTAACAGATATTTACATTTTAAATTTGAACATTGCTGTTACATGTGGTATGTGGCTAGCCAAACATAATGTACCACCTTCGGTTTTGATGAAGGTGTTTTAGCAATTCTTACAACTACATCATTCAGTCTTTTTAAGACTGTACAGGGTCCGTCCCAGTTACACTGTAGCTTGGGAGAGAGTCTTTTGCGTCGAACAGGATTCCACAACCAAACTTTGTCTCCTTCCTGGAACTTATGTGTGTAGCCTTTAGATCGCACCTTGTCTTCACTTTCTCCGTTGCCATGTGAATTCGCTCCCAAATTGTGCCTGGAGGTCATGGATGCACGCCTCGGGCGATGAAAGCGCATCTGGTGGACAATCAAACAGGAGATCACATGGGAGACGAAGTTTGCGTCCAAACATCATCTGAGTTGCAATATAGTCGGTGGTCTCATAGACAGCACTTCAATAAGCCAGCAGTCACAATGACAACTTCAAGTCCCAATCTTGCTGGTTCCTTGACACAAGAAGAGAGAGGTTATTAAGGATGGCACTGTTAAACCTCTCAACCAAGCCGTCCGACTAGGAATGTAAGGGAATTGTCTGGGTTTTGTCTATGCCGAGTAATTGACACAGTCCTTTGAAAACAGTAGATGTAAAGTTTGTACCTTAGTCGGTATGAAGTTGTAAGTGCGTGCCTTACCTTGACACCATTGCTGCATTAGGACCTCTGCGACTGTGCATGCCTATTGATCGGGAATGGTATATGCTTCAGGCTACTTGGTGAAGTAGTCCATCATGACGAGGATGTACTTATTTCCACTGGCGGTCCATGGCAAAGGATCCATAATGTCGAGTACAATCCGTTGAAATGGTGCTCCCACTTTATATCGTTAGTCTTCTTCGACTTCGTTCCTTTGGGTCTTTACGTGCAGCACAAGCATCATAGGATTTACACCAGTAGAAGCGTTTTCGATCTTTCTGTAAAGTCTTCGTCACTCCAAAATGGTCTCCGGTAGAGCTACTATGCAGCTGCTCTAAAACGTCCGGAATCTTCGATCTATGTAGCAAAATTTGCCATCTGAAGTTCCGTCCATCATCGGATTCCCATTTTCTGTACATTACGCCAATTTTCACATACAGAGAGTCCCAGAATACCCAAAAACTCTTCGTAATGGGGCTAATTGTGGAGATGCCGGGTACGTCTGTTGCCGATCGTCTCCTTCTGTTGTAATATTAGCTTTACCTCAGGGTCTTCCAACTGGGCTTTTCTAATTTCTTCATTAGTCCATGAATTTTGTTTTGATGGTGTTGAGACGGTAACTTGGCGAGCAACTGGCTTTATCTGCTGGTGTTTTTCTTCGACTCTAGAGCAGTACTTGCGATCCTTAGACGGAGGCTTCTGCAACAAGGCATCTGGACTTTCATGTAGAACTCCTTCTTGATGGCGTACTTCAGAGACCTTCCTGGTTATTTCTCTGGGTGTTCTTTCTAGGCAACTTTATTTGATATGCTCGTCTCTTCCACAACCCCAGCATTTAGTTATTGGAGTCTTCACTTCTTTCTTACTCTCAAGAATGCGTAGTCTCCTACTAAGATCTACCATAATTTTTTAATCTTTTTAAGGTCATCTCGAAAGTTATTCGCTTTAACTGCTGTGCTGTTCTGGCGCTCTTTAAGAGAGGCTTGTTGAGTTGAGTCAGTCTTCAGGGCATACACTAAAGCTGATTCCACATCCTTGACGTTGGAGAGTCTGAGTGCTTTTGAATCTTGGGATCTTCTACAGCACTGGTGGCCAACCCGCGGCACGCGGGCCGCATGCGGCCCACCGCGTTGTTTCTTGCGGCCCGCGAGGAGATTAACGATATTTAAAGTTTGAATACTTTGGTTAACGGAACAAAAAATTTTGGCTAACAAAAATTAATAAATACGTACAGACTTTTCAAAGTGAAAATACCTTTCAGCGATTCTAGTAGCTAAAGAACTGTTGTAATGAAATATTACTAGATCCATTATTCATTCTTTTTGCATGATTTTTCTACGATTCCAATTTTAATTTATGAATGAAAATAATTTAAATTAATGTATTCTGCTCCGAATTTTCCCCCTACCCTTCCCCGAAAGAATATATACATATATGAATCATATACTCACAAACATAGATGCAAATATGCATATGTACAGTCATAAAATAATAATAATTTCCTTCCCCGACTAATTTCGCCTTAAATTATCGTACAGTCGGTAACAAAAGTCTCCGAACATCAGCAAAAATTCCTATATAAAAAAAATACACATAATACAGTTTTGTTAAATAAATCCTTGTCGAATTCTGTTTTTAGACTGACTAAGAACAGGATTCGACAAGGATTTATTTAACAAAACTGTATTAAGTGTACTTTTTCTATATAGGAATTTTTGCTAGTGTTCGGAGACTTTTGTTACCGACTGTAGAAACCAGCAGCTAATGCCTAACGATTGGCCGTAACATCTAGTTTTTAATTGCTAAATTTTTTTTAAGGTCTCATGGTACGTATTAAAACTTGTACAAACTACTACTTCTTCTTCTTCTTTTTCCCGAATTGTAACACCCATTTTTGACTACATATTCGAATTTCTGAGGTGAAGGCGGTTCGAAAAAAGTATATTTTATATTCTTTATATCAAGTCTTCATAGAGTTACAAGCAAATATTGATCAGGGATAAATCTCTGTATTTAAAAAAATTAAATTCACATATCACACAGAAAAGTATTATATTCATTCTGATAATAATCGGAAACTAAATATAATAATTTTAAATATAAAATAATCTAAACTAATGCTAATTAAGTAATGATGTTACTTCAATAACTAAATTATGCGCAAGCAAAGTAATATATGACACAAATGGTAACAAAGTCACAGCTCCCTAACAGCAATAAAAATTGATATATCACTATAATTCGAAAAATAATGATGGAAATGAACTGTAAATTTAGAAAGCCACAATTTTGATGATGCCCACTCTATTTGTGCAAAAATTAATGCAGGTCATAACTCATAATTTTTTGAAATATGAACTTATTAATTATTTACATAAATAAAAAAATATGGATGGGATATATTTGGGTTAATTCATACTAACGTAAAAAGAAAACAAGAAGAAATTTTAATATATTAATTTTTTGGGAAGACATGAATTAATGTTTATTACTTCATTTAACATTAGCATCTCCATATTTTAACAAATTATAACTCTGAAGAAAAATTGAGAGAAATATATAAACTATACTACTATACCACTTTCTGGGCTTATTTGAACCAAATAATTCAAAAAGCTTGTCGAAATTGGGGTTGCCTTTGAAAAAAAAAAAAAAAAAAAAAAAAAAAGTTGATGTCAGTTTTAATATGTAGACACCCCTTAAGCAAAATCTAACTAAACCGTTCTAAACTAGGCCTTATTACAAATCGATTCGGACCAGCCGCAAGTCTCTACACTAATTTACGGCGAAATTAGTCGGGGGGGGGGGGGTATTATTGTACATACGGTGCGGCCCGAATGAATAAAATAGATTTCCAATGCGGCCCACCAAGTGTTTTGGGGTTCTACAGCATCGATGAAGTATTCTAGGGCCAAATCGTTGCGTGTTTCAGGATGACAGTCCGAGAAAGCCAAATGTGATAACCTCTGGATATTTGATGCCAGATCTTGTAAGCTTTTCCCTGGTCTCTGATAACGGGACCTTAACTAGAGTCGACTATATTCTTTGGACCATTTTGCTCCAAAACGCAGCTCCAGTGCTCTGGTCAAAGTCTAGAAATCATTTCGCTGTTCCTTCGAAAGGGTCTCCAGGATATCTGCGGCGTCGCCCCGTAACGTGCTACCAGGTGAGCTGTCTTGGCAATAGAGTCCCAGCCGTTAGCTTCAGCTACGATAGAAAACTGCGTCTTATATACCTGTCAGGAGGAACTGTCGTCGTAAGTGGATAGCTTAATAAATTCTTGATTCTTTTATAGCTCTTTTCAGTTTTCTGGAGCATGGATGTTAACTTTTCTTCCACTTTTCTCTCAAGATCTTCTTCTATTCTCTTCAATTTACTTTCTATCTCTGAAAATTTCCCTTTCAATTCGTGATCGACACTTTCTTTTACTTTCCCCTCAAAGCTTTGTTCTATTCTCGTAACACTATCTTCTATCTTAATCACATTTTCTTCTATCTTCATGACTTTAGCTTCCGTTCCATCCACTCTACTTTCCACAACTGATAATTTGCTCTCTATCACTTATTTCACATTTACCAAGTCATCCTTTACTGATGAGGTTTCTTTCTTCCTTCCGTCTTGATTTAATTTTATTTCTTCACCTAAACTATCCTTCATTTGTTTCATTTCTTCAACCAATCCGGTTTCCTTTTTCTCTTGTACTGCTTTCATTTCTGTCATTTCTTCAGTCTATCTATCTCACATTTTTTTTTTTTTTTTTGTCTGGTTTCCATACTTTTTTTCATCTCTCTCTTTGTCCTTCTTTCATCCTTTCGATCAATCCTGTTTCCATCTTTTCCTGTCCTGCTCTCATTTCATTCATCTAGACAGCTAAGCTTTCTAGAAGTTTCTTCTTTTCTTGCTCCATAGCTCTAGTTATCACCATTCACAGACAACCCAACTCCTGACACCAGAAATGTTGCGTACTTGGGGGTTCGTAAGTTGTTCGAGAATGAGAGGCGAAACTTGCAAAAATTCAGGTGCTTTACTTACAGAAAATTCCAGAATACTAATCTATAAACCAAGTATCAACTTCAGTTCCACCAATAAACACAGCTTAAATAACAGCTGTCAACAGCAAATCCACAGTACACACTGTACAGCATTAACACATACAGCAATGCAACTGTATTCCCAAAGAGGCTTACAGCTCTTTCAATAGCAATGCAATATTTGCGGAAGCTGATCTCAGGCTCACTGAGTGCCTTGGCGTAAAACAGCTCCTTATATACCCGCGTAGAAAATTTTAGAAAACAGTGTGTGACTAGGCAAAATGAAAGCCATATTCGGATTCAGGAGGGAATATTACATAAGAATATAAAAAATGAGGGGGGGGGGGAGCTATAAATCCACAGAAAAAGCATGGACGAAAAAATTAACTATGTTAAGTGTATTTAAAAGAAAAGGCTAACACCGGAAGGAATAAAAGGACAAAACTGACTAGAAAAAGACAGAAGAGCGAGAAGGCACGGTTACGGCATTAAAGCTATCGTCGAGGGTTTAATTCGTCTCGCTTTTTACTTTCTCTTAACCATAAGGTAGAGAAAGTATTGTTTTGGGTTCAAATTTTCAAAATTGAGTATTTGTTATATTTATACGTTTTGAGGTCTCCTGAATCCAAAAATCATGTTTTTAGCGGTTGGTCTGTGTGTGTGTGTGTGTGTGTGTGTGTGTGCGTGTGTGTTATCAGCATATCTCAAAAACAAATCATAGCAGAAAGTTCAAACTTAGTAATCTAAATGTGTATGATATAGGGATGCTACACTAAACTTTTTGTTAAGATCAAGCAAATGGTTCGTGTACAGGCATACCCAAGAGAACTCAAATACATTGCGTCTATGCGGGAAATTGCAGGCAGAGTTTAACATCTATAGACTGCACTAAGCCAAATGAAACGAACATATTTATATATATATATATATATATATATATATATATATATTACATAAAAACATGTTTAATGTAGAATATGATATAGAAATTATTCACTGTTCATTTACAGGGCTATACAAAATAATTAGATTATAGTTTGACAATACTTGAAAATTGATGGAAGTGTACTTCAGGTTATGCCGTGTGTTATTAATATAGAATAATATTTATGTCCACTATGTAATGTGTGCATAACATTCAGAAGATATACAGGGCTGCCAATATTTAAGCCATTATTATTAGGGGAAGTACTTTACTGTAATATTTTACCATGTGCAGGAAAGCAGCTCAGGAATTGAAATTAATTTCTCATAGCCATATGATAAATAATGTATTTTTTAAGCTAAATATTCATCACTTGTTTTTTTGTATATTTGCACGTTTTGAGGTTTCCTGAATACCGAAGTCAAGTTTTTAACGTTTGATCTTTATCTGTGTCTGTTAGAGTAAATTAAAAACAAATAATTTTAGGCGATCCAAATGTTATATTTTGAAGTTAATATGTTTGTTACTAGAAAAGTTTGATCAAGATTGATAAGTTTCAAGGATATTTGGTGTGGTTGGTTGTAGGGTTAAAGGCCCATTGACTACGCTCAGGTCCTAGACCGATAGGTGAATTGCCATTCTTGGGGTTCTTTCTAAGGTGTCCTAGCCCATATTTACGGGAGTTTCAGAGAAACCCCGGAAAACCCCGAACAGCTACGTCGATGAGCACGACATGAGATCGAACTTGGCACTTCCTATCTCCCAGCTTTGAGCGTAGAAACGCTGGGTCGCTGGTGGGCCGATATTTGGTGTGAAAGTTGTCTCAATAAATTTGAATGAACTTTTAAATTTAATAACAGATTTCAATTTTATGTAAATGTAAGTACAGTAATGAAACGGGAGGAGGGGGGGGGGGTGGAGGGTGGCGGTACCCTCCCTCATATACAATTACTTTTTAAATAAAGCTGTTCCGAAGACTAATTTCAATTGTTTTAACATAGATCTGCATAATGGTACTCATTATCTTACCCCCTAATTTCCAACCTGTAATTAGAGTATTAAATTTCAGGATAAGAGAAAGTCGTGTGATTGACGCACCAGATTATTTGTTTTGTTTCGTTTACGTGTTTTGAAACCGTAATTGGAAGTTCTCTCAATTTTACCTCAAACATTGATATTTATAGTAATATTACACACACATACACAGATATATAAGCAATATGAATAAATATATCATATCTGCTTTTAAAGAGAACAAAATAATATCTATTATAGTTTTTATATATAGGAGGTGCAGTCTCAATATCTTGTCCAGTATGATTGGGTTAATGTACGAAAATTCATTTTTCTCTATATATTAAAAAAAAGTTAATGTCACTGGCGTCAAATTTTTTTGTCTTAGACAGCATCTTCTAGCGGAGGGCAGGGTCCTTCGCGTCATAAGAGGTATCAATGTGTTCCGAATACTCCAAGGAAGACATTTCAGCTGCTTAGAAATTTCTATCATTTTAATTAAAGAAGTTATTAACTAAAAACGACAATTTTACGAAGGTACTCTATTTGCCATTTTGAAGAAATTTTCTCCCAGTGACGTTGTTCTTCTATCATGAAGTCATTTTACACGGGAAAATTAAAATATGATCCATGGTTGTACGTAGGTAGGTAGGTAGGTTCGATTTAACGTCGCACCAGTACTGCGCTATGGGTAATTGGCGACGGTCTGGGACGCACCCCTAGAGATGTTCCGGTCACATGCCATCACAATTTTGATCCTTCGCGAAAGGGATCCTTCCCCCCCCCCGATTTGGTGATCCCCAGAGGTATAATTTTGATGGGAACATGGAGGATATTGCGGTCACGACATATTTTACGTGCACCAGCCACCATTAGTGTACACGCCGGTCTTTGGCCGGCTCGAGAACCGAACCCGCAATCTTCCAATTACGAAGGGGTGCCGCGGTCCGGATCTAAGGTTGTAAAAAATAAATAAAAACGGTCAAATACTAAAGCTGTAATGCAAAATGGTCTAGATATTGTGATTTTCTTTCTATTAAAATATATATATAAATATTATATATTTCAATTTAACACTAAATATGAGTATATCCATAATAATTTTCTGCTTTTGTCTTGTAATATGCACCATTAATATTCCTTTTCAGTGAAAGAAAACAGCGAATAGGCGGACAGAGCTCTGAATGTGTTAATAAGTAAAGTGAGTCGGGGGGGGAGGCGAAGCCTCCCTCGGGGGTTGGTGAGCGGATCGAGCAGGGGGCAGAGCCCCCTAGTGCTGTTAAAAAAAAAAAAAAAAAAAAAAAGGATTTAATTAAGTATTTAAAAGTGTTTCTTAGTCAATCTCTCAATCAGCTTTTTCCTGATATTTTTTCTGATATTATCATGTTCAAAATCAAAAAAATTAATTTAAAAACTAATAAAAAACCTCACAATGTTCATACAAATTCTCAAATTATTGTCAATTTTTCAAACCAGGTTTTTAATAACATTAACATTACTTCTATATTATAAATGTTAAAGATTGCCTCTTTCCGCTCAATGATGTACCTTTAAGTACCCTATTCCTCTTGGTAGAAAAATCTTCAATTACAACTATGTTTCAAAGTCCACAGCTAATAGTCATGATTTGAAATTATGTAGATATAGCGATCCTTCATTTGAAAAATATGTTGACAGAGCACATGGTCATGTAATTACTGGTAACCTGCAAATAAATAATGATTGCAAACTCCGAAAATTTATGGAATATGGAACTAAATTTCGACTTCCTCCTAAAACCAATATCTCTCAAATTATCAAACAGTTTACTTATGATCTGGATTTGTTCATTTATAAAATTTCTATTAAATGCAATGAACCTTTAGCATTTTTTAGTCAATGGAAATGTTTAGTTTTATTAAAATTAACTAAAGAATTACAGCATAAGTACTGTAATATAATACAATTTAACAAGCATGACTTATTCACAACAATAAAAGAATTACAAAATAATTTTGTCATAACTTATGTCGATAAATCACCTAATAAATATGCTATTATTTGTAAACAGTATTACAAATCTCTTCTAAACAGCTCAATATCCAATAATTGTACATTTTCATTGACTCAAAATAATGTTATCATTAACAATAGAAAAATTCACAGCTATTATAAATTATTAAAGCTTCCTTTTAATAATTTCAACTATCCTTATATTGTACTAATACCTAAGTTCAATAAATCTCCTTTTAAATGCAGAACGGTTACTATTATATGTAACACATACAACAATAATGCCAATAAATTGCTTCTTGATGTTCTCATACAGGTTTATAGCATCATTTGTAAAGATCAAAACTTTCGCTACCTTAAAAATAGTTACCAACTCATTAACCATATCAAACACCTTGATAATGTAGAAAATATTATCACTTATGATTTTCAGGATCTGTTTAATAATATTATATTATCTGACCTTTATCAAATTATCAATAATCTATTCATTAAATACAAAGATCAATTAAAGTACCTAATAACTTTGATGTTGAAAAATTTAAAACTTTTCTTAATTTCATCATGCACAATAACTATATTTTCCACAATAACCTCGTTTATTTACAAAGTGGGCATCCCGCAAGGGGGTTGATGATCGAGTTTATTGGCTGATCTTTATATCTATTATTATGAGTGCAAATTTACTTTTGATAATCTGTTACTATACCGATACATTGATGATGTCATCCTTTTATTCATTAATAATAAGTCATCTGATTTAATTACTTTAGACTATCCTTCAAATTTAAAATTGACTAAGACTTTCGCGATCTTAAAATTTATTTCTATGATAATAAAATTCATACTGATATTTATGACAAAAGACAAGATTTTAACTTTAAAGTAAATTTGTTTACTCCTTTTAAAGCATGCCTGCATCTCTCTGTTTTCAGAAATATCATATTTAATCACTTATATCGAATCAATAATTTATGTTCTGATAAATATAAAAACATGAATAAAATTATTAAGGAAACCTTAAATATAGGATTCCCAAAAAATCTTGTTTATTCACTGGTATAACAAAAATTGTATCTGTCAAAAACACACACACACACACACACACAAAAAAAAAAAAAAAACACTCTTATGTGTAAAAAAAATAAAATAAAAAACAATAACAGACAATAAAAAATGTGGAGAATGGGTGGGCAGATGTTTGATTAAGGAGGTTGGGTGTCGTTGTTGGTCGGATGGTTAGGTGGGATGTTGAATGAAACTCAAAAAAAAATGAAGGAAGGATTGCTGTATTTAACTTTATTCCAAAAATTAATTGGTTGAAAATTGGTTATTAAATAAGTTATCAAGGAATGATACAAGAACTTCTAAAATGCCATTTTCTCCTGTTAAGTTTTTAGTTTTGCTCGTATTTTGAGGCTCGTGTTTTGATTTGATTTTATTTATTCTGGTTGGTGTTTTAATACATCAGGATGGATTGTGTCTAAATTGCTTCTCTTTCATTTCGGGGTGATTTTTTCTTGCGGGTTTAGGTTTTGGTTTTATTACTTTTTAGGTTCATGGTGTGTTTTTGCTTTTCTGGAGGATTTTCTGTTTTTGTTTTTCTGGAAAATAATTTGTCATTGTTTCATTTGATTCATTTCGGGGTTCTTTTTTATTGCGGGTTCGTAATCAATCAATAAATTTCGTGGTTTCATTGTTCTTTATTTGCTATGGGGTTTTGCTTTTTCTTTTTTTTTCATCCATGTGTCTCCTAATCTGGTCTTGGCAGGCTGGGGGAGTGTTGCCGGCGTAAAACTAGAGTAACCCCACAGGCAAGTTACAAGACTTGCCGCTTGCCTCCTTCCTTCCTTTCTTGGGTTGTTTTTTCAATGGATTTCGATTTAGTTTGAGTTTTTCTGTTGGGATTTGGTTGAGTTGGTTTGTTGTATCGTCTGTTTTGCGGGTTGTTAAAAATTAAATTTGGTTTCTTTAAATATGTGTAATTCATCCCCTGATGATTTTTTTTTTCACCTTTCTGAGCTTCTCCTACATAGAGAAATTGTTCATTCTTATTGGTCTTTGTGGTTTTGGTGACCTTGTGTCTGTTGCTTTGGCTTCTACTGCGTTTAATGGGTCATTATTGTTAATTACAGGGTTCTCTTTCTTCACCTTGAAATACTGTCCTAGAGTCAACCTTCTTTTCATCAGAGTCTAATTACACGGTCCTATTTCAATTTTCAACAGATATTGTTGTACAGTGGATTGGCGTCAGTGCTATTGTTGAACTTGATAATTGAACCAATTTGGGAAATCTTGTTGCTTTGTTTGGCGTGTGTATGTCTCTTTGGTGAATTGTTTGACTAACTATTCCTCGTTCTCATTTTTTGCTTCTACTACCAAAAGGATTATATATATATATATATATATATTTACAATAAATCATCTTGAAATAAACGTCAAAAATGTGTATCTACACAAACATATTTTATTTTTGAATATATGAGAAAATATATATGCAAAAATATTAAAAGGTACAAACTTTTTTTCTTTTTTTTTTGTGGGGGGGGGGGGGGAGGTATATCTGCCGTTTTTGAAAATGAATAGATTTCATTCCCTTATTATAACTTTTATATTTTATTTATTTTAGATATCTTTTAATCTGCGTAATTTATGGAAAAAAAATTAATAAAATAACTTTTGAATATAATTTCTGTAAAATATTAGATATGTAGGTTTTTTGCAACATAAATAAAAAACAAATTGACAAACTATTCATTTTGAATATTCTATCACACATTTTTTATTGTAAGAAATTTTTTAAGTCATTAAAATTTAAATTTTTTATAGCTATTATTAAATTATAAATTTCTTTTCACTTAAAAAAAGTCTAAATTTTTAGCATAAAATACTTTTAATTACTAATTATAATTGCTATTGAGAATGTAGAAAATAGAATTTCTTATAATTTTAGGTTTTGGACACTTTAAAACACTTTTGTACATTTTTAGACAGTTTAGGACACTTTTGGACGGTAAAAAACACATGTCCTGTCCAAAACAAGTTACAGACGTCCTAAAACCCAACCCTGAATCCAATACTTTCTTCCTATAGATACAGAAAATAAGTAAATAATTTGGTGTGTCACTCACACGACTTTCTCTTACCCTGAAACATAATACTATAAATACAGGTTGGAGATTAAGAGGTAAGATAACGATGTTATGTAAACCTCTGTTAAACAATTCAAATTAGGCTTCGGGAGAGTTTTATATGATAATTAGTTGTATGTGAGGGGGGCTACCGCCCCCCTCAACCCCCCGTTTCATTAATGCACCTGCATTTAAATACAATTTAATTAGGTTATTAAAAAATAATTCTGTTTTTAAAAAACAATTTATTAAAATTGTTATTTAAAAAACTTCTCTTTTATGATAATGCAGACGATTTCCATATTAGAGAAGTAGTATAACACCAAATATAAAAAAAAAGTCAAATTTATTCTCAATATTAAGTTTTTTTCGTTAAAAGTAAAAAAAAAAAAAAAATCGATAACTTTGTTTTAAATTATCGCAGATCGATGGTTCAACCATTCGTTTTAAAGGTATTGGCGAGCTCTTTTGAAAGATACCCATCATGAAAATTTACTCCCCTTGAAGGGGGGGAGGCGAGAGGGGGGAGGCGAGACTCCTACATACACAATATTTTTTTCCCCTGTTGACTATCTCTATTATAAAGGGCAAAACTGGGAAAATTCATTAGTGGCCAGTGGCCGGTACTGTCAGTTTCATTAGTAGCCACTTTTTTAAGTTAGTGGCCACTTTTCACATGATAAGACTATTGCTTTCAGACTGCAAAAGGCATTGTCACCATTTTGCGGTATAATTACCACAAGAAAAATATGAAAATAAGAAATACATATAATAATAAAATTAACACAGGGACACTGAAATTGTAATTTGTAACTACGCTCTTTTTAAAAATCCTAAATTGCACATCCTAAATTAAAATCTGCTATGGGCTGTAATAATAACAGCAAAAGTTATTATCTTTCAGATAATTCAGTAGTACTTTTTTTTTTCAATTTATTTAAGTGAAATAAGCTGCTATCATTCATAGTTCACATTGATATTTCCTAGTAAATGAATCAGCTGATTCATCATCATCACAACCTTTTACATGGTCATGTGTAAATACAGTTAGCAGTTTTATTATTTTTTCTTATTTCTAAAGACACACTTTTTTAAATGATTTTATTTCAATAGAGTTAAAATACTTTCTCTTAAAAAGTATAGATATGGAAACTTAGCTGCTTCATTAAAAATAATTTACTTAGCTACCAAATTTGTAGCTTTAAAAATAGGGAGATTTCTACACAAAAGAAAGCAAATACAAAAATTTTTAAAAAATACACATTTAAGTCAAATCAAATTTTGATACACACATTTTTCAACTATCTTAAATGGGTTAAATATACAGTAAATACTATGGAGATATTAATGGAAAAATATTGTGCTTTGCAGGACATTTGATCATTAACTGCTTGTGGAAATGGAGCTCACATGTGTGTGTGTGGGGGGGGGGGGGAGGGTACATCTATATTCTTCTTTATAGGTTCTAGAATCTAATCAAGAAAGTTTAAAATGAATATTTACATTTATGTTATGGATAGAGAAAGATTGTAAACCACAAGACTTCAGTGGAGCATGTGATTGCCAATCGTTGGAGGGGGGGGGGGGGGGGGGGTTCAATAATTATGAGTAAGAGATATTAAACAATTCTACTTCTTTACAGGTTCTAGAATCTAATAAAAGTAAGTTTAAAATATATATTTATATTTTTGCAGCAAATGGAGAATGATTAGAAATTATAAAGCTTTCTATAAACTGTGTGATCACAGATCGTTAGGGGGAGGGAAAGGAAGGGGGGGGGGTCCAAAAAATTATATGAGTGAGACATATTAAACAATTCTACTTCTTTATAGGTTGTAGAATACAATAAAGCAAGTTAAAAATGAACACTGACATTTATGCCATGGATGGAAAAAGATTGGAAATCACAAGGCTTCGATTGCCTATCGTCGCTCGATTTTTAGATTATTTTAATGATAATAAAAAGTGGCGACTTTAGTGGCGATCAATGCATAATTTTTAATCGCCATCTTCTTTTATTTAGTCGCCACGTGTCCGGTGGCGACCGTTAATTTTGCCCTTTACTCTATTACAAAAAATATTTATTCGTTTCATTTGGTTTAGTGCAGTCTATAGATGTTAAACTCTACTTACCTGCAATTTCCCCCATAGAATACTTTTGAGTGTCCCTGTACACGAACCATTTGCTTGATCTTAACGAAAAGTTTAGTGTAGCATCCCTATATGATACACATTTAGAATACCCAGTTTGAACTTTTTGCCATAATTTGTTTTTGAGATATGCTGATAACAGACAGACACACACGCAGACCATTTGCCAAAAACATGATTTTTCGTATTCAGGGCACCTCAGAACATGTAAATATAACAAAAACTCGCGTTCGAAAATTTGACCCAAAAACAATACTTTCTCTACCTTATGGGTAAGAGAAAGTAAAAATCCGTTATTGAATTATGTTCCAAATTATACATTTCACCCATACTAATGCTTGAAATTTTTCAATTTTTCAAATGGTAAATTCAGAAGATCTTCAAAATATCAGTTTGAATTTCGTGCAATTAATTACTATTAAATTATGCTAATAATATCAATGCATATAAACAGATTAATTGCTAAATTTTCGATTTTTGAAAAGATTGAAGAGATGAAAAAATTACCTTTGGAATTCGTTCGCCTGACGAAGGGTCGTGTCTTTTATCGATCCGAAACATTTGTTGCGAGATCTTGCATTCTATGGTTTTCCTTCTAAGTTTTATATTTTTAAACGCTTGTTCTGTGGTGCTTTTTTACTTTCTTCTATGTGTATAAGAAGTAAATATCGGATTCCCGAAAATTCGTTGGATTTACACGTTTTGAGATTTTTTTTAGAAATTGTCTGACTGTGTATGTGTATCAAAAATTCTGTGAACGCAATATCTCCCGGAGGAATGAATGAAATTTCCCCAAACTAGGCATTTAGTTGGACCCTGAACTAAGCTGGTGCTGATTAAAATTAGGGATCCATCGCTCAACAGGTTGCGCTCTAATGTTATTTTTTCTAAATTTTTAATATGACAGTATAGGACAAAATTTGGATAAACTTAAAAATGACTCTCATTATGAAAGTCATTTTTAATGTGTGATTGTAAAGTTAATATGAATTATTGGTAATAGTAGTAGTACACTAGAAGAAAAAAAAAAAAAAAAAAAAAGGTTTTGCATGTGGGAGCATCGCTTGCCCCCCCCCCCCGCTACTGGGGGAAGTACATACGGAAGGGGGGCATTTTCAATATGGGTACCTTTCCAAAGATACTTCATCAGGCAGTACAGTTTTAGTAAAACCCCCCGTGACGCCTTTTAAATTTTAATCGCCAAGAATGCAATGACAATGTATTTATTTCGGCGTAATTTTTTGTTAAAAAAAAAAAAAAAAAAGAAATCCTATTTCGATTATACTTTTTATGATTGCGTATGTTAGTCAATTTATGATAATCATTCATATTCTGTTTATATCTTTAAAATATTGCTAGGTTTAAAATGACGCTTGCAAAGATTCTGAAGAAATAACTTTTAAAAATACATTTCCCATAAAATAATGTCATCGTACAAATGTCGTCATGATTTCTTATTAGATAACTGAGCTAAATCCGCGTGCTTAAATATTGTTAATTTTTAAATATTACTTTTTATCCTCGCGTATTCTATTAATTTCACCAACTATCGTATCGTTTCAACAAAAATTAATTGAAATTGGTCCACGTTAGAGAAATATTATATAGATTGTTTATGTATATTAGCATGTTTTATTTAAATAAGAAAAAGTAATTTTTGAGATGGAAAGGCTTCTACTATGGGAATAATAATACAAAATAATGTACAATTTCAAAATGCTCCAGGCTAATTCAAAATTCTTTTTAAAGCTTTTTTCCATCTCAAAAATAAATAAATAAATAAATATGCGTATATTTTGCTTATGATTGAACACACCTGTGCATTGATTTTTTATGTCTCAGTTACAGCCTCAATTACAAACTAAATAATCTGGTGTGTCACTCACACGACTTTCTCTCACCCTGAAATTTAATACTATAAATACAGGTCAGGGCCTGATTATCGCACGGGCACCCGGGGGTCGTGCCCTGGGCACAAAATTTTACTAATGGTTAAAAATATCTGAACTAAATCCCCTAGTTTTTTTTTTTTCCTTTTCTAACTCAACTGTGTTTTATTTTTATGAATAAATTTTTAAAATAAAATCGTGATTGCTACTGTACATCAGATCATTTGAAATACATGAAATTGTACAAATAACGTACAGTGAAGCATCGATAATCCAGAAACTTATAATCCGGCAGCACCTATATCTGGCTGAGTGGAGTAATTTTATTAAAGCCAAAAACAGAAATACATTATTTTTTTGCTCAAATACTTTTTCCATTCAGTCTGCCTCACCTGCTATAAATTGTAGTATAATAATAAAAGCTTTTTTTTTGGGGGGGGAAGGGGGGCACGAAAAATTGAAAGTGCTCTGGGCACAAAATTTTGTTAGTCGGGCCCTGATACAGGTTGCAGATTAAGAGGTAAGATAACGAGTACTGTTTTGTAAACCTGTGTTAAACAATTCACATTAGGCTTCGGAAGAGTTTTATATGATAATTAGTTCTGTGTGAGGGGGGGATACCGCTTCCCTCAATCCCCCGTTTCATTAATGCACCTTCATTTATATAGATTTTAATTCGGCTATTAAAAAATTATCTTTTATGATAATGCAGACGATTTTCATATTAGAGAAGTAGTATAACAGTAAATATCCAAAAAAGAGTCCATTTTATTCTCAATATTTAAATATATATGTATATATATATATTTTTTTAATAATACGTTTTTTTTTTTGTTTTTTTTTTTTTTTTTTTTCGTTAAAAGTAAAAAAAATCGATAACTTTGTTTTACATTATCGCAGATCGATGGTTCAACCATTCGTTTTAAAGGTATTGACGAGCTCTTTTGAAAGATACCCATCATGAAAATTTACTCCCCTCGAGTGGGGACTTCCCCCCCCCCAGGGGGGAGGCGAGGCTCCTACACACACAATTTTTTTTTTCCCTGTTGACTATCTCTATTACACAAAATATATATATTCGTTTCATTTGGTTTAGTGCAGTCTATAGATGTTAAACTCTACTTACCTGCAATTTCCCCCATAGACGTAATGTATTTGAATACTTTTGAGTGTCCCTGTACACGAACCATTTGCTTGATCTTAACGAAAAGTTTAGTGTCGCATCCTTATATGATACACATTTAGAATACCAAGTTTGAACTTTCTGTCATAATTTGTTCTTGAGATATGCTGATAACAGACAGACACACACACAGACCATTTGCTAAAAACATGATTTTCGTATTCAGGGGGCCTCAGAACATGTAAATATAACAAAATATCGCGTTCGAAAATTTGACCCAAAAACAATACTTTCTCTACCTTATGGGTAAGAGAAAGTAAAAAATATTCAAAACTTGAAATCTTATGAATTATTGGTCATGCAACTGAATTTAAGAGTTCTGAATAAATGTAACAATTTTTTGATTTCAAAATGAAATGTCCCAGTTTTGTGACAAATACAGTAAATTAACACTCACACATTTATTTATTTATTTATTTTATGGGGATTGGATGAAAAGAAATTAGCATGGAGCAGCAGCAGTAAGATTATAAAGTAACTCATTATTCCCGAAATTTAGAACCCGAGAAAAATAAATTTAAAGTCTAAAATTTCGTAAAACCTTTTAAATAATGTTTGAGAACCTGTGGAATGATATTATTTTAAAAATATTACATAGCTGAGTACATTCTATAATAACTATAAAGATATTTTTAATTGCATCGACATTTTTTAATTTTTATCACCCTTTAGAATGAGCTTTAATTTCTTCTGTGATAAAACAATAAACCCGAAACAGAATTATGAAAGGATCGATTGTACGGAAAGATTAAAGCATTTAACAGCAATAACAATATCTTTAAGTTCGATGTTTAAACAGAAGACCAATGCACTTACATTTTACGTTGACATCCATATCCCGTTAACGTTTCTGGAAGATATTTTGCCACAAAATCATTCAAAACAGTCACAAAGTGTCTCAATTTACTATCTCACTACGGACATACGGAATCAAAGTACGCTTCAGTGATGCCAGATGGTCGAAAATTATTTTCCCAAACAGGTCTTCAAATTTCCCCAAATCAGGGTTTTTTTTTTCAAAATAATCTCCAACTTGATTTCTACTAAAAAGGGAAAATAAAAAAATTTTCAAAAAAAAAAAAAAAAAAAAAACATCAAGCAGATTTAAGTGGATTTAAGCTGAGATTTTTCCCCAAATGAAGGCAATTTTTGAAAAAAATCCTCAAATAACAATAAAGCTATTGAAAATCCCTGGTCGTAAGGATAAATCATTACATTGCCAACATTGACAGAAAGTTGAACTCCCCAGATTTGTCTCCAAAAATTTTAAAATTCCCCAAAAATGTCCCCATAAACATTTGGTCCCCGAAATTGTCCCCAGAATCCTCAAAAATCCCCCAAAATGGGGACAAAATCCCCAATCTGGCATCACTGGATTTGAGACGAAATTCGCCTGAGGCCGATGAGAGGTTGTTTAACCGGAACCCGGTCCAGCAGAACGTCATGTCACTAATGACGTCTGATGTTTGCAAAAGCACCTGTTGTCTAATGCAATGCACATCGCCGCTAAAATAATAAATACTAACGGGTTCGCATACTTCACTCGTCGCTCGCTATATTTAAATGAATTTTTTTAATAAATTCTATTACTGTTATAACTTTCTCTTACCCGTAGGGTCGAGAAAGTATTGTTTTAGGGTCAAATTTTCGAACGCGAGTTTTTGTTACATTTACATGTTCTGAGGTCTCCTGAATACGAAAATCATGTTTTTAGCGAATGGTCTGTCTATGTGTCTGTCTGTTATCAGCATAGCTCAAGAACAAATAGTAGCAGAAATTCCAAACTCGGTATTCTAAATGTGTATCCTATAGGGATGCTACACTAAGCTTTTCCTTGAGATGAAGCAAATGGTTCGTGTACAGGGACACTCAAAAGTATTCAGATACATTACGTCTATGGGGGAAAGTGCAGGTAAGTAGAGTTTAACATCTACAGACTGCACTTAACCAAATGAAACGAATACATATTTTGTGTAATAGAGAGATAGTCAACAGGGTAAAAAAAATCTGTGTATGTAGGAGCCTCGCCTCCCCCCTGGGGGGGAAGTCCCCCCTCGAAGGAAGTAAATTTTCATGATGGGTATCGTTCAAAAGAGCTCACCAATACCTTTAAAACGAATGGTTGAACCATTGATTTGCGGTAATTTAAAACAAAGTTATCGATTTTTTTTTTTTTTTTTTTTTTACTTTTAACGGAAGGAAAAAAAAAAAAACGATTTTTTTTTTTTTTTTTTTTTTTTTTTTAATATTGAGAATAAAATGGACTTTTTTTTATATATTTAGTGTTATACTACTTCTCTAATATGGAAATCGTCTGCATTACCATAAAAGATAATTTTTTTAAATAATAATTTTAATAAATTATTTTTTAAAAACAGAATTACTTTTTAATAACCGAATTAAATTCTATATAAATGCAGGTGCATTAATGAAACGGGGGGTTGAGGGGGGCGGTAGCCCCCTCACATAGAACTAATTATCATATAAAACTCTTCCGAAGCCTAATTTGAATTGTTTAACATTGGTTTGCATAACATCGTTATCTTACCTCTTAATCTCAAACCTGTATTTTATAGTATTACATTTGAGGGTAAGAGAAAGTCGTGTGAGTGACACACCAGTTATTTGGTATCATCTTGTAAATAAAATCTAAGAAAAGGTTCCACCGAAATCGCTTTGAATCTCTCTTTAGGTAACGGCTGCATGCGGCAGAGCCTTTTGCGCCCCACTCCATAAGGATAAGGTTCCGGCTCCCACTACCTGCAGTAACGTCATTGTGAGAAGTTTAATTTGGGTATTTATCGGGCGAAAGGTGGAGAATTATGATATTATTCGAGAATCACGATTTTAAAGATGGCTGTGCCTCACAATCTATTAAATATTTTAGTCCTGGCACCACGTATTTTATAGCCCTCTTTCTAATATATTCTTTTTCTTACCAATACAATAAAGAAAAAATAGAAGATATTTCTTTCAAAAAAAATTAATTAATTAATTAAAAATAAATTTTAATTAAACATAAATTTTAATAAGTTTATCATTTCTAGCATTTTATCATTTTTCCCGATAAATACAATAAATTAAAGATAATAATAATAAAATTAGCTTTCAGATGAGTTAATTAAATAATTGTAAAATAAATAGTCTAACAGCTGTTCCTAAGCGACGCAGATGATTAAAATGATAGTATAAAAATCAATGAATTAAATAATAATAATACAGTAAAGCACCGTTTATACGTCTTTCAAGGGTCTGACGTAAAAGGACGTACAAATGAGAAGACGTATAATCGAAATTTTAATAATAACACTTTGATTACTACAAATTGAAGGACACCTAAGCAAAATTTATATGCAAATACTAATTAATAAAATTTCTTAAATTAGAAATGCATATTATACTTTTTTAAAGACAATAACTAATTAAAAAAGAAAGATAAGTTATAAAACGTGAGAAAAATCATACTATTAATGCATGACTGGGTACTAATTACATGTATCATATATTGAATATTATATTACATTTCTTAAGAGCTATATGAACAGATTTTGAATATTAATTATATGTATTGCGTATCTTTAATAATAAGCATACGATTTATGCCTATACATGTAGTTATTTAATAACATTAAAAATCTTTAATATTCGTCTGATTGGCTGCTCTTCTATAAGCATTAAAAATTGTACTGTGAATTCAATTGACTCTTTGATCAGTATTCTTCTATCTTTCCTGTGTTCCTCCATTTAAGATGCTTCCTAGGAAAAATTCGTCTTATTTAGAATGGAAAATAAACACAGGTCAAGAAATTTTGCGAATTTTAATAAAGTGAAAAAGACGTATAACCGATATTAGAGCGTATAAACGAAGAATTTTTGCATTAAAATGAATAGGAATGAATCGGGACTTCACTAAAAAGACGTATAAATGTAAAAGACGTATAAACGATGTTTTACTGTAATAATAATATTAATAATATAAAAAATTAAATTTAAATAAATAAAAAAAAAATATCGTGGAAGTGCACCTTTGCAGATTCCAAGCTATCCCTTTGCCAAGTTTAATAGCTCTGCGATGAGCACAGACACTTCTTTCTTCACATATATATAGATGAATTCGTTCAATTTCTTTTTCACATTGAATTATGAAATTGAACTTCCTAGATAACAACAACAAACTTCTATTAAGCAGAGTAATACACATTAAGAAACCCAGTTTTCTCCTTTTAAAAAATAGTGTTTAATGTATATAGTATATTGAAAACCTTTTCAAACATTGCACTAGATGAAACCAAATATCTACCTACACCCTGCGACAAAAAGATAGGTACAAAGGGTTTTTTCTTTGATTTTTCATAAAATAACATTATCTAAATTGTGCTTATCATTTATTATTATCATAAAATAACACTATTCCCGGACTCATTTTTGTTTTAAGACTTATTTAGAAAAGTTTTAAGACTAAAATTTTTCTAATTTAAGACTACACACCGCAACAAAAAGATAGGAACAAAGGTTTTTTTTTTTTTTTTTTTAATTTTTGAATATGATTATTTTGAATATGATTCAAATATTTAATATATTTTTGATATGGTAATATTTTGTTATGATAATACATGATCAGCACAATTTAGATAATGTTATTTTATGAAAAATTAAAAAAAAAACCCTTTGTTCCTATCATTTTGTCGCGGAGTGTAGTCTTAAATTAGAAAAATTTTAGTCTTAAAACTTTTCTAAATGAGTCTTAAAACAAAAATTAGTCCGGGAATAGTGTTATTTTATGATAATAATAAATGATAAGCACAATTTAGATAATGTTTTTTTATGAAAAATCAAAGAAAAAACCCTATGTACCTATCTTTTTGTCGCGGGGTGTATATCTATGCATATACATCATTCATGATATTTCTATGAACATTTTAGAATACCAACATTCTACTTTATAACCTTCTTAAGTTATTCGAAATTAAAGATTTTCATAGCGTGTTGAAATAGGGCACTATTTCATCTAAATTTGAGAGTGCTGGGTTCGATCCTAGGTCACGCTCGTCAATCCAGCCTTTTAATGTTTTTCGGGGTTTTCTCCGAAAACTGAATACATACACCCCGCGACAAAAAGATAGGTACAAAGGGTTTTCTCTTTGATTTTTCATAAAATAACATTATCTAAATAGTGCTTATCATTAGTGCTGCACCGAGTAGCACTTTGGCCGAGTAACCGAATACCGAGTACTCGGCCTTTTATTACTCGGCCGAGTACCGAGTAGCCGAGTATTTGTAAGAAAGAATAATTGATGCATATATGAAGAAATTTGCACATCTTGAAAAAAAAAAAAAAAAAAAAAAAAGCTTTTGAACATGAAATTTAGTTAAATTTTAAACAGCATGCTTTCATGCAGAACTTTTGTACTGTATATACATAATTAGGTTCATTGCTATATTTTGATACTTTCAGCATAGTGGATTACTAAAACCATAACTGATAACTTTATTTTTAACATCTTTTTTTAGATGTGGAATTATCATCCTTAGAGAATTCTTAGAGAATATAAAAGTTACTATGCACTAAGACTTAATTTAAGATGTACATGAAATTTACATATGAAAGGGGAACATTAAAATATTTTATAATTTCAAACATGATAGGCTTCATTAACCTTCAGATCGTAGAAATGTAAAATGATAGGGGGTTTTGGGCCGTAAATGGCAAAGCAACAGATTTGATTATGAAAATACGCTTCAGTGTATTTACCTTTTTTATATGTGCCTTAAAAGCCTTTACTCAGTTAAATGCCCCCTCCTCTTTTCACATTAATTATTTTTGTTCTTAAAATACTAAATAAATGCACCTTTTGCTCAACGGTAGACTGTATCCGGATAGGTGATAGTTTTTTTTATGTTATTTTATAGTATAAAATTCAAAATCAATCTTTTCTTACCGATTTGAAAGTGTCTTACTTTTATTTACACAAATGTATAACTAAAATTTTGTGTTAATATTACATAGAGGTTATTATTTTTTTTTTTCTAAAATATTTTATTTTTGTCTGATTTATAGATACAATTTTATGTAGTAAGTTTTTATAAAATAATGCATATTACATACATACAAGATAGTTATAATTAGAAGCTCATATCATGAATCGTCTCTATACTAAGTTTGGTAACAGCCCGTTTTAACTGCAGAAAGCTGTTATAGCAAAAATTTTAATTATAATGACTCTGCGTTTATATTTTCATATTTTTTTAGTTTAGTTATAAAATAAATATCTCTCATCAACACATTTTTTTAACAATGCATAAAAATAGTGAAATTCTCACAACTACTCGGTATTGGCCGAATACATAGCCTAAATTTGGCCGAGTAGCCAAAGTATCCAAGTAGCCGAGTAGCCAATTTGGCGAGTACTGAGTACTCGGCAAATAGGGAGAGTAAGCCGAGAACCGAGTATATACCGAGTACTCGGTACAACTCTACTTATCATTTATTATTATCATAAAATAACACTATTCCCGGACTAATTTTTGTTTTAAGACTAATTTAGAAAAATTTTAAGACTAAAATTTTTCTAATTGAAAACTACACACCGCGACACAAAGATAGGAACAATGTTTTTTTTTTTTTTTTTTTTAAATTTTTGAATATGATTCAAATATTTAATATGTTTTAGATATAATAATATTTTGTTATGATAATAAATGATCAGCACAATTTAGATAACCTTATTTTTTGTAAAATTAAGACTAAAATTAGAAAAATTTTAGTCTTAAAACTTTTCTAAATTACCAAAACTAAATGCAAAACTGGTGTACAATAGATATGTAGACAATAAGACTTCTTCACACACCATAAATTTTAATCCAGCACAACCGGTTTCGAAAGGACGTAGCCTTCCTTCATCAGGTGCAAAAAAACACGTGCTACTGCCTTGGAGGCAAAAGCAATTCCCGGACTAATTTTTGTTTTAAGACTAATTTTCCTTGTCTTGCTTTTGCCTCCAAGGCAGTAGCACGTGTTTTTTTGCACCTGATGAAGGAAGGCTACGTCCTTTCGAAACCGGTTGTGCTGGATTAAAATTTATGGTGTGTGAAGAAGTCTTATTGTCTACATATTTTCTAAATTAGTCTTAAAACAAAAATTAGTGCGGGAATAGTGTTATTTTACGATAATAATAAATGATAAGCACAATTTAGATAATGTTATTTTATGAAAAATCAAAGAAAAAACCCTTTGTACCTATATTTTTGTTGCGGGGTGTACGGGCTGGGACCCTTTTGAAAGACAAGTAGAAATTTATGAGAACAAACGTATGATGGAGAAGTGAGCAGACCCCCTCCCCCCTATGCCTACTTTCATTAAGCCCCACCAGTGGCCGAGAGATTCTGTACTCAACGGGAAATACCGGTTTCGACATCAGCTCGTGCTTGTCGGTCTAGCTGTCCAGAGTCTTCAATAGTTTTCTCCGAAAGTCGCGTAAAAACGGGATAGGACACATTAGAAAGGCCCCCACGGAAGGCACTACACCTGTAGGTCTACGACCCTAGAGTAGTCAATCGGCCTTAACTCACACAACCACAACTACGACCTACTTTCTTTAAAAACGATCGTCGCCACGTCACCCATATCTGGGTCTGAGTTAGAGCCCCTATAATATATTGTAGGCGCCTTAGTCTGGGTGACGGGTATGCTTCCGTGTGGGCCCCGTCACAAAAATATGGGTGACGCTCTTCATGTTGAAGTTAATAGGGTTTTCAGTTGGATTTTTAAAAGGATTTTAATGGAATCAGTACCGAAATTTAAGTATAGGATGTACAACATAAAAATACTAAAAATATACACATATACTATACTTTTTAATAATTTATATTTAGGATACCATATTACACTACACTAAGTGCATGGTGTTCATTAAAACAGTCTAAACATATTTGAGGTAGTTTTGGATAATTGGAACAATAGGTTGTAGCATTTTTTTTTTTTTTCTTTTCACATTTTTCTTCGTTTATTGGCATTTAGCAGTTTGCCTCTTCTAGTATAGCATAGGGCGCACATTCCTTTTATAACCTTGCCCTGGTAGGTATTCCTAAATGGTAGGGCATGTTTCTTGTTTTATTTCTATTATTGTTGGACATAGCATTTTCCGAGGACAACCATTCTGTAACGAGAAGTTCCCGAAATTTTCTTATTTCTATTTTTTTTTACTTTCTTCTATATGTAATATAGAGAAAGTATTGGATTCGTGAAAATTTTTGACCTCCGTTTTTTGATGGATTTACACGTTTTGGGATGTCCAGAACACGAATTAATAGTTTTTAGAAAATATCTGTCTGTATCACTTTTTTGTGGACGCTGTATCTCACGAACCAATGGATGAAATTTAACCAAACTTGGTATTTAGTTGCAACCTGACATAAACTGGTGCTGATTAGATTTGGGGATCAATCGCTCAGCAGGTGGCGCTGTGATCGCATTTTACGGAAATTTTTAACATGGCAGTATAGGACAAAATTTCGTATAAATGTGAATAATGAGAGTATTTTAAACTTGTGATTGTAAAAATATAAATTATTGATAATAGCAGTAGTTAATTAGGAAAAAATTTTTGTGCACGTGGGGGCATCGGTTCCCCCCTGGGGGGAAGTAACCCCCAGGGGGATAAATTTTCAAGATGGGTATCTTTCGAAAGATCTTGTCAATACCTTTAACACGAGTGGTTGAACTATAAATCTGTGATAATTTAAAACAAAGTTATCGATTTTTTAAAAATATTGTTACTGAGTGAATATGTATAGGAAAATATAGAAGAAAGTCTTGTGGTGGCCACAACATACTAGTTTTATTTGTGGTTCTCTGGTGTCTACGGCGCGCGGTCAGATTTGGTCCCGGCGAGAAACTCAGTACCCTTCTACTGTAGGTAATGAAAGTATTGTATTCGGTCCAAAAATTCGATATCGAAATTTCACCTGATTTACACGTGTTAAGGTCCTCCGAGTCCAAAAAAGTGGCTTTTGAAAATTGGTCAGTGTTTGTGTATCTATGGATTCTTCTGGCTATCATATCTCCGAAACTAATAAAGATAGAACTACAAATCTGCAGAATTGGAACAGATCTGGTGTACAGATGAATTTTCGAAATTTTGGTGAAAATTGAAAAACCGGAAGTAGGACATCGGAAACCGGAAGTGAGAGCGTAAGCCCGTATCTCAAAAACGGCCCAAACGATTTTCTTCAAAATTGATATATAAATATAAACACTCAATTAGATGTCCTTTCGAATGGTAAAGTTGGTTAGTTCATAAAAATTGACAGGCTCCTTGTATAAATAGTTCAATTTCAGATCTCGGAATCGCGTTTCTTTAAAAATGGCTGTACGAATTTTTGTCACACTCGCCAAATTAACTCATTTTTAAATATCCTTTTGTATGCAATTATTGTTTTCCGGTCAATAATTGAGTTGTGATAAAAGTTGGTATCTCAAAAACGGCTTTAACGTTTTTCTTGAAAATTTTCATATAAACCCATTCCTTTCTCATGCATTACGTGGTTATTAGAGGAAAATTAACAGTCATCCTGCTTAGTTAGGTCAGTTTTAGAGTTAGGAAATTGGTGTTTCAAAAAATAACTCTACCATTTTTTTTCCCCTTATTTTTTACCTCGCTATATGTAAGCTTCATATTATGTGTCTTTACATGTGTATAAAGTTTCTCTTTATCAGGGGAGTTTGTGTTCAGGGTTTTTACTCTAACCATCTGTATTTTCATATTTCCTATAGTTATTTTTTGTTTCCATTGGTTGTTCATTTGTCATCCAGGTGATATGTGAATGAAATGTGAAAAGATTCAGGGCTTTAGGCCTAAATAGTTTGAGTATTATTTGATATATTTTTTTTAATTTGAGGCCCTAATTTTCAGGGTTTTTAGCTTTGAGTCACAATCACCCCTGCTTTATTGGAACAAAATTATATTTCTACTTCCTTAGGTCACTTTTATGTCTTCTGATCATATTATCTCCAAAAAATGCATATAATGCGTGTAATAGTGGGTGGTAATGAAATTCGTGTGGTTGTTTCTAACCTTTTTTTTTTTTTCGAAACTGAGTAATATAATGATTTGGTACAGGCATATATGGACTATGTTTATAAAGAAATTCTACAATGTTATGATCCACCCAATTTCTTTTCTAAGGAATGTAACTTAAAAATGTCCTACTGTGTTTTTATATGTTTCAGACATATTTGGCTATGTTTACAAGGTAAGTTTAATGATGTGAAAAACATGATATATATAATATACAACCTTGTGCTTTTAAATTTGCGCTATAAAGATCTTTTACTCTATTTCCTTTTTCATATTCACGAAATTTACAACTGTAAATTAGTTGGCGTAGGTGGATTCTGCTCGGTTCTCCATCATATTTATGTGGGATGGCCAACTTTCGTGGGCGTTAAATAGAAAACTAATAATTCACTGAACTACTATTAATCACTTAAAATTTAATAAAGAAAGTTAAAGTATAATACACTATGTACAAAACGATAATATGAATTAGAATAGTACTGCTGACCAACACTGTCATGTTTAAAAAGTCAAAGTTTACGTTCAATAGTTCATTTAGCACAGTTCTCGGCACAAACAAATAACACATAACTTCCGTTTTCGATCACTCTAGAAAAAGTACGCGGCCTAGTACAGAACTCCGTCTCCGCGAAAACCTGTCGTCCACAGAACGAGATGCAATCGTCTAAATGCACTCCTCGCCATCCATCCGTCAACTGAACTCCTTTCGGCTAGAGCTTTTTGCCTCCGTCTCTCAAGATGCGTGCTCCGGAAGTGACATCCGTCTGACGTCACGGCTACGTCGTTCCTCTAAGATTCTGCGCTCGCCGTCTGCAGTGCTAGTTCATCCTCGCGTCGAAGACACAGGCTACGGCAAAGGAAACTGGGCAGTTTTGGGAAGCAAGATGCCGACACTACACTCGGCCATCCTGCGTCGACTGGTCCTCCAGGCGGCCACACTGAAAAATACAAAAAGAAAAAAAAAACACAAAAGCAACACAAAATAATAACAAGCTTATACACAGCACATATACAAATTTTGATGTTTTTTTTTTAAGTTAAGTTATCCCTCGTTTAAGGAATTTGGCATGAGTGGATGTGTCATGGGGGCCTTCACGGCATCCATCCTTAATCCCATCACAAATATTTTCACTTTTTATTTTCACAGTCTGACAGTGACAAAAGTACTTTAGTTTTGGTTTTATGGCAACTTGGTCGCCTATTTCACCAGTTTTTGGTGGTTGTCTACGCAATTTATATTTTGTTTTATTTTTCTCTTTAGCTTTGACAAATTGTTCTTTGTCATGTTTACGCAATTCTTTACTCTGGGACTCGAAGTTAACTTGGGATTCGAACTCGAGAACCTCTAATTGGTAATTTTCAGTTTTAGTTGTTTCTAAAGCCTCTGTAGCATCTTGTTCGGTCATAAAGTTTATAGTAGCACTTTTATGTGCAGGGAAAACTTCTAACTGTATTTTCACAGCTTTTGGAAATAATGCGGCTATTTCACTAATTGTAGTCTTCAATGGAAGTGATGGAATAAATAATTTCTTCAACTCTATACCGGCAGTCTCTTCTTTTGGGACATTCTGTCTTTTACAATCAATGGAATCTATCGTCAATGGTTTTTTTCTCAATTTCTTTCTTTTAAGAAGTTTGGAATTTTCTTCAACTTTTTCAGCTCTTCTGCTAACTGCAAAACCTTTTCAAGTAGAATTCGTTTTTCGTGTATCTTTGAAGAAATTTTTTCTTGATTTTGCAATTTCATTTGGGAAATATTTGTCTGACTTTGTTTCTTTCGTCGAGGCTCCTCCCCTTCCTCACTGTCATCATCTATTTGGAAAATATTCGTCTGACTTTGTTTCTTTCGCCGAGGCTCATCCTCTTCCTCACTGTCATCATCTTCACTATTATCGTCCTTTAAAAGCATCTTCTTATCGTCATCACTTTCGTCATTCTCGTCGTCGTCATTATTTTCACTTACAGCTGCTTTGGAAGATTCTAATGATTTTTGGACAATATAACAGGTCGAGAGGTTTTATTTTGCACTTTTCAACACTATTTATTGTTTCATTTATTTCTGGGGATTTCTCAGAAATTTTATTTTTACAGTTAATGGGAGCATCAATAGCAATATTCGTCTTAATTTCATTTTTATATGCATTTACTGGAAGAACTGTTACTAGATTTACTTCAAGTGAGCTAGATTTATTTTGCATAAAAATACATTTTTCATTTATTGTCGTCTCACCCAACATCAACACATTCAACCCGATGATTACGTCATAGGGTATTACATCATTGTTTACAACATAAATATCTGTTTTACTTTCAAAATTATCAACTTTTAAATCAGCATCAAATGAGCCTAACGGCTTTACAGAACTTTTCCCGATCCCCTTCAAAGTAGTACTCATAAGATTTAATCTATTAACATTCAATTTATTAAAAGCATTCTTACGCGACAGTGTTGCTTCACTCCCCGTATCGCTAATACCTGTATAATTTACATTGTTAATCAAAATATTTTTTGTTTAGGTTTTGACTTACGCCAATGTACAATGCCTCAACTTTGGGTTTCGAACCCGGACATTCCGAGCTCTTGTGCCCGAATTGTTTACAAGAAAAACATTTGAAACCTTTCATTCTATGAGGGCAGTCTCTAGACAAATAGTTTTTATCACCACAGTTATAACAAAGTTTGTTTTCAATTTTAGGACTAAATTTTTCAACTACATTGTGCCTTATGGGTTTCAGTTTTGAATTTTAGTCAATTTTATCAAATCTGTTTATTTTTATCACTATCTTTCTTAAAAGATTCGTATATTTTAATTTTCTCTCTGAAATCATGAAGGTTTCTAGCACCATATAATATAATTTTATTCTCAGATTTATCATTAATTCCTTGGATCACATAGTGCATAATAGCGGCATCATCAATGCGCCCATTTTTACTTAATTCACGCATTTTAAAAAAATATTCTGTAGCAGATTCATCAATACGCATTTTTAAAATTTAATAAAGAAAGTTAAAGTATAATACACTATGTACAAAACGATAATATGAATTAGAATAGTACTGCTGACCAACACTGTCATGTTTAAAAAGTCAAAGTTTACGTTCAATAGTTCATTTAGCACAGTTCTCGGCACAAACAAATAACACATAACTTCCGTTTTCGATCACTCTAGAAAAAGTACGCGGCCTAGTACAGAACTTCGCCTCCGCGAAAACCTGTCGTCCACAGAACGAGATGCAATCGTCTAAATGCACTCCTCGCCATCCATCCGTCAACTGAACTCCTTTCGGCTAGAGCTTTTTGCCTCTGTCTCTCAAGATGCGTGCTCCGGAAGTGACATCCGTCTGACGTCACGGCTACGTCGTTCCTCTAAGATTCTGCGCTCGCCGTCTGCAGTGCTAGTTCATCTCGCGTCAAAGACACAGGCTACGGCAAAGGAAACTGGACAGTTTTGGGAAGCAAGATGCCGACACTACATTTATGTTCTCATAAATTTCTAGTACAAAACATATATTATATTCATGTTACGAGAAACGAATTTGACCAAACGCTTGACGCAGTGGCAGAACGAAATCCCCGCCTAATAGGCTAACCACCGTTCAGTTTGATATATTTATCTTATTCTAATCTATTAATTTATTTTATTGGTGTCAATTTCGTAGTTTAGTTTTCATGCTACTATTTCCAATGCAACAGTTCCCAAAATGCATATTTATATAGAATACCACCCCATTTTGCTAGATTGATAAAATCTTAAATTTCGAGTAACTTACGAAATTTTCCTATTAGAATATTTGTAGTCAATCATGTTCAAACAAGTATCATAAATGTTATTTTGAAGTTGTCTGATATATTTATGATCCTCAAAAGGAACGTTTATGCTCAATTTTGCCTTATTCTGTCATGTTAAGCAAATCGTAAATTCCAAATAACTTATGAAATTTTTAAATTCAAAAATTCATAGTCAATGATGTTCAAGCCAGTATCATAAATGATATTTTAAAAGTGTTCTGTCATCTTTACGATGAAAATATCCCTCAAAATGGACGTTTATACGAAATTTCGCCCTATTCCATCTTATTAAGTAAAATGTAAATTTTCAGTGACTTACGAAATTTTTAAATTGGAAAATTCAGAGTCAAGGATGTTAATACCAGCATCTTATATAATATTTTAAAAGTAGTCTGATAATTTTACGATGAAAATATGATCCCTCAAAAGAGACATTTATGCGAAATTTTGCTGTATTCTGCCATGTTAAGAAATTTGTAAATTTCAAACCATTTGCGTAATTTTTAAAGTAGCGTGTTCCTAGTTAATGATGTTCATCCCAGCATCAAAACTGATATTTAAAAGCTGTTCTTACATATTTACGATAAAAATATTTCTTTTCATACACGTTTATGTGAAAATTTTCCTTATTCTCCCATGTTAAGAAAACCGTAAATTTCCAATAACTTCTGAAGATTTTTAATTAGAATGTTGTGAATGAATAGGGGTCTTGCCAGTGCCATCACTAGTACTTTAAAACTGATCCGACCTCTCTGCGATGATTTGTTCATGAGGCATTGTGTACACAGACTAACAAACTAACAGACACCCTACAGACGGACACCATACCCATTTTCATACTTTTGGATTCTTCCCACCTGAAAACGAGTAAAAATGTCAAAAAACCGAGGTTGAAAATTTTCACGATAACCTAAGTTCCCCATATCTATAGTAAGATGGGGAGCTAAAAAAATCATATTCTCTCTTTTTTTAACACTTTCCAACAAGGTTGAAAAGTATTAATGACTGCGGTTTGTCTATCTGTCTGTTCGCGCTCCAATTCCCGTAAATATCTATGGAATTTCTTCAAACTGATATATGTTATTCAAGTTCACTATCGGATTGTCCTTATTCAAAATGGAGTAAATACCTCTATTGGTTTGTGTACAGGGTCACCCGAAAGTATTTCAAAGCAATGTGTTTTATGAGAGGTATTTCTATAAACCATATTTTAATACCTTTACTTTGCACAAATGTTAATGAAATTGAAATATGTTATTCATATGCACAAAAGAATACTTTCCATAGACTACAGTATGATTAGCATTAGATTTACAGGACGACACAAAAATATTCAGTTACATTACTGGAAATTTTCTGGAATTGCATTTTCATTTATATTAATCGTTTTTATCACTTTCCAATAAAGTTGAAGAGTGTTTGTGACTTCGGTTTGTCTGCCTGTCTGTCTATCCACGCTGTAACTCTCATAAATATTCATGAAATTTCTTGAAACTGATATCAGGGTTCCTACACTATTTCAAGAAAAGAAAATCCTGACTTTTACTTTACATTTTAAAACAAACTGAAATTCAATATAGACGTGTATCATTTTGGTAAATTATGCAGCTGATCAAATATTCCTATTCTTCAGAAAAATCACAGAAAACAAGAATTTAATTACATATTTGTTAAAATAATAAATAAATATCAAGAGCACAATATTTGCACTATTTTGTCATGTTAAGAAAATCTTAATTTTAGAATAATTTGCCAAATTTTTGAAATTTATAAAGAATGATGTTCACACCGGTATTAAAAGTGATCCGATTTTTCTTTTACGAATGAAAATATTTTTCATAAACTATGCATGTTTAAGGAAAACTTTGCTCTTTTCTCCAATGTTAAGCAAAGTGTAAATTTTGAATAACACAAAGTTTTTGAGATAGAATGTTCATAATAAATCATGCTTATACCAAAACTAGTTTGTTGTAGAGCGACTAAGGCGCCCGTTGAAAAATAATCGTTTTATTTTATTTATTTCTCACTCTCACTTTAAAAATAATTCATTTGCTAGCAAGCCCGTGCGAAATTTTCTCACCTTGTTTGGGGTATATACAAATGAAACACTTTCGTTTGCAAGCGTTCCAAATGTATGACTACAGTCGGCAGCAAAAGTATCCAAGCACTAGCAAAAATTCCTATATAAAAAAAAAGCACACTTAACACTGTTTTGTTAAATAAATCCTTGTCGAATCGTGTTCTTAGACTGACTAAGAACAGGATTCGACAAGGATTTATTTAACAAAACTGCATCCAGTGTACTTTTTTTATAAAGGAATTTTTGCTAGTGCTCGGATACTTTTGCTGCCGACTGTATTTGCAAAAACTTGCAGAATTTATGTCATCGAAGCTGCAAGCGTTCCGTTTGTATGTAACCCTTAATCTCTTCGTTACCATTAAAATTATTATTTTATAGACGACATTTATTTTCATATGCATGAGCAAATTTATTTTTATTTTATTGGGAAAGCATATTTCATTTTATGCTGGAAAAAAAAAAAAAATCTGAAGTGACTCCAATTGACTTTCTGAACATTGAATAATTAACATTTTTGTAGATAAAGTAAAGAAAGGGGAGTTGTTAAACAAACAAAAGAGAGAAAACCATTATAGAATGTTTGAGTATTTTTCTCCATCTATTACACGATGTTTTATTGAACGCTACTGAACTTTGAGCCCATAGATCATAATGATAAAGAATTTTTCGTTGTGTCCCTGTAAAAACCTATAAATACTAGATTCACCAAAATGCTTATAGTTAGTGCAACAGTGATTTATAACACTCATAAATTTTCAGCTCAATTGAATAAGGCGTTTAGTTGCTATCGCACTCTTAAAAATTTGGTCCCTTAGGCCATAATGATAAAGAATTTTTCTTTGTGTCCCTGTAAAAAAATTGCAAGTGCTAAATTCACCAAAATCTATACAGTTGGTGCAACTGTAACCTATAACATAATGGTAAAAAATTGCTGATAAATGGTAAAGAATTTACCATAATGGTTAGAATACTTCTTTCCATAATGGTAAAGAATTTTTCCTGGTGTCCCTTTAAATAAATTATAAATGCTAGATTCACCAAAATCTATAGGGTTCGTACTATGGTGACTTACAATATACGTACCAACTTTCAGCTTATTCGAACAAAGCGTTTAGACGCTAGTGTGTTCACTCACAGACATACACACACACACACATACATACATCATCGTAAAAATAGTGGAAGCGGACTTACGGGACCTCGAAACGTACAGAAACATCAAAATCTCAAATTCGGATTTTTAACATGATTACAATACTTTCCTCACTATAGTGTTCGGAAAGTAAAAAATGGCAACAAGTAAAATTTTAAAATGTATTTTAAAGCTTTTATTTTTATATTTTAATTAATTTTAAAAAATCTCATTATATATTCGTTACAAATAAGGTGCCAAATGAAAGGTGTAATTTTTCTGAATCCGTTGGTTTAAACAGCTTATCGATCGGACAATTAGATTTTTTAAAATTGACTAAAGTATGAAAATTAGGAGACAGAGTCCAAGGAAATCTCTGAACCCTTTGCTGCGCAGGGTAATTTGGATCATTTAAATTACATTGCCACCGGAATATACGAACAAAATTAAAATAAAAGAAATTTTTAATTTTCAGGTTAAAAAAAAGGGCCTTTTCTGCTATGTTATAAATGTAAATTTTTGCTAAAAAATTTCCGGGATGAGTTTTTGCACTTCAGAATTAAAATTAGGTGTTCCATCTGCAGGAACACTGCGACTGAAAGGGTTAAGCCTAAAGTGTGACAGAATCATCCATGGATGAGAGTAACTATATATATATGCTGATAGTAAATGATGTTTTAAAGCTGGTCCAATATCTTCACTACAAAAATATTTTTAATGCACATTTAAGTAAAATTTCATCCTATTCTCCCATATTAAAAAATATTGTAAATCTTGTATAATTTCTTAAATTCCTAAATTAAAATCGTACAAATCAACAGTGTACTTGCTAGAATCCTAAGTGATATTTTTAAACTTGTCTGACTTTTTTTTTTCTAGGATTAATTTTTTTTCTTGATTTGACTTTTAGCTCAGATTTGTTATTTCCTGACCTTTTAACTGAGATTTGTTGTTTCCTGACTTTTTAGCTCAATTTTGCTTTTTCCTGTTTTTCTTGACCTGTAGGAACCATGGATATATATTATTGAAGTTCATTATCGGATGTTTTCTATTGAAAATGGAGTGAATAGCTCTATTGGCTTGTGTACAGGAACACCCAAAAGTATTCCAAAGCATTGTGTTCTATGAGGGAATTTTTGTGAACTACATTTCAATTCCTTTATTTAACACAAATTTCAATGCAATTGAAATATGTTATTCAAGTTCACTATTGGATGTTTGTTACAGAAACTGGAGTAAATACCATTACTGGTTCGTGTACAGGGACACTCAAAAGTATTCCAAAGCATATGTTCTATGAGAAGTATTTGTATAAATCAAATTTTAATAACTTTATTTTGAATAAATCTTAAAAAATTGAAATATGTTATTCATATGCACAAAAGAATGCTTTCTACAAAATGTGTAGCATTACATTTACAGGGCCGCACAAAAATATTCAGTTACATTGCAGGCTTTTATTGCAAATTTGCTGAAATTGCATTTTCATTTACATTAAGCGATTTAACACTTTTTAACATTTTTTAAATAAGAATACGATTTCAATTTGTGTATTTATCTGTCTGACTGTTCATCTGTCTATCTGTCGGCCCCCAGTGTCCGTAAATATTTTCAGAATTTTTACAAAATTATATATGTTATTAAAATTCTCTATGGAATGTTCCCTATTTTAAATGGCATTAACAGGTCCTGTGCAACTGGTTTGTGTATAGGGTCACCCCAAAAAAATGTCAATGTATTGAATTTTAGGATATATTTTTATAAATTACATTTAAAGAACTTTCTATTGTAAAACTCATAAAGAAATTTAAATTTATTGTTAATATGATAAAATAATATTTTGTATAAAATATGATTTTGTTAACCTTCAGATTTACAGGGCTAACACTAAAATATTCAGATACATTAACGGCTGCAATTAGAATAAAATAGCTACGTTTTCTTTTGTGTTAAGCATTTTTAACACTTTCTAAAATTGTTTAAGAATGATTAGGAATTCAATTAGTCTATCTGAATGTCTGTCCTTTGTGTGATTACGTAGGCAAAGAGCATTGTTATACGATACAGCAATAGGCTCTTCCCACCTGACGTCAGAGGTCACATGATAGAGGAAAAACAAATAGCAGACGAAGTCTTGTTTATCTATAGCGATTGGTGAAATAACCTATTTTCTATTCTTATTTTTGATCAATCGTATTTAATCTGTGTTATTTTTGTATACATCATCATTTTTTTATCCATTTTATATCATTATTCATCATCTTTTGTGTGATGTATACATTTACAATCATCATTTAGTTTATATTTGTTATTGATGTTCATGAAGAACTCTGATTTTTGGTACTTAAATCAGGGACAGTGCAATATTGTACTGCGTAAATCCATTTAGACCAGTATCTAAGTTAATTAACATTTTCAAAAACACTAATTTACCTTACAAATTGTCCTTTCATTCTCACTATGCATTTCGGGTGCTCCCGCACCCTTCCTCAGGTGATTTGTGACTCTCATCAGTTGTCTTGTTGTCATCTGGGAAACGCCTGTCTCTTCCCTTCACTTCGCTTCGTTTGTCTTTGATTCTATTGATCAATCGGTTCCAGATCTTGGGGATGTTGGCGTGTTCACGTTCGTTTACTGCTGTTGGGTTAGTAAGAATTTCGATTGCTTCGCGTTTTAGGGCGTAACTATGGTTATTATAGGGGGCGATTTTTTTTAGTATGGATAGTGTTAAGATTAATGGGGTTAGCAATGTGGGTGGAAGCTAGTGCAGTGGATTGACGGTTGTGCTTTAAATCTGCTTTGTGTTCCTTCTCGCGTTCCTGAATTTTTCGTTTTGTTACACCGATATAGCAGGCGCTGGAATCATTAGTGTGGTTGAAGTTAATTTTATAAATTCCGGATGTGGATTGGTTGTCGATTTTGTCTTTTTCATTTCTGATATGCTGAAAGATGTTGCGGTTTGGTTTAATCGGGATATTAATATTGTGTTTTTTGGCTTCGTATTGTATTTTTACACTTGCGCCGTTACAGAAGGGGATGGAGGTTGTGAATTTTGGTTTATCTTTTTGGGCGTTATTAATTTTATTTAGGGTTTTGATGCGTTTTTTATATAGTTCATTTACGAGATTTTTTGGGTAGTTTGCTTTATATACGATGTTTTTAATATATTTTAGTTCTTCATTTAGGAGGGTTTTAGTGCAACAGATGAGGATTGCGCGATTTATATATGAACGTATAGCAGCGTATTTATATGGAAGGGGGGTATTGCAGTGTTTATTAATAATTTCAGTATTAGCAGTTGGTTTTCAATAAATGGTAGTATCGATGGTATTGTTTGGATTTTTTATAATTTTTATGTCTAGATAGTTTATTGTATTATTATCTTCGCTTTCCATTGTGAATTTTATATTATTATCGAGGTTATTAAGATTTTATCAGTGTCGGTATTTTTAGGAAAAACGGTAAATACGTCATCAACATATCGCGTCCAGATTTTACTTTTTTGGCGAAACTTTAATACGGACTAGTAATTTACTGCTTAATGAAGCCTATTTCCAGTTTAATAATAATATATATCAGCAAAAACAAGACGTTCCCATGGGCTCGCCTATCTCATGGGTTCTAGCTGAGCTTAAAATGAGACTAATAGAAAATTCGGCCACAAATATTATTAAAAAAAGTAAAATCTGGACGCGATATGTTGATGACGTATTTACCGTTTTTCCTAAAAATACCGACACTGATAAAATCTTAATTGATCTTAATAACCTCGATAATAATATAAAATTCACAATGGAAAGCGAAGATAATAATACAATAAACTATCTAGACATAAAAATTATAAAAAATCCAAACAATACCATCGTTACTACCATTTATAGAAAACCAACTGCTAATACTGAAATTATTAATAAACACTGCAATACCCCCCTTCCATATAAATATGCCGCTATACGTTCATATATAAATCGCGCAATTCTCATCTGTTCCACTAAAACCCTCCTAAATGAAGAACTAAAATATATTAAAAACATCGCATATAAAGCAAACTACCCAAAAAATCTCGTAAATAAACTATATAAAAAACGCATCAAAACCCTAAATAAAATTAATAACGCCCAAAAAGATAAACCAAAATTCACAAACTCCATCCCCTTCTGTAACGGCACAAGTGTAAAAATACAATACGAAGCCAAAAAACACAATATTAATATCCCGATTAAACCAAACCGCAACATCTTTCAGCATATCAGAAATGAAAAAGACAAAATCGACAACCAATCCACATCCGGAATTTATAAAATTAACTTCAACCACACTAATGATTCCAGCGCCTGCTATATCGGTGTAACAAAACGAAAAATTCAGGAACGCGAGAAGGAACACAAAGCAGATTTAAAGCACAACCGTCAATCCACCGCACTAGCTTCCACCCACATTGCTAACCCCATTAATCTTAACACTATCCATACTAAAAAAATCGCCCCCTAATAAATAACCATAGTTACGCCCTAAAACGCGAAACAATCGAAATTCTTACTAACCCAACGGCAGTAAGCGAACGTGAACACGCCAACATCCCCAAGATCTGGAACCGATTGATCAATAGAATCAAAGACAAACGAAGCGAAGTGAAGGGAAGGGAAGAGACCGGAGTTTCCCAGATGACAACAAGACAACTGATGAGAGTCACAAATCACCTGAGGAAGGGTGCGGGAGCACCCGAAATGCATAGTGAGAATGAAAGGACAATTTGTAAGGTAAATTAGTGTTTTTGAAAATGTAACTATCATCCTGAAATTAAGTATTTAATTAAGTTAATTAACTTATTGTAACACCTTTATGCAATTAAATTAAATGAAAAAATTTTAAAATTCAAATTATAATCCATAAACATTCCACAAGAACAAGCTATTATTTATTGCTAGATCAGTTAATAACAGTTACACTTGAACATACAAAAATCGATTCTTACAGTTGAAAATAAATAAACACATTAAATGTTTTAAAAAATTATTAAATTTACAAACACAACTATTCTACTGTTTACAAATGCACAATATTACTTTTATTTTATTTTATATTAAATATTAACACTTTTGTTCTTCAGAACAATATTTAATTGAATTCGATTATTCGTTTTCCTCTATCACGTGATTGAGCAGACGGTGGGAAGAGCCCATTATGTACATTTGGAAAGTGTTAATAATCAATGCGTACAACATGATTTTTCATTCTTGTTTTAAATATAATATATAACAATTTTATTCAAAATTTTATCATATATATAAAAGAGCAACATTCAAATAATATTATTTTATAAAATTTGTGTTTGAAAAAAATTTTGAAAATTCAGCTGGTGTGTCTTGATTTACCAAAACCATATTTAGAAAAGCAGTGAGCATGATTTCTGAAAAACTAATATATCAATATTATTGAAACTTTGTACACTTCTTTAAAATAGAATTCCTTAATGCTTGAATGAATGACTTTTTTTTTTTTGTAATTGAAATTTGAATTTTTGACACAGTTGTAAGCAAAAACAGTATACTTTTCAAAACATTTTAATCAACATATTATATAGCCTTGTAAAATTATATTTAAACTTTAAAACTTCTTCACACATCATAAAATCAATATAAGCACTTATTGGTTTCAAAAGGAGGTGGTCTTTCTTCTTCAGGTGCAAAAATTACATGCTGCTACCTCGGAAGCAAAAGCAAGACTCAGTCCTGCTTTTGTTGTTTTATAATAAAAGTGTGTGAATACAATCCCACAATGAAAAATTAATCCTTCATAAATTGGCAAACCACACATGAGAACATAACTTTCAAAAAAAGTTTATGTTTACAGAGTTTTACCCCAGACAGTTTTACAAGGATGCTGCACCCTGCCTATCCTATGATTGAAAAAATAGATAGAAAACCTTTCTTGCTCCCATCCAAGAAAATTGCACTCTTCTTTCAGTGAACTAAGAAAGTTGCACGCTTATTGCCTTTTGTTGAAAATGACCTTCAAACTGAAGATATGCTATAAAGAATCTAAAACTGACCTCAGAAACCTAAAAAGTGTCTTTTTTCTTATCAGAGCAATTTGCCCTTTTTTAAATGTGGGAAGAACTCTGATTTTATAAAAGTATAATTTAGAAAGTAGCACTAATAATATATATATATATCTTTGACAGAATTTAATTTAGTACAACAGGAATGATTTACATATGGTAATCTTTTAACTAAAAAATAAAAAAATAAAATGTTATTAGTCACCCTGGTTAATAACAAGCTCAACATTTCTGACATAATAACCGTTGGCAAGCAGTGTTAGAAATAAGAATTTTGAAACTAGGCGTCAAAAATGACGCCTGGATTGAATTTTTTGGGCGTCAAAATGAAAAATCTAGGTGCCATCTATAATTAAATATGTATATTAAAAAAATAATAATAAAGCTTCAACTTGTAAATAATATATGCAAAATTATATAAAAAATATTTATGTAATGAATGTAATTATATTGACAATATTAAACGTACATATTTAAAATCACAAATTCATTCTTCATTCAGAAGATAGATCATTCCATTACAGTTTAATAGAATTTTCTAGACAGAAATCTTCCAATTTAGGGCCTTTTAATTTAATCATTAACAAATCGTCGTCTACTTTCATAGAGATACGATTTCTTAAAACAGTTTTTATTAGGTTCAGCTGAGTGAAATAGACTTTACAGTCTGATGGGATTGAGAAAATTATTAGATATGATGAGGAAAAAATCCAGGCGTCAAATATGGCACCTGCAGTCGGCTGCAAAATTATTCGAGCACTAGCCAATAATTCCTATATTTAAAAATTACACTTAAGACTGTTTTGCTAAGTAAATCCTTGTCGAATCATGTTCTTAGACTGATTAAGAACATAACTCGACAAGGATTTATTTAACAGAGCTGTATTAAGTGTACTTTTTTTTGGCAAGGATTATTGCTAGTGCTCGAATAATTTTGCAGCCGACTGTATGATTGGAATTCTAGGCGTCAAAATGAAAAAACTGGTCGCAAAATACGACTAACGATCGCTTATTTCTAACCCTGTTGGCAAGGTCATCCTACCTGCAGATGCAACGGTTATGTGAGAAATGTCGAGCTGGTTATCAGCCAGGATAGCTCAGTGGAAGAGCATCTGCACGTTAAGTGGAGGGCCTGGACTCAATTCCTGGCTCAAGCATTTTTCATAGTTGGCATAAAAAAAATCTTATACTCTAAACTACTTAAAATGAATTTTCCCGGTTCATGAGATTATCAATAAAATTTCTAAATATTTTGAGATAGTTTAAGAAATTAAATGGTAAAATTGGATATTGGCAGGCAACCTGGCATATTGGAAGTATGACAATGCAAAATTGCTGTCTGAAAGAAATAGTCCTGTTGCAGACTTGCCAACCAATTTTAATAGAAAAAGGAAATATTTTTGTTGAAAAACCAGAAGATTTCATAAAAAAAAGGAAGATTTTTTTTTTTTTTTCTTTGACGTAATAAACAATACAGTTTTACAATTTTAATATTTAGAAGCAATCTATAAAAACGTTTTACTATAGATTGATTATACTAAATATATAAAAATTTTAAATGAAGTTATTCCTCTTCAACATATATATATCTACAAAACAGAATCTGTAAGAAATTTATTTAATAATAGACAAAAAACTTTGTTAAGTTAAAGTATAACTAATTTTTTTAATAAATAGAATATGATTTTTGTGTATGTACATTAATCATACATATAAAAAAAGTAGCAGTAGCTGATTATCAGTTTCAAACGTGCATAAAACCAACTGAGTATTAATTTTCTTAAATTGATTTGGAAAAAATTTTCCTACCTGAAAAAAATATTCTTCATTTTTTTTCCCATGTTTACACATGTATAAATATGGCATACAAATATTTAATTTAATTGAGGAAAAATAAACAGATTCGTTAAATTTAGCAATAAAGATCTAAAAATAATTACATAGGTGAGAAATATTGAGCACTTCCATTGCTTTATTGTTTCTAGAATTGATCATTGATCACAATCCGGGGAAGGGGGGATACAAAAATAATTACAAAGTAAGAAATATTAAATTCTTTCAACTCTACTTCTAGAATGTAATGTAGCAAGTTTAAAATGAATATTATCATTTAGGTTGCAGATAGATAAAGATTGGGAAAAGACTTCTGCAAAACACTTGACTGCTGATCACTAGTTGGAGAAAAATGTGGTGGGGGGGGGGGGGGGGGGGCAAAAAATAATTACATCAGCAAATAATATTTAACAATTCTATTTCTTTATATGTTCTAGAATCTCACAAAGCAAGTTTGAAATGAATATTGACATTTATGTTATGGATAGAGAAAGATTGGGAATCAGAAATTTTCATAGAACATTTGGATTTTCTTTTTAAAACTAACGATATCCGCAACTTTCTTAAAAAAGGAAGATTTCATAAACTGTCAGGAAGACTGGAAGATACGTTAAAAGACCGGAAGTCTTCTGGGAAAAACGGAAAAGTTGGCAAGTATGCTGTTGTACTAAAAAGAAAGTAAAATAAAAACAAAAATTATGAATGTTATTTATAGGTGAAATCAATGATCTAGTTAAGGGTGAATAACCCATTTTATATAAATATGAAAATTATTACCACTTTTTTTTCCTAAATGATATTTATTTAAAAAATATGAATATAAATATATGCTACATAGAAAAGTTATAATTTTACATGGACAGTAGAACTATAATAAGCCATAACTATAACACATATAAATCTTTTTAAATGTTCAAAATCCCATTGTAAAACAATAATAGGTATTAATTATTAAAAAGAAATGTATACACAGAATCAGAGCAAATTATCTCGTGCTAAAAATAATCTTTTGGAAAATTATATATATACAGTAGAGAGCCAGAAATCTGCCAACCTAAAATCCACCGAAGTCCGCACAGCTTGTCAGACACAAACAATGAAATTCACTATTAATAAATTTAAAAACTGCAAATCAGAATTTTTGAAAAAGATCTTGATTACAGATTTTATGTTTGCATTTTATGATTACAAAAAAGAAAAACAATAATAATATGAAAGACTGCAAAAGCCAAATTGCTGCTAATGAAATTATTGACATTATATTAAATTCATCAAAAGAAAATTAAAATGATTTCTGATGGAAGGCATAATTTGTAAGGAAGAACTAAATAAAATTTGTAGAAAAATAAATTTATGTTACTACTATTTATAATAAATAAAAAAAATAAATAAATCATGCAGGTTCAAATTTAGTTTAAAACTAGCTACATGTGAACAGATTTTATCTAAATTTGACAAATATTTTTTTTTCATTAGTATTTATTGTTTTCATTACATATTTTTGTTAATGCTCATTATTATTCTTATGTACCTAGTAATTTAATATTCAGCGTTATTATTCACTAGTATGTGTTTAGTTTGAATAATATTCTGTTTTTATTATTCAAAATGAAAATATTTTTTATGGGCCCCACAATCTGCCAAATCCTAAAATCTGTACAACCTTTGGTCCCGAGCTGTGCGGATTTTTGACTCTCTAATGTATATATATATATATATAAAAGCCATTCAAAAATGACTAAATATTATACATAATTACGTGGAAATTAAAAATATAAAAACAATTTTACAATAATACAAAACAAAAGCAATAAAAAGGGTAAAAATGTATACAATACGAAAAAATAAAATACTTGAACATCACAAATGAAAACAAAAACATGTACATACAAAATGATTTTTTTTTTTCACTTTAAGAGTTTTCTCTCAGAGAAAACTATTAGACCAGTTGATATACCTTTCATATCCAAAACAGTGAAAACTATCAGCAAACGCCAAATGATATTAAGAGATGACTTGGGATCAGTATGTTTATTCAGATGTGATTGTCAATTCAGCACTAAGTGTCCCAATAAACAGGATCCACACACACTAAGAAAGAATAAATAAAACTAAAGCAATTAGAAAACCTCCCCCCCCCCAAAAAAAAAAAAAAAAATCTGTTTTTTAAATATTACTCTTTGAACACAACATTTTTAAGCTTAGTGAGCCATTTTGTTTTTGAAAAAAATAAATGTAAATACTTCTTTTAGAGATTGAAATCTAAAATCTTAAGTTCATTTAATAAAATATTTAAGAAAAAAAAAAAAAAAAAATTGCTTACCCGAGTGGCAAAAAGTTTTGTAGCTGTCTGCGACAGGCTTTCATAGTCTGTCTGCGAAATTTGCATGTAATCACGGGTGAAAATGGCTTACACTCAAAAAACCTGAAAACTGATAGCAGCAATCTTGAGGGGGGGAGCTTAACAACAGTGGTGATCTCGTGCAAAAATACACAAATATAATTTTACTACAGAACAATATAGTATAAACAATTATAAAATAATAATTTGAACTCATTCAAATTAAATATTTATAGCAATGTTTGACACAACACAATATCTATAATAATAAATGGAAAGGTTTGTCTGTCTGTCTGTCTGTTCTTTTATACGTTCAGCCCCTATTGAACGCAGAAGTACAAGAATTGACATACGGATGCTCTGGAGCCTTTCCGATGTTTTCCTCGAAACAGAATTTAAAAATCTTAATTAGTTTCGGAGATATTAATTAAAATGCTGACCCATATCGATCGCGAAAATGACCAAAAATCCTTATTGCTTAAAAAGAGGCATTCTATCAGCATTCAGCAGACGATTTTAACGGCTGTCTGTAACGGAAAAAAAACATGTGCAAGTCATTAATGTCACATGATCTTTAACTGGGGTTAAAAATTGCAAATTTCAAAGTGCTTCAAATTTTCTTTTTCGTACACAACACTTAATATACAACCTATTCAGCACAAAACCAACCTGCAGTTAAAATTTCATCAAATTTCATTAATAAACAAAGCAGTTACATTTTAATTGCTAATTAAATTTTATTCTAACACGTAATCTATCTTTCAATAGACGATAGGAGTTTCCATAGCAACAAAATACATTTGAAGGAACTAAAAAATACTTTTTCTTTTTCTTTTTACTTCCATTACCCGACTACCGTGGTATATATATAGGTTTTGGGGAAATAAAAAATATTTATTTTTCTTTTTACTTCCATTAATAAAACTACCGTAGATAATGGAATTAGAGATTTAACGTGATTTACATGTTTTAGAATGTCCTAATTAGGTTTTCTTTTGTATCAGAGCTACTAATTAAAATAATTTCATAAGTAACACATTATTTGAAAGCTTGGTTGATTTGGAATTGAACAGTAGATTACAGAAATTTCTACCGCCAGATATTTTAAAATTTCGATATTTCAAATTCCAATTAAATTATTTTTGATACATCATTCGAAAGATATTTTAAAGTTCTTTTAAATTATCGAAAGTTTTCACCAGATTTACACGCTTTGAGGTCTCCTGAATTAGTTTTCTTTTGTATCTCAGCTACTAATTAAAATAATTTCGTAAGTAATTCACCATTAGAAAGCTTTTTTGATTTGGAATTGAACAGTAAAATACAGAAATTTGTACCGCAAGATGGCGCTGTAATATTTTAAAATTTCAATATTTCAATTTCTAATTATGATTAAATTATTTTTAATACATCATTCGAAAGATATTTTAAAGTTCTTTTAAATTATCGAAAGTTTTCACCAGATTTACACGTTTTGAGGTCTCCTGAATTAGTTTTCTTTTGTATCTCAGCTACTAATTAAAATAATTTCGTAAGTAATACACCATTAGAAAGCTTTTTTGATTTGGAATCGAACAGTGGAATACAGAAATTTGTACCGCCAGATGGCGCTGTAATATTTTAAAATTTCAATATTTCAATTTCTAATTATGATTAAATTATTTGTAATACATCATTCGAAAGATATTTTTAAGTTCTTTTAAATTATCGAAAGTTTTCACCAGATTTACACGTTTTGGGGTGTCCTGAATCAGTTTTCTTTTATATCTCAGTTATTAATTAAAAAAATTTCATAAGTAATACATCATTTGAAAGCTTTGTTGACTTGATACACATTTTAAAGTACTTTTACATTATCGAAAATGGAATTCGAGATTTCACCCGATTTACACGTTTTGAGGTGTCCTGATTAGGTTTTCTTTTGTATCTCAGCTACTAATTAAAATAATTTTATAAGTAATACATCATTAGAAAGCTTTTTTGATTTGGAATCGAACAGTAGATTACAGAAATTTGTACCGCCAGATGGCGCTGTAATATTTTAAAATTTCAATATTTCAATTTCTAATTATGATTAAAATATTTTTAATGCATCATTCGAAAGATATTTTAAAGTTCTTTTATATTATCGACAGTTTTCACCAGATTTACACGTTTTGAGGTCTCCTGAATTAGTTTTCTTTTGTATCTCAGCTACTAATTAAAATAATTTCGTAAGTAATACACCATTAGAAAGCTTTTTTGATTTGGAATCGAACAGTAAAATACAGAAATTTGTACCGCAAGATGGCGCTGTAATATTTTAAAATTTCAATATTTCAATTTCTAATTATGATTAAATTATTTTTAATACATCATTCGAAAGATATTTTAAAGTTCTTTTAAATTATCGAAAGTTTTCACCAGATTTACACGTTTTGAGGTGTCCTGAATCAGTTTTCTTTTGTATCTCAGCTACTATAATAATTAAAATAATTTCATAAGTAATACATCATTAGAAAGCGTTTTTGATTTGGAATCGAACAGTGGAATACAGAAATTTGTACCGCCAGATGGCGCTGTAATATTTTAAATTTTCAATATTTCAATTTCTAATTATGATTAAATTATTTGTAATACATCATTCGAAAGATATTTTTAAGTTCTTTTAAATTATCGAAAGTTTTCACCAGATTTACACGTTTTGAGGGGTCCTGAATCAGTTTTTTTTTTTTTTTTTTTTTTTAAATCTCAGTTATTAATTAAAAAAAGTTCATAAGTAATGGAACGGTGGGGAAGGAATAGGCGCGCAGCGCGCATGGGTTTGGGACCCGGTGCGAGTTTTTACCCGATGATAAAAGATTTTTTTTTAAATTTTATTTTCTTAATAATAAAAGTTTGAGTTGAGAAGGAATATGCGTGTACAGCGCACGTATATCTCAAACGTGCGCGCGCAGCGTGCATGGGTCTGCGCTGCCGAAGGCAGTGGCGTTCCGGTGTGAGTTTTTACCCGATGCTAAATGATATATATTTTAATTCCTTTTCTTGAGAATGAAAGTTTATGAGTAATAACATGGAATTTTGAGAAGTCATAAGGATGGTGAAGGAATACGTGCGCGCAGCGCACGGGTCTACGCTGCCGAAGGCAGTGGGGACCCGGTGCGACATTTTTCCCGATCAGAATTTTTCTTTCTCTTTTTTTATCACATGATAAAAATTAATGCAATTTTGAGAATTCATTAATTATTGTGATTCATTTCAAAATAGTGACCAGCGAAGCGGGCGTAGCCTGCTAGTAAATAATAAAAGTATTAGTTTAGTTTTGATACAGAAATTTTTATAAGTGAATTTTTAAGTGGAGGAGAAGTTTTGAAGCAGTTTTAAATGAAATTAGCACATTTTTACGTTCCCGTAGAATCTCAGTAACAGGTAACAGGAGAAAAGAATACATGCATAACGCTGCCTATTAAGGGAGATCTAGGCTCCCTAGGTCACCGTTGTTAAACACTGTTTTATATGTTCCTACCAAGGGAGCTCTAGAGTCAGTGGCGCACCCACGGAGGGGGCTTAGGGGGCTGAAGCCCCCTCCAGAACCAGCTGACATGGTAAAAAAATATGCATGAGAAAATATTATTCAAACATAGATATTGTAAGCAAAAATAAAGTTTATAAATTAAACCTTAAATTTTTGAAATTCTTACATTCAAACACAAAAACAGTGAATTAGTTCTTTGTTTTTTAGTTGGAAGATACCCTAGACATTCCATTGCAATTTTTAGGAATCGGCTTCTAAGCCTCTATAGTATATACTGTTACTATGAAATCGAGGGAGTACCGAAAAAGTCAGGCAGGAGAAGCAATCCGATGTGGAAGTAAGCAGGGATGTATTTGTCAGAAAAATGGGATACCAGGATCATAAAATTTTACATTTTAATTTATGAGTATTTATAGCATCTTTGTGAAAGTTTGTTTTGTCCTTGGGCAAAATTAACACATTCGCATCGGCAAATGAATATTCTCGTTTGATATAAAATAAAAGATCAGCCCTGCTCTTAGCCGTTCCTCTAAAACAATATTTTAAATTAAAAATGAAATTTGCATATTCGTTAAACCTTTTATATGCCACTAGCACATATACATGCTAGTGAAATTTCACATCAATTGAAGATAAAATTTAATTGGTTTAATCTCAAATAGGCAAAATTATTTCTCTAAAAATATAACGATTTAGAGGAATGCCAAAAGGCATAGTTTATTGTTCAAAATAGGAAAATACCCCGACAGCAATATGTTAAGATATTTTACAGATGCTTCTGAGGATGGGGTCTCTTATTTATTTTTATCACGGTTAGTAGAACATACAGTAGGGTCCATGCACAGTTTTCATTTCTGCCTCTCATGTCACAGAGATCTACGCTTCATTTTTGGATAATGCAATTTTTTCCTGTTATAAAAATTCAAATTTCACAATACATATAAATATTATACTGGAATACAATATTCTGTAATGTACTCAGAAAGGTAATGCTTGAAATATTTGCTAACTGAACAAATTAAAATTCTAAGTAATATATATTAGAATAAAATTAACGTTTTAGGATATTAAGAGGTTTTGCTCCCTGCTTGCTGTGTTGACTAACACCCACGAAGACTACACGTCCGACTTGTTTCTGTTAACCGAACCTAGAAGCATCGCCCCAATACCCCAGATAATTAAATAAAAATAGCAATGTAAAAATTTACACTGAAATCCTGTTATAATTCCTAGATATTGCAACTGTAGCTTTTATTTGGCTATAATTATTATAATTTCTTATTTACTTACGTGTTACTGCATATGCATGTAAAGCAGCGCAAAAGAGTATTAAATTTGATCAAATTTTATTTTAAATGGAAATATGGGGGAAGGCATTTCATTTCGGATGAATTTTGTGTTCACTAGCTTGTCATATTGTACACGATATTTTTTAATTTATCATAGATGAACAGATAACTTTATGTTTACAAGCTCAGTGTCAATTCCAACTGACCGAACTACTGTAACTTAGCTTGTTATATACTGATATAAATTTCTCGATTGCGCTATTCAACTTAAATTCAATTTCATTCATTCGTTTACTTATTTCAAAAGAAATATTTAAAGCAGATTCTTTACTATATGTATGTGTGCGTATATACCCATAAACCTATTTACTGTACTACATGACCCGATTATTCTTCAGCCCCCTCCAGACAGAAATTCTGGGTGCGCCACTGTCTAGAGTTCCTACCAGAGAGTGTCTAAGACGTCATACACGGTAGAGCATTGTCGCAGGCGAAAAATGTCTGTAAATTGCAGACAATTTTTTATGACTGCAGAGAAAGACTGTCCGAAAGTTGCGGGCAATTTTTTTTATTAGTACAGACCAAGAGTGTCCAAAAGTTGCGGACTGATTTCTTTTATTAGTGGAGACAAAAACTGTCTGCAAGCATTTTTTCTGTGTCTGCGCCTATGTTGCCGGGTTGCAGTGTTTCTGCCACTGGGTTGCTTACTAAGCTAAAAGGCGACATTTTCAGGAAATGTAATTCAAAGTACAGAATTTGAAAATTTTTATTATTGAATGAAATATCCTTATATAATGAAGCAACAAAAATCCACAGGATAACATGGGAAGGAAGAAAGGGTGAATATGACTAATGTGTAGCATTAAAAATGCTAAACTAAATATGCATTATATTATGTCTCTGGATCCCTTTACATGTATTTTCATTATCTATTTTCTGTGCAGATACAAATACATATTATATGAATTGCTAATACTTCTTGTAATACTAGAGTGACTAGATTTCTTTAATTAAATTTGAGAACAAATATGGCAGTGTCCCTGAATTTTGAGAAGAAAATAAATAAATCCCCTTAAATTGTAAAATTTTAGTAATTTTTAAGCATGAAGTACCCAAAATAACTTAATTATACATTTAATAAATTATTAAAATAAGACTTTAATAACTTTATAACCAGTGTTCTCAAATGTGTTTGAATATTTTAAGGACAAGGGTAATTTTCAAGGATGTCTGGTGACCCTATGTAATGCAAAATCTTCCAGCATTTCTGTTTCATGTATAAATTTCGTTCTGATGCAGATTGCTACTGGGTTTTTAACATAAAAACACACCATAAACAATAAAAATCGCATTTAAATAGAGCTATTTCAACCAACAGCAGATAGGACTTTAAAATGGGATCTTTTGTTAACAGAAAAAAAAAAATTACAATAACATAAGAAATATTGATAACAAAAGTGTTGCATTGACTTTGGAAAGCGTTGTGAGACATCATAAAAAGACCCCACATGACTATCTGATAACCAGGTGGAATTTTGAAAGATGAAAATGAAAGAACATGACCATGTCCAGTGACCCCACTGTTACAAAAACACTCATTTATTAACCATATGAAATAAAACCAAAAACTTGCCTTTAAAGTAATTTAATAGGTATATATAGGATGTTTAACATTTTTTTCCTCCCATGGGAGCAACGATAACTTTATAATAAACCAGTATAAAATTAAGCTATAAAAAATACTGAAACGACTATAACTTTTTTAAAATAGTACCAATGTCGAGAAATGCACTCATTGCAGTTTTATAACATTAATGATGACATGGGTGCAGCCACCCAGACAGTCTAGTGATTAGTGTCCCTGATTCCTACATGGTCGGGCCTGGGTTTGAATCTCGGAGAAGGCCTGGATGTGTTGGTCCTGTTAGGGGTAGCGATGACTGTCCATTAGGTGCCTCTTCACAAATGGTCATCAATTCGTCGACCCCCCGGTCAATGCTTAGTCGACTATGCCACGCCATTGAAAAAAAAAAAAAAAAAAAAAGGATAGTATGGGGGTCATTTAATGGCCTAACATCATAATTTCAATTTTATATGTAATAAAATAATATGTAAAAAACAACTATAAAAATAGTACTGAAAGCAATTTTCTCTCTTTTTTTTTTCACACAAATATTCAGCAGAATCTGGCACTGAAGTTATTTCCTTTTATGACTCCACTTAGTCATCACAATTAAAAATATTTCCTGATATATTTTAAGAAAGGTTGGAGTGTAAGGTTGATTTTTTTATATACCAACATTGTGAAAAATGACAGAGCCGGGAATTGAACCCGGGACCTCTGCTTAACATGCAGATGCTCTTCCAACTGAGCCATCCTGGATAACCAGCTGAGCATTTCCCACATTGTGGTTATCAGCAAGGGTGGCTCAGTGGAAGAGCATCTGCATGTTAAGCGGAAGATCTGGATTCTATTTTCTACAAGATATGAATGCATTTTATAAGTTTATAGTTCAAATGTTACTAGCACATGCATTAAAAAATCCTATCTTATAATCTAATGTGAAATAATATATGTGTATGATATATTACATATATATAGAATAAATGTATATCTGTGGGTGGATAAATACATTTATCGTATTTCAGGAACTTTTTCTAAAATAACTGGCGATTATAAAAGTTTGTGTTAATTTTAACCTTTAAAATGAATCAAAAACTATGATTTATAAACTTTGGACAAATATAAAGTAACACATCTTGATGGAATAGTTAAATGAATTTAAACAAATACAACAGGAGACCAAACCTGGTTCAGTGGTATAAACTCAGCACTCGACTACCAACTGAGAAACGCAGCTGGCATCTGAATGATAAAATGAGTCAACTTTTAAGTAGTTAGATTTCAAAATAACAAGCTCAGTAGATACAGCATTGGCATGGTATGCTGACATGATCAAGGTTTGATCTTTAGATTTGTCAATTTACATTTTTGTTAAAATCCATTTTGATGGGAAAACAAATCCCCATCTAAAACTATATAAAGGCAACAAGTAATATATATATTCAATCATGCAATGTGTATCAAATACTAAATATATTTCTTTAAGCTCCTTTTAGTTTCCAAAATTTCATATTATATGTAATTTTATCAGATATAAAAATCTGTAGGAATCTCTTTCCACTTTACTTGAGATTATCATTTTAAATGAAACACATATTTTACTTTATTAGCATCCCCTAAAAGTCTAAAGCTGCTATCAGACGGAAGAACACACATATCCTAAAATATAAGGTCAGGGTTCCCACTCTTAAAAAAGAAAAAAAATTCAAGGACTTTTCAAGGTCCATTTTAAATTTTCCAAGGACTATAGGGGAAAATCGCAGAACGCTAGGCATATACACAAAACTTCAGTAAGTACTTTCATCATTATTATTTTTTTTATAATTAGAATAACTTTGCCTATTTTCACAATACATTTTTGATGGAATCACCAAATTAACTTATACCAGAGTCAAAAAATGATTACTTCAGGATTTGGAATTGGGATCATTATGATTATTCCAAAGTTTTTAGGTTTGAGTCCTGGTCTGGTCACTTTCTGCTCAAAATTAATGACCAGTCCATCAAACAGGTATGAGATTGTCAAAAACGACAAATAACTTAAGTTGAAGTGGAAAATTCAAGGATTTTCAAGGACTTTGCATGAAATTCAAGTACTTTCAAGGGTCCTTGAAAAAGAAAATGAAATTCAAGTACTTCTTAAGGACTTTCAAGGACTATGGGAACCCTGAAGATATTGCTGCACAAAAGCTACCAAACGACTTTCTCAGGATGTAGGTAGGGTTATTTTTAAGTATAAACAAAATCCAGAAATGTAAACAACAGACCCAACGTTTGGCGATAATTCACCTCAATGATGTTTGAAAAGGATAGAAAATAGTCTGTAATCGTTATTCTCTGATTGGAGGAGTTCATGCTGAAAACTATTGTATGTGATTCAAACAGTCGAAAATGCATAACTGACGAATATATGTGAGGCAAATTGTATCAAACGGGTAATATTTACATTGCTTCCCACATGAAAAATCTGTTTATGAGGTAGTATGTGCCAATGACTTTCATATGGCTCTTCCTCTAATAACGGCTTTATGAACACACACATATATTAAATATCCTTTCTATAGGAAGACTTAAATTCTCACAGAAATTAATTCTTTCAGTAAAGATAAAAAATTGATCCTAAATATAAAATAGCAATAAAAAAAAATCTATGCAAGACTTAGATCGAAATCAGTAGTGATATGATAAATTTAATAATTTTCAACAAATCAAATGGTGTGGTTTAGTAGGCTTATATTCTAAGGAGATACTTGGGGTTGCTATACAAATCAGGATAAAAAAATTCCCTGTCTCTTTTAAAAGTAAAATAGATGACATGCAATCATGCAGCATTAGATTCTAACATGTGTACAAGTCAACTAAATATAATATCTATGGTATATTAATTTTATTAATTTACTATAGTTGGAAAAAACATGACTTTTTTTTTCTTCATTATGAAGCACTAAAATTTAAAATACCAGCGAGTTCGTGATCGAAAGATTGCAGGTTCGGTCCTCGAGCCAGCCGAAGACCGTCATGTACACTAATGGCGACTGGTGCACGTTAAATTCTGTCGTGGTCGCAAAGTCCTCCAAGTTCCCATCAAAAATTATACCTCTGGGGGTACCGGAACATGGGTTTAACTCGCTCTGATCCGGATCAAAATTGGAGTTCCTGTAATTTGGCTGGTGCTGCCATCTTTCACCAGCTTCTGGAGCTAAAGTCGTACTTCCTCCCTATGAGGCGCTCCATAATAACGGAAGACGCACCCCTCATGCCTTAAAAATCCGGTTAGTTCCACTACCGGAGCTCGGAATTTCCGAGTGGCACACGACAACAACAACAAAATTTTAAAAAAAGATTAGATTATGAAAATTTTTCCAACGTTTTTCAAAATCCCCTGAAATTTCCCTGTTTTTACATTAAATTTTGAAATTTCCTGCATTTTCATTGTTTTCTTTTTTTTTTAATAATTTTTTTAATTCCCTGAGTTTTTTAGGTTTTTCCCTGAATTCCAGGTATAGTAGCAACCCTGATACTTCACGTAAAGTAAATGGCAGCCTTGTGCCATGTTATTCTACAGAGAAATTTGTTTTCAAAATTTCTCATTACCCAATGTATTTTTTTTTTTTTAATATTATTATTATTCAGTTTTCACATTTAGAAAATTCACAATTATTAAATTGATTTCTGTTTTCCAAAAATAATTTTTTTTAATCTTTAATATTTTCTTTTAAAACACTCCAATGCGCAAAAAACTGACTAAGTTCATTTTTTCTGTTTTATAGCTTCAATAAAAATACCATAAATAATTTTTTGAAAAATAGGAATCAATCTAATGTTTGTGAATTTTCAAAATATGAAAACAGAACTTAAAAAATTATATGCAATTGAACTTTGAAAATCTGGACAATTTTCTAATTTCAGTTTTATTTTTAAAATAAGTCTTTGCTGTACCTGATTTCCACATTCCTTGCTGAATGCAGTGAAAAATCATTTTAAATAAACCCTAAGTACATAAACATGGCCACAATCCGACATACTTTTATACTGACTAATTGTTAATTCAAGGTTATTCTTTAAAGAAAGAAAGAAAAGAAAAACAATATTCCCACTAGAGTGAAATAGCTTTGAATTACTGGAAATGTTTAAAAAAAATCAATATAAGAAATTACTTTACCAGTTTCTATAGTTTTATTTGAGTATTTTTTAATGAATAAATTGTTAAAGACATCATATGTTTTCCATTATATTTTAATTCTTTGTGCTTATTTTATTTTAATTATGCATAAGTGTTTTTTTCTTTTTTTTAAATTCCTGTTTCATTATTTAATTTACTTAATTTGATCATTGTTTATTTTCTGTAGCATAAAAATTGCATTTTGTATGCTACTATAATGGCATAAAAAATTACTTTTTTATAAATCTCTAAAATCTCGAAATACTGAGGTACTGCCAATTCTGAATTTTCGAGGTTCAACTGTATTAGGTAATGAGTAATTTTGAAAAGAAATTTCTTTATAGAATAACATGAGGTGAACGTCAACGCTAGGTGAAGTTGAATTCCTTTTTTTTTTTTTTTCAAATGACTGCTTCTTTAGAAAATTTTTCAAATCCAGCTGTCTCATGATTTTAGTCATTTACCAGGGTTCATACTCAAATATGAGGGGAAAAAATCCCAGAGTTTTTCAGACAACTTTCAAGAAATGCTCCTCTAGAGAGGAGAAAATACATCTACTTCCTTCCACTGTATGATGTCATGTTACTGCCGATCATCATAGAAATAAATTCAGGTAGAAATCATTGTTCACGTGCGTATTTTCACAATAATTAATCATTTGAATTTTGATATGAAGCTAAGCAAGAAAAATATAAATTGAGAAAAAGGCAATATTTGATTTTCCAGGTTTTATAAACGATTTTTTTCTGACTTTTTATGAAAATTTTTATTTTCCCCCTAGAGGTCAAGACTCGCGGTCGCCACTCGCCACGTGGCGACCTAATTTGAAAAAGTGGCGATCCAAAAAAAAAACGCTGTAGTCGCCAATCAGACATGTGGTTTTTTCGCGATTTCACGGAAATTTGTGATCCCCCCTCCCAATTCGCGGAATTTTGCGAATTAACTTCTGCTTTAAAAAAAAATCGCGGATATTGTCCGATTTAAAAAAAAGAAACCCTCTAACGATCAGCGATTAAATTTGCTACGGAAGCCACCCAATTCATAATCTTTCTCCATCCACAACATAAATGTCAATATTCATTTTAAACTTGCTTAATGAGATTCTAGAACCTACAAAGAAATAGAATTCTTAAATATTTCTACCTCATGTTTTGATATTTCCTACCCATGTAATTAATTCTTACTCTCCCCCCCCCCCCACACACACACACACACATCTCCAGATAGTGATCAGTGATTAATTCTAGAAACAATAAAGATATAGCATTGCTCAATATTTCTCTCATATGTAATTATTGTTAAACTTCATTACTGAACTTGATAAATCTACTTACTTTTTCTCAATTAAATTAAATATTTATATTTAATATCTATTCCAAAAGTTTAAACAAGGGAAAAAATGTAGACTAAAATTTTCCAGGTAGGAAAATTTTTTCTAAATCAATTTTTGAAAATTAATACTCAGTTGGTTTTATGCATATTAGAAAACGATAATTAACTACTGTAGCTTTTTTTAGGTATGTATGATTAATGTACATAAATAAAAATCATATTTTATATTTGTTTGATTTTTTTTTTTTTTTTCCTTGTTGACATGGAATTTTAATAAGGTTTTATGTGGATATAAAACTTATTGCAATAATATTAAAGAATTGTTTTGTGCTGATGAAACAAATCCTGAAATTTTTAATGTAGATAGAAAGCTATAAATATGCATATATAACTGTTTAGGTAGTTAACTTATTAAAAGTGACATTATCAATGTTCAAACAAATAACTAAACAATCATGTTAGCAAAAAATTTTCAGCTAATTTCTAATTTTAGCAATCGCATGTCTGTTAATATAATTAAATCTCCGATAATATACCAAAAAAGTTTTTTTTTGCCCCCCCCCCCTCCCTTTTCTCACATACTGAAAATAATTTTGTTTTCTTCTAATGCTAATCACATCTATTTTCCATATGGAGATGTCACACTATGTTTGTTTATAAAACTCCCATTTAAAATACTAATAAGAATAAAATCATATCTTCTCTCAAAAGTCGAATCATTTTACAATGATTTGATTTCTCAGCCAATTTTGTCTTTCTCCCACCTGCTTTCATTTCAGATATTGAAAATTTTAAACTCGAGAAGTACAAAAGTTAAAAAAAAAAAAAAAAAAAAAATTTATTTTCAAACAATATTTAGATTTTTTTTTTTTTTTTTTTTTTAAATCTGTGGAAGTGCATATATATTTTTTTTAATTATTATTAAAATAATACAATAAAGGCCACTATTTCATAATTTTCCGACCACATCATCTGTGTTTTATGCCTTTATATGTATATAGATATATATTTTTTAATTATGTGTGTGAATATCAGGTATAACGTCGACTCACGAGTGGCCACTGAGTTAAACATATCCAGTGGCCACTGGCCACTTACAAAAATTGTAAATCTTGACCTCTATTTTCCCCGAATTTTCCCTGACTTTTTTAACGACATCTAAATTCCCCTGAAATTTAAAGTATTTCAAGATTTTTCTGATGAGTATGAACCCTATTTACAAACTATCTGATTGCAATGCACATTATTATACACAACAAAGTCGTTTAGATGAACTAGAGATGCCACCCTCTACACTCCGTTTAGCAGATACATTAATTGAATCATTAAATAGTTTATCCCATTTGTGTTGATTCATTGCAATAAGTTTTTTTGTACACTTGCTCATATATTTTTCACAGTCGTTTTTAAATTTCATAATAGCATTTTTAGATGGCAAACACTCCTGAAACAAAAATTCAAACACATGCAAGCCATCATTATGAATCAAGTATTCAAAATGAGAATATATCAAGGGAACAGAAGAAAGGATTTCTCTTTTCATGGCAGGGGATGTATCTTTAAGAATTAACCTAATGTTTTCAACATCTTGAATTTCACAGAGATTTATCAGTAGATTTCCATCATACAGTTCAGCTGTAACATAGTTTTTTAGACTACTAGGACTTTGAAGCCAAAATTCCTTGAAAAGCTTCTGATAGTCCCAATCCCTAAAATTGTTTGTTTCTTTTGTTGCAAGATATTCTAATACACTTCTATAATGAAAACCAGTAAGAAAGTCCCACATATGATTTGCAACATCTAGAAAAGCAGCTTGGTAAGGCCACTCTAGAAAATGTTTTAATATCACATGAGGTATAGCTTGAAAAATTTCTTTCTGTTGCTCATTGTTCATCTCGGATAATAAAAAAATAAAAATATCACAATATTTTACCTTTTTAATAATTTTTACCAAGCCTTTTTGTCTTTGCCTTGGAGTTAATTTTTGTAAAAAATATTCAGCTGCAGCTCTGTTACCAGTTCTTGCATATCTTTGGAATACAAACTCGTATGCAAGCTCTGCATTTTCTGACAACTGTTGCTTTTTATCGAATTTCCAAAGAAATATTTTATCTTGCTCACTAATATCATCTGGAAAAGATAGTAGAATTTCTCTTCTAAAATTTTCTGTCATTTTGTTCCGAACATCCTGAATCTCATCTTCTAACACATAAACGGCTGCCAATTCGTAGCACTTAAAAAAATCCAAATCTCCAGCTTTAATTAACACTTGTGCCGTAGATTTCCTGTCAATTATACCTTGGGGTGTCCAGCAGAATTCATTTGGTAGGTGTAAAGACAAAATTCCAATATGATATTCCATCCACTTTAAAATTTCCAGGCCAATAGGTTTAATGATACCTAATATTTTTTCTTTTAAGACATTTGGTAATGGAAGCTTTGCTGCTTTTTCCTTTACTATATTTTCTATTTTCAGCCAATGATCATTAAGATGGTCTACTGGAGCAGTTGACGTCTCATGAATATAGTCCATACACTGATTCCACGACATAGGCGATTTTTCTAATTCTGAAAGAAATCTTTGAAAATAGTTTGTCACTAAATCCCTAATGTGCTTTTCATTCCACAATGTCGAAACAACCTTAACAAGAGCAATGTGAAGAAGCGAAGTCTTTAGAACACACTTCATTACTACCAGTTGTAGCAAATAACTCCAATTATGCTTCTTGGAATATTATACAGCAATCTGCGAACTTGATGGCAGGCAGAAAATGAACTTGTCAACACTGTTTAATGGTTGAAAGGTACACTTAAGAAATATGACCTAAAAAAAAAGAAAAATATATCAAAAAGGAATCAAAAGTACAGGAATCTAGAATAACATAGTACAATACAAAGCCGAAAATCCAGAATTGTTGGGACCGCGGCGATTCTGGATTTTCAGATTTTCTGAATTTTTGGTTATGCCAAAAAAATATAATATTTTGGTTTAAGTACTTGGATAATATACAAATTCAAGTAAAAAATAATATATTACAATTTTTAAATATATTCTGTAATTTTTTTAATCAACTTTAACAATAAATAAATAAAATTAAAAATTAAACAGATATATTGAAAATAGTTGCATGCAAAAGTTAATACAAGTCACAATAAAAGAAAATAAATAAGAAAAACATGCCATTTTAAAAACATTTCCATGAATTTTTTTTTTTTTTTTTTTCAGTACTTTAGGTTTTTTAATTAAAAGTGTGAGTACAGTCCGTTAAGAAATTATAAGACTACTTTAATTTTGTAAATTATAGGAAAAATAAAGATTCTAATCATAATTTAAATACATAAAATAACACATTGCTCTATATTTTTTTATAATTAGTTTGCAATAACTTGGTATAATGCAATAAATGTTTAATTAAAATATATATTAGAAATAAGTGAAAAATAACCTGTTAAGAAAATATAAGACCACTTGTCAAAAAACAAAATTGTATAAAAATTAATATATGTGTCCTCCATTTTACCTGGTGACTTCAAACACTCTGTTTTTCATTGAAGTAACCAGGTGATTAAGTTCAGTTATAGATATATTGTACAATTCTTTTACAATGGCTACTTCCAGTTCATTGGCAGATGAAAATTGTTTATTATTAGCATAAACTTTGTGAGATAATATACCCCATAGGTTTTCCATGGGGTTCAAGTATGGACTTCGACTTGGCCATGTCAAAACATTATTTTTTTCTTTTTTAAATCACTCCTGTGTGGATTTAGATGTATGACAAGCAGCATTGTCCTGTTGAAACATCCAGTTAGCACCACCTAATAAAGGTCCAAACGGTATCATATGATCATATAGCATTGACTGATATTGTGTAGAGTTCATATGACCCGAAATCCGGTGTAAATCACACAACCCCTCATAACTGAAAGCTCCCCAAACCATTACTGATCCTCAACCCATTTGTCGACAGAAGCATTCTTTTGGTTCCTCCCTCAAGTCATGCCAATAGTGTTTGTAATCATCTGGACCATCAAGGTTAAAATTCTTTTCATCAGAAAATATAATTTGTTTCCACTCATCATTCCATGGCATGATATTTTTAGCCCATTTTAATCTTTCTTCTCGATGGCATTTCAATAACTTTGGTTTTTTTCTTCAATTTCATAAATTTCGTATTAATATTTAATTTAAGACTCTTCCAGACTGTTACATGTGAAGTTTTCTTGCTGAAACGTTTCGGAAATTCACGAGTTGAAAGACTTTTTTTTAGTTGACAGTCGAAAAATTTGTCTATTGTCACATGCTGTCAAAATATTTTTTCTACCAGATCGTTTTATTTTGTTTGAATAAACTTTTCTAATTATGGCATTATGAATGGCAGTTTTAGAACGGTTCATTAACCTCGCAATATCTCTTTCAGATTTACCTGAACCTTTATAAAATAAAATTTTTCTCACTTCGCACTCCGATAATTCTTTATCTCGAGGCATCGTCAAATTAATCGTAGATAACATTCAAAACCTATGCCTTTGCTTCTTAGGAAATGTTCACAAAATACTGCCGCATGCGCTTTATATTAAGTTTGACGTCATGTATAATATGCTAATTTTCTCAGGTGGTCTTATAATTTCTTAACAGTCACAGTCTTTAATTTTTAGAAAAATGAATAAGTTTTAATGAAATTTAATTTTAAAAGTTGGAATTAGTATAGGATGCGTTTTCCTATCAATTTTAAATCCGCAACTAAACATTTGCATATTATGCTCTTTTCTTCAGAAATGCACTAACACACTTGTGGTCTTATAATTTCTTAACGCACTGTATAACTGAAATAGAATATATAATTTAGTTCTCAATTGAATAAATGTTTAAGAATTGTTAGTATGTTTAGTGCTGCACCAAATAGCACTTTGGCCAAGTAGTCAAATACCGAGTAATTGTAAGAAAGAATAATTGACACATATATGAAGAAATTTGCATTGAACATAAAATTTAGTTAAATGGTAAACAGCATGCTTTCATGCAGAACTTTTGTAGTGTATATACATAATTAGGTTCATTGCTATATTTTGATACTTTCAGCATAGTAGATTACTAAAACCATAACTGATAACTTTAGTCTTAACACCTTTTTTAGATGCAAAATTATCATCCTCAGATAATTCTTAGAGAATATAAAAGTTAGTAGGCACTAAGGCTTAATTTAAGATACCTGAAATTCACATATGAAAGGGGAACATTAAAATATTTTATAATTTCAAACTTCATTAATCTTCAGATCGTAGAAATGTAAAATGACTAGAGCTGTACCGAGTACTTGGTGTATACTCAGTACTCGGCTAATTTGCCGAGTACTCATTACTCGGCTGAATTTGGACTAAGTATTCGGCCAATATTGAGTAGTTGTAAGAATTTCATTATTTTTATATATTATTGAAAGAAATGTAACATTCATAAGAGTTGTTTATTAATAACTAAACTAAAAAATTATGAAAATATAAATATAAAGTCATTAAACTTTTGCTGCAAACAATTTTCGCAGTTAAAATGGGCGAGTATGCCACCAAACTCGGTATAGCAACAATTCATGGTATGAGCTTATCCCTTTTAGTTACAAGAATTTAAGTATAACCATCTTGTATGTGTGTAATATGCAAATTTTTTAATAAAAACTTAGTACATAAAATTGTATCTGTAAAACAGACAAAAATAAGATATTTTAGAAAAAAGAACCCTTATACTAAAATAGTAGATAAAACATTAGTTATATATTTGTGCAAATAAAAGTAAGACACTTTTAAAATTGTAAGAAAAGATTGATTTTTAATTTTAAAAATAATAATTATGAAAAAGGTAAATACACTGAAATGTTATTAAAAATATATTTTAATAATCAAATTTGTTGTTTTGCAAATTATGGCCCAAAACCACCTATCTTTTTTACTCTTCTAGAATTTGAAGATTAATGAAGTTACCATGTTTGAAAAGATAAAATATTTAGTTTAATGTTCTCATTTCATATGAAATTTTCATGCATCTTAAATTAAGCCTGAGTGTATAGGAACTTCTATATTCTCTAAGAATTATCTAAGAATGGTTCGCATCTGAGAAAGACTATATAATAAAGAATGAAATTATCAATTATTATGGCTTTAATAATCTACTAAGCTGGACATATCAAATATAACAATGAACCTAATTGTGTATACTATACACTACAAAAGTTCTGAAACATTTCATGAAAACATGCTGTTTGCCATTTAACTTAATTTTGTGTTCAAAAGGCCTTTTTTTAATTTTAACATGTGCAAAATTCTTCATATATACATTAATTATAGATTCATTCTTATAACTATTCGGTACTCGGCTACTCGGTATTCGCCCGAGTAGTAAAAGGCCGAGTACTCAGTACTCGGCCAAAGTGCTACTCGGTGCAGCACTAAAAATGACAGGTGGTTTTGGGCCATAATTGGCAAAACAACAGATTATGAAAATACGTTTTAAATAATGTTTTAGTGTATCTACCTTTTTTATATATAACGTAAAATGACATAAAAGCCTTTACTCGGTGAAATGCCCCCTCCTCTTTTCACATTATTATTATTATTTTGTTCTTAAAATACTAAATAAATGCACCTTTTGCTCAACGGTAGACTGTATCCGAATAGGTGATAGTTTTTTACCTTATTTTATAGTATAAAATTCAAAATCAATCTTTTCTTATCGATTTGAAAGTGTCTTACTTTTATTTGCACAAATGTATAGCGAAAATTTTGTGTTAATATTACATAGAGGTTCTTTTTTTTTTCTAAAATATTTTAATGATTATTTGTCTGATTTATAGATACAATTTTATGTACTAAGTTTTTATAAAATAATGCATATTACATTCATACAAGATAGTTATAATTAAAAGGTCATATCATGAATCATCTCTATACTAAGTTTGGTAACAGCCCGTTTTTAACTGCAGAAAGCTGTTATAGCAAAAATTTTAATTATAATGACTCTGTATTTATATTTTCATATTTTTTTAGTTTAGTTATAAAATAAATATCTCTCATTAACACATTTCTTTCAATAATGCATAAAAATAGTGAAATTCCCACAACTACTCGGTACAGGCCGAATACATAGCCTAAATTTGGTCGAGTACCGAGTACTCGACAAATAGACCGAGTAAGCCGAATGCCGAGTATATACCGAGTACTCAGTACAGCTCTAGATATGTTAATATAGACCCAGTTCAATTTGTAGATGAATTTGTGTGATGCTAGCATGCTAAATAATGGAGATATAGGCATTTATTTTAAAAACCCCAAAAAAATCAACATGTTTTTTATTTATAATATACAGAGTTTTTAACGAAAGTTATTCCCACTTTCAGATAAGTTGGAAAAACACTTTTAAAACAATCTGAATACAAATATCTCATGAAATATGAACATTTTTATGAAAAATTGTTTTTACTGCGCATGTGCAAAAGGTAAAACATTTTATTGCATAGGTTAAAAGCTAGATGCATAGGGCAACTTTTATCAAAAATGAATTTCAATAGAATAAAAATTAAGTGAATTGTATAAAAAAGAACGAGCTAGATTTTAGATATTTTCCAACAGTTGAACTTGAAATTTCTTAAGGGGTTTTTCCCATGTAATTAATTTTAAGATCCAATTATTTCAACCATACTCCAAATGTACTTTTTTTGTGAAAAATCCCTTATAAGCTTGTAACTCTAACATATTTTTATTTACTATGATTTGTGAGATCATAAGGGGTTTTTCCCAAAAACAACCTCTGGGAAGTGGTTTAATTGAGCTTTTTGAATTGTTTATCGAGCTTTGGAGTTGAATTAAAAAACTGATTTTTCCTTCTCAACTGATTTTTGAAAACTTTCACCAGAAGTATAAAGTTGTGTGAAAAAATTCAATCAGGACAGACCTGATTATTTAGCTTTAAAGTAGGGATGAAACGGATAGTGATTTTGCCGGATACCGGATATCCGGAGCTCCTTTGCCTGCCGGATACGGATATCCGGCATTAGTTTTGTTTTTTTGTTGTGTTCTATATTTCTTTTCTTTTTCTTTATTTTAAAACAATAAAATATAAACATATTTCATATACTATTCTATTAAACACATTTTAAATATAATTTACTTAAGCATATTTATTTAGCATTCTATTTATTTGTGCAATATTGCAATGAAGAATAAAACTTAAGTCTAACATACTTATTCCTACACCTGCAATTTGTCACAAAAATATAGGTTTTGTTCAGAATTATAAAACAAAAACTTATCATTTACACATTTTTTACAGTACTAAAAAATGTGTGCTTGATATGTATAAAAAAAAAAAAAAAAAAAAAAATATTTTACTAATATAATCATAGTTGAAGGGTTGGTTATTTTCATAAGAAAACGTATATATTGTGGCCATCACACACCACTTAATGTTTAAATTGTGCGAAAGTTTAACCATAGCTTCACACAATAAATATTATACGTATGGAGTTTGGTGCAATTTTAATCAATAGATGCTGAGATATAGGCTTGTGAAAAATCATAATAGCAGATCCACTTGTCGGCTGATATACACCTAAATAAGACTGACATCAGTTGAACGGAATTTTTGTCACATACCCACACAAATACAAACTTTTAAAAATTGATCAAACCAGGCTCTGGACCTCTTAAAATGTGCAAATCCAGCAAAAACCAAATGTAGAAACTTTTTATGAACCCAATACCTCCTGCCAATAATCCTGCATTCCCTAAGTGCTTACCCAAGAATACAATTATACCAATCTCATTGTTCCATGCTCCAAAAAGGAATTAACATCAGTTATCTTTGAAAAGGGTATGCAAACAATCAATGCAATGTTGGAAAATAACCTTGTCCACACATATACTGATGGCTCAGCTGACAAAACTTTTAAAAAAGGCGGTGCGGGTGTACACTTTGTACTACCCAACTGCAGAACTACGAACCATTCATTGGGCACTGGTTCCATCGCCTCAAATTTCACCAGTGAACTCAAAGCAATATATAATGCATTGCAAGAATACATCTTACTCAACAACACTGACAAAGCTAATGGGCTAGTCATCTTTTGTGACTCCAAAGCTGCCTTAGAAGCATCAAATAAAGGTCAATCAAGGCTAACACATGATATCCAACACCAATTGGAAGAAATTGACAAACTATACAAGATATGTATTCTGCAGTGGATTCCCACGCATGTCGGCATCCCTGGAAACGAAGAGGCAGATCAACTTGCCACGGAAGGGAGAAATCTCAATAATGAAAATATCGCCAGGGTCTCTCTTGACGAAGCTAATGCGATCGCAAGGTTCCGTTTGAGAGAAAACACCATTAAAAAAGACTCACAGATTTGTGAAATAAACACAAACAGAGACCTTACCAAAACTATCACCCGCCTTAGAACTGGTCACTATCGAGGTATGAAGATCCTGAGAGATGGCAATAGAACCTACCGTCTCTGCAGTAGCTGTGATGATGTTCCACTAACACCAAAACATATTTTTGACTGCCCTGCCATTTTAAGATCCCTGGTTCAGCTTGGGGAATTCTCCCCCTTTGACATCGAGGGTCTGTACTCCGATAACATCAAGGAGTTGACCGGCTGTGTTTTGCACACTCATGGTTATCTATAGTTCTCCCCATGGACACGACACTAACCAACCAATACCTTCGTTTGAGACATTTATAAGAAAACATATAAGAAAGAAGCAAAAAAAAGAAAAAAATCTAAATGCTTCAATGGCTTAGTATGTTATGGCCATTACGAAACTTTCTTTTATATCACTCTACATAACAAAGCTACACGCTGTTTAACATGCACAGAAGAAACTTAATAATAGCTTCACACAATAAAGATTTTAGATATGGAGTTTAGTGCAATTTTAATCAAAAGATTGTGAGATGTAGCCAAGTAGAGAATCATAGAAGGTGAGGAACAATTGCGACATCTGTTGGTCAGTATACACCCAAATTAAGCCAGCTTTCATTCTCCTATTATTTATCTTGCATATCAAGTTAAGTGCAGTTAAATGTTATAGATGTTGAGATTTAGCCTTCCTATTCACAGGGTAAATTACAGCATAGTATAGCCACCTATCGACCAATATGCACCAAAATTGAATCAACATGATGTTTCATAAAAATGATCCTCTCACGTACCAAATTTTGTGCAATTATACACAAATAAATCCAAGATAATTTCTCCATTCACGGGAAAATTGCAGCATAACAGCATCGTCTATTGGCCGATATGGCACAGAAATTAAATAAACATATATTTCATAATAGCCCTGTGACATACTTAGTCTTTTTTTTAATTATACACAGAAGAGATATAGTCCTCCTTTAAATGGGAGAAATCACAGTATAGCACTGCCACCCTATTTAGTAATTTGCACCAAAAGTCGATGGCACTTTTTTTTTTTTTTTGGTTAATGCGCAATTCTGTATAAATTTATATGAAATTCTTTGCATTAACTCTTGAACTACAGCTGCTACACAAAACTTTTGTCAGACAGACATTTTCTCAAAATGGTCAAATTCAAAATTCTGGTTCACTCAAAATGCGTAAATCCACCAAAAACGGGAAGTTGAAAATTTTTACGAATAAAATGCTTTCTTCTATTGAATATTTATTATATAATATTTGTTTTGAATCATTACTTTCTTTTAGAAAGTAATGATTCAAAACAAATTTAGATTTTTGTTTCTTTAAATGCTTTTTACTTATTTTATATTTTTATATTCTGTACTGATAAGAAAAAAAAATTAGATTATTTATTAAAATTCTTTAATTAAAAGTAAGTTGTTTTTCTAATGTACAAAATCAAACTTTAAATAATTGAGCTTTTTTTTAAAATATTTTTTTTTCTTTAACAATCTGAAAATGAAAATACAGATGCAATGGGAAATTCTAATTCAGGTGTTTTAGCAAGATATTCCATTAAAAGTGCAAATTTATACAAATTGGAGTGTTTTTTTTTTTTTTTTTTAATTCAAATCAAATAGGTAGATGGCACGTTTAATTGAATAGGTAATAGCACAGACAATAATGCCAGAGGGTCTGCTAGTAAAAATATATCGTCACAAAAACAACTTTCTTGCATGGGGAAAAGTAGATTGTAAATAAACAGGCAGGTTCTAGTCAATAAATGGACATTATTTGACTCATTCTCAAAACAATCTAACAACTTTTACTTCCAAGACTAACAATATTACTGAACATTCTCAACTTATTAAACAAAAGTCATGAAAACAGAGTTATATACAGTGCAGAGGATGAATATTATTTGTTCAGGAACAACAATGAACAGTTCTTTTTATTGTTATGGGGAAGATTAGGGAGAATGTTATAGATCACTCCGTAAAATCCTAGCTAACTCTACACAAAATTAAAATAGGTTTTCTATATCTCTTAAACCTGAAGTTACTTTTTGGAAAAATTTATTTGTTAAAGTGGGCAAATTCGACTTTTGCAACTTTTTTTTTTTTTTTTACCTTTACAAGCTACAACTGATGTAAAAAAAAAAAAGTCGCAAAATTTTCATCTGAGGGGAATTTCAGCTTGAATTTTCACCTCCGGATATCCGGCTTGAAATTAACAGATATCCGTATCCAGACTGCTGATATCCGGTACCCCATCGGATATTTAAAACTCAGCCGGATAGGCCGGATACCGGATATCCATTTCATCCCTACTTTAAAGTTATTAGCACACACAAAAAAGTCTGATGATTAAGCAATTTTCAGTCGCCCTATTTGCAGTTTTGATGGCTTTTATTTCTTAGGCCAAATGGAAAAATAGAATCTCTTTATAAGCCAACTAGAGTGCTTTTACAGAGCTTTAAAGAAGACAGAAAAACGAAATTTGTCATGAACCAAATAAATAGCTCAATTATTGGAAAAAGTAGAATAGAGTATAGGTTGACTAAAAACAGTTGATTTGAAACTCCAGTCGGCCTATCGAAAAAGTTTTTCAAATGCTAAATAGGCCAACTATTACATTTGGTTTTTATTTTCATTTTTAAATATTCATCAGAATTTAAAGCCAAATATATATAAAATTAGTTGTGTTTTTGATAGTAGGCCGACTGGAACTTTAGAATAAAAGTCAAAGACAGATTCATCCTCCGGCTATAGTTTATTTTAGCTGACTTATTTACATTTTGAAATGTAATGCATTTCAAAGAATAATACATAAAAAAAGCCGACTGGGAAAAAAAAAAAAAAAATTTGGTGTATCTGCCGATAGGCCGACTGGAGTACTTTCTTCAACTTTGGGGGGACAGCCTGCCCCCTCTGCAACTCCCGCTTACTACGCACCTGCATGTTATACATTATTCTTTTCAGAACATCCATTCATGGCAATCACTTCCGAAAATCTTATTTCACCATAATCACCGAAAGAAAATTACCAAATAGATTTGTGGACCAACCTGCAAGTTGTTCCGAGATGACTTTGATATGTTTAAATATATGATGCAACAAATCTTACTTAATCCACAAAAACAACCCAGGAGCAGAATTATATCCGATGTTCTGCAACAAGACATTAAAATTTGCAGATGTTCTGCAGGTATTTTGTCCAAATTTGTCAAAGCACAGTAAAATGCAAAATAAGCATAAAAATAATACTTATTAGTAAAATATTTATTACACATTTATAATAAAACATGGTTTAAAATTTTTATAATCTAAAACTGAGGAATACTCCCAGAATTTGCAATTTTTTCAATGGCTTTTGGCATTAATATTGTCACATTAATGTGGATATACTACTTACAAAATGTTTATAAATAAATTTTGTCTATACATTGAAACAATGACTGTTTCCAGCAATTTTCTAGCATGCTAACAGATTTACAGGTCAGTTGAGCATATCTAGGTTTTATTAATTTTAGAATGTTAGCTGTATCAACATCATCCAGTTAGGGGATAGATGAAATGTTCTGCAAAAGCCTCAATTGTTCTGCGACATGCGTCGCAGTTTTAAGCACTTTCTGCTCCTGGGAAAAACAAAAAGCCTTCAAAGAGTAACCCACCAGTTGCAGTTACATGAACAAATTTATCGCTTGCATTCATGAAAAAACTATCCAGTAATTTGGCGGGGTTTTCGTATGGGAAGAAGGAAATATAATTTATTGCAGGGGGTCCAATCTCTAATTATGAAACACACTGACTAAATGTAGTAGTCATATGAAATATTTGAATTAGGATCAGGTGGGGTAAAATAAATTAGTTTAAAAAAACCTCTTTCAGAAAACATCTAAACATTTTTTAAATTCCAATTTTGTTGGTTTTATATTATTTATATTAGTCTTCATCTTGTATGCAAAATTAACTGCAACTGATACTTTTTAGTTACAGCCAGTAATTATTTGTGTGTTTCATATTAGTAACTTGAATTTGTTGATAAGAAAAACTTTGGTTTTGAACTAATTCAAAAGCAAACTTTACAGTATTTTCTTATTATATTCCAAAAAGCACATTTTTATGATGAATTTCCTACACTTTTGTGAGAAAAAAAAATTAATATTTTGAAGTAAAAAAACACATGTGGAGAAAAATAGGCCAGGTGTTGGATCATGTTAGGCTTAGCAAACAAAGTAAATAATTACATTTTTTGTGTTTTAAATAACTTCATATGTATTCTTTTAATATATTAGTTTAAAATTAAGTTATAATTTGTTCTGGAGCTACTTCATACACATAGATATAAAATAATTTAATGTTGAGAAAGAAGAAAAAAAAAAAGGCAATACGTATTAAAGTTGAATCAAAACATTCAGTTTGTAGGTGTAATTCAAAAAGTTGTTTTATTTCAGCTTATTTAAGAAGGGTGCTAATTTTTCATTCAAAGGAAAGACAGGATACAACATTCCTGAAACTCTGCAATTTAGCATCAACTTCAAATGCAAGAGTAGATGAATCTAGATCATCAATCACCAATTTGAAAAATTAATTCTAGTGTGACTTCAACAGTCATGGAACAGGATACTATTTATATATTCTTTTAAGTACATAAAATCTACAATTATAAACACTTTATCACCCAATCAAACATTGTCTTTTAAAGAAGCTTTGAAAAATGCACACAGAAAAAGAACTCATGTACGCAACAGAAAACAGTAGCAATTTTAACAACCAACTTATTTTTCAATTGATTGTATGACGAAAATATCAATAGAGATGCTAAAATCTCAGAAACATCAATTATAAAAGAAACAAAAAACCAAGTCTTTCTCAAGAAGAAAATTTGCACAGCATTACATTTGTTTACGATAAACCCATAAAAGACATCAACTTCGTAAAAAAAAACACATATAGTTTATTTACAGGATCTATGTACAAAACTTGGAATAGTATAACACAGCATCGGCTATTCTTTTACCGATGCAATTCACCATACTGTGATGAAAATAACTCTTAATACATATATAATTATCCGTTTATAACGGTAGAACAACTCTAAAAGGATTTATACTCATAAATCTTCTCGTATTTCAATTCTTACTCTGTATTTTAATCACTCTTGAAACGAAAGAAAACTCTAAGCTATCATTTTCCTCACACATAAAAGAATAAAAACAAAAACACACACTGTTGCCATTTTCTCACAACAAACTCTTTCTGTTCTAAAAACATAAAAAACTGGTTGCCAAAAATGATCTTTTAGTAATTTTGAAGAGACCATGGAGTTCAGATAGTCTTGTTCAATCTCTTTAATTTTATGGGAGAGAAGGAAGCATTTCCGACCATCCTCCCACCTAAGTTAACCTAAAACACCAAAAGTTAACTTACAAAACTAGGGAAAAAATTAGAAATACACATAGAAATTACATTTTTGCCTGAGAAATTTGGGTGACTAAATACTCTACAACAAATGAAGAAAAATTTATGAGTAAATAATAAGAATCATATATACATATTTACAACTAAAATGATAGTGCTAATATTAAAGTCATAAGTCAAATCTCTGTGGGGACTTAATTACACGTCCCGTTCTAGTAACAACTGGTATGTGGCCTGCAGATTCACTGTCAAGTGCACTGTTCTTAACTCCCACCGTGGGGATTACCTCTGCTGGAATGACAAAGGAGTCAGTATCAGGAACTTCTAACGGGTATATCCGTTGAATAGCTCTAAAAAGGTCTCCATGTTGTGTCTTTACTTTAACTGGACGAACGATACCATCAGAACCTGGAAACACTTCAACTATTCGACTAAGAGGCCACGACTGTCTTTTCTTTTCATCGTCTCCAACAAGAACTAATTCTCCCACCTTTAAGGTAAAATATTGTTGATTTCTCTGCTTCGTACAAAGTGCTCCTAAATATTCTTGACGGAATCTTGATCGAAAAGCTTCACGAATAGTCTGAATATAACTCAATCTTCGTCGTAAGTGATTTGGGTCTGAAGAAGTTTTAATGTCTGGCAAAGTGCTACTTTTTATCTCTCTCAGAAAATCTGCAGGAGTGAGAACACTGAGAGTCGGGTCTGAAGTTACTGCAGTCAAAGGTCTATCATTCAAGATAGCTTCACAATTGCATAGAGCTGTTGTCATCTCTTCGTGGTTCAAACTTGCTCTTCCTAAGACCTTCTTCAATATAGCCTTCATCATGCCTATTAACCTTTCCCACCATCCTCCCCACCAAGGAGCTCCAGGTGGAATGAATTTCCACATAATTCTCTTCTCTCTTAATTGTAGAGACACTCTTTTGAAATCGACACACTTAAGAATATTAGCTGCTCCTGTGAAGTTGCTTCCATTGTCACTGTAAACTACTGAAGGCTTTCCCCTGCGAGCAATGAAACGATGAAAGGCTAAAAGAAAAGTATCTGTCGAGAGAGAGGTCACCAACTCGAGGTGAACTGCACGGTATACTGCACATGTAAATAAGCAAATCCAGGCCTTAGAATTACCTCGCAGGTAGACAGGGACAGCAAAATTTAAACCAGTTACTTGAAACACACAGGCATCTTGCACCCGATCTGCAGGTGGTGGTGCAGTTGGAGGCTTAATATTTTTGGCAGCAAACCTTTTGCAAATCACACATGACCGTATCACTGATCTCACTGTTCTCCTGCCACAAAGGATCCAAAATCTCTCTCTTAAGGAATTCAGTGTATATGACACACCAGCATGTCCTATTTTACTGTGTTCCTCCAATATAAGACTTCTCACAATTGGATGTTCTCCTGGCAAAACCGCAGGCATTCTGAACTCTGCTATATCATCTCTTTTGAACACTGCAGTTTTTAATCGAAGTATTCCCTCATCAACAAATGTATCTAAAGTCTTCAGTCTCTTCTCACTCTTATCTGTGAAGGACTCTCTTTGGATAAGACGCACAACGGTTTTTTCTGCTTCTTCTATCTCATGAACAGTATGGTCACCTAGCTTCTTTTGGGAATTGAAACAGTTGTAATAGAATCTCCTTATCCAAGCTACGATTCGGATAGTTTTCTTATAGTCATTAGTACGAGAATGTAGCAGTGAGACTACTTCAACAATTAACATAGAAGAAATAATTTTCTTTTTTCTCTCACTGTTTATTTCCTCTTCTCGAACAATGTCTTCAGCATTGGGCCACAAATCAGATGGTGAGTACAACCATGCAGGCCCCTCCCACCATTTCGACGAAGACAACTGTAGAGCAGTGCAACCTCTACTAGGAAGGTCTGCTGGATTCAGGGAACCAGGGACATACCTCCAAGCCTCTTTGGGAGTCAAACTCAGTATCTCAGTTACTCTATTTTGAACAAAAACTCCCCACGAATCTTCTCTTCTTATCCACGCAAGTACAGTGGTGGAATCAGTCCAGTAATATACATCTCTTACAAGAAGATCTTCTAGTATGTTTGAAGAAAGGCGAGCAGCAATAGTAGCCCCGAGAAGTTCCAGACGAGCAATACTAGTCTCCTTATTTCCACAAGGTGCAACTCTGGCTTTTGCTTAAACAAGCTGTATGTGCACGCAATTTTCTCTTTCAACTCTCAAAAAAACACACGTTGCATAGGCAGATCGACTTGCGTCACAAAATACATGCAAAGATTTCTTCTCATCTTTAATGTCAAATCTAATCCACCTTGGGATTTTGATTGTTGACAAAACTGGCACATACTTCAACCATTTTCGGAACTCTCTCTCAGTTTCTAAATCTACTTTTTGATCCCAAGTCATATTAGTCTTCCACAAGCGTTGTAACAAAAGTTTTGGAAGGAGAGAAACTGGACAGGTGATACCTAAAGGATCAAAAATTTTGTGAGCTGATGATAAAATGGTTCTTTTTGTTACTTCCTCACTACACACCTCTTGGAAACTTTCGGTGTTTATTCGTAGAGTGTCAGCTTTTCTATTCCATATTAAACCCAATACGCTAGAACCAGTTGTACTTTCGGCTTTAGGATCGGTGAATTCCCATCCTCGTAGATCAAATTTTCTTTCAGCCATAACTTCAGTAGCTACTTCCATGAACTGTTTACGTTCTGCTTCATTCTTCACGCTGTTAATACAATTGTCTACGTAGAAACTAGTCAAGAGTTTTTGAACGACATCTATTGGGTATGAGGACTCACCAACCTCTATTTTCTCTAACACAGTTCTTAGCAAATATTGAATCGTAGAACTTAGCAGAAAGGGACTGCACGATACACCAAAAACAACTCTGCAGTGCCTATACCTTTTAATTTGCCCGTCACTGGTGATCCATAGAAATCTTAAGTAATTTCTGTCAGACGGCTGAAGGCTTATTTGGAGGAATGCTTTTCGAATGTTTGCGGTGACACCTATCTTCTCTTTGCGGAAACGCATTAGAATACTCGGAATCAGCTCTATGAGGTTTGGCCCTTTTTCTAAACAATCATTAAGACTCGGTGATCCTTTTACTTTTGCAGAAGCATCAAATACTGGTCTGATCTTAGTGGTGCTCTTCTCTTTGATTACTGCTCGATGAGGTAAATAAAGTACTGGTTCTTTACACTCATTCTCTGCCTCTTCTATAATTTCGCAATCTAGCCACTCATTGAAAACTTCTTCATAAGCTTCAGACAGAGACTCCGATTTAAGTCTCTGTATTGTACTATTCAATCTTTTTAATGCTAGCTCGTAATAGTCTGGAAGTGGGGGATGATTTTCCAACCATGGTAAATGTACTTGAAAACGATTATCTTTAATTTCAATAGTACTTAAGAAATGGTCTGTGGCAGCCTTTTGTAACTCAGTTTTGGTCTTCTTCACCGAAGGATCAGTAATTCCAAGTGTATCCAAAGTCCACAAATCAGTAATGGATGCGTCTTTATTCATCATTGAAATCAAAGATGAAGAGTCACTGGAAGATAGACTTGACGTGCGACCCATAACTGTCCATCCTAACTTTGTTTCGAAGGCTACGAGACCACAAGGTATTTCACGACGAACACCTGTCATGAGTTTTCCCGCTACATCAGCTAAAATAAGGATCTCAATAGGACCTTCACAATCATCCACAATATTAGTATTACAAGCAGCTAACTCTTTCAGGCAAAGATTATCGACAGTAGGTGGCACTGACTTACAAATAATTTGTTGACTAAGAACTTTAAAGTTACAATTATAATTTCCGTGCACACTTGATAGATATAAAGTGTATACATCATGTTTGCATACCTGTGTATTTTTCCCACCAAATAAAGAGTGTTGTAGATATTCACAATTCTGGGATTCATAGTTCATTTCTCGAGCTGTACTTTGTAATAAATAGGATCGCTGTGAAGCTGTGTCAATGATAGCTCTTGCAGCACGTTTCTTCCCATTACCTCTAATTATAACTTTAAATGTTTGCAGCATTACGTCTGGAGTAGCAGATACATTAGAAAGAGCCTGATCCACTTCAGAACTAATCTCAGTTTTCTTTTCAAGTTCAAATGATTCTTTGTCTTTAGACCTATTTATTTGTTGCATTTTTCTACATAGAAGAATGTGGTGTCTTTTACCACAACACAAGCAACTAGCTTTCCAATTGCAATCTCGGACTGCGTGCCCAGATTTCAGACATAAAAAACAGTTACGAGATTGTTGAACAAGTGACTCCCGCTGACTTAAAGGTATTTTTCTTGCTTTTAGGCAATCTCCAGAGTAATGTGAATTGGAACAGAATATACATGATTTTGACACTTGAGACGAAGTTAAAAGATCTGTTGCACTAGGTACATCAAAAAATTTCTCACTCTTAAATTTGTTCGCAATTACCCTTTTCTCACTGCGAAATTTATTATAATTTGCTTCAACTTTTGATTTTGAAGTATTAAAACTTCGAGAAGCCAGGAAAATGCGTTCTTCTGCTTCAACTTCATCTTGTAGAAATTCTAAAATACATTCTAAATCACTTTTCTCAATCATAATTTTACTTTGGTCAGAATCATCTGAATTCACTTCTCGAACTCTACGATTAGCTGATCTATATCGCTCCCACGCTACAAGCGTGTCTTCGGGTAACGATGACTCAACTAGAGGAAATAACATAGCTCCGTATTTTTCTCTAGTAACCCCTAGTATTTCAAGTAAACGGAGTTTACTTTCCAATTGGTCGAATAATTTTCGTAACAAATTTTTAGAACAGTTCTGTTTTTGAAGAACTAAGGCTAATAAATCTCTAACATATATTTGAATTAATAATTCTTCCCTACCAAAACGCATTTTTAGCTGTTTTAAAGCTTTTTCATAGCTATTACCACCTGGGGGGAAACTCTTAATTAATTCATCAGCGGGACTTCCTTTTTCCATAGCTTGAGATAAATATGAAAATTTATCATGAAAATCAATATTAATGTCCTCATCAATTTTTTGAAACTGTCCCCAAAAATAGAGCCAATTTCTAACATTACCATCAAAAGTAGGTAATTTTATTTTTGGATAATGTAATAAGGTATTTGGCTGTGAGACAATATTAAAACTTTCATTTTTTGAAGAAAATTGTTCTCTCACTAATGTTTCTAGCTTCTGTTTTAAAGATCTCCAGCGATCAATATATATTTCTGACTCATCTACCTCTTTCTCAATATCTGCATCGGATTTTTTCTCAGAATACAACAATTGTTTAAATTTATCTTCACATGCTATCATTAATAAAGCTTTCTCTTCAATAAGTTTTAATTTATTAATTTTATCAGCACAATTCAGCTGATTTTCTTCCTCATCAAAAGAATTACATGCTCGAGTAAACAGTCTTCTTATCTGTTTTCAATTTTCAATACAGCTTCCATATTATAACTCAAAATATTTATTTTAAACGTAATCTTCAATTTATTTAAATTCGTGAACAATATATTCAATTATATACATTAAAACAATAGCTCTTGTTATTAGATTCATCAAAAAAAATCTTCACATAAATTAAGAAACAAATATCGTCTGCTTAATGCTATTAAATCAATTCTCTTTCATAAAATGTTCTTCGTTTAAAATAATTCTATCACAAAATATAGAAATAGCTTACTTGCAGCCGAGTCCTGTCGCGGACGCCAGATGTTTACGATAAACCCATAAAAGACATCAACTTCGTAAAAAAAAAACACATATAGTTTATTTACAGGATCTATGTACAAAACTTGGAATAGTATAACACAGCATCGGCTATTCTTTTACCGATGCAATTCACCATACTGTGATGAAAATAACTCTTAATACATATATAATTATCCGTTTATAACGGTAGAACAACTCTAAAAGGATTTATACTCATAAATCTTCTCGTATTTCAATTCTTACTCTGTATTTTAATCACTCTTGAAACGAAAGAAAACTCTAAGCTATCATTTTCCTCACACATAAAAGAATAAAAACAAAAACACACACTGTTGCCATTTTCTCACAACAAACTCTTTCTGTTCTAAAAACATAAAAAACTGGTTGCCAAAAATGATCTTTTAGTAATTTTGAAGAGACCATGGAGTTCAGATAGTCTTGTTCAATCTCTTTAATTTTATGGGAGAAAAGGAAGCATTTCCGAACACATTAATACTAATCAATTTGTAAAAGTTGGAAAATGTATTAAAGTAGAATTTCCTGGGAAAAGAAAAAAAAATATTTCATGGCATTCTTTCACACAATCATGAACATTCTGAAGGGATAAAAAAGAAGTGGAAATGGAAGTTCCTAATGGATTTTCCAGAGAAAGATATTTCTGATGTAAATGCATTGTAAATTTTCAATATTCTTCCCAAACTAATGATGGACCATAGGAATTATTTTCCTTGAAAGAACATAAAATCAAGTTTTTATCAAAAAAAGGAATGTGTATTTGTAATTTTATTTGCCTAAAGTAAATTGTATTGAAATTTAAAACAGTTTTAAAGGATGACTTATTTTACCCCAACCCACGGGGTAAAATAAGTCACAAACAGCATATTTTAAAATTTATTTTTCAATACAAATATTTTGTTTTTTTCAGAGAAATTTTTCTTAAAATGTCATAAGGAATATTCATTTGCATATTTTGTGCAATTTTTTAACAAATGGAACCAATACATTTTCTGCTGTTTAAGTGCATATGTAAAACACGCTGTTTTCTGACCTATTTTACCCCCACCTGACCCTATAGGCGCGCACACACACACACACACACACACATACATATATATATATTTATTACAAAAGTAACAATTACTCTTTCAAAATGAATTAACGGAATGCTTGTATTTTAAAAGAAATTCCATTTTATTCTTATAAATGTAGTATGGGATTAAAAAATTAAAGCACTTACATTTCTTTCTTTCCTTAATTGAAATTAAGTACTAAATAAAGCTTTTTGCAATACTAACAACAAGTTACTAACAAATAAAACAATTAGCGGATTAGCGCCATTTTCGTAGATACGCAATAACAAAACAAAACAAACGTCAACGACCAAGCAGGGGGGTGCCATTTCATAGATGCGCGAATTTTTAGCTATTTGAGATTCCTCGCGCACTACGTCATATGGCGTGAGGTTGAAATCTTGTTTACATCTGAAATAACTGTGTTTAAATTGCGTTTTTGTGATTTAATTTTTTTCTTTTCTTTTAATCGAATTTGTTTAAATGTACCGTATGATAACTCTTAATTTACGTCTTTTGTTGATTCTTTGACATGCTCCGTATTAGAGAACAAAATTTTTTTAAAGAATAGATTATTGAAAGTGATAGAACATTCATGAAAATCTGTGATGTATAATAGCAGTAGATAGATTGCTCATAAAATCAAATCATGTAAGTAATATATCATCGTGTATATTATATCATACATTTTCCAGTTCAGAAATAATAAATCAAAGGGATATTAATGAAACAAATTGTGGTATCTCATAATAAACAAAATGTTTAAGTTATGTAGTGGATAAAAATGAGTACACACAAAAATATTTCTGCACTTCAAAATTAAATTTGCAGTTAATACACTTAAAATAAAATAAACTTGTGTGTAAAAAAAAAAAAAAAAAAAAAAAAAAAATCTTAGGTACTTTTTTTTTTTTTTTTGCTTTAATCCTCTGTAGAAAGTATCTGGATAATTGAAAATTTTATGAAATTGTTTTTATGTAGTAACACATTTCAATGTAACTTTTGTAATAACATGTTAAAAGTGTCAGTGGTAGCACATGTTTTCCAATGAAAATAGTTTTAAAAATACCAACAAGCCAACATGAACAAAATGTTTTGAAACTATTTCTGTCATACCATATTTAAACAATGAATATAATTTTTCTTTTGTAAAAAATTGTTGATCATTGCTTAAACATTCTGGAGTATTATATATATATATATATTAAAAAAAAAAAAAAAAAAAAAAAAAACAGAACTGAGGTTTAAAAGTAATAAGTACAAAACTTTGGACTCAGACATCTTTTGTGACTCTTTGTTTTTAAACTGTGCTGTCATAATGTTAGAACCACCACACATATAATTTTTTTCTGGATTGTGTTTTAACAACTGCACTTCCCTCTTTTTTGATTAAAAGAAAGGAAAAAAAAGTAATTATCAATCCATTCTCATATGAAGCTTTTATGTACATCCATATTGCTTACCGCTATAGTACTGCAAGACAAGTTAGCTGTGTAAAATGATCTTTTTTTTATCAGGTACTGAAGGCATATTGCTGATTACATATATGCATATGATACATACATGCATATTATTGATTGCTGCAGTACAAAATTTCATGTAAAGTGAAGTATAATCATCTCTCAAAAATGCACAATTCTCTGAAATCTGCATATCATTTGTAATGTAAACAAACACTGTCATAACTGATTTGTTGATTAGTGAATCGCAAAAATTCTGCTGTATTAGGAGATAAATCAATTATTAATTTGTGCTTGTGAATCACCAATCACTCAGTATATTGAAGTATTTAAAAGGTAAACAAACATATCATAATATTACAGATAACTTAATATATTATGTATTTCTTTTAAAATTGAAAATTATAAGTGTTTTATTTTGAACAAAATATTTTAAAGAATGTATTTTTATTTCATTTTTACTCATAAAATTAAAATGCATAATTTTACTGAAATATCTGAAATGTAAACAAACAAATCACGCTAGTACAGCAAAATTTATGTATTTTAGATTTTTTTAAACAAATACGTGTGCTTTCTTTTGAGCAAAATATTTAAATAAATGCATTTTTATTTCATTTTAATATAATTGAAATCCATGGTCTTACTGAAGTAATTCATGACAATATTGAAGTAAGGTAAACAAACATATCATAATATTACAGATAACTTCATATATTGTGTATTTCTCTTTAAATTGAAAAATATAAGTGTTTTATTTTGAACAAATATTTTAAAAAATGTTCTTATATTTCATTTTTACTCATAAAATTAAAATTCATAATTTTACTGAAATATCTGAAATGTAAACAAACATATCGCGATCGTACAGTAAAATGTATATATTTTACATTCTTTTAAAAAAATGTATGTGCTTTTTTTTTTGAGTAAAACAATTAATTAACTGCATTTTTATTTAATTTAATTTTAATATAATTGAAATTCATCGTTTTATTGAAGTATTATAAAAGTAAACAAATGCATAGCAATGTTGCAGAAAACGCGAAAGCTTTATAATTTTTTATGAACTAATATGTACTTAAAATAAATTTTTTAACGAATGTACTTTTATTTCATGTAATACCGTACATGATTTTCGTTTTTGGGTAATATTTATATCAGATTACAGGATATATTTTTTAGTAAGTAATAACTAGCTGGACTGGGTTAACAGCTGTATATTTGTATCGTAGTTTGTGTCTGTCTTCCGCCATGTAAAGTTTCACTTCTGCTTGCTTCTGATTGGCTACTCTTCAAATGGCCCAACCTTATGATAGAAGAACCTTGCGACCAAGAAGGAAGAAAAGCAGAAAAGCCTTGTGAAAAACCACGGAGTAAAAAGACAGGAGAAGAAGGTAACGCTGAAATTTTGTGATGTTGTTTTCTAATGTTTACAGATGGCGCCAGCGTGCAATCCTTCCTTCTCTTCAGCTTCCGCAATGTTATTCAATGGGGAAATGTCTCGTTTTAATTATTTTTTTAAAAATAATATCAAGCTGAAAAAATTTCGATTGTAAGCAAATTTCATTAAATAAAGTATTCTAACCAACATGTTTTTTTTAAGAGCCATTTTATACTAATTTTACTTTGAAAGAAAGCTTTTAAAAAATGACGATTCTTATGAACCGAAGCTAGCTAAAACAGACAATTGGGAGGAAGGAGAATGGATGAAATTTTGTAAAGAAAAAAAATAAACTTACTTTAGGTGCTGAAAACACTAACTCGGACTTTATTTTTCTCCTAGGGCTTTTTTTTTGTTTTTCTTATCACTATCATAGCCTGTTTTACAACTAGGAACGAAGCATTTATTTGAAACATCTGAATTATGCAGTTTTAAGAACTTACAAAGAAATTAAATTGCTTAAAATAAAAAATTTTAAATGTACTTCAGCAAAATTCTATTGAAAACAACAGTATATCCGCGCCGAAGTAGGGAGGAATGACAAGTGGCGCCCTCAATATTTACCAAAAATTTAGATCACAGTTTCGTAGCTTTCTCCCATTGGACCTTCAACTCCTATTAATATTACTCCGTGAGAAAAACATTATTTTGATCGATTGATTGACTGATTGAGACAGGTAGTGTGCAGGTGTGCAACATACAGGGTCAGATCTCGGAGGAAGGAGAGATATGGAGAGGGCGAGAGCTCGTTTAAGTGAAGCTCCAACTGTAACTGGTTCAGCCATATTGGTTTACTCAAAACATTTCCGAAAATTGTGTTGTGTAGTGCAATTTATGACATATTTTATTAGTTTTTTCTTCGAATCAACGTTTCATTTTGAATTTTTAGCTTATTTATAATTATATGTATAGCTAACAATGCCGTCTTGTTCGGCATTTGGCTGCCATCAAAGAAAATTCCGAGGATAACTTTTCACAAGTACCTTTAATACCTATTGATTTTCGTTTTATTATTTTAATGAAATGTATGCTATTAAAAATTAATATATTACCATATAGACTTAGCTGATTATATGCAGAATGTTACAAGCCTTTTGAATAAACATTGAAAGTATATATTTACCAAATGAAGTTATAATTTTTAAATAGTTAATCTCTTTCATTTTAACATTACAAAAAAATTTGTTTTAGCATTGAACTCAGGTCGTATTTGTCTACTCAGCTGTTCCCATTGTTTTCTCTGCAATTCAGTACATACAAGATAGGACTCTTCAGAAAGACCCCCCCCCCCCCTACAAAGGAGGGTATCTCCTTTGAGACCGAGGTCGTAGATAACTGGACTTAACCCAAGCACCAATATTATTTTTGAAATTGGTTAATTTCCAGTATATATATATATATATATATATATATATATATATATATATATATATATATTGTTGTGTACTTGGGGGTTCGTGAGTTGTCCGAGAATGAAATGCCAAACTTACAAAAATTCAGTAATTTATTCACAGAAAGTTCCAGAAAAAATACAGGTCTATAAACCAAGTATCAGCTTCAATTCAACCAGTAAACACAGCTTGAACAACAGCTGTCAATAGCAAATCCACAGTACAAACTGTATAGCAATAACACTTAAAGTAAGTCTCTTTCAAAGAGGCTCAATGCACTGCAACATTGACAGAAGCTGACCTCAGACTGAACTGAACTAACTCGCCTTGGCGAAGAAAACAGGCTTATATACCCCTGTAGAAAAGTGTGGAACGTTCCAGAAATCTCCATATCTCATCAGCCAATGGAATTAGAGCTTCCATATTTGGTATATCCCTAATAAGGATTTTCTCGCCAAGGTGGATAAAAGTCGCCAAATTTGGCGCCAAATCCATTACCTGCCTTATTGGGGCTTTTTAATGTGTTTTTAAGGGAAAATAAGGCTATTTCAACGCTAAAACGACTAGAAATGCACAAAATTAGCACTTTATCAACTTACTAAGCCTCTTTGAGAGAATTTATACAAAAATAAACACAATTATTTACAATTTTGTAAAACTGCCCCCCTTCTAAGGACTGTACGTCCCGGGCAGTGCAACCCTTGGTCAAGAGGCGAATCTAACCAAATTTACACAATCTAAAATACAAAAACTAAGTTGCATATAACGACAAAATACAAACAAAAATCAAGGGAGAAATATTTACAAAATTCCCAAATATGTACAAGTATTTATATACAGATATTTACATTACGCATGCGCAAATTTTACCGGTATTTACATTTTAAATTTTAATATTACCGTTAATTGTGGTACTTGGCTAGCCTGTTATAGTGCACCACCTTCGGTTTTGATGAAGGCGTTTTAGTGATCCGCACCACTACATTAAGGTGACTATACGTCCTCGAAATTCAAGGACTGTCCCCGAATTTTGACTTTTTTATTTTTTGTCCCTAAAAATTCTTTGACTACTTGGGGAGCGATACTCCAAAGTGTAGCGATTTCGTCTCTCTTGGCGTCAGACTCCGCGCTTGGCACCATTCCGGAAAATCGAGTAATGACACTAAATAGCAAACTGCACTACGATAAAACTAATGTAACCATCTCTGCCGAAGATGGCTGGCTAACGCTAAACTAAACTTTTTTTTTATAAAGATTTTCTTTAATAAATAGTGAATTAACTGCAAGTTTGGGTATAATTTTGATCGGACGAACTTATTTTGATTATTTTCTAATGATCTTCCTAAAATATTTTGTTATCATTTTAGAAAAACTTAAAAAATGTAAGTTGTTTAAAAAATGGTGTTGATTTCTTAAATAGTAACATTCTAATATTTATTATTTTACTAATATAATTAAAATGTATTGAATAGTAATTCGTTGTAGCTGGTGCTGGATTACTGTCACTTTAAACAAAAGCCTTCATAATAGGAATTGTGAACGATTTTAGATTCGGTTAAAAAATAAAAATAATAATAACTATAAAATAACTTTAAAATTTTCTTTATAAATGATTACCTTTCTACTACTCTTGATGAACTAGATAAACGCTAATTTCTTTTTTCTTTCATTGAAAGAGTCCTTTTTTGTATATTAACATATCAGTTTAGTTTTCTATGTATTTGTAATTTTAACATGTAGACTCCCTACATAAATGTAGGGAGACCTATATACATATTGCTATTATATCATTTAGCATTAAAAAAAAAGTTTTGTTGTCATTTGGATCTATATCTTGTGTGTTCTTAGGTATTTATTATTAAATGATGCTGTTTATTTATATTGCAAAAAATATAATTTATCTTTAATTAGGAACATATTGTTCTGAAATATGCGCTATTTTATGCTGTAAGATTACTAAATTTATAATTACCTTTCAATGTTCCCGTTGCATGTGTGCATATGTTAAACCATAGCCTATACATTTTGTAAAAGTAAAAGTTTATTTTAACCCGTAATTGGAGATGGGAGCCAAAATGATTCTACATTGTAACCTGTTTAATATCAATATTTTTGGTAATTACATGATTTCTAGAATACATTGCATTTCCTAAATAAATTCCAATGGTGTTTACAAAAGGCAAAAGAGAAAATTTACAATGGAGTCATTTTGACTCTATATCTCTGACCGTGCAAGGAAATTCATGTCGCCAGTTAAGAGTTAAATATAGAACTGTAGAATTCGTTTTCGAAACTACTACATTCATTTCTCATGATAACAAATTTTTATGTAAGACAATTCCTAAACATGCATGGAAAATTTTATTGTGTTAAGGAATAATATGACAGTGTTTTTTAGCTTTTGAGTGAAAATTGTTTACAACATTTTTTAGATTTATTCATGTATTATTATTATATTTTAATCTCTGTTCATTTATTAAGTCATTGGTTTTTTTCACATAAATTTTTGTGAAAAGATTTTCATTTATTCTTTGAGCTTGTTCTGTCAGTGAAGAAAATGTTACAAATTATTACCTAACTTAATATGTAAAACAAATGCTCTGCGTCTGCAGCTTATATTTAATTAAAGAAATTTTCAGTTTATTAGTTATCTGAAACTAAAGGCCACACTGGGCTATCATTTACGTTGCAGTCATTATCTTAAGGTACTTAAAGATTATCAGGTACTTTTTCATTTTGCCAGCGCAGGTGATAAAATATGTATAGATATAGGTGTATAGTTGGTGATAAAGACTAAAAAAATGTATTAGTCTTTCGAATGTATGAGGTTTTTGGTTTACCTCTTATATACAGAAGAGTTTTATAAAAGATTAATTTAGACGGTGACTTTATCACTTGCACTGGTTATATAGAAAAGTACCAGTTATCATTATAGGTTTATTGTTGATATTTTATTTATAATTTAGAAGTTGTACATTTTTTTTTTTTATTTATTCATTCAAACTTGTAATTTATTAGGCTTTATGACAAGAAATGGAATTATTAATTGAGAGATGAATATTTGTTCATCAACATCTGATATCATCTGGGAAATCAATATAAGATCCAAAAATTCCAGTTGGAATGGTCATGGTAACTGAATTTATTTCATTTCTATGACCATACTTGCTCGATGGATCATTTTCCTGTTTATGAAGAAAAAAAAGAATCCTCAGAGAGAGATACAGATGCATACCAGTTGTAAGTATGATATATTTAATTATTTTACTTATTGAAGTAAGTTTATATTTTCTTCATTGATTTCATTAAATTGTTGCTTTGATTTAAAATTAATTAGTAATGTTACAATACCATCTCAAAATTTTATGGAAACAACAAATCTTAAATCTGCAATTTGCTAATTATTATAATGATTTAATAATACCATTTTGCACTTTTCCTTTTAATATAAGCTTAGTTATAACTTTATATATGTTTATTAAAAATTGGTGATTTCTTTGTATTGCCTAGTTTTTCTGGCAACCCACCATTGCAGTTTACTAGCAAACCTTGTTTGTTTACAAACAAATGAAACACATGTTTGCTTGTATAATTTTTGATTAAACATTACATTTAATTTTGATTTGCTTTTTTCAATTAAACATGGTAAGAGTGTTTAATATTAATAATTAAATATGTGACATTTTTTTAGGATCTTTGAAAAAGTAATAACTATAGCATTTGTGATAAATTCATATTATTCTCTTGAATTTTATTGAAATTTTAAACTTAAAAATGAAAACTCAGTTACTGTTTAATTGCATGTTTGTTTGTTATTATAACAATTAATAAATTATGGATAAACTGATATAAATATAAACAGAAGAAATATATCAAATAAAGCATTTAATATTTTGTAGTTTTCATTACATTTTTTCCAAAAATATTTATGTATTGTACTAATTGTATTTAAATTGTGCAGAAAACAATACAAATTATGTTTACTTTATAATATCTTATAAAATTTCATTGTAAAACTATATTTAAAATTACTCCTTTTATACAGAGAGATTTTATTGATCTTATTTTTTCTATTATGAATGACAAAAGGTACTTTAGATTATAATTTTAAAACTTTAGAAAAAACACTGTAATGTTTTTAAAATTTATGTTTGAGGATTAAATTATTATTTTATAAACACAACAATTTATGTTTATTTCATAATACATTATAAAATTTCATTTTAACATTTTCCTTAGATTGTTTATTTTTATTGTAAGCAAGTTGTTTTCTCTTCTTGTGCCAACTTGATACATACCAGAATTATTTTTGAATAGTAATTATAAACTTCATAATTATTTATAATTCTGTGTAAATGTATCAGAAGGGGTAAACTGGATTTTCAAGAAAGAGCTCTGATGGTCGTTGTTTTAGACTTTGTTATTTGAAGAAATGTTTGGTATTAATATGTAATATTTAAAATGCTGGCAAATTTGATAAAAACCCGTTCATTAATTTTTAAAGCTAAAATGCTAATATTTTATATCTGTTTCATGAGTATAATTTGCATGTGTCAGCATTTAGGTAACACAGCTACATTGTCCTAAAAAAGATATTAACACTTTCAGAAAGATTTGATTTTAAAAATTTAAGATATTTATAAATTTCAGTAGAAAATAGAAACTCTTATATTTAAAAATTCTTCAATGGTCTATTAATAATAATGATATCTTTGTAATGAAAGGTACATATTATGTGTAAATTAGAAACTATATCAATATTGTCTTGCAGAAAAGTTTGCATGAAAAGGATTGTTACAGAAAGTATAAAAATATTCTATCATAGGGATAATTTACGTTACCAAGAAAAATATAAATGTTGGAATAACAAAATATATTCACATTTATGTATTTTAAAAATTTAGCACCTTACCAAAATAAATAGTGAAAAAGACATCGCAATTTAGTTTTAAAAAATGTCAGAAAATTGCCGATTATTCTGATTACATTATGCAATCTATATATATAAAAATGAATTGCTGTTTGTTAGTCTCACTAAAACTGGAGAACGGCTGAACGGATTTCGATCATTCTTTTTTTGTTTTTTTCCTTATAGGTCAGGGATGGTTTAGGAAAAAAAAAAAAAATTCGAAAAAATTCGAATAGTTTTCTTATTATTAATTAAAATATGAAAATAATAACCTCCTAATACCTTATAAATAGCCATTAAAATATTAGCTATAATTTAATTGTTGCCAAAAAAAAATTACGAGTTCATTTTCTTTCGACATAAAAATAAATAAACGTGATTAAATAAATAATTTAATTAAACGTGAGCTTTAAAAAGATGTAAAAAATTAAATTATGTATGTCACAAAAATTGACGTCACTATCGGTTTAAAGATTTCATACGCATTGATAAAGTGCTAATGTAGTTAGTTCTATGATTCAACAGAAAATTTAAAAACACAGTTTATAAAAAGTTTTTTTTCTTATAATCTATCTATCTATATATATATATATAAATGAATGTTTGTCTGTATGTCCATTATAAAATTGTAAACGGCTTGACCGATTTCGATCATTCTTTTTTTGTTTTTTTCCTTATAGGTCAGGGATGGTTTAGGAAAGAAAAAAATTGAAAAAATTTGGCCCCCAACGGGGGGGGGGGAGGGGGCAAAACGTGAATTCAAAATATCTTTCATAGCTCAAACAAAGAAACAGATATCCGTAAAATTTTTGCTTTAAAATATAGCTAATATAAATGTCTAAAAACAAATTCCTGGAATTTTCGAAATTTGATCCCCAAGGGTGGGGGGGGGGGGCAAAAACAATTAGAAATACAGTTAGGCCTTTCAAAATTGGTACAGATAGGTTTCAATAGCCTGCAAGTCGAATGGGAATATTTTCGAAAGTGTAAAGTTATTAGGAGGGGAGAAAAGGGGGAGGGGAGAGGGGGGGGGGCAAAAAAATAAAAATGGAGTTAGATCGTTCAAATTCGGTATATAGAGGTTTTCGATACTTACAAATCGATTGCGGATATTTTCGAATTTGTAAAATTATTAGGAGGGGCAGGAAGGGGGGGCTATGGGCAAAAACAAATAGAAATAGAGTTAGGGCATTCAAAATTGGTACAGATAGGTTTTAAAGGCCTGCAAATCGAATGGGGATATTTTCGAAAGTGTAAAGTTATTAGGAGGGGTGAGAAGGGGGGATGGGATGGGGGGGCAAAAAAATAAAAATAGAGTTAGATCGTTCAAAATTGGTACAGAAATGGTTTTCGATACTTAAAATCGAATGCGGATATTTTTGAATTTGTAAAATTATTAGGAGGGGCGGTAAGGGGGGGCTATGGGCAAAAACAAATAGAAATGCAGTTAGGCCGTTCAAAATTGGTACAGATTGGTTTTAGATGCCTGCAAGTCGAATGGGGATATTTTCGAAAGTGTAACGTTATTAGGACGGACGGAAGGGGGCGGAGGGGCAAACAAAATAAAATAGAGTTAGATCATTCAAAATTGGTACATAGAGGTTTTCGATACTTACAAATCGATTGCGGATATTTTCGAATTTTTAAAATTATTGGGAAGGGGGAGAGTGGTGGGGCAAAAAAATAAAAATAGAGATAGATCGTTCAAAACTGGTGCATAGAGGTTTTTGATATTTACAAATCGATTGCGGATATTTTTGAATTTGTAAAATTATTAGGATAGACGGGAGGGGGGGTCGAAGGGGGAAATAAGAGTTAGAGCATTTTGGGAATTTTTTCGGAAGGCAGTGAGAACCCGGTGCGACATTTTTCCTAATCAGATTTTGTTTCGCTTTTTTTTTTTTTTCACGTGATAAAAATTAATGCAATTTTGAGAATTCAGTAATTATAGTGATTCATTTAAAAATAGTGACCAGCAAAGCGGGCAAAGCCTGCTAGTAATACATAAAAACATTGAAATTTTGACTAATAAAAACCTGTATAATGACAGGGAGTCCTGCAAAAAATGTGAATCATAGATAACACATCATATGTCAGTACTCCTGAATGAAACTGAAAGAAAAGATGAAGGTCGCAGTCACCATAAAGCTCTCGAAGAAGATTGGGATTCTAACTGGAAAGGCTAAAAGCTATGATAGATTCTTGTTTGCGAGAAAGCTATAATTCTGCTTCTATGATATATAAACGTGACTAACTTGATGTATTAAATATACATTATAAAAAAACATGCTTACTGAATTTTGGTATATATCGGCCGGTGCTACTATCAATTTCTGAGAATTCTCAGTTGTCTATATATCTCAGCATCTACTGGTGAAAATTGTACCAAATTGTTTATATAAAATGTTAATTATGAGAAGCTATGTTGATTAAATCTTTATGCATGTTAACTATAATTGACATTTTTATATAAAACTAGCAGGCATTGCCCGCTTCGCTGGTCACTATATTTAAATGAATTAAAGAAAAATAATCGATATTTTTTATACCGTTCTACAAATTAAAACTAAAAAGAAAATATATTGAAATTGCTTAAAAATTTCGCTTCGGGCCCCCACTGACTTCAGCAGAGACTTCTTCATCGCAACTGTCTCGGTACTGGATAATTTAATTTATAGAAATGTCAATAATACAGGAAAAATTGCCATTAGTCATTTTCTTTTTAACAATAAACAGAACGAAACATGCATATATTTTGTATAATTAGACCAATTTAAAAAAAAAAAAAAAAAAAAAGAGTTTCTATTTCTTCTACTTCCATAACAAAAATATTTAAAATAAAATTGATAAAGTTTGTGCAAACGCGTTGAAACAGCTTGGACATCTTTATGGAATTTGAAATTTGGTAGCTCGGACATTTCTCACCAAGATGTTTACTTATGCATTTGCGGTACCCATATCAACTCATCGCCGAAATGACAACAAAATTATAAATGATTGTAAGATTAAAAAAAAAAAAAAAAAAAAAAAAATTAAAAGCATGTTTTTAAATTTTCTGGTTGAATCTTATAGCTGTAGAACTACCTTAGCACTTTATTAATGTGTAGAAAATTTCAAAGCGATAATGACGTCAATTTTTGTGCGATGCACAATTTAATTTTTTACAATTTTTCAATGTTCAAATTTAATCAAATGTATTTTTTTTAATGTTGAAAAGAAAAAAAAAGTGAACTCGTATTTATTTATTTATTTATTTATTTATTTTTTTTTTTTTTGACAACTAATAAATTATAAGTAATATTTATTTTCATATTTTAATTAGTTAAAAGGAAACTTTGCAACGTAATATTTTTAATAACTTGAGGTATATAGTGTCCACACAAAAAATGAACAATTTTTAGGGCTCTTTTAAAAAGTATAACATCTATGCAGTATCTTTCTAAAAAAATCCTCAGTTTTTACTAAAAAAAAAAAAAACTAGCGAGCTTCGCCCGCTAGCGGGTCAGTATTTTTAAATGAATCACTGTATAATGAATGAATTCTCAAAATTGCATCTCATTAACATTACTCTTAAGAAATGAAAAAAAAAAAAAAATCAGTTGTGATCGGGTAAAAACTCACACTGGGTCCCCACTGCCTTCGGCAGCGTAGACCCGTGCGCTGCGTGCCAGCGGTGGATTTAAGGGGGGGGGATAGGGGGCTCAAGCCCCCCCCCCCCCCCCCCCCAAAACACTGACATTCACAATTGAATATTGCAATTGTAAATTTTTTATTGGTCTAGAATAACACTTTAAAAAATCTCAGCCCCCCCCAAAAGTCAAGTTCTGGATCCGCGACTGCTGCGTGCGCGTATTCCTTCACCATCCTTATGATTTCTCAAAATTCCATATTACTCATAAACTTTCATTCTTAAGAAAAGGAATTTTAAAAACAATTATTTAGCATCGTGTAAAAGCTCACACCGGGACCCCACTGCCTTCAGCAGCGTAGATCTGTGTGCTGCACGAGTGTATTCCTTCACCATCCCTATGATTTCTCAAAATTCCATGTTATTAGTCATAAACTTTCATTCTTAAGAAAAGGAATTAAAAAAAAAAATCATTTAGCATCGGGTAAAGACTCACACCGAGTCTCCACTGCCTTCGCCAACACAGACGCACGTTTGAAGATATACGTGCACATATTCCTTCTCAAGTCAAACTTTTATTCTTAAGAAAAGAAAATTTAAAAAATCTTTTATCATCGGGTAAAAAGTTGGACTGGGTCCCCACTGCCTTCGGCAGCGCAGTCCCGTGCGAGCATTCCTTCCCCACCCTTCCAGCCCCTCCTAAATAACCTACATATACCAATTTTGAATGGTTAAACTCAATTAGCTGAGATGCAAAAGAAAACCTAATCAGGAGACCTCAAAATGTGTAAATGGGGTGAAATTTCAATTTCCACTTTTGATAATGTAAAAGTACTTTAAAATATCTTTCGACTGATATATTAAAAATAATTTAATCATAATTAGAATATGAAATATTGAAATTTTAAAATATTACAGCACCATCTGGCGGTAAAAATTTCTGTTCAATTCCAAATCAACAAAGCTTTCAAATAATGTATTACTTATGAAATAATTTTAATTAGTAGCTGAGATACAAAAGAAAACCGATTCAGGACACCTCAGAACGTGTAAATCAGGTGAAATCTCGAATTCCACTTGCGATAATATAAAAGTACTTTAAAATAAGTTTTGAATGATGTATTAAAAAAATTTTAATCATGATTAGAATTTGAAATATTGAAATTTTAAAATATTACAGCACCATCTGGTGGAGGAAATTTTTGTAATGTACTGTTCGATTCCAAGTCAACAAAGCTTTCAAATGATGTATTACTTATGAAAGGGGTGAAAACTTGAATCCCACAAACCTAATCAGGACACCTCAAAACATGTAAGTCAGGTGAAATGTCGAATTCCACTTTGGATAATATAAAAGTACTTAAAATATCTTTCGAATGACGTCTTAAAAAAAATTTAATCATAATTAGAATTGGAAATGTGGAAATTTTAAAATATTACAGCGCCATGACACCTCAAAACGTGTAAGTCAGGTGAAATTTTGAATTCCATTACCTACGGTAGTCGGTTAATGGAATTTTACAAAATCCCTTAGTAATGTGTGTCTTGAGTATGCATAACCAATCAACATATCAAAAAATCGCTATTCTGAGATAATTTGGAGCTGAGCTACTCTTCAAAGTGTTTTTTACCCCCTTCCCCACCTTTGAAGGAGTGGAGGGGGAATTTTCTTAAGATCCCTTTATAATGCGTGTTGGGAATGCATAAACAACCAACATGTAAAAATTAATCTTACTGAGGTAATTTGAAGCAAAGTTATGCTTGGAAACATGCTTTTTGCCCCACCCCCACTCCCAAGGTGGGGATAAGATGGAATTTTACAAAATCTCTGTGTGGTATTTGTCTTGAGTACACATAACCAATTGACACATTAAAAAATTGCTAGTCTGACATAACTTGGAGCACAGTTACTCTTATAAATGTGTTTTTGCCTTGGGGGGGGGATGAAATTTCGTAAAATCCCTTTACTGTGAATGTTAGGAAAGAATAAACAACTCACATATACAAATTAATCTTGCTGAGATAATTTGAAGCAAAGTTATACTTGGAAATGGGTTTATTGCTCACACCCCCCCCCCCAAAGGGAAAGGGGGGGGGAGTCTTTCGCAAAACCCCATTACAATGGGTGTTGGCCACACGTAAGTAAGCCACACACTAAAATTTGTAACCTCAGCTCCTATGGATTCCCCTGGATGAATTTAGCAATAGAAGGAGGGGGCTCAAATTTTCCTCGTAACTCCCCCCCCCCCCAAATCGAAAATCACAAATAACCAAAAATGAGGCTTTGGAAATATCCTGAAGAAGACTCTTGGTGATTTTCTATATCTTTGTGCTATTATTGGTAAAGTTTTACTTGAAAATCCGTATTTAGCTAAATTTTCCTCCAAAAGTCATTTTTTCCTCCCCCCCCCCTCCTTAAAAATCCAAAACTCAAATCGCAGAAAATTCTTTTTTTGCACTCAAGTCTAGTCTCTTTCTCTCTGCAATTTCTTCACCGTAAAGTAATTTGGAGCCGAGTTATGCTTGTAAATGTGTTTTTTCCTTCTGCACCTCCGAAAATCTCATTTTTACATTCTCCCGCCCCCATTAAAAATCCAAAATCGCAGAAAATGATTTTTTTTGGATTTAAGTCTAGTTTTTCCAATCTGCAATTTCTACACCGTGAAGTAATTTGGAGCTGAGTTATGCTTATAAAGGTGTTTTTGCCTTCTGCGCCTCCAAAAATCTCATTTTTACCCTCTCCCCCCCCCCTTAAAAATCCAAAATTGCAGAAAATGATTTTTTATTCAAGTCTAGTCTCTCCATCTGCAATTTCTTCACCGTGAAGTAATTTGGAGCTGAGTAATGCTTATAAAGGTGTTTTTTGCCTTCTCCTCCCGAACGGGGGAGTATTTCGCAAAATCCCGTCTTGTGAGCGTTAGGGTCCTAAAATCAACCTGCTCACCAAAAATTGTGACTATCTCCCATAGGATCGCCATGGTCGTGTTGAGTCAATAAATCAGTGAGTTTACTCTTTTATACTCTTACATACTAGCAGGCTTTGCCCACTTCACTGGTCATTATATTGAAATGATTTCTCAAAATACCATATAAAAATAATAATTTAAAAAAAAAAAATCATTGAAATCAGTCAAAATCTAAGTTAAAGTTCTCGCTACCTTTAGTAGCAGTTTTCCCACACACCACACTTCGAGTTTCAAGAAACAAAGACTTCGGTAGCACCTTGCCTGCATTTTTCTCCCCCTTCCTCGCGGGTAAAGTGGGAAGATTTGCAAAATCACATCAAAGTGCATATCAAGTACATTTAATCAAAACCCACACACCAAAATTTGCCATTCAAAGGTAATTTGGAGCACATTTAAGCTTGAAAACGTGTTTTTTGCCCCGCCCACCCTTAAGAGGGGGGTAGGATTAATTTCACAAAATCCATTTATAGTTCATGTTGCATACACATACATAACCGACACATTAAAAATTTGAGGTCCTGAGATTATTTGAGGCAGAGTTGTTTTAAAACATGTTTTTTAGCTCCACCCCCTGTGTTTTTTTAGCCTCATTCTTAAAGAAAAGAAGCGGGAGGAAATTTTGCAAAATCACTTTATATTATCAGTTAGGTACATGTAACTTACCAACACATCAAAAAGGTCCTTCCTAAGACAATTTACTGCAGAGTTACGCATAAATACATGTTTTTGCCCCCTAAAGGCAGAAGGGTGTAATTTCACAAAATCACTTTGTAGTGTGTGTTGAATACATATAAGCAGTCCAAACATCAAAAATTGCCATTCTATGATAATTTTGAACAAAGTTACATGTGGAAACATGTTTTTTACCCACCAACTCCCAAAAGGGGGTGGGGTGAACACTGAATTTCAAACAATCATTTTGTAGTTTGTGTGTGTTGAGTACGCATAACCAATCGACATACCAAAAAATCGCTTTCCTGAGATAATTTGGAGCAGAGTTACTTTTTAAAACGTGCCCCCCCCCCCACCGCCTTTAAAGGGAAGAAGAGGAAATTTAACGAAATCCCTTTATAATACGTGTTGGGAAAGCATAACAAGCCCATGCATAAAAAATTGCCTAATAGTTCAAAGCAGAGTTGCACAAGGAAAAATGACACCCCCCCCCCCAAGAGGATATGGTGGAATTTTACAAAATCCCTTTGCAGTGTGTGTCTTGAGTATGCATGACCAATCTACAGATCAAAAAATCACTATCCTGCGATAATTTGGAGCACAGTAACTCTTATAAGTGTGTTTTGCCCCCCCCCCTCCCCACCCTTAAAGGATGAGAGGGAGAAATTTCATAAAATCCCTTTATAGTGCATATTGGAAACGCATAAACAACCCACACATAAAATTTAATCTTACTAAGATAATTTGAAGCAAAGTTATTTGCTTGGAAACGTTTATTACCCCCCCCCCCTTGCCCTTAAAGAGGGGGAGGGAGAAATTTTGTAAAATCCCTTTATTGTGCGTGTGAGGAGTGTATAAACAACCCACACATAAAGTTTAATCCTACCGAGATAATTTGAAGCAAAGTTATGCTTGGAAACGTGTTTATTACCCCCGCCCTTAAAGGGGGGGGAAGAAGAAATTTCGTAAAATTCCTTTACAATGTGTGTTGGGAACGCATAAACAATTTACACATAAAATTTATTCTTACTGAGAGAATTTGAAGCAAACATATGCTTGGAAATGTGTTTATTCCTCCCCCCCCCCCTGCCTTTAAGTGGTGGGAGGGAGAAATTTCGTAAAATCCCTTTATAGTGCGTGTTGGGAACACATAAACAACCCACATACAAAATTTAATGTTACCAAGATAATTTGAAGCAAAGTTATGCTTTGAAACATGTTTATCCCCCCCCCCCCTCCAAGGGGAAAGGGGTCTTTCACAAAATCCTGTTACAATGGGTGTTGGACACATGTAAATAAGCCACACACTAAACTTTGTGACCTCAGCTCCTATAGATTTCCACGGACGAATTTAGCTCTAAAAGAGGAAAGTCGAATTTGCCCCCTCGTAACTGCCCCCAATATTGAAAATCGGAAAAAATCAAAAGTAAGTTTTTCGAAATATCCTCAAGAATACTCTTGGTGATTTTCTATACATTTGGGCTATTATTGGGCTATTGTTATTACTCTAAAATCAGTATTTTGCTAAATTTACCTCCGAAAATTGTTTTTATCCCCCCCCCCCCTTAAAAATCCAAAACTCAAATCGCAGAAAATGCTTTTTTTTTGCATTCAAGTCTAGTCTCGATCTCTGCAATTTCTTCAGCGTGAAGCAATTTTGAGCCGAATTATGCTTATAAGGGTTTTTTTGCCATCTGCCCCCCCCCCCCCACACACACACCAGGGGGAGCAGGGGATATTTTGCAAAATCCCACCTTAATATGCATCAGTGTCCTAAAACCAACGTGCTCACCAAAATTTGCGAGACTATCTCCCATAGAATCACTACAGCTGTGTTGAGTCAGTGAAACAGTGATTTTATTATTTTATTCCCCGCCCCATACCCAAAGAGGTAATGGGGGGGGGGGGGGCCTTTCACAAAATCCCATTACAATGGGTGTTGGACACACGTAAATAAGCCACACACTAAAATTTGTGATCTCAACTCCTATAGAATTCCATGGACGAATTTAGTGCTAAAAGGGAGGGGGGTTGAATTTGCCCCCTCTTAACTCCCCCCCAAAATCGAAAATCAAAAATAAGTTTTTGCAAATACCTTCAAGAAGACATTTGGCGTTTTATTTTATTTTTTTATATATATATTTGAGCTATTACTGCTAGAATCTTACTCGAAAATCCATACATTCCTAAATTCCCCCCCGAAAATCCTTTTTACCCGTTCTCCCCCCTTAAAAATCATAGAAAATGTTTTTTTTTTTTTTGTACTTAAGTCTAGTCTCCCCATCTGCAAATTTTTCATTGTGAAGTAATTTTGAGCCAAGTTATGCTTATAAAGGTGTTTCTGCCTTCTGCACCTCCGAAAATCATTTTCACTCCCTTCTCCCTTAAAAATCCTAAATTTCAAAATCGCAGAAAGTGATTTTTTCGTATTCAAGTCTAGTCTCCCCATCTGCAATTTCTTCACTGTGAAGTAATTTGGAGCCGAGTTATACTTATAAATGTGTTTTTGCCTTATGTGCCTCCGAAAATCTCATTGTTACCCCCTACCCTCCCCTAAAAATCCAAAATCGCAGAAAATGTTTTTTTTGTATTTAAGTCTAGTCTCCTCATCTGCAATTTCTTCATCGTGAATTTGGAACCGAGTTATGCTTATAAAGGTGGTTTTTGCTCCCGGGGAGGGGGGTTATTTTGCAAAATCCCGTCTTAGTGAGCGTCAGGGTCCTAAAATCAACCTGTTCACCAAAAATTCAGACTATCTCCCATAGGATCGCCACAGCTGTATTGAGTCAATGAGTTTACTCTTTTACATGTATAGATAAAATATAAGTGAATAGAAAATAATGCAGCTTCTCAGCACCATCTGGATCTGACGACCAATGAGCACCCAAATTCAATCAGTTTAGTTTTTCATCTACATCTCACACACCCAGTTTGGTGCATTTATATACCATAGAAGTTGAGATATTGCCTTCTCGTAAAAAGGATTAAGTTACAACACAGAAGCACCACTTATCGGCCTATATGTATTCAAGTTTAATTTGTATAGTTTTACACAACATGTCAAATTTAGTGCATTTAAACATTATATAAGCTGAAATATGTATTTTCTTAAAGTAAGGAAATCGTAATTTAACAGCGCCACATTTTGGGCGATATACCCCAAAAGCTAATCACCATCAATTTAAGATAAGGATTTTAATAAATATCAAGTTTGGTTAAATTCTGTCCACTGGTTTGTGCGATACAGAGTCTATTGGTAGCACACACACAAGCATTTTTTAAAACTGTCAAAACATGTTTCGAACATCTAAAAATGCATAAATCCATTGAAAACTGAAGATCGAAAATTTCACGAATCGAATATTTTCTTTTTAAGCCTATGGAAGAAACTAATGAAAATGTGTTAGAAATAGTTTTGGCATGACATCAAATCATCACACATTAATTTTCAAACTTTAAATTTATGTTTAAAAAAATGAGTTCAGAAAATTCCATTCCAATGTCAAGTCAAATCAGTATAAAAACTTTTGCTTTGCTATGTTTTTTGCAGGCAATATTATTGTCATGATGATGACATGACAAGCGATGTTTTTACGTAAACCCATATAAGCTCTAGAGCATCATAAAACCCATTCAACACTAATATTGCTATATTTATTCACTTATCTTCTTGCTATAGCTATAATAGACTATTCTGCATCATAAATTCTATCTTTTTACCTTTTTCTGTATTCAACAGAAGAAAGTATTGGGTTCAAAAAAATTTTACGGATTTACATGTTTATAGATCCAGAACACGATTTGACCATTTTTAGAAAACGTCTATCTGTGTGTGACAAAAATTTTGTTCCAATTGTATCTCAGGAACTACTGCACTGCACAGAATTACTTATAAATTTGTATGTAGGTTCACCATTTTTTTTTTTTTTCAGAGAGGATTGTGAGTGCTATGTGTGTCTCTGAGAGGTTTGCAGACTCAGCTCAGAACTAGTTTCTGGATGAACATTGAGATTCTCATTAGTTTCATACATGCACTTCCTTTAATCTTTTTGAATTTTTTTTATTTTGATGAAAAAAAAATTAAAATTTATGCCCCCTTTTTCTTCCCTAATTGCGGGACTCTTGAGTAGTTTCTTGGGACACTCTGTTCACACCTTCTATTCCTTTTTGCCGTCCAGACAGTCTTCGTCAACGCACGCAACAGATTCTCTATTGCACATAAGATTTTTCAAGGAGTTATTTTATTTATTTTATTTTTTTCTCTCTCCTGGTGCTTCACTCAGGTAATAGCCCTGCTAACATAGGGTATAGTCTCCTGAGACTAATATTCTTAATTCTAAAACTATAATATAAAAATAAATAACTATTTAACTAATAACATTTGTAATATATTTAAAAAGAAATTGATCTTTTTCTCTGAACCTTGGACATAATATTTATGCTACAAATATGAGTGTTGGTATTAGATTAACGGCCCTCTTCACCTACCGTCGCTAGAAACTCAAGCCAATGTTATTCTATGCGAAATTTTTTTCACAAATAACTTATTAACTAATACATATTTTTAAATTCTGTTTTCACATTCTGAAAATTCTCAACTGTTAAATTGATGTCCCTTTTTTAAAAATGTATTTTTTTAATATTTTGAAATTGCAAAATGAAAAATTTCAGCTTTTGAAAATTCGTATTTTGCAGCTTCAAAATAAAATATAAAAAATAAAAATAAAAATAAAAATAAAAAAACTTTTTTAAAAAAGGTTCAATTTAACAGTTGGGAATTTTCAGAATATGAAAACAGAATTTAAAAATATGTATTAGTTAATATGTTATTTGTAAAGAAAATTTCCCATAGAATAACATTAGCTTTGACTTCCGGCGATGGCGAGTGAAGCGAGCCCTTAAGGCCAATTAACTGCGCTATAGTCCTAAGCCATAAGGGAAGTGCTCTCTGTGGGGTTTTTCAAAAAAGTCCTAGTATGGATCTGTGCAAGTTTGAGAGAAAATTACGGAAAACTTTGAAAGGCTAGGCTGACGAGCGTGATCTGAGATCAAACCCAACACCTCATCACAAACGTAAGCATAAAACAATTTCATTTGTCTAGCTTCTTTTTCGAACTAATACTTAACTGCATCTTGGTAGCACATTATGAAAAAAAAAATTTCTTGGTACACTAGTTTTCACTTATCCTGTATTGCAGTCTGTGATTCACCACAACAGTCTTTGGCATTTAGTTTATAAAAATATGTAAACTGAATTTATAAAACAAAATTAGGAATAGCAGTGAGGTCACTGGGATAATATGGCCACTTCAATTTTAAACCAATATTGTGATTATGGTTAAGTTAAAATTGTGGGGAGGGGGAGGCAGAATCTCTGAAATATTTGTGCTATATTTTCTCTTAAGTTCTATAAACACTATTTGTTTTACTTTTCATTTTTATTTAAAATTTCACAAACTATTTTTAATTATTTATTTGAGGCAATAGGACAAATGACAATAATATCACCCACCACATTAATATTTTTCTTAATAAATCAATTTATTAAGTTCAATTCTTCTAAAATAAAAAAGGTTCATCAAAAAAAAAAAAAAGGGGGGGGGGAAATTGTAGGAAATTGTAGGAAATTTTAGGAAATTGTAGAAATTTGCTACACAATAATTTATAGATTAGTTTCATATATTATGAAATTGAAATCATTATTAAAAGGTACACTGAAAGACTGAAATTATTAAAGCTAATCTTTCAAAATATATTCTCATGCTTATTCCTTGAAATTTACAGTTTCAAGAAATAAGTAAAAACTTAAAAATAAATAAACGCTTGAACATTAAACAAATAATAACATTTAACATAGCATTTAACAAAATAGGGATAGGAATTGATCAGAAAAGCAAAAGATGTTGTTCAAAACCCTCCACCCTCGACTTCAGAATAGAATCGGCCATCGGGATCGGGGCCGAAGAGAAATGCGCCAGATTTCTTGGCGCAAATCTGTTTTCGCCACGCGCATGACGAAATCGCTACACTTTGGAGTATCGCCACCTAGCTACCTACCCAATTTAGGGTTACCAGACATTCTAGAATACCGAGGACAGTTCTCGAAATCTACTACTCCCTCCCTCCCCAAAATAGAACACTCTTGAGGCAGGACACCTGCTCTAAAGTTATTAAGGATTTACTATAATAATTCATTATATGCCTAATAAATAAGCTGAAATAAGTGCTTTTAGGTACTACATACATAAAAATTACTAAAATTTTGCAATTTAAGGTGACTTATTTATTTTGTTTCCTAACTCGAAGACACCGCCATGATTTTTCTTCAAATTCAATTAAAAAGAAAAATCTGGTCTCCCAATTCCAATTATGAATCTGGAAGTACCACGCCCAGCGAACGTTAATGTACACGACAGTCTTTAGCCGACTTGGTCATTTCAGATGTTCAGAACAACTGAATTTTTAAATTGGTAATAAATGACATCAGATTGCAAAAAGAATGTACATTTTCATTTACAAACTGAAACATTTTATTCCCGTTTATGGGGGATCGAAATTGTGATGGCATGTCTTAGGACCACCCTTAGGGATGATTCTATTGACTACATGTATAAGGAAAAGGCATGTTTACAAACAAACGCTCCGTCAATCATTCTTTGTCACCCTTGAGTGGCAAAAGATCAACCTGTATTGGTGGAAATGCCAATGTTATGCCACTTTACCCATTACTTGACTGCGAGTGACGTCACGTGCCCTTTCCTTATTAGAGAGAATTCCAGACAAGTAGCCTTTTTGCTCCCGATATCACGTTCCCACCAATTCATTCGTTAAACCAGTTTTTCTACCCTTAAACCGACTTCCACCAAAGCAGCCATTCAACCTCCTTGAAAGCAGTCTTCCTCTAAATTATTTGGACCGCGGTAGCCAAGTCGGTAGAGCGCCGGGCCCGTAACTGGAAGACTTCAGGTTCGGTACTCGAGCAGGCCAAAGACCGTCGTGTACATTAATGGTGTCTGGTTCACGTAAAATCTGTCGTGGCCGCAATGTCTTCCATGTTCCCATAAAAAATTATACCTCTGGGGGGTTACCGACGCGGGAGAAAAATCACTTCTGTGGAAAATCAAAATTGTGATGGCATGTCTCCGGACCACTTCTAGGGATGAATCCCAGACTGTCGTCAATTGCCCACTTCACAGCACTAGTGTGACGTAAAACCCATGCATCCACAAACTGAAGCATTTTATTTCCGTTTATGGGGGATCGAAATTGTGATGGCATGTCTTAGGACCACCCTTTGCGGGGAATTCTATTGACTACATATTAAAGAGAATCCCAGACTAGTAGCCTTTTTATTCCCGAATATCACATTCCCACCAAACCAGTTTTCTACCCTTAAACCGACATTCCACTTAAACCAAAGCATAATTCAGTGCTCTGCAGTGGGCAGTTGGCGACGGTCTGGGACTCACCTCTAGAGGTTGTCCGGAGACATGCCATCACAATTTTGATTCGCCACAGAAGGGATGGCTCTCCCGCTTCGGTGATCCCAAGAGGAATAATTGTGATGGGAACATGAAGGACATTGCGGCCACGACAGATTTTACGTGCACCAGCCACCATTAGTGTACACGACGGTCTTTGGCCGGCTCGAGTACCGAAACCGCAATCTTCCAATTACGAGCCCGGCGCTCTACCGACTGGGTGCTAAATTTAGGAATCGCTAGTTTTGAACTATATTTTGAGTTGTATTGGTTTGGGTTATTTAACTTATAACTAGAGCTGCCTAGGGAATTATTGGCGACATTCTGGGATTCCTCTTTTAGGGGAGATCCGAAGACGCACCATTGCAGTTTTGATCCTTCATGAAAGGGCTCTCCAGCTTCTAATTATATTTTTAAATAATATTTGAATTTGTACAATCAGTAACAAAAGTCTCCGAACACTAGCAAAAATTCCTATGTAAAAAAAAAGTACACTTAATACAGTTTTGTTAAATAAATCCTTGTCGAATCCTGTTCTTAGTCAGTCCAAAAACAAGATTCGACAAGGATTTATTTAACAAAACTGTATTAAGTGTACATTTTTTAACATAGGAATTTTTGCTAGTGTTCGGAAACTTGTTACCGACTGTAGATAAATTATCACTTCTCAAAACTTTTACGCAGTTACCCGTAGCGTAGCATTTGTGCCATGTACAATCAACTCAACCTCAGCATCAAAACTTTCATAAAAAAAAAAAAAATAAATAAAAAAAAAAGATATTTCACGTTTTTAAATTTCTACTCGGAACCTAGATTAAATTTTTTAATAATTTTTATTTTTTTACTAATTTTTTTTTTTTGCGGTTCATTTATATTTTCACACTGTAAAAAATTAATGCTGTTGTCAAAACAAACTGCTAGACTTTTATCAAATTCTGTCATTTAATTGGTCAGTTTATCTCTTTCTGTCATAGCTAATTAACATTTGATAAAAAAAATTCTTGGAATACTGCCAAAGCTGTGTTGGGAATGCAGCATGTGTTTTTATTAAGAATGTAGTTAGTAACTTATGTTGAAAATTTATTTTAAATGCTTTTGGCCGTTTGGTTTCTGGAAGAAGTAACAATGTTGATTTAAAATTTGATTAAATAGTGCATTTTAGTGTGAAAGAAAAAAAATTGTAATTGTTAAACTTAAATTTTACGACGTGTGAACTGATTTTTATGAAAGTAACTGACTTTGATGTGATGTTCGCTTATTCAAAGGACTTTGAAGTGGAGTACAAGAAATTAGAAAAGGGAATTACAGATAAGTGAAATTTTTAAATTTTCAATATATTTGTTTTTGGTAATAGTATTTTCAAGTAGTTCCTAGTTATTTGTTCTTGTGTATTTATACTTATCCAAACCAAAAGAAATTTAGAGTGGCAAATATTATTAGCTTGCTTAAGATAAATATTTTATGTACATACTTTCACAAACTAGTTTTCTATTACCGCGGGAAATTAAAAACCAATTTTTTGATAATATGCGGTAATTTAGTAATGTTTCGAAAATTAAAGTACAAAAGATTTTGAACTTGAGAGTTAATTTAAATGTATTTTTTTTAAATTGAAATTTAAAATAAAATATCTTTTTTTTCGATAAAATATGATTTATACTTTTTATTTGCCCCATTTACATCATGATAGTACATAGATGTTTTTAAGAAATCTAATCATAATTTACTTTTTTTAATTTTATTCACTTGGGGAGAGTTATGGGGGGAGGGGGGGGAGGCAAAGCCATAATCAAGGAGGAGGATTGGGGGGGGGGGGAGTATAAACACCTCCCGTTGATTTACACTTAATTTTTAACTTTCAATATCATGTACGGAAGTTTGAACTCTCTCCCCCGAAAAAATTTTTTTTGGCTATGGTCTTGGAGAGGGGAGGGGGGATAGAAGCGTGAGATGTACAAGGCAAAAATAATCTATAGACTGTTATTTAATTATAATTGAGTTAAAAAAATGTTTTATTTAATTGAATAGTGCAGCTTTAATATATATTTTTTTAACAAATTTATTAATTTCTAGAATTAATATACTGATCAAGGCATACTGATATTCAATATTTTGCGTTAAGTTACGATTATATTTAAATTTGTAGAATTTTTTTTTTCCTTTATCCTGAAGCAGTTTTAGAGTGAAAATTAATTTAATTAATACAACATTCTTCGAGTATTTCGGAGATATATATTTTTCTGTTTGTTCGAGCTCTAAATTCCATGAATATTATTAAGTTGAATTGAAATTTATGTATACTGTATTCAGATTTATTATGACCTGTTATTTAGGTGAAATGGTTTTAAAATTACTAATTTGCATAACAGTTAAAATATATATACATATTTTTGTTTCCTATATAACATACACATATAAGGAAAATATTGCAATCATGATAAAAATTTGACTTTAAGATTTTGATGTATTTATGGTTTGAGGGCTCCTGAATTCATTTTAGCCTTTTTACTTTCCGAACATACATATGTAAGAAAATTATTGTAATCATGTCAAAATCCGAATTAAAGATTTTGATATTTCTGAACGTTTTGAGGCCCCCCTGAGTCCATTTTCACTATTTTTACGATGGTGAGTGAATGAACATGATAGTCTAAACGCTTTTCTCGAATGAGCTGAAAGTTGGTACGTATGTTGTAAGTCATTGTAGCACGAACACGAACCCTATTGATTTTAATGAATCTAGAACTTATAGTTCTTTTACAGGGACACCAAGAAAAATTCTTTATCATTATGGCCTATGGGGCCAAATTTTTAAAAGTGTGATAGCGTCTAAACGCCTTATTAAAATGAGCAAAAAATTTATACACATGTTATAAATAACAGTTGCACGAACTATATACATTTTGGTGAATCTAGCACTTCTAGTTTTTTTTTACAGGGACACAAAGAAAAATTCTTTATCATTATGGCCTATGGGACCAAATTTTTAAAAATGCGATAGCGTCTAAATGCCTTTATTCAATTGAGCTGAAAATTTTATATTATAAATCACTGTTGTTCTAACTATAAGCATTTAGGTGAATCTAGCGTTTATAGGTTTTTACAGGGACACAACGAAAAACTCTTTATCATTATGATCATGGGTTCGAAGTTCAGTAGCGTTAAATAAAACATCGTGTAATATATGGAGAAAAATACTCAAACATTCTATTATGGTTTTATCTCTTCTGTTTGTTTAACGACTCCTCTTACTTTACTTTATCTACAAAATCATTAATTACTCAATGTTCGGAAAGTCGAGTGGAGTCACTCCAGATCTTATAAGGTAATGTGTGTGTATGCGAGTTAAGATAACGTTTAAACGCTTTGATCGATTAAGTTGAAAATTGGTACATAAATCACCATCGCACGAAATGTATAAATTTTGGTAAATGTAGCACTTGTTTTTTTTTTTTTTTTTCCCCAACAAGGACACAAATTTTTGCATTATAGTCTATGGGCTCAAATTATTTAAAATGCAATAGCGTTAAATTAACATACTTTTTTTTTTTTTTTTTGGGGGGGGGTATTCAAATGCTCTATTATAAATATTTCTGTTGTTTATTTAACGACTTATATAAGTTGAATTTATTTAAACAACTATTAATTAGTATTGTTCAAAAATTCGAGTAGTCATTCAATTTTTTTTTTTTTTTAAGAATATTTAAAAACTTATTTGTACACTCAAAATATAATAAAATTAACAAAGTATTCGGATGTACGAAAAACTCTTTCATATCTAATCTGGTACATTTTAACAATTAGTTTACCGGGCATCACAAAATAATTTAGATTCTTTATGTGGTGTAAGTAAAAATTGCTCATAGTGTATTTTCAGTTGTATCATAAGGATTTTTTCTCTCTATATTTTTATGTGATACGTGCTTATTTTAGATTATATGCAAGGCGACATAACAATTTATTTTGTGTATTTATTTAAAGAATCTATATAATATTTTTCTGACGTGGACCAGTTACAATTTTTTTTTTGTCGAAACGATTCGATAATTAATAAAATACGCAAGGATAAAAAATATTTAAAATTGAACAATATTTAAGCACGCGGTCTCAACTCAATGAACTAATAATAAAAATTACAACATTTGTATGATGACATTATTTTATGGAAAAATGCAATTTTAGTTGCTTCATCAGAATGTTTGCAAGCATCATTTTAAATTTAGCAATATTTTATATTTACAGAATATGAATTATTATCACAAACTGACCAAAATACACAATCATAAAAATATATAATTAAAATTGGATTTTTTTTTTTTTTTTTAAACAAAAAATTATTTCAAAATAAGTAAAATGTCATCGCATTCTTGGCGATAAAAATTTAAAAGGCATCATGGGGGGGGGGGGGGGGGTTCAACGGTACTGCCTGTGGAAGTATGAAAACTGGGTCGTCAACCATGAATTTTATTTTGAAACTTATTTCCTTTTGAATGATCCTGGTTTCACTATTGCGCAATATTTATTTGGTTATAATATTTTGGCTTCTGGTAAATTAAAATTTTAATTAGGTACTGAAATTGGTATAATATTTATGAGTTTTAAATTTTAAAGGTAAATAAGAAAAGAAAGTGCGAAAATTTCGCACGGGTTTGCTAGTGTTTTTAATAATTTTGTACTGTGCAGCAAAACACAAGGGTGTTAACACATTTAAATGCATGCACGCACGCACACACACATAAACAATACATTAAAAAAAAAAAAAAAAAAAAAAAAAGCTATGCAGTATGACATTAACATTAGTTATTGGCTACAAGGCTATATAAATATATCTAGATACATTTATAAGATAGAAGTGGAAATTATTTGAAGTTCTTTTACAATTGTATTATAAAACTGCTTTCTTCTACATCCAATAGAACAAAGTATTGCTAACATAAAAATTTTTGACTTCGGGTATTCGATGAATTTACACTTTTTGAGAGGTTGTAGAACCATTTGTCATTTTTAGAAAATGCCTGTCTGTGTAAGAAAAATTTTGTGATGACTATCTTGGAAATACTGCAACGAATTTCATACAAACTCCTATGTAGTTGCACCTTGACATAAATTAATTTAAAATAAAGTTATCGATTTCTTCATTTTTTCAATTTTTTTTTAAAATGTAATATCGACAATAAAATTGACTTTTTTTTATATTTAGAGTTGTACTGCTTCTCTAATATGGAAATTGTCTGCATTATCATGGAAGATATTTTTTTGAAATAATTTTAATTGTTTTTACTGAGTGAATTTGTATAGGAAAATATAGAAGAAAGTCATGTGGTGGCCACAACATACTAGTTAAAATTGTAAATTGCTAGAAATGCAGTTTTAGCGTATTTATGTGTTTTTTTTAACATTTTGAAAGAATTTTTAAAACTGATGACTTACTGTCTATCCGTCTGTCTCCGTTAATATTTACAGAATGTCTTGAAAACTTTGAGCTATTAAAGTTAACAATGACATGTTCTTTATTGAAAATGATATAAATGGCAAAATTAGATTGTGTTCAACGGCTCCCTAAACGTTTCTGATGCATAACGGTCTATGAGGTGAATTTTTTAAAGCATGTTTTTTAATATCTTTATACTGTACACCACGTAATAAAATTAATATACACGATTAAGCTATATCAAACCATTTTTACTTTCTTCTATATGTAATATAGAGAAAGTATTGGATTCGTGAAAATTTTCGACCTCCATTTTTTGATGGATTTACAAGTTTTGGGATATCCTGAACACGAATTGATAGTTTTTAGAAAATGTCTGCCTGCCTGTGTGTGTCACGGTTTTTGTAGACACTGTATCTCACGAACGAATGAATGAAATTTAACCAAACTTGGTATTTAGTTGCAACTTGACATAAACTGGTGTTGATTAGATTTGGGGATCAATTGTTCTACAGGTGGCATTGTGATCGCATTTTTTGTAAACTTTTAACATGGCAGTATAGGACAAAATTTCGTATAAAAGTGCATAATGAGTTATTTTAAACTTGTGATTGTAAAATTAATATGAATTATTGATAATAGTAGTAGTTTACTAGGGAAAAAATTTTGTGCAAGCCGGGGGGAAGGGGGGATTTTCATGATGGGTATCTTTCGAAAGGTCTCGTCAATACCTTTAAAACGAATGGTTGAACTGTAAATCTGTGATATTTAAAAACAAGTTATCGATTTTTTGTTTTACTTTTAATGAAAAAGAACCCAGCATTTTTTTTTTTTTTTTTTAATATTGTTACTGAGTGAATTTGTATAGAAAATTATAGAAGAAAGTCTTGTGGTGGCCACAACATACTAGTTACTTTTGAATAAATTATGATTAGTAAATGACCGATTTATAAGGCATAGAAAATTGAGACATGAGATGGAAAATGGTCAATGTAAATTTTCTGTGTTTCTAAGGAGTTAATTTAGTACAGTATGTGTGCCTGTGCTAATTTAGATAATGTACAGGGATACACAAAAGTAATCTTTTTTTAATGCTTTGTCTAAAGCTATAGATACTTTTGCCAGTTTCTTTCCTCCATAAATAAAATACTTTTTCTAGCACTGACTACATTTTTTTTTTTTTTTTATTACATATAATATACGTGACAGCACAATCTCTTGTACATATATATATTTTTTCCCTTTCAATTTACCTCTTACTTTTTACTTTCTTCTATATTCAATAGAAGAAAGTATTAGATTCGTAAAAATTTTAGACTTCGGGTTTTGGATGGATTTACACGTTTTGAAAGCTGTAGAACACGATTTGTCCATTTTTAGAAAAAGTCCGTCTGTGTGACAAAATTTTGTGGCAACTGTATCGCAGGAACTACTGCACAGAATTTCATACAAATTGGTATGTAGTTGCACCTTGACACGAATTAGTGCCTATCAACTTTTGGTAAAAATTGTCTTACAGGTTGCGTTGCCATCCCGCTTTTTCTAAATTTTTAACATGGTGATATAGGACAAAATTTTGTATAAATGTGCATAAAGAAGATTATTTTTCAGTAATCATTATGAAATTTACAAGAATTATTTATAATAGAGATAGTCGACTTGGAAATTTTTTTTTGTATGTGTAGGAGCCTCCCCCCCCCCCCCGAGGGAAGTCCCCCCTCAAAGGGGAGTAAATTTTCAATTTCGGTATCTTTCGAAAGGTCTCGTCAATACCTTTGAAACGAATGGTTGAAGTATAAATCTGTGATAATTTAAAACAAAGTTATCGATTTTTTTTTTTTTTTTTTTTTTTTTTTAACGAAATTTAACCAAATTTGGTATTTAGCTGCCCCCTGACATAAACTGGTGCTGATTAGATTTGGGGATCAATTGCTCAACAGGTGGCGCTATGGTCGTATTTTTTCTAAATTTTTAACATGGCAGTATAGGACAAAATTTCGTAAAAATATACATAATGAAAGTTATTCTTAACCTGTGATTGTAAAATTAATATGAATTATTGATAATAGTAGTAGTTAATTAGGAAGAAAACTTTGTGTATATGGGGGCATCGCTTCTCCCTGGGGCGAAGTATCCCCCCGGGAGGGGAGGAAATTTTTAAGATGGGTATCTTTCAAAAGGTCTCGTCAATACCTTTTTAAAACGAATGGTTGATCAAAAATGTGATAATTTAAGTTATCGATTTTTTTTTTTTTTACTTTTAACAAAGAAAAACTGAAAAAAAAAAATCGTATTTTTTTTTTATATATTGTTACTTGAGTGAATTTGTATAGGAAAATATAGAAGAAAGTCTTGTGGTGGCCGCAGCATACTAGTTATTTTAGTCTTCTCCTCCCTAATTTAAAACGAATGAATTTGAATGTTTATTATGGAGATAAATTACAATCAAGAATGACTGCTGTAGCTAATAAGTACAGTTGTAAAGCGTTTATATAAACGACATGAATTTTACTTTCTCTATATACAGGTTTGTTCAGAAGGTCATGCATAAACGGCACCCGTGGGTATCAGGCCATGAGGGGTAAAAACTATAAAGGAACTGGGATGTCGGAAATGCGACCGTGGTAATTGCAGCGTGACTATCAAGCAAAGAAAAGATAACGGTGTAAAAATGTACTTTACAAAAAAAAAAAAAAAAAAAAAAAAACGCAATCGAAGTATAAAATACAAATGAAAAATATTACAACTTATAAGAAGTACTGTACACCATTAGTCGCAAATCATGCTTCACATTATAGTGTCTTTTTTGCGTACGTACAAGTTGCCCAGAGCTGATCACCCCTTAATAGGTTACAAGAAAGCATTGGATTTGTGAAAATTTTAGACTTCAGGTTTTCGATGGATTTTACCTGTTTTGAAATGTTATGAACACTATTTGGCTAGTTTTAGAAAATGTCTGTACGCATAAGCAGAAATTTTTTGAACGCTGTATCTCATGAACCAATGAATGGAATTTAACAAAGTTTTAATTGGACTTAATCGGCAATAGCATAATCTCTCAATAGGTAATATTGTCATCCCACATTGTTCATAATTTTTAGTGTGGCAGACTATGATAAAATTTCATATGAATGTTCATAATGAGAATTATTTTTAACTTCTGACTGATCGTAATAGTAAAGCCCCCCCCCCCCCCCCAAAAAAAAAAAAAAAAAAAAAAGTCCCTACGATTATGGGTGTAGTGTCTGTACATCATTGTGGTCCTGAATGTTAATCTATTGGTCTTTTGGTAAGTGACGTCGCACAAACATACATACCTGTAAACTGTATAGACCAATCATTGGTCTGTTTAACTTCCTATAATTCACTTGTGTCTATACTTATGTCCACGCTAAAACAGATCAGTCTTTAAAAATGGAATCGTCTGCGTAATATGTCTGTTAGCTATTATTCGTCCTTTTTATTAAGTTTTTTATGTGTTAAAATAAGAGTGGCTACTCGTTATAATTTATGGCCTTATCATAAATCTTCCTCCTGCAAAATACAGCAAGCTGCGGTCGAACTCTGGCAACAGCAGGGCGATAAAGACGGGGTCTATTCAAATCCCTTTGATGCGTGATTTGAGTTGTCGCGAAGCTGGAGAGAAGTTTTCTGCTCTGATAAACCTACTGCGATAATTGCATGGAGAACTTGGGTCTCTTTTGTAAAAGAGCAATAAAAAAGTAATGTCCTTCATTGTAAACATGTGCAAAATTTCAAAGGTCACTTTCGGACAATGGATAATTTATGACTTTGTCGCTCTACTTCTGTTGCTAGTATTTGAACACAGCTTAAAATGGGCTTCCCTTTGTGTCTTCTGGGGGTGAAGTATCTCCGTTGGGGGCAAGAATTTCAAAATGGATATGAGTTTTTGTAAAGAAATCATTAATGACTTTTCAATGGATGAACTGTGTATATCTGTGATAATGTAAAATAAAGTTATTAAATTTTTATTAAAAAAATTTTTTTTTTCTTTTTAATTGCATGAAACTGATCTTTGGATTGTTAGTGTTACTTTTCTGTGATGAATGTCATCTGCATTCGTCATGGAAAAACAATTCTGATAATTTTAATAATACCGGCTGCGCGAATATTTGTATAGGAAAATACAGAAGAGTTTCGTGGTTGATACAACATATTAATATTTCTTGTTAATATTTGAATTTGTAGGGGGAGAGTGGGGCATCTTGGGACATGACCCACATTGGGACACCTTTAAATTTCATTGATTGATTTTGTAAGTAGGAATTAGTTTTCTCATGACATCATAGTGCGTAACACAATCGATACTAAAGTGCAATTTGGAATTTCTCATATTAGCAGATAAAGGTTGCGCCAATTTTCTTTGTTTTCAAAGTTACATTAATGCTAAGTTACAGTAAAATAATTTAAATCTGAGCATGTGAGAATTAAAATATGGCTTTTCATGATTTCAGTGTTAGAAAACATATACTGCCTAGCTTTTTGAGTTACATTATGATAATGATCCAAGTGGAACAGGTTAGGCTCGACCGGCCTCACCAATATGTAATGCAATGAAAGCAATATTTGCATGTACTGTATAAATTTATTGAGATTTTAAATGTGTTTAAATTGAAAAAAACTATTAAGAAATTTTTGTTTTTTCTTTAGAATTTAAACGAAAGCAATTTTCAAATGTAAAATACGACATTTGTTAATGTGATAATACTAGTATATTGTACATTGTCATTTATTAGGCTATAAGTCTATAAATATTTATTAATCAATTAGGCTTAATATTTTCTATGCATTAAAGTTTTATTGCCAGTGTCACAAGCTGCCGCACTATAAAGATTTTTAATTTTTTTACTGGAGTAAAATTTGATGGAATACTGCATTGGAATAAATTTTAATCTTAACAAGCATACTTAAATTATGTCAAACTGAGTTTCGAGAAAACTGAATAAAAAATAATTTTATCTAAAAATCAGTATCAAGTGTCCCAAGGTGCCATATTTTCCCCTGCACCTAAAAATTTTTTAAAGTGGCGTTTTATTTTATTACTTGTAAAAAGTACTTTGTACTTATTTGAACCTATGTTTGCAGTAACTTACGCCCAGGCTAATTAATTTCAGGTCGGAGGAATCTGGTAGAAAACCTAGAGTGTTTAAATGAACGTAATTTTTTGAAAAAATAATTTTTAAGCTACTATTTTAATTCTCATACACATGAAATTGCAATTGATAATATTTTATATTTTTCTGCTAATTGATAATTTCCCCCATTATTTAATCAATAACTTCAAACTAAGGATACAAATTTGTGTTTAAATACATCATTGTAGCTATGACGTTAGTTTCGAATGTGACTCCTGGGGAAACTTAGGCTGTTATTTAAAAAAGAAAAGTTTGAAATTAAAGAATTAAAAAGAAATTATTCATTACTTTTCAAAAATGTCTTTTTTTTTTTCTAAAATAACGTTTTGCCACGGATTTCAATCTTTTATATTACTTTTGTCAAATGAGTATAGAGTAATTCAAAAGGAATATAGTGATTATAAATTGCTATAACTATTTAAATGAAGAAAAATTTATTGATAATTATTACACGGAATGTTAAAAGAAGTTGACTTTTGTTATTTTTGTTTTCCTTTATATTTTTCCAAATGTCAAGAAAAATTAGTTACTTAGCTCCTTGCTAATTTGTTTTCACTCAATTCTCTTAAAAAAAATAATGTGAATGGTAATCAACGCATCTGTCACAAATCTATTTTAAAAACAAATTACTACAAGTATTACAATCTCAGTCCGATGACAAAAATTCATGAAGATTACAAGTTTTGAACTTTTTTTTTTTTTTGTTCTTTTGTTTGTAACTGGTGTTGTATTTGAGATATATAATAATAAATCTGTCAAAGACAGAATTTAGTTTAGTACGGAAGACTATTATTTTCAATCTGTAACATTTTCAATTTTTTTTTTTTTTTCATTTTTTTGACCGTAAAATTGGGCCACGTACTTTTTAAAATGACTGAAATGAATTCAAAAGAAGTGTTTCTACCTAAAATTTCATAGTATAGTTATTTTTAAAAAATCTGATGGTCATGTCGAAGAACTGTTTGCCCCTTTCATTCGGTATCGAATTTGTAACGATAGGACTGATATTTCTAATCTGTTTTGGTGTTACAAAAAACTAGTCTATACAAAGACTCCAGACTGAAACTAGTAGTACCCCGTCCTATTAAAAAAAAAACAAAAACATATGTGGTCAGTTACATACCAAAGACACATAGTTAAAAAAAAAATAATAAAAACTTGGAATGAGCTCAACATTTTTTGAATTTGAACATTATTTTGTATTATTCCTATAAAAGAAGCATTTCATAGAGTGGCCACCAGTCAGGAAAAGTCATGGAATTTAATTGAGTCTGGAATAGTCAGGGAATTTTGAGATCTCGTAGAAATAAGTCATATTTGAAAGTTTGCTATTACAAGTTGCTAAATTATCAACTGATTTTATGAAATTTTTCGGCAGCAAAATTATTGAAGCACCAGCAATAATTCCTATTTAAAATATGAGCATGCATCTAATACCATTTCGTTAAGTAAACATTTCTCGAGTCATCATCTTGGTCTTATACTATTTACAGAAAAGTAAGTTGGTGATAAAAATTTGCAATCAAACTAAAAATATATACATGAGAAGTGTGGTTGTGTGCTTCAATAATTTTGCTGCCGATTGTAAGTCGGGGAAAAATCAGGGAAAATGGTGAAAAACAGTCGGACAAAATACGGAAAATTTCTAATGTTGGTCACTCTGGAATTTTCAAAAATTACTATAAACAGGCTATATGCGTAAACATTTCATGGCAATATACTTAATTTGAGAAGCAGTAGAATTGTAAAACAAAAATAATTAATTTCAAAGTCTCTTATCCACTCAATTATTTGGTGCTTAAAGCTAATCTAATGAACTGAAAATTAAAGTAATTTCAAGTGTAATAAACTATTGATATCCCGCGATTTCTAAAATATTGATATTCAGCGTTTAAGGAAATTTTCTGTTTCTAAGCATATTTTCAATGAATAGTTAAAACTGGTGCCAATAATTCAAGTTTAGTTTAAGAATTTAAGAAAAAAAAAAGTTGTTCAGTGCAGTGAAACCTATCATAAATTTATAAATGACTAACAGTAACTTTTTTTTTTTTTTTTTTTAAACTTTCTGAAAATGTTAGAAAGGCAGTTTGAAACCTTGATAAAAAGCCTCTCTTCCCCCAAAAGACATAAGCGTTTTATATATATTATCTTAAAAATAGTCACGATGTTACTCACCTAGCCCCTATTATGAAATTAGCTGTCTCAGGATATCACCCAGGGTCCTCGGAACTAAAGGAGCCTCAAATAAATATTAATATTGTTCGACCACATTTCTGGCGACTATGGAAGCCTCTTTACATATGAGAGTCTAGTGTTAAAACTGGTAATAACCTTTGTGGTCAGGAGAAGATAAGCGAATACGAAACGACCGAATGTTTACTAAAGGCCAGTATCGACTTGGGCTCAAGATCAACGCTCAAAATGTCATTAATCACGCTTCCGACACAAAGAGCCAAATGTCTTGTCATCAGTTGTAGCCCTTTTTTATCAGATTGGGCAGTTACCTCAAAGGAAAGCATGCAAAATCGACAAAGATATCTACCCCCAAGCCCCGCAATTATCTCAGCAGGGGACCCCGTTCCAGGGTTTTGAGCAGGAGTGAGCTAGAGTGAGCTGGCGTGGCCACATCAAAGGATTCTGAATAGAAAGCGCCCAATGAGCCCAAGTGGCAACCGGACTTAAATCGTAACTTGTCTGTCAATTTGGCATCCCTTGAAGTATTTAGAATCATCCTCTACGCTAGGCGTGGAAAAGTTGGTCGCATTTTATGTAAGATACTTTTTTATGTCAATGAAAATTTTATGCTCTTTAGCGTCAAGGAAATTAGTTATATTGTGCTATTGTCTTCGGTTAGCGGCAATATAACCAGGAACTATGCTAGAACGAAACTATCTCATATTCTGTTGTGCGCATGCAGGGGTGGATCTAGGCTTGGGCCCGGGCCCTAGGACGCCAATTTTTTTACAAGTGGTTAATATTTAATTAGTGGAGGCGATTAAAATTTGAAGAGTAACTCCGATTTAAAAGATAATTAAACTGAAAAATCGATTAGGGATTTTATCGACTTAAGAGCACTTTGTAAGCTACTTTGACCCATTATGGATTTTCCATTCTGGTTTTGAAGCACTTGTATATGGACAATTTGTACAATTGATCAAACGGACAGGATAATTTCGTATATAATTACGAAATGTTCTTTTTTCATACAGAGACTGCACGGCGAGGATTGAATTTATACTTGACCTGCTAGGCCAGTGCAGAGGAGGCAAAAATCATAAACTTATTAAAATTTAAAGTCTTATTTTTAAACCCAAATTTAAATACAAAAATCAACTGAAATTGAAAACCGATGAAGTGGGCTAATTATTTTTTTAATTATGAGCTAATTATTATTCGCAATATTGCAGAGTCGTTAGTGTATCGAAAAATAGTTCTCTTTAGTTATTTTACATTTATTGTAGCTATAATTTGCATAGTATATCAAAATGTCATAGTGAAATAGGCCTAGAGCCAGGGTTGGCTTGATTTTGCCCGACCCGAAAAAACCCAGGTGGTGCGTCAATAAAACCCACTTGATAAAACCAAAGTGGGTTTAAACAAATATTATATACATTATTATAACACGAACAAAGACTTTTCAGAAATATTGGAAGTGCTCAAACTGCTTTATATATATATAAAAAAAAAAAAAAAAAAAAAAAAAAAAACTTAAAAAAAGGGAATTTACCTTATTAAAATACAATAAGAAATTACATATAAAAAATATAAAAGCAAGAAAAGAGTTGTTTGTCAATATAAAGAAAATTAAGGGACTTGAGGAATAGAAAATATAAATAATAATAATAAAAAAAAAAAAATCTGAAAACTTTAACACTGCAACACTGTTAAGTAATGTAGAAGGAACAATAATTAAAACTATTTTAGGAAAATCTATTCAGTACAAAAAAAAAAAAAAAAATTGACGAAGCAACACTAAATAATTATTAAAATTCAGTTTTTGTTGTAAAGGGCAGATAAACAAAAATTTTTTAATTGAAGTAGTTTGATTTTTTTATTGAATTTTTTAATTTTTTAATAATAATAATAAAATTATTAACTTAATCATAAAGACCAGAAATTTTAAAATTTTGATTTTAATGAATAATTAATTTTTTTTTTTAATTGTCCTATTATGAATGATATATTAATGTTTAAAAACGGCAAGAAAGAAAATATTCTTAAACTCTGATAAAATCCGAAAATACTCTGAAAAAACCTGATTAAATTCAATAAAACTAAAAAAAAACCTGACTAACCGCCCCCCCCCCACCAAAAATAAATAAATAAATAAATAAATAAATAAATAAACCACTGGGCTATCTTTCTTTTTTTTTAATCCGGGTTTTTTCCAACCCTGCCTAGGGCGCAATCTAACTTAAATCCGCCTCGACGCATTTCAAAAAGATGCAAGAAATATTTTCATGTTTAAAATTTTTAAGTGCAATAACACTGTTTATGCACATTATGTAATACATCTGATCATCTGAGTAAGGATAAAGTAGCGACGATGTCGAGAGAGTAAACACATTTTTCTTTGCCCAGAGACCTAATTTTTTCTGATTGGGCCCTGGTTACAGCTTTAAATATGTATTTTTCGAAATTAAATTCTTATTAAAGATGTGATAGCAAACCCAATTATTTTATATACTTCCGATTTTGGAAAAATTTTAAATGGCTATAGTTTTTATGAAAGTCTTCCTTTCCTTTTGTTGAAAGAAGAAAAAAAGACCATAACTTAAAAAAAAAAAAAAAATGTAAATTTTTAACAGGTATTAAGAATGGTTTCATATTACAGCATGAAGATAATTCTACATTTTTTTTTTTTTTTTTTTTAATCAAATAAAAATATGGGAACGACATTTTTGTCGATGTGTAAATTTGCACGCACAATATCTCCGTGATGGTTAGTCAGAATTTAATGAAAGTCTAACAGCTTTTATTTGACATATAAATATATGAAATGACGAACAATTGGCTTTTTAACATTAAACACTTTGTAATTATAAGCATAATCACGCCAAAAACTCTCAAAAGAATGGAAGTTTCTTTCCAGCAAAATTGTGTTTCGTTATATTAACTATAGAATATTTTCCATATGCTTTTTTTTTTTTAGTTAATGTGATGTATAGTTTGCATGTAATCCTGCGCGTGAGGCTTATATCATTAAAGAATTATCTGCGACATTTTTAAAGGGGAGAGGGGAGAGAGAGAGAGAGATAATTTTTCTAATAGATGTAATAGATAAATTTTTTCTTTTTTTAACACGTTTTAAAAATTACAAATTTTAAAAGTAATTATTTTTCAAGTATTTGTAAAAATAGTTGATTTATTTTGCTGATATTTTGTGTCGGGAAGAAAAAAAAAATTAGTTTTTATTTATTTTAACAACTTAAAAGACAAAAATGACATTTCTTTAAAAAATGCATTGGTTTTTTAGCCATACCTTCAATGAGATGTTTTTTTTTTTTTGTTTTAACTAAATCTTAAAATATTTTCCCATATATGATTAATAATATTTTAATCAAATTCAGATGTAACAAAGCTAAGAACAGCGTGAGCTGAATAAATAAATAAATAAAATAATAAAGTAAAAATTTTGTCAAAGACAATTTAGTTTAATACCGAGGAATATTAATTTCAATCGGTAAAATTTTTATATTTTAATTTTTTTTTTTTTCAGTTTTTGACCGTAAATCTGGGTTACGTACTTTTTTAAAATGACTGAAATGAAATCAAAGGAAGTGTTGTCACCTAAATTTCCTACTTCAGTTCATTTAAAAAAATGTAATTGTCGTGTCGAAAAAGTTTTTGCACCCCTGGATTCAGAAAAATCGCCCTTTTTCTTTGGGTACCCGAATTTGTAATGATAGGACTGATATTTATAATTTATTTTGGTGTTACACAAAGCTGATCTACAAAAAAAATCCAGATTGAAATTAAGTCCTCCGTCCTAAAATGACACTCTCACTGAAGATATGACTAAGTGCTGAAATGCCTCAGAGGGACACTTATATTTGAACCGAATAATAAAAAATCAACAGTATTTAAATATAGAGAGAAAAAAAGTAAAAAAAATCCTTAATACTCCCTCCCCCTGCCCCCCCTCCAAAAAAAAAGTTGCATAATCTAAATTAACCCTTTGCGCTCGGCATATTTTCCTATTTTGAACAGTAAGACGCGTCTTTTGGCGTTCCTTTAAAACGTCACACGTATAGTTTCCAACTCACTACCTTCTGGCTACCGAAATATTGTAATAATTTCTTTTATTTTACTTCATCATTAAATAAAAATAAATTTTTCTGTTAAAATTTTCCGGTAGCTGAAAGGTAGCCTATAATTACGTTTTAGAAAAATAACAATTCATTTGCAGAGGAACACTTTAAGGCGTGGCTCGATTTTTTAATGTCCCCTCAGAAGGGACATACCAGCGATAAGGGTTAAGCAAAATTAAAATTACATATGCGTTATTTTCGTGGAGAGTTCTATTATGATACTAAGTGATATAAAAAAGTTATTGAAGTTAATAATAAAAATAAATTATTGATATTTAAATTAAAATACTTTTAAGAAATTGTACAAGTATTTGTTTTTTAATTATCTATCAAATCATAAAAATTTCTCTTCCTCCCCCCCCCCCTTTATTTTTAATTAGCACTCTTTTAAATTATTTTTTTAAAAATAAAGTAATCTTTATTTTTTAAAACTTTAATACTTACTTACTTTTACTTACTTATTTACTTTATTTTTTAAAATAAAGTAATGAATCTGTTACATTTTTTAATGTGCTCTGATTTCTCAGGTACCTAATACGAGAAATTAAAGTAAAAGAAAAACCAGTTTTAAAATTAAATATATCTTTTGTTTTGAAACAAAATATTATTTATAATAGCAGGAGACTTGGCGTTGGAATATTAAAACAGGAATAAACTACTACGTCAGAAACGCCAAAGAAAGTATAGAAAGCAGCCATTTTTTGGCTTTCTATACTTTTGTAAACCGTGCCCTTAATATTTGTTCAAATCCTATTTTATTGAAATCTGAAATTAAATACCTGAAAGCCATCGCAATTGACAGAGGTTATGACCCTTCCATTATAGACAAAGCTATCCAAAAATTACAACTCCCTCGTATTTCGTCTACTAAATCAGTCACATCTAATATCAGTATTGTTTTACCCTATTTTTCTAAAACCAGTCAAACCATAGCTAAAATTCTCAAACAACATGATTTTAAAATAATATTTTCGCCTTCCAATAAACTCACCTTTTCTCAGTTAAAAGATCCTATTGATATGCATAATTCTTGGGGCATTTATAGTATTTCCTGTCAGTGTGGTTTATCATATATTGGCCAAACTAAACGCAGTCTTAAATTTCGTCTAAAAGAACATATGAATTACGTCCGCAAACAAGAAACCAATAAATCGGCTATTTCTAAACATTGCTGGGAGGAAAATCATAATTTTAAATTTAATTCAGCTAAAATAATTTGCAGACCTAAATCCATTCATGAACTCGATTTCTTTGAAGCTTTTCATATTTATAAAAATTTTAAAAACCTTGTAAATTGTGATTTCGCTGTTCCCTATTTGTCTGATTGTTGGAAATTTTACATTCAGTCCACATTTCCTTATTTTTTCTACTGTTTACACAGCTACACATTCCTTAATTCCTATTGGCCACACTCCCCACCTCTTCCGTAATCCTATTGGTTGAACTAAATCCGGTCCCTCTCCTATATATAAGAGCACTTCTCCAGATTCAGAATTCTTTTTGCACTGAAGACGGTACGCTTTAGGCTACCGAAACAGCTGTATGCACCTCAATAATTTTTCTTTGGCGTTTCTGACGTAGTAGTTTATTCCTGTTTTAAAATATTATTTATATCGGAAATATTTTTCAAAATAACCTACGTTACAAGTCATTTATTTTCTTAGTTATTTAATAGTCCCTAAATGAAAAAATATAATCATAAATTATGTCTTTTGTTTAATTATGATTAAATGGTCCAAAAAGTTAGAAGACATTTTTTTTTTTTTTTTTTTTTTTCTTAAGTATATTTTATGGCCTAAAAGATTAAAAATTATTACAATGCTTCCATCAGGGGGAAAGTATTTGGGGGGGGGGACTTTTAATAATGGAATTTAAATTTACATAGAGGCAAGAAAATCGACATATTAAAAAAAAAAAAAAAAAAAAAAAAAAAAAAAAAACTTTTAATAATGGAATTTAAATTTAGATAGCGGCAAGAAAATTGACATATTAAAAAAAAAAAAAAAAAAAAAAAGTGTAAGAAATGAGATTACGAAAAGCATATCTCTTTATGAAAATTTGAGACAGTTGTGTCAATTTTATTACGGGCTGGTAAATGCTTTATCTTAAAATTGATTTTTCTCAAGTACTGCATTTTTGAATTGCCACTTTTCTTGCCGTTATTGAGGTATATATTATAAAGGTATCCCAATATTTAATGCACCCAAATTCTTTTTTAAATAACTAAATTTTTTCTTAGTGTTATGTAATATTTAACGTTTTCATGTAATTATATACGTAGATAATATTTAATTAGATAGGAATTTTGTAATAGCATGAAGTGGGGGAAAGTGCAATTGTATTTTTAATAGTGTACCTTTTGACCTTTAAAAATCAATGATTAGGCGAAATTATTTCCCCCCCCCCTCTTCATTAAACAAAAAATAGACTTTCATAATCTAAAGTATATAAGCTTTTTAAATCATTATCTACATCTATATTAAAATATTTTAATTAACAAACGCAAAACTAATGAAATAAAAACGAACTTAACACGTTGAGTGCCATATCAGCCATCGGTAGCTGACACTGAACCTTCCGTTTAGACCCCCGTCAGCCACCTGTGGCTGACAAGGTCAAATATGATATAAAGCTCCGTCAACCACCGGTGGCTGACAGTGTAAAATATGATATAAAACTAAAAACTTGCATTGTCTCAAGTAATTACTGAATTTATTTAAAATTTACATAATTTTTATTTATCACAGGATTATATCATTAAGGCATTTTAATGGATTTTATTGAAACACGGTAAACATAACTCTCTTCTAAGCAGCGCGCGTGGCCTGACGGGGATTTCCTTAAACCCTCCGTCGGGCGCACCCTGCCTGAGAGGCCCGTTCTGGTTTTTATTCTCTAAATATCCTACACATGATTTTTAATTCAAAAACACCCATATGGTGACCTTATTAGGAGTGAACAGAAAGTAATAAACGAAAATTTGATGCATAAGTACGAATTTATTGATTGTAGTAAAAGTATTTTAATAATAAAGTATTTACCTGGCCTCTCAGGCGGGATTTTGTTCATCCTACGGGTGCGCCTGACGAAGAAATCGCGTGGCACTCAACGTGTTAATGGATCCTAACTTGGAGAATTCAAAATTTATTCATATTTAAGTAGAAAGATCCCTAACGGATTGTAGTAGAAAAATAAAGCATTGTAAAAAGCAGATATAAAAAAAAAAAAAATGAGATTTTTTTTTTTTTTTCATTTGAGAATTTTAGCATATTTTAAATTTTTAGTTTTTAATGAAATGTACAATCATGATAAACGGACAGACAACCCCCGTGTTCCAATGCCTTCTTTTGAAAATTTTCTTCAACGCAGCTCATCTCATTGTTACATTTGTCTTCATCGCATCATCTCATCTCAGCCGTGGTCGTCCCTGCTTTGAGTTCCAAGTGGTTTAAATTTGCAACACTGTTATAACATTGTCATCGCATATTCGGTTTAAGTGGGCCATTCAGTTCAAGATCATTAGTTTAGTTTATAAAATGTAACATAATCTTGTAAAATATCTGCTCAGTTATGTCATAGTAAAAAAAAAAAAAAAAAAAAAAAAAAAAAATTAAATATTTTTGGAAAGTTTTAACATGTAATGAAGAATAAAAGGTGGATAAATAAAATAATGGAGAATAAAAGTAATAAATTTGATTCTCTAAATTTGAAGAATATTTTTTTCAGCTACAATGAATTATTTTATTATAAAAATGCTTCATAATAAAATCTTATAGAATAAATACATTATCACCGAAATTTTTTTTGTTAAAATTTCTATTTTAAATGCAAAATTAAGTTTAGCATTTCTGTAATAGTTTATAACATGATATTTAATTTCATAAACATTGAATGTTATTAAAAGAAAGATTTGTAAATTTAAAATGTTTGCATACTTCAAATAATTTTAAATGAAAATTTAAGTTATTACTGAGCACAATTATAAAAATGTATAAGAACAGTTAGTTTATTTTTGTTTTTTATTTATTTAATTTTTTTAAGTTTTTAAGTTTTAACATGTAATGAAAGAATTTCTCAGAGGATAAATGTAATAGTGATTTTCTAAATTTTAAGTGAGTTTTTTTCCCCCAAATTATAATGAATAATTTTATTATAAAATTGCTTTATGAATAAAATCTTATGGAATAAACTATCACCAAAAAAAAAAAAAAAAGTTTAAATGTTTTTATATTTTAAATACAAATTAAGTATAAGTTCTTTTTATAAATTATAACAGAAATACTTTGTTTCCTATAAAACGTTAAACGGTATTTAAATTAATAGAAAAGAATTCGTAAAATTAAAATTTTTGTATACTTCAAATAATTTTAAATGAAAATTCAATTTATACATTTTTGTGATTGTGCACAGTAATGCCAGAGAGCAGATATTTTGTAAATCTTCAATAATTTTGTGAAAAAGCTCCAAATAAAAATAAGCTATTTTACATGTCTAACATGTTGAATGCCATGTCAGCCATCGGTGGCTGATACTGAACTTTCCGTTTAGGTCGCGTCAACCACCGGTAGCTGACAGTGTAAAATATGATATAAAGTCACGTCAACCACCGGTGGCTGACAATGTCAAATATGATATAAAACTAAAAAAAAATTTACATTGTTTTAATTACCTAAAATTTATTTAAAATTTACTTAATTTTTATTTATTACAGAATTATATCATTAAGGCACTTTCATGGATTTTATTGAAACACGGTAAACACAACTCTATTCTAAGCAGCGCGCATGGCCTGACGGGTATTTCCTTAAGAATTTGCGTGGCGCTCAACGTGTTAAATGTTTTATATTTTAAATGAAAATTAATTTTAAATATCATTTTATAAACTATTACAGAAATGCTAATTACATGTAAAACTTTAAATGTTTTTTTTAAAGTAAAAGAAAGATTTGTAAATTAAAAAATTTTCATAGTACTTCAAATAATTTTATTAAACGCAAAGTTAAGTCATAAACTTTTGTGATTGTAATCAATGATACTAAAGAGCAGATATTTTATAAATCTTCATATAATTTTGTGGAAAAGCTCCAAATGAGAAAGAGCAATCTTGCATATTATGCTCAAATATCTTTTTGTAAATTATTACAGAAATGCTTTATTTTATATATAGAAACATTATTTAAATTAAAATAAAGATTTGTAAATTTTAAAGTTTTTGTATACTTAAAATCATTTTATCAAATGAAAATTTTAAGCTATACATATTTGTGATTCTGCTCAATAATGCTAAAGAGCAGATATTTTATAAATCTTCTATGATTTTGTAAATAAAGCTCCAAATGAGAAAGAGCAATCTTGCATGTTATATATAAATATACTGCATGTTATGTTCAAATATATATATATATATTAATTATTACAGAAATGCTTTATTTCATACAAAAATTTTAAGTATTTAAATTAAATGAAAAAGATTTGTAAAATAAAATTTTTGTATACTTCATATAATTTTATTCAATGAAAATTTGTTATACATTTTTGTGATTGTGCTCAATAATGTTAAAGAGCAGATATTTTATAAATCTTCATATAATTTTCTGAAAAAGCTCCAAATGAGAGAGCAATGTTGCATGTTATGCTTAAATATCTTTTTATAAATTATTACAGAAATGTTTCATTTCATATATAGAAACATTATTTAAAGTAATAAAAAGATTTGTAAATTTTAAAATTTTTGTACACTTCAAATCATTTTATCAAATGTAAAAAATAAGTTCTACATATTTGTGATTCTGCTCAATAATGCTGAAGAGCAGACATTTTATAAATTTTCTATAATTTTGTAAAAAAGCTCCAAATGAGAAAGAGCAATCTTGCATGTTATATATAAATATACTGCATGTTATGTTTAAATATTTTTTTTTAATTATTACAGAAATGCTTTATTTCATATAAAAATTTAAATATTATTTAAATTAAATTAAAAATATTTGTAAAATAAAATTTTTTGAATACTTCATTTAATTTTATTAAATGAAAATTTAAGTTTTATATATTTTGTGATTGTGCTCAGTAAAACTAAAGAGCAGACATTTTGTAAATCTTTTATAATTTTGTGAAAAAGCTCCAAATGAGAAAGAGCAGTCTTGCCTTGTTATGCTTTAAATATCTTCTATAAATTATTACAGAAATGATTTATTTCCTATAAAACTTTAAAAAAAAAAATTAATTAAAAGAAAGACTTTTTAAGTAAATTTTTGTGTACTTGAAATCATTTTATTAAAGGAAAATTCAAGTTACATATTTTTGTGATTGTGCTCAGTAAGGCCAAAAAGCACACATTTTTTTTTTTTTTTTTTTTTTTTTTAAATCCTATGATTTCATAATAATTAAAAAAGAAAAAAAAAAAGCTTCAAATGAGAAAGAGCAATCTTGCATGTTATATTTCAGAAGTATGCTACTATCTTATGATTAAATATATAAAATCATTGAAAGAAAGAGTATAATTTTGCAATCTTCAAATAATAATTAAAAATAAACATTTAAATTGAAATACTACTTTTAATATTAATTCTTAAAAAAAAAAAAAAAAAAAAAAAAAAAAAAAGGCTTAAATATTCTGAGAGTAACAATCAAAATTTTAAATGAAAAAAAGTGATTTGTATGTTTATAAAAATTTTGAATTCTTTAAAGCACTTTTAGCAAGAATAGTTTTATGTATTTTTGTTACTCGCTCAGTTATTATAAAACAATATTATCTATTTTTCGAAAAGCTCCAGTAAATTAAAATTTAATCTCAAAGTCATAAAAATGAGTTAAAATTATTTTTCAAATGTGTTTTAGAATCTGTAGAAAATGTTTATTATCATACATGGTAATATTTATAATTTATTCCGGAGTACTAATAGTTCCACCCTTTTTTCACACCAGTCAGATTTTGGAGAAATTTTCTGAAATATATAATTACTATTAAATAATTTTTTTTTAAAGCTACTAGTGTGAAAAAAAGGGCGTGGTTAACAATACTACGGAATAAATTATAAATATTACCAGGTGTGTTGTTGTAATTTATTTAAAAAATAAATAAAAGCATGTACAGTCACACCAAAGTCCATAGGTGCTAACTTGTACGGTTTTTTAACACCAGAAATTCTATTTAAAAAAAAAAAAAAGTTTAATAGGAAAAAACTGCTTAAAAACATATTTAAATTTTCGGTAGCAAGAAAAAAACGTACAAGTTGGCAACTATGAAAGTCTTATAAAGCACCTGTAAATCAAGTCATATTTGAAGACTGCAAAATTATAAACAGAGAAATTTAAATGATTTTTAATAGATAAAAGTAGAATATTTGAAATTTTTAATAGCAAGCTTCGTAACGTTTCTAAAATTTTAGTTGCTTTTTAATATATTGCCCTCCCCCTCCTTCATCAAAAGGAAAATGTCTTGAATATTTTAATGTTAAAATATTATGTCAAAAATAGTGGTGGCAATATAATAATGAGCGTAAAATTTTAGGAATGCAACACTTGTAATAGAATTATTGCATTAGTATTAAATATGTTAAAAAGAAAAAAAAATCTTCTTCAAATTAATTTGAATATTTTTGTAATATTCTATCATACCTGGCAACATTCTAAATATCTCATAGTGTTGTTAGTCCCGCGCATTTTTTCACAGCGTTAAATTTTGAGAGTAATATTCTTCAAATGAAATTTATGTTGTATAAAGAGAGGAAAAAAAAAAAAAAAAACTTTTCTCAAATTACTTTTTAGGGGGGGGGGGGCGGGACTAGCTAACAATATTACAGAATATTAATTAGGATGTTGGCATGTATGCTTAAAGGTTGTTATATGCAGAGTTTTTTGTTTTTAGAAAAGATAAAATAATTTAAGTGTGAGGTTTTTTTTTTTTTTTTTCTTAACTCTGTTCTGACCCGTTTCTATCCAAAATCGACATGTAGAAAAATACGTATTTTATGTGCAATACTTTATACAAAAATAATAGGAATTGTTACATAAATGTAATTCAAAAATAGAACATGAAAGTATGGTTTAAAATCAAGTGCAGTGTAGTATTATAAAATATAGTATAATTCAAAAATAGAAATCTGTATAGCTTGTTATACAAACATAAAACACATGTACTGAAATACATCAATTTCATATGGAGAATGGATAAATTTTTTTTTAAAAAGAAAAACATAAAAAAAAGTTTTTATTTGAAGGTTGCAAGATTAGAAGTATATGAAATTAAATAACTTTTAATAGATAATGGTAGAATTGCTTCAATATTTCAATTTGCGATTTCAAAGTTAATGAAAATTTTGTATTCCTTCATAATATATTTTAGTCAAATATTTCTGTCGTATGGTATGAAAATGTGCTTTGGTATATCGAAAATAAGTTATGTAGATTTTATTTTTATAAAATCTTTAACAAGTGATGGAGCAATTTTTTTTTTTTTTTTTTAACTCTGTATAAGTTCATATACGGAAAAAGACACAAATGTACCAATTTCTCATGTTGCAAAAATAAACTTATCGAAAAAAAGGCTTTTTTTTTTTTTTTTTTTTTTTTTAACGACTGCAAAATTACAAATATATAAAATTAAATGCCTCTTTTAATAGATAATTTTACAAGCGCTTTAATATTTCAACAGGCATGTACGAAATTATGAAATTAATGAAAATTTTGCATCGCCCAAAATATGTAATTTTGCATTCTTCATAATTGTTTTGTAATCTATCATTTGAGAGAAAAAAGAAAAAAAATAAAAACGTTAAAATGTTTTTATTTTCAAAAACTGCAAAATTAAAAATATAAAAATTTGTATAAGGAGCAACTATATAAGTGCTCCATTATTTCAAAAAGAATGTTCAAAATAATTGAAATTTCAATCACAAAGTATATTTTTGAAAAATTTTTTGCATTTATTAAATTATAAATTTAATCGAATATTTATTCATATATTACAAAAATATGCTCAGTTATATCAAAGAGTTTAAATATCTATATATTTAACAAAATAGTTGAAATATATAGAGTTCTTATGGGTGATTCCATGGAAGGGAACATCGGTCCCACAGAAGAAATTTGCTCTTTTTTTTTTTTTTTGGCCACCACTGTCACCATAATGAAATATTAATGGCATATTTACTGCTGTAATTGTAATTAAATAAAATAGTGATTCTTGTAAAATATATATATAAATAATATACTGGTGGTATAGAAACATCTCTGTGTGGCTGACGTTACATTTTTCGTGGAATTGTCCTTATGCGTTTTATTTTATGAATTGGTATGAGAAATCGGTACAGTAATAAAAACAAATATGCTCCAATATTTTATACTGTAAATACCGTAAAAAATAATTATTCATTGTAAAAGTGCTTTATATTAAAATGCAGAATTGTTAATATTTAAATTCAAATATCTCTTATAAATTATTGTATAAATGCTCTTTTGCATGGAGCCCTTGAAATTTTTAAATTGTATTTTTAAATTTTTTATGGTTTTAAGATTTTTTTTCTTCAACTCACTTGATAAAGGAAATGTTCATTTTAAATCTCTTAAAATTTGCTCATCTATGCTTAAAAGCACATTTTTATATATTTATTATACATTGTACAAAATCAGAAAAGAAAGTAATAATAATAATATATAGTGTTAACATGCCTGAATACTCCACCTATGTTTTATAGGAAATGTAAATATATTGAATGAACTAAAATATTTCACGTTTGGAAGAATGCAAAATTGTCTATATTAACTTCCCCCAACTGTACATAATATCAAAGCAGCATCCTCTGTATGTACTGTAGATATATGTAGTACTAGAGTATCTTCTGAAAGGATTATTATACTATAGCTTTAACACGTTGAGTTCCATGTCAGCCATCGGTGGCTGACACTGAATTTTCCCGTTTAGGCTGCGTCAACCACCGGTGGCTGACAGCATAAAATATGATATAAAGCCGCGTCAACCACCGGTGGCTGACAGCGTAAAATATAATATAAAGCCGCGTCAACCACCGATGGCTGACAGTGTAAAATATGATATAAAACTAAAAAAAAATTACATTGTTTTAAGTGATTACTGAAACTTTAAAATTTTACTTCATTTTTATTTATTACCGGTTTATATCATTAAGGCATTTTAATAAATTTTATTGAAACATGGTAAACATAAGCTGCTTATAAGCAGCACGCGTGGCCTAACGGAAATTTCCTTAAAAATTCGCGTGGCGCTCAACGTGTTAATTATAGAAAATTTAAAAAAAAGATTAAGCTTTTTTTTTTTTTTTTCAAAATTATTTAATGATTTTTATTTTCTTGTTATATAATTTTTTATATCTCGGAAATATTTATATTTTGCAGTAATTCATGTATACTTAAAAAAGCAAAATAAAATCTACTAAAATAAGATATTTTCTTTTTAATTATGTGAAATTAAGTGCGAGTAACTTTACAGTAATAGAATCAGTCTTAAGCGAAGAAGAAATATAAAAAAATTTCTTTTTCTAAAATTTGTTTATATTCTGAAACGAGGCAAAATCAATAAATTGACAAGTTTAAATATGTTAAGGGTTTATTCAAAAAGTAATCTATATTCAAAATATATTAACTCTAAGGCAGGACTGATTCTGATCAGAAAATTTGAAGCTGTCTGTGTTCAAATGAAGAAAAAAAAAAAAAAAAAAAAAAAAACTTGAAAGATTTTGATATTTTATTGGAAATGTTTCTAAGATTTAATAAAGCATTTTAATTTATAAGTTCCTATTTTAAATAAAGCTGGAATATACATTATAAATGTATGTATATTGTATATTTATAATGTATAAGAATTTACATGCAAATGTATTTATGAAATTATGTTGTATATGTATACTTCAGAAAATTTTTGTTTTGCTCAGAATCGCCCCTTGTTTTAAGGAAGGATTATATTTAAAATTTTGCATCCTTCAAATAAATAATTTTTCTGTATTTATTTATAGCAAATGAATATAATTATATTAATTTATTAATTTTTGTCAAAAGAATGTATATTACACTCCATTGTTTTTCTGATTGTTTTTGACAATCTTTAATATGTCCAGAATATTTTTAGTCATTGAGAAAAATAACTCTTGAAATGATTCATAATTAAACAATTATAAATTTATTGTACACATTGCAATATAGTAAGTTATATTGTATGCATGTTTTATAGAGGAAATACAGTAAATTATCGAAATAATGTTAAAGTTCTTTTTGTATAGATTTTATAATCTAAAGGAATTTTAATGTTATTTAAACAGAAATGTTTTCTGAACGAATAATTGTAGATCTATTTCAATAATTGAATTTATTAAAAAATTTAATGGAACAAATATTTTCCGTTCATATCTTTATTTTTGGTGTCTTTAAAATTTTTGCATTCTTCAAAAATGTTTTAATGAAATATTTGTAACATCCTCTTATCAAAATTAAAAATATGTGTTTGTGTATAAAACTAGAAATTGTAAAATCGCGTTTTGAATTCCAAAATTTTACTAAATTCTTAAATTCTAGAACGTATACGAAATCATATTTCTATATTTCAGTGTTTAGTAATCCTTTGTTTTATATAACATTGTAATACAAATTTTAATATTTAAATTCATTTTGTGAATTATTATAAGAAGGCATTTGTCTTAAAAGCATATTCAAAATTTTAAAAATATTCTAGAAAAGATTAAGTGCAGAATTTTTTAAAATTTAACTTTTTCAAATTATTTTTTTAAACATATGTCCATTATCTTTATTAACTTATTTCAAAGCAAAATCACGTAAAGAAATTCTTTACGTGAATGCGTTATTTCCTAAATATGGAATATTCATATCTACCGTATATCTCCAAATATAGCCATATATGAAATATCCGTATATTGCCATATATGGAATATTAATTTTATCAATTTTTATAAATAATCCATCCAATATATGTCAGATCTGTATATAATATATATATACATATATTTTCATAAATATTCATTTATGAAAATAAATGGATATTTATGATCCATGGATTTCCTTCCATATATGGAAAGAAATCCATGAATTTAAAAAATATATATATTTCAACTGAAGAATGGATAAATTTCAATAGAATAAGATTATTAATGAATTTTTAAATAAATTTGAAACGAAGAATGCTATGTTTATAACTATTTATATAGCAAAACTTCAGTAACAATTTATTTTAAAATATTTTCTATATCTAGAAACATACTGCATAATATTGAAATTTTAAATGAGATATTTGTATATTTAAATCTTTTCCTAATTTTATACATGAACTCTTTGTTTATTTTTATTTGGCCATGTATTTTAAAAGAATATGTAAAGGAAATATTTAGAAATTGCATATAAATGAAGAAAAACTTCTTGTAAAACTTCTTGTAAAACTTTTATAATTTGTAAAGTATTAGATTGTTTGATTGTTAATGATTTAGTATTTTATAAATATACTTGACTAATTATCGGTAAAATACCGAAGAAAAAAAACTGTAAATTTGTACTATTTTTGTTAAACAATGTATTTTTATATGCTCGTTATTTTAAAATAATATACTTATGTAAAGGCACGATTTGTGAAAATTGCTTGAATGATAAAGAAAATTTTTAAATTGATTGTTAATGTTTTAGTATTTTATAAAAATGCTCTATTCCATAATCAAAGAAATACCAAGTCACAAATAAATTGTATAGATGAATTAAAGTATTTGCAACTAAGAAATGCAAATTATTAATATAAAACGTTAAACATATATTTACCCATGTTTCAAAAAGTTTGCATTCTTGAAATTGCCTTTAATAATGAAATATTTGTTATATACTCAGTTATGTCAAAAGCCCATTTATCTATATATCTAAATTATAAGGAGAATATTGCCTCTAGGATCAAACGTTTTTATGTATTTTTAGAATCTGAAAAATAAATTGTTTTAAATATCATAATATTTTACAAGAAAGCTCAAGTAACTTTATATATATATATATGTGTGTAATTACAGTAAAATTAATAATGATATATAATAAAAATGTTAATAAATATTAGTTTATAATAAAAGATAAAAAATTAAGTGATTTGGAATTTGAAGAATGTAAATTAATAGTACTTGAAATACGTCATTGTTTATCGTGGGAGTGTTTTATGTAGCAGTACCAGAATGGCCAAGTTCCTTAATTCCGGAGCACTTTTAGCCGCACCTTTTATCCCACACCACATAATTTTCTATACTATATAACTACGATAAAATAAGAAAAATAAATTTTATAAGAAGTTTTTATGCCCCCCCCCCCAAAAAAAAAAAAAAAAAAAAAAAAAAAAAAAATCGGGCTAAAATTGCTCCAGAATAAGGAACTTAATACTTTCGCGACCGCTGACGTAGATTCACGTCATTTGAAAATTTTATAACTCCACCAGTGGGCGTTTCTGTCGCAATTTGTATGTTATTTATTTTTTAAGTATGTAACCAGTATTCATATTTTTACAATGAAATATACTATGGATACAAATACTTTGATTAGGAAGAATATAATCATAATGTATATTCATTTGTAATATAAATGTAAATACAGAAAATGCTTTAAAAGATTGTAACTTTGGAGAATAACACCCACAGGTGGACCTTACCGTCAAAAAAAAAAAAAAAAAAAAAAAAAAAAAAGCATCTGGTCGCGAAAGTGTTAATAACTCTAACACTATTAGTGTTGACAACTTTTATAATTTATTCCAGAGCACTGTTAGTACACGCCTTTATTTTTTTCTAATTATTTAAGGATAGTAATATTTTTCTTATTTAATCGTAGTCTCGTATTTGAGAATATTATTTTAAATAATCTATATTGTGAAAAAAGGGTGGGTACTATCAGTGCTTTGGAATAAATTATGAATATTGGCAATTCTGCCCTACATCCAAAATTTAATTCTGAGAAAAATTTATTTATGATTTAAAAAAAAAAAAAATGCATTCTTCAAATATTCTTTTATTTAATTTTTGCTGTATATTTTTTTATGTACTCAATTATAATGAAGAACGTATATAATTTTTTTCCCCTTTCAGAAAACAATTTTAACCCTTTCGCTACCACTGGGACTTATATGTCCCAAGCTTAAATTAAAATATAATATGAAATTTTTTTTCTGAATGTTTTCTGTTCTTGTTTTTTAGACCTGTAACTACCATGAATAGGTGGATAGAAATGTCAGTTGAAAAAATTCACTGTCTATTAAATGGACCACTTCAGATAAATTATTTAATACTTATTTTATTTTTCTCAGAAAAAAAATATATTGGTAGTGAAAGGGTTAATGTTAAAAAACCTAAAAGCAACTGAAGTATGAATTCATAAATAGTTTTACATAATACGAAAAATATAAAATTATTTTGTAAATTGTTATATATTTTATAGTACGCTAATATCTTTTGTAACAAAAGAAAAATCATTAAAGAGGAAAAATGATTCTTTTATATAGTATTTCATAATCTGATGAAAATAGCACTATTTTTTTTTTCAAAATATTAAAGAGAGCAAATTTATTTATATGGGACAAAAAAGCTTGAATATGCATGTTATTTCTGTTATGTATTCATTTTATGTACCTGATAGAGCGAATATGATATAGAGCGAATTTATCTATTTTTGTACAAAAACTCTATGTATGAGTTATTTCACTTATACATTAATTTTATTCAACTAGTTATTTTATGATTTATCTATTTTTGCAAAAAAAATCTAATATGTATGAATTATTTGTTATATGTATTTTTTAATATACTTAGTTATATTATAAATCAAATTTATGTTTTTGCTGTAAAGCTCGAATATTAGTTAGTTATTTTTGTCATAGATTTAATTATAAAACTAATAATTTTGTGGGACAATTTATCTGTATTTGTAGAAAAAATGAATGAATAATTTCTTTAATACATTTTTTTGTTGTTGTTGTTGTTTATATACCTATTTAAGCTAGAGAACAACTTTATCTATTTTTGTGATAAAGCTCCAATATGTATGAGTTATTTTTGTAATATATTCAATTTACTCAAGTAGTAATTTTATGGAGCAAATTTATCTCTATTTGTAGAAAAAATCCATATGCATGAGTAATTTCTGTTATATATTCTTTTTATATATCTAGTTAAGCTGTAGAGCAAATTTATCTATTTTTTATATAAAAGTTACAATATAGGTTACTATAATTGTAAAAATGTATATAACATTTTTCATGCAAAATTGTTTAAGAAAACCGATATTGAAATATTTCATAATTTTAAGTATGTAGGATTACATAGTGTAATATAATTGTAAAAAATAATTATATTACATTTTAATGCAAAATTATGGAAGAAAACCAACATTGAATCATTTCATTTAATTTTAAGTATGTAGGATTACATAAAGAGTAAAATAATTGTAAGAAACAATTGTATTACATTTTAATGCAAAATTCTTGAAGCAAACCAACATTGAAACATTTGATAATCTTAAGTACGTAAAAGACAACGGTTCATTGTACGTATTTTATTTTCTGAAGAATGTAAAATTATAAATACCTCCCCCCCCCCTTACAAAAAAAAAAAAAAAAAAAAAAAAAAAGTAAAGTAACTCGTTTATTTGTATGTCTTTTTAAAAAATTTTGCATTCTTCAGACTTATTAAAAGTTTTTTTCTTCCTTTCTGTCATTTTTTTCTTCTTTTCTTTTCTTTTTTTTTTTTTTTTAAATAAACTTGCATTTACGAATTTTTTAAAATTTTTGTTATGGCAAAAAGAAATGCTTAAATTAAAATAATAATAATAAACTTTTTAATTATAAAACTAGTTAATGACTTGTTTTCTAGTGTTTTTTATTTCAAAAAATTAAAAAAGCATTTCCTCTTTTAATTTTTATAATGCCAAATATTGCAATATTTTATGTAAAATTATGAAATATATATATATATATATATATATATATATATATATATATATATATATATATATATATATATATATTTTACAGATTTTTATAATTTCATAATTTAATTATTCAGTTTATCTGTGAAAATCAATTCAAAATCAATCTCAAATAATGTTTGAAAATTGTGGTTTTCTTTTTTTCAGTGGAATATTATGCAAATGTGTTTTGTTAAGTTAAAGTATATCTTTCCTAGTTCTTTTATTTTTATACAATAGTTCAAACAGATGTAAGAATTTTCAAAATGATTTAAACTAAAAAGAATTATGTAAGTTTTGAATGTAAAGATATTATATTAATTACTTTTATGAACTTTAAACATACTACTTAAATTATGTTTTGTAAACTTAAATATATTATACAAATTATGTGTAAACATAGAACGTAAATATGTTACAGAAATTACGTTTTATAAACTTTATATATATTATATAAATCATGTTTTGTAAACTTAAATATATAAATTATATTTCATAAACTTAGAATGTAAATATTTAAATTATGTTGTGTAAATATCTTATGTAAATTATTTTGTAAACTTAAATATTTTATATAAATTATGTTGTGTAAACATAAAATTTTAATGTTATATAAATTATATTTTGTAAATTTAAATATATTATACAAATCATGTTTTGTAAATTTAAATATATTATACAAATTATGTTATTAGAATGTAAATATGATTATATAAATTACGTTTCGTAAACTTAGAATGTAAATGTATTATATAAATGATCTTGCGTAACCTTAGAATGCACATATGATTATACAAAATTAGATTTTGTAAGCTTAGAACGTAAATGTATTATATAAATTATCTTGTATAACCTTAGAATGGAAATATGATTATATAAATTGTTTTGTAAATTTAGAATATAAATGTATTATATAAATTTAATATCAGAATGTAAATACGATTTTATAAATTATGTTTTGTAAACTTAAAATGTAAATATATAAATTATCTTGTGTAAATATAGAATGTAAACATATTATATAAATTACGTGTTATTATATAAGTGATAAAAAATTTTGTGGAACCAACTACTAAAGTATTGCAACGTATGGGGAAAAAAAAATTGATCAGTGCTTTATAATCTGAAGAATTCCAAAGTGTAATTGAATCACTAATTTATAACATTTGAGTTATTTGAAAAATGATCCATTGTAGCATGCAAGATATTCAAAATTAATTATAAATGTTTAAAAATTTTGCATTCTTCAATTTTTTTAACTGAAATATTTGTTATATATCACCTTAAATAATAATTTACGTAAAAAAGTAATAACAAAGTTTCTTAAATTTAAGATCTATATTTTAAATGTTTCGATATTATTACGAAACAAGTTAAAATATATATATTATCTTGCACAAATATACTTAAAATATACTTGAGTATTTAATTTTAGAATTCTTAAACTTGAAATATTAAAAATATATTGTATATAAATGCTAAAATTCTCATTTTTATATCTGTTTTTTTATTATCGCGCTTTGAAATAATTGATATGTTAAGGAGCATTTTTATAATCTTCTCAAATAAATAAAATAGCTTTATAATTTTGAAATATAAAATCAAGTTTTTATAGAAAATCTCAAGTTTTATAAGGGATCACTTGAACTTTTATAACTTAAAAAATGTATGTGTGTAAAATACCGTCGCTTTTGTACAAAGATGCGTACCTCAATAAATCGTGATTTTGAGTTCAGCCATTTTGACAGGTCAAAGGTGGCTTAATTCAATTTTTACTGGTTGTCTAATTATAAGGGATTTATGGTTTGTAGCTGAAAAGTTACGCATGTTTGCCATGAGAGTGACAAAATACTTTCACTACCATGTCGAACTACAGAATGTTAAAATGGTGGCTTTTTAAGGCAATTTTTAATCTGTTGTGATCGTGAACTCAAAATGAGCCCCATATGTAAGACTAACAACATTTTAATATATTTCCTGTGCTCTTAAGTCGCTGGCTAGGTGTATTTTTCTGTGCATTGTACATGTCAATTAAAAAGCAAGCGTAAAATATCGAAAATGAAAAAAAGCATTTTTGAACATTCGATAGATTGGCATGGTAGCGACTAATATATATATATATATATATATATATATATATATATATATATATATATATATATATATATATATATATATATATAATCATCAAAATCCTAGAAAAATTACATTTAACACAAAAATAACTTTTCATTATATGAATTAAATAATTTCTAAAATTTTAATATTTATGATTCTGTTCAAGATGAGTTTTTAATATCCAGGAACTTAACTTTTTTTTTTCTTTTAAATGACTTAAATATTTTTTAAGACTTCCTTAATAAAATACGTCGTTATTTTTTTAAGAAGTGCTCGAAATTTTTTGAAAGTAGCTTAAAAAAAAAAAAAAAAAAACTGTAAATTAAAATTTTTGCATTAAGAATTACTGCTGAAAAATCCACTGTATTTATATGCATATTCAAAATAATTTGACCTTTTTTGTAATTCTGTATTAATTACAATCAATTTATGATTAAAATAGATATTTTATGTTTTTGTGAAGATGCTCTTTTTCGGAAGAGCACTTTACTAACTTTTAATCTATCTATAATATAATCTTTTTTAATGCATTGTTAAAATCAAAGAAACTGTTTCTCTTAATTAATCATAATTATTTTTTTAATAAAATATGTACGAGAAATTCAGAGCACAAGCTTTTTGAAACACTGAAAAAAAAAAGCTATTGAAAATTTCGCGTTACATTGAATCAAACCTCTGTGCCGCAGAAGAATTCAGTCAAAGGATAAAAAGATATTTCACAATTATTTGGTGAAACTTGTTCACCAAATAAATGTTTTGTCAAATAAAACGTGTGATTCCGGACGTGCTAAAATGTTCCTGATTATAGTTAATGAGAAAATGAATTATTTTTTTGTAATAGGGAGTTAAAAACCTTAAAAAATTCATAAAAAATTTCATTCCTCTGCCCCCTAAATATTCGTTTATTATATATATACTAAAGAAATTGCTTTTTATTTGCTTAACCTACCACCCACAGTAGATATTCCTCTCCCCCTCCCCCGTGCCTAACCCCGCTGTTATGTTCAGGTCTGTATAATCACACAAGAAATTTTGGATTTTATGCAGGATAATTTTCTTAAAAAAAAACTGCTGAATAAATTAATTTAAAACAAACAAACAAAAGATTGTACGGTTATATATTGAGGCTAAAAACGTTGGGTCCTTTGGACACTATTTGGCACATTCACATACCTGCCAACACCCTAATAAAAAAACCTTAGTGTTGTTAATGCCGCCCTTTTCTTCACACCAGTAAATTTAGAGAGTAACATTCTCCAAATGCCTGTTACAATGAAATAAGGGGGGGGGGGAATCTAAAAGAATACTGTTGTGAAAAAAGGGCAGGGTAAGCAATACAACAGAATATTAATTAGGATGTTGACAGAAATTCATTCTCAGTGAATGTTCATTTGAAATGAACACAGCAGCAAGGTTTAATACATGAAAGAGAATAAATTTTGTAATTACTGTTTCAGGTAATACCAAATATAATCTGAATAAAAATACTTTTTTTTTTCTTTTTAATTATTTATTTTTTAATGCGAAAAAGTATTCAGAGTTAAAAAAAAAAATAAATACGTAACATTTTTAAGTTAATAAATATACAATGCAACCGAGGAAAATTTATATATATTCATTTATAATGTTCGCATTTCAGTCACTAAAGTCATGTCTGTGCATAGTACCCTATTTATCACAAACACTACTTACAATTATTGATGTGGAATTAACGTCATTGAGCCACTTATTACTTACATAATAAGTTAGATGGACACTTCTTGTACAAACAATAAGGTGTGTTTCAAACATATAACTACTAAATTTCTACAGAAATTTCTAATAAGTACGTACAGTATGCACTCGATTATCTGCGGAATCGAATGACGCATGTTCCGGGTATAAACAACAAAAAGGCTGAAAATAAAATATTCTAACTCAAAAAAAGCGATTGTGCTGTACATGAAACGTTATGACAAACGATGACAATATTTACGATGCAGGAAAAATACGATGAAGCCAAGGTAAAATCTATAAGCTAATTTATGCACTAAATTAAACAATACCACTGACATGCGAACGTTTTAAGTTATCCCGGAGTATAGAAAATATTACCACTTTATCTGTAGTAAAATTTTTCTCCAATATGTGATTACGATTAAATAAGGAAAACAAATACCCTTCAAAAAAGTAGTGGGGAGGGGAGATGGGTACTAACACATAGCTGCCAATATTTTAATTTATTCCGGAGTAATTTCAGCCCCGCCTCTATTTCGTATCACTTATTTTTAAAAAGTAATTTATACTTTTTTTTTTTTTTTTTTTTTATAGAAGTTATGTATTGAAGAAATTTTTCTATAAATAATGTGGTCCGAAATAAAGGCGGGGTTAAAAGAACTCCGGAATAAATTAAAATATTGGCAGCTATTCTAACAAGGTTCGGGAATAAATTAAAATACCAGAATATCTCGTACTATTCTCATACTTGCCAACATCCTAATTAATATTTTGTAGTGTTGTCAGTCCCGTCCTTTTTTTCACGCCAGTGAATTTTTAGAGTAATGTTTTCCAAATGCAATTACGATTAAATAAGAAGAAAGATACTCTAAAAAAATACTAGTGTGAAAAAGAAGGCGGAATTAACAATACTACGGAATATATGTTGGCAAGTATGTATTCTGTAATATGAAAATAAAATAAAACAAAAGCAACATATAGTTTGAATTTTCTTTTTTCCTTAACCCTTTATCTACTGACGGTACTTTAAAGTACCATTACTTTAAAAAGAGTATAAAATCGAATTTATAGAAGAAATGTCAAAGATATTTATAAGAAGGGAACAGATGTACCTCCCTTTAATCTCACTACAAAGCATTAGACGATACATACAGCCATTTTTATTCCATAAGGGATTTTATGGAGTGCACTTGCTATTTTTGCTGGATATTTTTCACGATCTTCATGTGTGTTATAATTAATTCCTATATTATTTCAAGAATATTCCACTAATCTTAGAAATAATATGAGGAACATAAAGAGTAAATATTTCTCTATACTTTTTCCATGTCGAAATAATTTTTTTGTCTTATATGTACCAGTGGTACACTAAAGTACGATCACACAAAATTCTCATTAATTATTTTGATGAGGTGATATGCATAATTTTTAACATATATATCTTTAAGTAATGCACTTTAGTAACTAAAAATATATGTTTCAAACACAATTTTTGTCTGTATCATAATGCAGTAGATAAAGGGTTAAAGCAATTATTTGTTGTTTTTTTTTCAGGATTTTCTCTTGATCCTGACTTTTTCCTGCTCCCGAGGATAATCGTTTAAATGTATTTAATTTACAAAATGCTTATTTGTTTACAAGTGAAAATGTCTTTTTGATATTCAGTATTGGAATGTGACAGAAAAAACAAAATCTTTTTATTTTACCCCCTAATTCACGAAACCGCGTTTATTTATTGTGCTTATAACAGAAAAACGCTGTAACTTGGCAACATTATCCAATATTTTACGAGAAAAGAACGCATATATCCTTGGGTAATGTCATCATTAAAGGTTAGACAATATTTTGATAGTGCTTCCGTCAATCGGTTCAGAATACCTGTTTTGTCATATTGACCCCCCCCCCCCCCCTCTCTCTCTCTCTATTTTTTTTTTTTTTCTTTTTCAGGGTGCAGACATGCCAAGTCTCCTACTTTTTGCTTGTTTTTCCATGTTCCCGATTTTCCACTCATTTCTCCTGCTTTTCTGATGCAATTTTTATCTATCCCTCTTAGCGTAATTTATGCTTAAAATTTGTGGGATTGGGTGAAAAAATTTGAAAGAAAATTGAAATTTATCTTGCCCTGCAATTTATCAAGTTCAGTTTGAATGCGAATTACTATACAAAGCTTTGAAACTAATTTTTGCTAAGAATAAATTCAAATTTCATTAGAATATAGCTGATATTTTCATTTCATCATTACCTTTTCTTTTACAAAGATAAATAAGATCCTTATTGTTTTATATTGGGAGCAGAATGATCAAATCTGTCTATTTTGATTTAAATTTTAAACAACTACGTATGTCTGAGGTTTTTTTTTTTTTTTGATAGTTTGTTTTACTGCAAGAAACATATATTATGCATTTAATTTTATTATTGATGCTTTGTAAATACCTCCTAAGCTTATAAAGCTTTACTTAAAATTAAATTTTCATTATTTTACTCATTTTTCTTACAAACTTTCTTGTTGGAAAAAGTCTCGTGATTTCTGTTAAAAAATCTTCTGCTTTTTTGTCATTAGAAGTTGGCATCTCTGGGTGTTTTTTTTTTTTTTTTTTTTTTTTTTCGCTGAAATTAAAGGGAATTTTTTAATAAAAAATATTTGGTAGTTTTTATTCTATGTTTTTTATTAACCCTTTCAGGGGCAGTGGTATATATTTTATACCACCTAATTTCAGTTCTTAACTTCAAAAATTCATCCCAGAAATTTTTTATAAAATTTACTTTTTTACCTTAAGCGGAAATATTCATTTATTACTTTTCTTCTAATCTAGTTTTTAAACTATGGTGGCACTTGATTTTAAAAGAAATGAAAGTCATTGCCCCTGAAAGGGTTAAACCTGATTTTCTTTCTAATTGCTTTGATTTATAATGGATTTCTTTTAAAACTGTAGCCATTTAATATCTTATAACACATTGATAAAAGTAATGGAATTTATTTTGGGTTTTTTAAATAAGGAAGAAATATTGTAAGTCTCTTAGAAATTCCCAAACAAGGGGCATACTCTAAATAACATAATGTGCATGATATTGTATGTTTCAATATCAGTTTGATCATTTTTTAGTCATCTTTATTCATGTTTTTTTTTCTCTCTCTCTCTAATTCCTCATGTGATTTGTGATACATGGTTACATCTGCTGCAATGTTGGAAAATGTTTTCTATATATATATATATGTATGTACTGATAAGTATAAAGGATTTAAGTCCAAAAATGCCGATTTTGAGTTAAGTACATAGTCAGACTCAGAAAAAAATTCTCTATCGACTGGTATAAAGGATTTAAATCCATGTCATTTAGTCTTTGAGAAAATCCATTGGTAAAAAAAGATTAAAGTCAGAAATTTAGCATTAATCTGTGGTATAAAATATTTAATTCAATTTTTTCCCTTTATTAAATGAAGGATGACAATCACTGAGTGGTATAAAAGGGTACAAACCAACGGAATCCCTTTTTCCTAATCGATTCTTCTGATTAGTTTTTAGTTAGTTTAACCCTTTGCGGCGCAAGACAATTGGGATCATTTAAATTATACTGCCACCGGAATTCTTGAACTAAATTAAACTAAAAGAAATTTTAAATTTTGAGGTTAAAAAAACCGATGTTTTCTGATATGTTATAAACGTAAATTTTTGCTAAAAAATTTCCGGGATGAATTTTTGCAGCTGGATCTTAAATTTTGCGTGCTCGCAGCGAGGACGGCGCGCGTTAAGGGGTTAACTTTATTTTTCGTCTCCTGAAAAAACAAGAATATGGACTTAAATCCTTTATACTTATCAGTACAGATATATAATATAAATTTTGGTTGTCCATGTATAGAACCTTACTCCATATACAAAACTATATGTGAGTCAACATTCAAACAATGAGTTTTTGGTTGGCCATCGGTTGTAAATGGCCATTGGTTGGCAAATCATTGGCTCGCATGCCTTATTTTACTTCGGCAAAATATTTTAGTATTTAATATTGTTATACTTTCTTGTTAATAACGAACACTCTGGGCGATATTTCAGTGCATGTAACAAAATTGTTTTCTTTGAAATTACGCAATGATGAGAAATTGCAAATTGAACGCATCAATTATTGTTGGACTCATAACGTTGTTTATTATGGTGGCCTAACAGTAGCTACCCCAACATATAAAATGGAAACGAAGGGGACAAAAATTAAATAAATAAAAACTGGTACAATCCCAACTAACCAAGCCAACGCGAACCATTATCTGCTGATGGGCCAACGACTCATGTTTGTTTGTAAGGTAAAGGGACAGCGAACATTAAAACTATTTTTGTTTTACATTCTATTGTTTTTTAAATCACGCACTGCCATGAAATCAATTTTTATGCATAGAGCGTGTTTTAAATGATAAAGTATTTTTAAGATGAGATGGCCTGTTTTTTATAGGGAAAAAAATTACAAAGTAAGGCCCTGTTTTAAAATGCTTCATGCTTATTCGAAGTTATTTTAAAACTCTAATTTTTTCTACTGTTTTTTTGTATGTAACTAAACATTTCTATGCATTGGATTTTTCTTTCTTTTTTTTTTTTTTATTTGTTTAATTATTATTATCTCAATTACGAAATAGTTTTAAACAAAAGTTTAAAACTTGAAATCTTCGTGAATTGTTATCATGGGACTGAATTAAGGAGTTTGTAATAAAAGCAATTTCTAGATTTCCAAATGAATGCCCAGTTTTGTAACGAATACGCTGATTTTTAACATTCATAGAAATTTTTAAGAGGAATGAATGAGAACAAATTAGCAAGGATAAATTATAAGTAACTGATTATTCACGAACTTTGGAAACCTAAGAAAAATAAAGTTTAATATTTTGTAAAAAATAAATAAATAAATAAATGTTTGAGGATCTGTAGAATGATATTTTAAAATATTTTACATTCTATAATACCTATCTAGATAGTTTTAACTGCATCGGTTTTGGTAATTTTTATAGCCCCATGTTCTCTTAATTATGATATTTTAATGTTGAAAATAAAATTAGCATACGTCGCTAGCTTAAGATAAGACATTTTCCATTTAAAAAACTATATTAAATAATCACTATTTTATAGATAACGTGCCATAACTGATTGAAACTATAGTATATTGTGGCCACCACACGACTTTCTTCTAAATTTTCCTGTACAAATTCACTTAAAATTATATTTAAAAAAAAATTATCTTCCATGATAATGCAGTAAGATTTCCATATTAGAGAAGTTGTATAACACTATATAAAAAAAAAAAGTCAATTTTATTCTACATATTACATTTAAAAAAATTTTGGGTTAAAAATTAAAAAAATCGATAACTTTATTTTAAATTATCGCAAATCGATGGTTCAACCATTCTTTTTAAAGGTATTGACGAGCTCTTTTGAAAGATACCCATCATGAAAATTTACTCCACTCGAGGGAGGACATTCCTACATACATATCCCCCCCCCCCCACCCACCCAAATTGACTATCTCTATTATAAATAATTCTTGTAAATTTCATAATGATTACTGAAAAATAATCTTCTTTATGTACATTTATACAAAATTTTGTCCTATACCACCATGTTAAAAAATTTAGAAAAAGCGGGATGGCAATGCAAGCTGTTGGACAATTTTTACCAAAAGTTGATAGGCACTAATTTATGTCAAGATGTAACTACATACCAATTTGTATGAAATTCTGTGCAGTAATACCTGAGATACAGTCGCCACAAAACTTTGACACACACACACATATTCTAAAAATGGTCAAATCGTGTTCTACTGCTCTCAAAACGTGTAAATCCGTCCAAAACCCGAGGTCTAAATTTTTTACGAATCCAATACTTTCTTCTATTGAATATAGAAGAAACTAAAAATAAATAATATTCTATTTACATAAAGAAGGATCAAACTCGATGTAATCAGTGATTATATAAAAAAGCTCAATGTCAAAATAAGACTAGTCTGAACTGTGCTCGCTAAGTTACTTAATTTTTTTAGTGCTAGAAATTTGTTTTGGACATTTTCTATTCGATATAGAATAATAATAATTTTAAAAAAAATTGGGGGGGGGGGGGAACACAAGCAGCTGTCAATCTCTCCCCCTTATTTTTTTTTTCTGAATAAATCTTAACCAAACAATTAAATGTGAAGTAAAGGGGATTTTTTAAACAGTCTATTTGCATTTATGTATCTGAATATACCTAAATATGAACTTACAGTGAATTAATTTTTGTGAAATATAAGACCCAAATAGAGAATCCAGATTAAAAAAAAAAAAAAAATCTAATATTTCAAATTATTACAATATCAGTACTTCATGGGTTTACATATATTAAAGTATTGTATGCAGAAGAACAAGTGATTTTTGTTTTTATGGAAGCGTAAATCTACACTAAACGACAAAAAAAAAAAAAAAAAAAAAAAACCGCGCTGCAGAAAAATTGACTTATACCTTTTTTATTTGTAATAACTTCAAAACTCATGGTTGAAACAAATAAAACTGTCATGTTTACATAATATCAAAGAGATGAAATGATACCTATGTACATTTTTGATTTAATAATTCGCTTTATTACACTCTACGTAGTAATTATTAAAAATCTACATAAAACATTCTTTTTAAACGTGATATAATAAACATATACTTCGTATTGTATTATGATTTATTATATGATATAAACAAGTTATATTTTAATACATGAAATAAAACTATTTATTTGTTAGATCTAAGAAATTTTTTAATAAAATATATATTCTGCATTGAGTTTTTCCACCTTTATATGGAACTACTGCTTTAACGCGCAATGACATATTATTATGCAGTGTTTTAATATAGATATCAGAAATTTCTCTGTGCCAAATATCACAAATAAAGTTTTCTAGTCCTTGCAAAGTTGTAGACTGCAATTTTTTAATCCTCGCCCCTTTTCCGCGCTTTTTTATAGACTAAACATTTTCGAGCGGATTAAGATTAGGGCTATTTCAAAGTCTGATGAAAAAGAAATTCTACGATATTTTTTTGTGGGATTTAATTTAAAGTGAAAATCACGTTACTATTTACAGAATTATAGGTGTTTATGGGATAGGATAGGTAGTTTTAACAATTTGAATCGAATAAACGCATCACAGACGCCCTTTAGCAAGGTGCAATATCATCTTGAAATTATGTTTGCGGGAAAGTCTGAGAAACCTACTAAATAGTCGATCAGGCACCGTTTTTATAATGACCGCGTTTTATTTCGAGTTAATTGATCCCTTGGGCATAAATCCCTTGAGCAGTTTGGGGTAGAATGTACCTATGTTGGCTAATATTACATTTTTTTAAAAATTTACTTTTATTTTTATTTTTTAATATCATCATATATATATATTTAATTTAGTTTATTTATATTTATCGCTTCTTATATGTATTCATATTTAAATAAAAAAAAAAATCTTTTATTTATTTTTATTTATTTATTTATTTATTTAAATCATGATTTTTTCACACCCTGCCTTAAACTAAAGAGAAAATTATACTAGGGTGTTTGAGCATTTTCTCCCATAAAGTACGTTGTCTAACTTAATGCAATTGCACATCAAACTATTTGAGCCCATAAATCATAAAGAATTTTTCATTGCGTCCCTGTAGAAAAATATAAGTACTAGATTCATCAAAATCAAGAGGGTTCGTCCTATAGTGACCTGCAACATAAATACCAATTTTCAGTTAATTTGAGCAAAGCTTTTAGACGCTATTGTGTTCCCTCACACATACACATATCACCGTAAAAACAGAAAAAATGGACTCGAGACATCAAAACGCAGGGGTGTTTGTGTTTAGGGTTTACCCCTGATCTCAGGGTTTTTACTCTAACCCAGGCCTGTCCAACCCAAAACACTTGGTGGGCCGCATTAGAAATATATTTTATTCATTCGGGCCACAGTCATAAAAAAATCCCCCCCTCCTCCTTTACCGACTAATTCCGCCGTAAATTAATATAGAGATTTGCGACTGGTGCCAACTGGTGTAACCTAACTTAGTATTTCCATCCAAAATTCTATTTCCCCTAGATTGAACGAAATGTTCATCTAGCTTTGGCTAACCCTAGTATCAGGCTTATCTACTGAACTTTGTCAGTCGCGAGCTTTGAACCTTCTTACTAGTGAAAATGTTACTTCTTTTTTAATTAATTTTTTATCAAAATTTCCTAATTGCTGTATTTTTTTTTACTATTTGGCTTATTTTTTAATTTTTTATTAATTTTATTGCCTTGTAGTGTAGGGATCTGAGGTCTCCTCTCATTGGCCGATTTCCTGGCCTCTGATTGGCTTTCAGTTTCAGGACAAAATCCTCTGCGATTTTGCTCTTTTTACTTTCAGTGAGGATTGTGAGTGCTATGTGTGTCTCTGAAAGGTCCGCAGATCCAGCTCAGAACTTAGTTTCTGGCTGGACACTGAGACTTTCATAGGATTCATGCATGCACTTCACTTTAATCCTCCTGAATTTTAATTATGATAGGAAAAAAAATTTGTATGCCCCCCCCCCTTTTTTTTTTATTAATTATGGGACTCTGATTATTATTACCGGTTTCCTGTGCCCCTTTGGATGCCCTGCTCAACTCTTAATTCCTTTTCGCCGTCCAGAACGTCTCGTCAACGCACGTAACAGTTTCACTGTTACACTTAGGTTTTTTCAAGGAGTTATTTATTTATTATTTATTTTATTATTTATTTTATTTTATTTTATTTCATTTTATTTATTTTTTTTTTTAACTCCTGGTGCTTCACTCTGATTGGTCTCTGCTCACGCGGAGATTTATTCAGAGATCAAAATTCTAAATTCACCCCTTTGGCTTTTAATTATTTTATGGAAAATTATTTTTATGTTTTTCTCATTTTTCGTTGGAGGTAACCATTGGTTGCGACCAAATGCAGGTACTCCGAAGCACATCGTTGACTTGACTTGACTGGTGCCAATCGATTAGTAATAAGGCCTAGTTTAGACGGTTTAGTTAGATTTTCTTAAGGGATGTATACATATTAAAACTGGCATCAACTTCATTTTTTTTTTTAAGGCAACCCGCAATTTCGACAAGCTTTTTGGATTAAAAATTAGATGTCATTACCAATCTTTAGGCATCAGCTGCTAGTTTCTACGGTAATTTACGGCGAAATTAGTCGGGGAGGAAATTATTACTATTATTATTATTATTATTTTATGACTGTACATATGCATATATGTATATATGTTTGTGAGTATATGATTCATCAAGTATATACTTTTTCGGAGAAGGGCAGGGTGAAAATTCGGAGAATAGTGCATTAATTTAAATTATTTTAATTCATAAATTAACAATAGAATTGTAAAAAAAAAAATACAAAACTATAATAAAAAGAATGAATAATGGATCTAATAACATTCCATTATAACAGTTCCTTATCTACCATAATCATTGAAAGGCATTTTCACTTCGAAAAGTCAGAACGTATTTATTAATTTTTGATTCGTTAACCAAAGTTGTCAAACTTTAAATATCGTTAGTCTCCTCGCGGGCCGCAAGAAACTACGCGGTGGGCCGCATGCGGCCCGCGGGCCGCGGGTTGGCCACCCCTGCTCTAACCCATCATTACATATATAGCATTTTCATATTTCCTATAAAGTTATATTTTGTTTTTGTTTGTTGTTCATTTGTTATCCAGGTGATATGGGAAGGAAATGTAAAAGAATTGAGGGCTTTTGGCCTAAATAGTTTCAGTATTATTTGATATTTTGGGTTTTTTTTAATTTAAGGCTCTAATTTTCAGGATATTTACCTTTTGAGTCACAATCACCCCTGAAAACGCATAGATATACCAAAATACTAGTCATATTTTTTGTCATGATTACAATATTTTCCTTGCATATGTATGTTCGTAAATTAAAAAATCTCAAGTGAATCCAATCAACTTTCATAACATTCGGTTCAACGCTGTTGTACTTCAAATAACTTGAATGTTCATAATGATAAAGTATTTTTTGTTGTGTCCCTGAAGTATTCTGTAAGTGTCACCAAAATCTGTGCAACTCATTCGACGGTAATATGCCACGTGTATAAATTTAAAACTCAATCGAATAGGGCGTTTAAAGGCTATCCCACTTTAAATAATTTTAGCCTTTAGGCCTTAAGGATAACGAATTTTTCGTTGTGTCCTTGTTTACAAAAAAATAAATAAATAAATAAATAAATAAATAAATAATAAAAAAAAAAACATAAGAATCTATTCAGTTTCTGCGTGGATGACCTATAACATATGTATGAATTTTCTATTTATTTTAATGAGATGGTTAGTCACTAATAATAGCAGGTAATAGCAGGAGACTTGGCGTTGGAATATTAAAACAGGAATAAACTACTACGTCAGAAACGCCAAAGAAAAATTATTGAGGTGCATACAGCTGTTTCGGTAGCCTAAAGCGTACCGTCATCAGTGCAAAAAAATAATTCTGAATCTGGAGAAGTACTCGTATATATAGGAGAGGGACCGGATTTAGTTCAACCAATAGGATTACGGAAGAGGTGGGGAGTGTGGCCAATAGGAATTAAGGAATGTGTAGCTGTGTAAACAGTAGAAAAATTAAGGAAATGTGGACTGAATGTAAAATTTCCAACAATCAGACAAATAGGGAACAGCGAAATCACAATTTACAAGGTTTTTAAAATTTTTATAAATATGAAAAGCTTCAAAGAAATCGAGTTCATGAATGGATTTAGGTCTGCAAATTATTTTAGCTGAATTAAATTTAAAATTATGATTTTCCTCCCAGCAATGTTTAGAAATAGCCGATTTATTGGTTTCTTGTTTGCGGACGTAATTCATATGTTCTTTTAGACGAAATTTAAGACTGCGTTTAGTTTGGCCAATATATGATAAACCACACTGACAGGATATACTATGAATGCCCCAAGAATTATGCATATCAATAGGATCTTTTAACTGAGAAAAGGTGAGTTTATTGGAAGGCGAAAATATTATTTTAAAATCATATTGTTTGAGAATTTTAGCTATGGTTTGACTGGTTTTAGAAAAATAGGGTAAAACAATACTGATATTAGAAGTGAGTGATTTAGTAGACGAAATACGAGGGAGTTGTAATTTTTGGATAGCTTTGTCTATAATGGAAGGGTCATAACCTCTGTCAATTGCGATGGCTTTCAGGTATTTAATTTCAGATTTCAATAAAATAGGATTTGAACAAATATTAAGGGCACGGTTTACAAAAGTATAGAAACCAGCCATTTTTTGGTTAGGTGGGTGACATGAACGCGCATGGGGAGGAAGGGAGACTGCAAAATTTTTACGATAGACAGTGGTTGAAAATCCATTTACAGTGCGAGAGACGAGGGTGTCAAGAAATGGAAGGGAGGCATTATTTTCTATTTCATATGTAAACTGGATATTACTGTCAATTGAATTTAAGGTTTCTAAGACATGGTCAATATTGTGAAGAGATGTGTCAATAAGCGTGAAGGTGTCGTCAACATAACGGGTCCAAAAAGGAAAAGATATTTTCTTTAAAAGCTTGTTCTCGAAATAGTGCATGTAAATGTCTGCGAGAATTGGGGAGAAAGGGGAACCCATGGCTAAACCTTCAGACTGACGATAGAATTTATTTTGGAAAGAAAAAGTGTTTTGTGATAAACAAATGCGGGTAAGAGAAATTAATTCTTGTATTTCAAAAGAGGTGAAATGAAACTCTTTTAATCTATTTTCGAGACAACAGAGGGCGCCACTTATTGGAACATTAGTGAAAAGAGATTTTACATCAAAAGAAACCATAGTGAGATTAGTGTGAGGGCAATTTTGAATATTTTTTGCAAAATTTATGGAATTCTTAACAGTATAACTATTAGCAGCAAGAAGTGGAGCAAAAATTGTGGTGAGAAATTTAGCTAGATTATAGGAAGCAGTACCGATATTAGAGACTATTGGACGAAATGGAATATTGGGTTTGTGAACTTTTGGTAAAGCATAAAATCTGGCACAATTAGCAATAGAAGGGATAAGATGGGATTTAGTCGAGTTCAATAATAAGGGGCAAGATTTTATAGCAGATTTAATTTTATTTAATTCTTGAGGAGAGGTGTCACGGGGCAGAGGAATGTATGGGCCATCATTAATTAGTTCGGTAACACTTTCGATGTATTGTTTTTTATCCAATATAACAATCTGACCACCTTTATCAGCTTTAGTAATGATGATATTTTCATTAGATTTTAATTCCTTCAAGGCGTTTTTTTCTGCAGGGCTGAGATTCGATTTAAAATTTTTAGAGTTGAAATTGGCATTATTAAGGATTAAATGACGAAGATTTTCTTTCTGTTGGTCAGTCAGTCGAGAATTTTTGAAAGCTTTTTCAACCGGTGCAATTAACTGAGGAAAAGAAGGAGGTTTAGAAATGGCAAAATTTGAATTGAGTTTGAGAACAGAATATTGACTATTGGAAATATCAGTACTGGAAAGATTAACGATTGCATTTTTATTGACAACAGGTAAGTCGTTCGAATGAATAGCACTCTGTGAATTACGAAGCCGGGTGAATTTATCATGTAATTTAATTGAGTGTTTACGAGAACGGTTGTCACAATGAATCCAGGAATTGTGATCAATCAACATAAAATTAGGACGTTAAAAAGCTAACTTTAAGTGGAGAAACAATAAATCTTTTTAAATTTTGGCGATGTTGGTACGAGTTTCCTTAATAACTGCACGGAGAATATTAAAATGAGACCTGAGTACTGCTTTGTTTACAAAACTGGAACCAGAAATATTGCATTTCAGTTGAATGAATTTAGGAATAATGCGGTGTCTCTTGCATTGTAAAAGAAATTTCAGACGGTTGAGGGCACGAAACTTTTTAGTACGTAGACGGTAAAAACGATTAACTAATTTGCACATTTTGAAAACAAGAAAATGGCTCAAAATATTACTGACCTAATCTCCCCCTCATATGAGGCTTCTCAGACCAGGTTGCTCAGTAACAATATGAGCAGAAGACCAATAACACAACAAAGCCCGTATAAGCTTAACAAATAATAGCAGGAGACTTGGCGTTGGAATATTAAAACAGGAATAAACTACTACGTCAGAAACGCCAAAGAAAAATTATTGAGGTGCATACAGCTGTTTCGGTAGCCTCAAGCGTACCGTTAGTCACTACCGTTAGTCTAAAGCGTACCGTTAGTCACTATAACACTTTATGCGATTTGAGGCCATTTGCCATAACGATAAAGAATTTTTCTTTGTGTCCCGGTAAACAAATTATAAGTGCTAGGTTCACCGAAATCTATACAGTACGTGCTACAGTGACTCTATAAGTAGCAAATTTCAGCTCAATCGAACAAAGCAATTATACACTATCTTGTTTATCCCCCCCCCCCCCCACACACACACATACGTCACGAAAAATCATATAAATTTGTAGATATCTGTAAAAGGGGAGCTCGGGTGAAATCAGTGTTGGGTATAATTGATTAAAAAGTAATTGAATTACAATTAAATTATAATTATTTTACTGTCAATCATTTAGAAAGTAATTGATTGCTAATAAATTGAGTTACTAATTTAATTTATTTGTAATAATTCAATTTATTTTTGATCAATTACTTGTTAATCGATTGACAATAAAATAATTATAATTGTAATTCAATTACTTTTTAATCAATTACGCCCAACATTGGGTGAAATTCAGTGTTGAAGAGGTGTACTGAGAAGAAAACATTCAAACCATGTTTTCTCCCACTGATGTAATTTTTCAGACGGCACAAAAAACTAATGAATTAAAAAATAAACTTAAACCCTAATTATAATTTATTTAGATGTATCACTAGTTACCAAGGGAGACATGTAGACAAGTTTAAAGAAAAATCCAATCATTTTTTTTTTCTTTTGAGAAAACACGATTTGAATGTTTGTTCTTCAACTAGGCGTCATGACAGTCACAAATATAAATTCTGAACTCTCTACAACTATTCTTTTTTTTTTTTTTTTTTTTTTTTTAATATGCGAGATTCAATGCACATTTCTCAAATCATGATTACAATACTTTCCTTACATGTTCAGAAAGTAATATATATTTATATATAGTAATATAATAATAATTTAATATTAGCAGTGCAAACATTTGAAATTTAATTTCAGTATTCAAACAATTATTCTGATCAAAAACGAAGACCACCCAAATCAAACTAAAAAAGAAATAAAGTAAAATCTAAATGAATTATAGCAAATTGGAATGAGAAAAAAGCAATATTTGCATTCTAACGTTATCAAGGGCCTGGTAGGATGCAAATATGGGAAAAAAAAAAAAATGGATGTTTTTCTGTCACAAAGAAAACAAAAGCTAAGAATTTCTTTGTTCTCAGGCCCGAAACACCCATTGTAAATAAAACCAGAAAAAAACGAAGATCAAATTAAAACTCATCACTACAAATGATGATCCAAAAATCATTTAAAACGTAGATCAAAATAAACTCACTACTACAAATATTAATCCAAAAATTACCTAAAAAATTATTATTGTAAAAGAGGCAACTCATAGTTTAGAGAAAACGAGAGACATGTGAAACCCAACAAGCAAGATAATAGTTAAAAGCACAGTTAGTCAGCATCCAAATTAGCAGTGAACATGGCGTAAAATAGAGAATTCACTAACCTAAACAGATTGAATCCTTACGTAAATTAGGATTCATATTAATTATAGTACATACGAGGGTTGATCCAAAAAAAAGTTTACAAGCAGAAGCATTTGAAATGTAATAATTGTGGAGCGAATATTTCCACCCAGGGTGGTTGACAGATGGCGCTAGTTGTCCTACAGCGGTTCTACGAGTAAGTAGCGTCAGTACGCAGACACTTAAGAGCGACAGTAATGGCACAATGTCTAGAAAAGTGGTCTCGCATAGAGGTGAGAGCCGTAATTCGATTCTTATGGGCCAAGAATGTGGCCGCATCCAAAATTCACAGACAAATCGTTGAGGTATACGGGGACAAAGCAATGAGCTTCTGCATGACAATGCCAGGCCCCATACAGCTCGCCAGACTCAGGAATTGCTGCAAAGGTTCAAGTGGGAGGTCTGAAATCACCCCCAATACAGCCCCGATTTGGCTCCAAGTGACTATTTCCTTTTTCCGGCGTTGAAGCGAAACTTATCCAGAACACGGTTCACCTCAGACGATGCAGTGAAAACAGCTGCCGAGAAATGGCTCAATGAGCAGGGCCCTGATTACTACCAAGACGGGATAAACAAGTTGGTCGAATGTTCTGACAAATGCCTAAACAGGTTTGGCGACTATGTGGAAAAGTGAAGGCCAGATGTGTCTCTTGATTCCCATTTGTACCTTGTTTCTATTGTTAATAAATACTTTTTCATTTGCCTTGTAAACTTTTTTTTGGATCACCCCTCGTAAATAGTGCTGCCATCTACAGTAATGTTATGAAAATAATCGAAAAAAAAAATAACATGAAAAAATAACATGAATAATATATATATATGTATGCATGTAAGTATACGAATAAATTTTATATAAAATAAAAATTAGACTAAATATCTAGGGAAATATATAATTCAACGTCGCTGATAATCTTATTTCTTACAGAATAGGTTCTTTGTTGATTTCTTTTTCTCTTTTTGTAGGTAATTCGAAAAAGAAATTACAAGAACAAAGATTTTTGCCTTTTTATGAGATGTTTGGTTTTACACATGTTCGTTTGTTGGAAGCTGATGCTGCAGGAACAAAATGGTTGATTGTTTGACGACGTCAGCTCTGGAAATCAGGTAATTTTTTCTGATTTAAAAAAAATTGAATAGCTTTGACTGAATTTGCGACAAAATTAAATTTAATAATAATTTCCGTATACAGTTAATTTTAAAAGGATACATGAATTATGAAAGCGGAAATAAATAAATAAACAAATGTCTAACAACTTTAAGTGAAAATTGGCCAGCAGTTGTCGTTGCCAACCCGCTTTTTCTAAATGTTCAACATAGCGGTATAGGACAAAATTTCGTGTAAATGTGCATAACGAGAATTATTTTTAAAAAACCATTATTAAAAAAAAAAGTAATTGTCAATTGGCCTTTTTTTTTGGGAGGGGGGAGGTGTATGTGTAGGAGAACCACTTCTTCCCAATGGCGAGGACATTCCCTCACCCCTGAGAGAGCAAATTTTCATTATTATCTTTCAAAAAAGCTCGTCAATATTTTTAAAATGAATAATTGAACCATCGATCTGTGATTTAAAATAAAGTTACCAATTTTTAACCAAACTGTGTTTTTATACCCATGGTACTCCACCTGACCCTATAATATTAAAAAATTACCAACTGGAACTCAAACTTAATTATCTTGTTTTATTTTTTTATTTCGTTTCGCACGCGCGCTTTTTATTTTCTAATTCAAAATTATATATAAAAAAAAAAAAAAAAATCGATATTGTCCGTTCTGAAACTGATTATTTTTTTTTTCTTTCTTTCAAAAAAAAAAAAAAAAAAAAAAAGATAAAATTCTGGCAAAAGAAGAATTTAGTACGGAGGACTATTGGTTTATTTTTTTAATGATAACATCGCTTTTAAATTAATCAATGTTTTCAATAAATTTTAGATTTCGATAAATGTCCAATTATCGTAAAACTGGTATCGTAAAAATCCGTAGATTGAGACTAATAAATAGTCCTTAGTCCAAAAAAAAAAAAAAAAAAAAAGCATATATTCTTTTTCTATATTTTTCATATATATATATATTTTTTTTTTTACTTTGAGCATATGAAACAACATTTAAGCTTTTTTTTTTTTTTTTTTTTTTTTTTGACATTACAAAATTCTTAAAATTCAGCTCGTGGGTGCTGGCTTCCGGAGACCCTACGGATAAGTGATGATGCACTGTTAAAAATTTCAACAGAAAACTCTGTGTAATGTATTATCTTAAGTCTTACGTAAAATTACAGAGAAAAATGAACGGAGATGTTAAAAAACTTATTGTATATATTCAATTTAATAACTAGTATTAATTTAATTACTGGTGAGAATAGAAGAATGCTTTTTCTAAAGTAAAAATTAGTTGGCATAGGTGGATTCTGCTCAGTTCCCCATCATATTTATGTTCTCATAAATTTCTTCTACAGGACATACTATATTCATGTTAAGAGAAATGAATTTTACCAAAGCTTGATATAGTGACATAATGAAATCCCCGCCTAATAGGCTATCCACCGTTCACTTCGATATATTTATCTTATTCTAATCTATTAATTTATTTTATTAGGGTCAATTTAGTTCAGGGTTGTTTAGTTTTCATGCTACTATTTCCAATGCAATAATCCTCAAAATTCAGATTTATATGAAAAATTTACAATTTCGCTATGTTGATAAAATCGTAAATTACGAAATTTTCCATTTAGAATATTTGTATTCAATTATGTTCAAAGAAATATCATAAACGTAATTTTGAAGCTGTCTAATGTATTTAGAATCCTCAAAATGGAAGTTTATGCTCAATTTTGCCTTATTCTGACATGTTAAGTAAATCGTAAATTCCAAATAACTTACGAATTTTTTAAATTGGAAAAATCATAGTCTGATATTCATGCCAGTATCCTAAATAATATTTCGAAAGTGGTTTGACATCTTTACGATGAAAATATCCCTCAAGATTGACGTTTATGTGAAATTTTGCTCTATTCTGCCATGTTAAGAAATTCGTGAATTTCCAATAACTTGTGAAATTTTTATATTGGAAAATTCATAGTCATTAATATTCATGCCAGTGTCCTAAATAATGTTTCAAAAGTAGTCTGACATCTTTACGATGAAAATATCTCTAAAAATTGGCGTTTATGTGAAATTTTGCCCTATACTGCCATGTTAAGAAATTCGTAAATTTCCAATAACTTCCGAAATTTTCAAAGTAGCATATTTATAGTTACTGATGTTCATTCCGGCATCAAAACTGATATTTTAAAACTGGTCTGACATTTTTACAGTAAAAAAAAATTCTATTTAATGCACGTTTAAATGAAATTTTGTCCTATTCTCCCATGTTAAGAAAATCGTAATTTCTCATAACTTACGAAGTTTTTTAATTCGAATGTTGCAAATGAATAGGGTTCTTATCAGTATCGAAAATAATATTTTAAAACTGATCTGACCTCTCTGCGATCATTTGTTCGTGAGATATCGTGTTAACAGACTAACAAACTACCGGACTGACACACTAATGGACAGACACCATACAAATTTTGTCATTTTCGGATTCCTCACACCTGATGAAAGCGGTATAAAAAAAGTCAAAAAACGGAGGTTGAAATTTTTCACGATTACCTAAGCTCCCCATACCTATAGTATGATGGGGAACTAAAAGTCATTTATTTATTATTATTAGTTCCCCATCATACTATTGGTATGGGGAACTTAGGTAATCGTGAAAATTTTCGAAATCGGTTTTTTGACTTTTATACGTTTTTCAGGTGTGAGGAATCCGAAAATGACAAAATTTGTATGGTGTCTGTCTGTAGGGTGTACGTTAGTGTGTTGGACCGTTTGTTTGTTAGTCTGTTAACACGATATCTCACGAACAAATGATCGCAGAGAGGCCAGATCAGTTTTAAAATATTACTTTCGATACTGGCAAGAAACCCTATTCTTTTGTAACATTCGAATTAAAAAACTTCGTAGGTTACGAGAAATTTACGATTATCTTAACATGGGAGAATAGGACAAAATTTCACTTAAACGTGCATTAAATGGAAACTTTTTACTGTAAAAATATCAGACCAGTTTTAAAATATCAGTTTTGATGCCGGAATGAACATCAGTAACTATAAATGTGCTACTATAAAAATTTCGCAAGTTATTGGAAATTTACGAATTTCTTAACATGGCAGTATAGGGCAAAATTTCACATAAACGTCAATTTTTGAGAGATATTTTCATCGTAAAGATGTCAGACTACTTTTGAAATATTATTTAGGACACTGGCATGAATATTAATGACTATGAATTTCCCAATTTAAAAAATTCGTAAGTTATTTGGAATTAACGATTTACTTAACATGTCAGAATAAGGCAAAATTGAGCATAAACTTCCATTTTGAGGATCATAAATACTAGACAACTTCAAAATTACATTTATATTTGTTTGAACATGATTGAATACAAATATTCTAAATGGAAAATTTCGTAATTTACGATTTTATCAACATAGCGAAATTGTAAATTTTTCATATAAATCTGAATTTTGAGGATTATTGCTTTGGAAAAAGTAGCATGAAAACTAAACAACAGAATTGACCCTGAGAAAATAAATTAATAGATTAGAACAAGATATGGAGTGAACAGTGGATAGCCTACTAGTCAGGGATTTCATTCTGTCACTGTGTCAAGCTTTGGTCAAATTCATTTCTTTTAACATGATTATAACATGTCTCGCACTAGAAATTTATGAGAACATAAATAGGATGGGGAACTGAGCAGAGTCCACCTATGCCAACTAGTTTTTTAATTAGAATTATTTTATAAACATAATTAAGGAAATTATTTAATTGAATTAAACAAATTTTTCCAGGCTGTACACTACAAAGTGGAATCGGATTTTTCATTGACAATTTTATCACGATTAAGGTAAATAGCAACTGAATTACTAGGTAAATAGCAATAACTGGATTTTTTGGAAAATTTAGCTATTTACCTTAATCGTGATAAAATTGTCAATGAAAAAATCTGATTCCACTTTGCTGTCTACAGTCTGGAAATTTTTTTTTAATTCAATTAAATAATTTCCTTCATTATGTTTATAAAATAATTCTAATTAAAAAATAATAAATAAATGAATTTTGTATTAAATTTACATATTAGTATAATATTATTTAAAAAAGTTATTTTCAATTTTAATTAAATAATTTTAGGTAAAAAAACAGAATAAAGATTGAGAATCTCGATTATTCACTTTTAACTAAGAATTACTGTAAATTTACACAGACTCTGGATAAATATTTATGTTAAATTTACAAAAAATTTTAACCCTTACAGGACCATAAGATGTCCAAGACTAAATATGCCAGTACAACACAATATTTTAGCTATTGTGGGTGTAAAGTAAGAGAATATCACCAGAAAAACATAGCAGGGTGGATAGGTTTCCTATAATTTCACGGGAAATATTTTTCCCTATGGACCATAAAAGTAAATAAACGAAGAGTTAGGTTTATTATGTCGTTATTTTATTTATTGCTTTGTAATACAAATTTATTGCTTTGTAATATAAAAATTATCAGAAAAGTAAAATAAATAGTTATGGTATTCAACGAAACAATTTCGTTTACTTGTGAAGCACAAGTGGACATCGCACATAACACATTTATTATGTGTTTTATTTTGTATACGTTTTTTTTTTTTTTAATTTTTTTTTTATTCGTTCAGAAACACATTTGCTGCCTTGGACATACGTTTTATTTTGACATTCAGTAAAAAAAAATATCGATTCAATAATAATTGAACAATCAATAACGATTTTTGTAGAAGGGAAAAATATTTCCCTTGAGCGTGAAAGGGTTAACAGTGTGGACACAATTTCTCAAAAATTAATGCGCCAATCTTACACTGAAATTTTACACACTTCTTCTAAACGGCATTGTCTAAGTGTTTGAACAAAGAGTAGTTAAAAAAATTCGGCGGAGTTGTATGCAGAAACAGTGCAATTTTCGGTACATTTTACCCCACGTATAACCTTTCAATCCCTCCCTTCTCGCTCTCGTGAAAATGACGGGGCGAGGTTTCGCTCTCTGTTTCTTGTGCCCGCAGTGTTGCCAGATTTGGGGACTTTTTTATTCAATCCCCGCCGCTAAATTTTAATTGTAACAGTTGCCTAAGCACTTCGAAAGATAAACGTCTATTATGTATAGCAAATATCACTTCTCAAAATTATTGGTGTGAGTTGAATAAAAATGTCCCCAAATCTGGCAACACTGTGTGCCCGTGACCCGTGATATTTCCGGGCTAGAGTAGAGCGTCTAAATAAAATAATAGGCCGGCGCATCACCGCCATTTTTTTTTTTTTTTTTTTTTTTTTACCTCCGAAGAGGACAGCATTCCCGCTTGGCGTCCTTATCGCTTCGATAATGATTTTAAGAAATCTTGATTTGAAGCTAATCCGGTCAAGATAAGAGGAATAAACAATATTTCTAAATACATATTTTTTTCACAGTACATTCTCAGGTTGTCATTTTATTCTGGGGATATCCTATGGGTGTACTGGGGTGAGATGTGTTGTTAGGGCGTTTTCTGTTTCTTTCACAAAATGTCGCCAAAACTCAAATACACAGTAATAGAAGGTCTGTGAACACTTTATATTCATTTCTTAAATGATTATAGCAGTTTATCGCTAAACAAACTTCCATATCATAGTTTACTTAGCTAAAATTATGAAATATAATAATAAAACAAGTTACTCTAAAGTAATGTAAGACGAAAAAAAAAAATGTTTGTCGTTTGTTTATCAGAGAAACGCGCTGGGTACATGTGGCAACCCTAAGGCAACCAAATGCCTGATGCGCCAGCTCATATATATAGAAGCCTTAGGCTAGAGTGTTCAAAAGTAATGCACAAAAAAAGATTGAAAAACAAACCCTTCTTGATACCTGGAAAAATTATTTCTTATTTTACACATTAGATGTAAGTAACGAATTATTACTTTCTTCTATATTCAATAGAAGAAAGTAATGGATTCGTAAAAATTTTCGACCTCGGGTTTTTGATGGATTTACACGTTTTGAGGGCTGTAGAACATGATTTGACCATTTTTAGAAAATGTCTGTCTGTGTGTGTGACAAAATTTTGTGGCAACTGTATCTCAAGAACTTACGCACAGAATTTCATACAAATCCGTATGCAGTTGCACCTTAACATAAATTAGTGCCTATCAACTTTTGGTAAAAATTGTCTTACAGGTTGCGTTGCCAATCCGCTTTTTCTAAATTTTTAACATGGTGATATAGGACAAAATTTTTTATAAATCTGCATAAAGAGAATTATTTTTTAGTAATAATTATGAAATATACAAGAATTATTTATAATAAAGACAGTCAACTGGGACATTTTTTTTGCATGTGTAGGAGCCTAGTCAACCTCCCTGGGGGGGGGGGGGGAAGTCCCCCTCGAAGGGAGTAAATTTTCAAGATGGGTATCTTTCGAAAGGTCTCGTCAATACCTTTAAAACGATTGGTTGAACTATAAATCTGTGATAATTTAAAACAAAGTTATCGATTTTTTTTACTTTTAATAAAAAAAAACTTACAAAAAAAAATCTTTTTTTTTTTTTTTTTTTTTTTTGTACGAAATTTAACCAAACTTGGTATTTAGTTTGTCCCCGACATAAACTGGTGCTGATTACATTTGGGGATCAATAGCTCAACAGGTGGCGCTGTGATCGCATTTTTTCTAAATTTTTAACATGGCAGTATAGGACAAAATTTCGTATAAATGTACATAATGAGTTATTTCTAACTTGTGATTGTAAAATTAATATGAATTATTGATAATATTAGTAGTTAACTAGGAAAAAAATTTTGTGCATGTTGGGGCATCGCTTCCCCCCCTTCGGGGGGGGGTGTAAATTTTCAGGTTGGGTATCTTTCGAAAGATCTCGTCATTACCTTTAAAATGAATGGTTGAACTATAAATCTGTAAAAATTTAAAACAAATTTATCTGTATTTTACTTTTAACGAAAAGAGTTTTTTTTTTTTTTTTTTTTTTTTTTTTTAAATATTGTTACTGAGTGAATTTGTATAGGAAAATGTAGAAGAAAGTCTTGTGGTGGCCACAACATACTAGTTTAAAATGTAATTAAAGATATTTGTTTTATTTTAAACTGTCAGCACTATCCAATTTTAAATATTTGTAATACTTATTTTGTAATCTTAGCTGCAGTTAGGCTTTTGAATGCACGTGGTTTTGCGCTTTGTGGTAAAACTTAATTTTTAATATTGTGTACATTACGCAGTCAAAATCACAAAGGGACTCGAATTTTAATCTATATATATAAAAGAGTAAACTCACTGATTCACTGATTCAACACGGCTGTGGTGATCCTATGGGAGATAGAGTCGCAATTTTTGGTGAGCAGGTTGATTTTATGACCCTGACGCTCAATAAGACGGGATTTTGCGAAATACCCCCCCGTTCCCCCCGGGGGGGGGCAGAAGGCAAAAATCACCTTTATAAGCATATCTCGGCTCCAAATTGCTTCACGGTGAAGAAATTGCAGATGGGGAGACTAGACTTGAATACAAAAAAATCATTTTCTGCGATTTTGGAATTTTGGATTTTTGAGGGGGGTAGGGGGTAAAAATGAGATTTTCGGGGGCGCATAAGGCAAAAACACATTTATAAGTACAACTCGGCACCAAATTACTTCACAGGGAAGAAATTGCAGATGGGGAGTCTAGGCTTGAATACGAAAAAATCATTTTCTGCGATTTTGGAATTTTTGATTTTTAAGGGGGGGAGGGGGTGAAAATGATTTTCGGAGTTGCTGAAGACAAAAACACCCTTATAAGCATAACTCGGCTCCAAATTTCTTCACGAGGAAGATATTGCAGATGGGGAGACTAGACTTTAATACAAAAAAATCATTTTCTGCGATTTTGGAATTTTGGATTTTTAAGGGGGGAGAGGGGCTGAAAATGATTTTTGAAGGTGCAGAAGGCAAAAACCACCTTTATAAGCACAACTCGGCTCAAATTGCTTCACGGTGAAGAAATTGCAGAGGGAGAGACTTGACTTCAAAACAAAAAAATTATTTTTGCGATTTTGGAATTTTGGATTTTTAAGGGGGGAAGGGGGTATAAGTGATTTTCGGAGGCGCATAAGGCAAAAACACATTTATAAGTATAACTCGGCTCCAAATTACTTCACAGTGAAGAAATTGCAGATGGGGAGACTAGATTTGAATACGAAAAAATCGTTTACTGCGATTTTGGAATTTTGGATTTTTAACGGGAGAAGGGGGTATAAATGATTTTCGGAGGCAAATTTAGAAAAATACAGATTTTCGAGTAAAAGTAATAGCTCAAAGATGTGAACCGCCAAGCGTCTTCTTGAAAATATTTCCAAAAACTCATTTTTTGATTTTTTCCGATTTTTTTTTTTTTTTTTTTTTTTTTTTTTTGGGGGGGGGGGGGGGCAAAAAACAAAAAATAGTGTCAGATTGTTCAAAATTGGTACATAGAGGTTTTCGATACTTACAAATAGATTCCGGATATTTTCGAATTTGTAAAATTATTAGAAGGGGTGGGAAGGGGGGGCAGTATAGAGGGGGGGCTATGGGCAAAAACAAATAGAAATACAGTTAGGCCGTTCAAAATTGGTACAGATAGGTTTTAAAGGCCGGCAAGTCGAATGGGGCTATTTTCGAAAGTGTAAAGTTATTAGGAGGGGCGAGAAGGGGGAGGGGAGAGGGGGAGGGGGCAAAAAATAAAAATAGAGTTAGATCGTTCAAAATTGGTATATAGAGGTTTTCGATCCTTACAAATCAATTACGGGTATTTTCGAATTTGTAAAATTATTAGGAGGGGCGGGAAGGGGGGTGGGTGGGCAAAAACAAATAGAAACACAGTTAGGCCGTTCAAAATTGGTACAGATAGGTTTTAGAGGCCAGCAAGTCGAATGGGGATATTTTCGAAAGTGTAAAGTTATTAGGAGGGCCGGGTAGGGGGGGGAGGGGCAAAAAAAATAGAATAGAGTTAGAGCATTCAAAATTGGTATATAGAGGTTTTCGACACCTACAAATCGATTGCGGATATTTCCTAATTTTTAAAATTATTAGGATAGACGGGAGGGGGGGGGCGAAGGGGGAAAATAATAGAAATAAGAGTTAGAGCATTTTCGGAATTTTTTTCGAAGGCAGTGAGAACCCGGTGCGACATTTTTCCTAATAAGATTTTTTTCTGTTTTTTTTCACGTGATAAAAATTAATGCAATTTTGAGAATTCAGTAAATATAGCGATTCATTTAAAAATAGGGACCAGCGAAGCGGGCGTTGCATGCTAGTTTTAGTAAAAATGCATCCGATTCGAAAATAAGTGACACTTAATGTTAATGAAAGTTCGGATAAGGAATCTGAAAACGGTACTTTATACGTATAATGTTATATTAAACGTAAAATTCTTTATGTTTAAAACATTTAGTTTTTCAGTAAGTAATATACATAAATTACTTTATTGATTCGTTTGTTTTGCAGGCTGTTAATTAATAGATCTGGTTTCTTTACATTAGTGTATTTCATCCACTGTTTTTTTTTTTTTTTTTTTAAATCTTATTGGTCATTGGTGTTTCAGTGATCTTGTATCTGTTGCTTGGCTTCTACTATGCTTAATAGATAATCTTCATTTTATATATATATATATATATATATACACACACAAAAAAAAAAAAAAAAACGCACTGCAGAAAAAATGACTTATACCTTTTTTATTTGTAATAATACTAAAATTAAGGTTTGAAACGAATAAAACTGTTATGTTTGCATAATACCAAGGGTATGAAATGATACTTATGTACATTTTCGATATAATAATTCGTTTTATTACTCTCTACGAAGTACTTTATAAGAATCTGCATAAAACTTTCGTTTTAAACATAATGCAATAACAATACTCTGTATTCTATTATGATTTATTATATGAAATAAACAAGTTATATTTTAATATATGAAATAAAACGATTTATTGGTTTGATCTAAGCAAATTTTTTAAATTAAAATATGTATTCTGTATTGGGTTAATTCCACCTTTATATGGAATTATTGCTTTAGTGGACAATGGCATAGTATTATACAGTGCTTTTAATATAAATCTCAGAAATTTCAATGTGTCAAATATCACAAAAAATTTTTTCTAGTTCTGGCAGAGTTGTAGGCTGCAAATTTTGAATCCTCTCCCTCCTTCCCCGCCTTTCTACAGACTAAACATTTTCGAGCGGATCACGATTAGGACTATTTCCATGTCTGGTAAAGATGAAATTCTATATCTTTTGTGGGATTTAACTTAAAGTGAAAAAAGATATAATTACTTACAGAATTATAGGTTCTCATGGGTATGGATAGGATATTTTGACAATTTGAAGTGAATAAACTTACCACAGATGCTGCTTAATAAGGCGCATTATAATCTTGAAATGTTTGCGGAAATGTCCAAGATACCTCCAACATAGTCGGTCAGGCGCCACTTTTATAAAGGCTGTGTTTTATTTCGAGTTAATTGATCCCTTGAGCATAAAAATTTGCCTGACTGTTTGAAAAGTTATGCACCTCCGAACATAATGTACGGAGAATGTGTCACTATTTTAAAAGTGCGATTTTCATTAAGTCTGTCATATTTTCGTTGTCAGATCTGCTTGTTTTCTTTATCTCGAAATAAGTTAAACTTGACTCATCAAAGAGAACCAATTCAGCCCAATAATTAACTAATCATTTTTTAATTTTCTTAGTCTACTGAGGTCTTGCTTTCCTATTTTTCTTCACTAAGAATGGAATTTTTTCAAATTTTCTGTCATTTAAACCGGCTTTGTTTAATAGTTGCTGCACGGTAGTTAAAGAAATTATGCTGCTAAATACTTTTTCTGAGTATCTTTTATGTTCTAAATGTAATGGAAACCGATTTTTAAAGGAACGGATTTTTAACTTACGGTCATCTCGCTTGGATGAGCAATACGGCCAGTTTCAACGGGCAAAAAAATTTTATATCTTGCTAAAAGCCATTTTACCAATATTTCGTTAACATTTAATTATTTTGCCATCTCACGTATTAAAATATTTTTTTCATTTCATTAAAAAATTAATACTTTTTGTGGCATAGTTAACTGTCTTATTCTTACCATTTTTGAAATAATTTCTAAAATTACAATTTTCCTGACAATTGCATTTGGTTTTTAACACTGTACTCAATGCTAAAGTGTATGTGGAGGACAACATAATAAAATCTGTTCGAAAATTTACTTTTTAAACAATAAAATTAGCGGTTGTAGAAGGTGAAAAAGAAAATATCAGAGTGCGGCTGTTTTTTTTTTTTTTTTTGTCGCTTAGTGTATATATAAGTAGTCAGTCAAGTTTGACGTTAAAGGCTTTTTTAGGGTGAAAAATTAATTGCATTTATCTTTGTCTTCAGCTCGTTGCTAAATCTTTATCCGCTAGTTGAAAATTTTGACAAAAACTGTGTTTAATTGATTAGATTTAACGATAAAAATTTGAGGTTAACCCGTTAGTAGTCGCTAGTTGGTCGATTTGTCGCCCATCCTTCAGTGTTCCCAGATTTTTTTATTCAATAGCTACCAAAAATTTTTAGAAGTAGCATTTGGTGTACATAAAATGCGAATAAAATCGAAGGAACGGCGATCACATCACTTCTTAAAATTATTGGTGTGAGTTAAATATAAAGTGCGCTATCTGTAATAGGTGGCGCTGTCTATAGAGACTACTAACGGGTTAATAGACTTTCAGTGGGGGAAAAAAAAAAAGATTGCACTTATTTTCTGTTATTTTAAATGCCTCAATAGCACAGAATGTTATTTTATATTTACGCAGAAGTCATACGTATCTATTATCTATATATATAAAAGAACACTTCCTGAGTGAGTGAGTGAGTGAGTGAGGGGGTGATCTATCAACGCCCAGACCGAACCCCTGGACCTAGAAGCATGAAATTTTGTGACAATGTTCTTTCTATGACGTAGGCATCCACTAAGAAGCGATTTTACAAAATTCGCCCCTCAAGGGGGGGAGGGGGGAAAACGTGATTTCACAAAAACCTTCATATCTCAAACAAAAAAACAGATATCCGTAAAATTTTTGCTTTAAAATATAGCTAATACAAAAGTCAAAAAACCAATTTCTGGAATTTTTAAAATTCGGTCCCCAGGAGGGGCGGGGGGCAAAACGTGATTTCACATGCGTAAAACGTGATTTCGCATAATCCTATATATCGCAAACAAAAAAATAGATATGCGTGAAATTTTTGCTCTAAAATATTGCTAATGCAAATATCTAAAAACCAATTTCTGGAATTTTAGAAATTCATCCCCCAGGTAGGGCAGCAGGGGGGGGAGGGGGCTAAGGGGCAAAAACAAATAGAAATACAGTTAGGGCGTTCAAAATTGATACAGATAGGTTTTAGAGGCCTGCAAGTCGAATGAGGATATTTTCGATTGTGTAAAGTTATTAGGAGGGGCAGGAAGGGGGGGAGGGGAGAGGGGGGGGCAAAAAATTAAAAATAGAGTTAGATCGTTCAAAATTGGTATATAGAGGTTTTCGATACCTGCAAATCGATTTCGGATATTTTCGAATTTGTAAAATTAATAGGAGGGGCGGCAAGGGGGGGGGCTATGGGGCAAAAACAAATAGAAATGCAGTTAGGCCGTTCAAAATTGGTACAGATAGGTTTTCGATGCCCGCAAGTCGAATGGGGATATTTTCGAAAGTGTAAAGTTAATAGAAGGGCCGGGAAAGGGGGAGGGGACAGGGGGGGGGCAAAAAATAAAAATAGAGTTAGATCGTTCAAAATTGGTATATAGATGTTTTCGATACTTACAAATCGATTGCGGATATTTTCGAATTTTTAAAATTATTAGGTGGGGTGGGAAGGGGGGGGGCTATGGTCAAAAACAAACAGAAATACAGTTAGGCCGTTCAAAATTGGTACAGATAGGTTTTAGAGGCGTGCAAGTCGAATGGGGATATTTTCGAAAGTGTAAAGATATTAGGAGGGCCGGGAAGGGGGGGCAGAGGGGCAAATAAAAAGAAAATAGAGTTAGATCATTCAAAATTGGTACATAGAGGTTTCCAATACCTACAAATCGATTACGGATAGTTTCGAATTTTTAAAATTATTGGGAGGGCGGGAAGGGGTGGGGGGAGTAGAGCGGCAAAAAAATAAAAATAGAGATATATCGTTCAAAACTGGTTCATTGAGGTTTTTGATACTTACAAATCGATTGCGGATATTTTCAAATTTGTAAAATTATTAGGATAGACAGGAAGGGGGGCGAAGTGGGAAAATAATAGAAATAAGGGTTAGAGCATTTTGGGAATTTTTTCCGAAGGCAGTGAGAACCCGGTGCGACATTTTTCCTAATCAGATTTTGTTTCTCTTTTTTTCACGTGATAAAAATTAATGCAATTTTGAGAATTCATTATAGTGATTCATTTAAAAGTAGGGACCAGCGAAGCGGGCGTTGCCTGCTAGTAATTATATATATATATTTATGTAGAATTATTTTACAGGTAATTATAATTAAGAAAATCTTCTTACCTGTATTCGTCTATTTAGCATCCGTTCATTCTATTCTTGTTTTGTTAGGTTAGACAGCTGAATTATAAACTCTTCTATAAAGAAATTATCCATTAGATTTAATTGATTCAGCATACTCAATTACGAGATGACTTTGTGTCTTAAATTATTTAAGAAAAGAATTAAGAAAAGAAAAAGAACATAAAAATAAATTTGTTTTACGGAGCTACTAAAACACTCCGAATCTACATAACGAGTCTACATAACGACTACTGAAGAAAAAAACTACATTTACATTGATGCAGGTGCGAGTGGTTTCGTAGGCATGCGCAGATGCCTCATTTGTTTCTCTTTACAGTTCGAACCGAAAGTAAAATGTTTTGATAGTCTGTAAAATATATTGGGCAGATAATTGTTATAATATTTCAACACTCCACCTTGCACAATATATATTAAGTTTTTATAAGCTGCAGTTTGTCTCTGTGTTTAATGAATGCCGCTTTAGGTAGTGCCTTAGTAAGCACATCGGCAGTCATATCCTTGCTTGAGATATATTTCAATTTAATAATTCCTTGTTCACACAACTGTTTAATTAAATGATATTTCACATCTATGTGTTTTGTGCGACTTTGGTACTTATCAGATTCAGCGAGTTTAATGCAGGCTTGGTTGTCTTCATAAATAACGATTGGTTGTTTTTGTTCCATATCAAGATCTTTTAGTAGTTTTAATATTGTTATTGTTTCCTTTGCTGCATTTCAAGCCGAGATATACTCAGCTTCAGCTGTTGATAGTGCTATGCAGTTCTGTTTCTTGGATGTCCAGTTAATCTGGTTTTTCCCAACAAAGTATATATTACCACTTGTAGATTTTCTATCAAGTGTGTCATTTGCCCAGTCAGCGTCAGCAAAAACTTTCAAAATAGGTTCTTGGTCAACATTATATTTTTTTTTATAGTCATTAGTAGTGTTTAAGTATTTGATTACCCTTTTTGCGGCTTCCCAATCCTTTTCTCTAGGTTGTTAATTTCTACGACTAAGTATATTAACTGTTGCCGAGATGTCCGGTCTGCTTAACGTTGCTATATACAACAAAGCTCCTACGGCTTGCCGATATTTGGTGTTATTTGGTAGAATATTTTCAATTTTATCATCTTTCTGGTATCCTGGATCAAGTGGTGTGTTAATTGGTTTGGAATCTTGCAAATTAAATTTCCTAACAAGTTTATTTATTTTATTTTTTTGATGTATAGCTAATGTCCCATTATCACCTCTTTCTATTTGTATTCCTAAGTATTTGTTTACTTGACCTAGATTTGTGATTTCGAATTCGTTTTCGAGTTCCTTTATTACTTCGTGTATTTCATTTTTGTTTCCTGCCAACAATATGTCATCGACATAAATAAGTAAGTAAACTGTATTATTGTCCTTTGACCTTTTGTATAAACGCTTGTCTGATTCACAGGCAGTAAAATTTAATTTGATTAGTGCGTCATTGATTTTGGTATTCCAAGACGTGGCTGCTTGTTTGAGGCCATATATGGCTTTTCGTAATTTGCAGACCTCTTTCTCTTGTCCTGGTATTATGAAGCCTTCTGGCTGGCTCATAAAAATGTCTTCTTCTAGTTCTCCATGTAGGAAAGCGGTTTTTACGTCAACGTGAGTTAACTGCAAATTTTTGTACAATGCATTTATCAAGAAGGTTCTGATTGTTGTATCAGAAGCCACTGGGGCAAAAGTCTCATCATAATCAGTTCCATACTTTTGACTAAAACCTCTTGCCACTAGACGTGCGTTGTATTTTTCAATTTAGCCTGAGTCATTGTATTTTGCTTTAAAAGCCCACTTGGAACCAACAATGTGTGTATTAGGTGGAGGATCAACAAGATCCCACGTTTCTTTTTTATTTAATGATTTTATTTCTTCTTCCGCTGCTTCTAACCATTTTTCTTTTTCAATAGGATTTTTCATGTTTACTATATCGTCAAATGTTTTCGGTTCAATATAATTTGTATCAGTTGACAGAAAAACAAAACGATCAGGTGGTACCCCTTTGTTTATTCTATCTGACCTCCTTAGGGTTTGTGTATTCTGAATTTCATTGTGTTCTTCTGTTACATCATTTTCATTGTTTAGAATAACAGGCATTTTAGATTCCTCATTAATTGTATTTTGGTCAATGTTTCGAGAATGTTCGTGAGTTTCATGCTCTTCGAGAAATTTCACAGTTCTGCAGATTTTTATGTTTTTATTTACATAAATTCTATATCCTTTACTTTTTAGATCATAACCCATAAAAATTCCACGCTTCGCTTTATTGTCTAACTTTTTTCTATCAGTTTTGTTCACATAAACATAAGCTTTGCAGCCAAATGTTCTTAATTTTGAGAGGTCTGGTTTCATACTAGTCCAAAGCTCATATGGTGTCCTTTCACGGGCACTTGTTGGTAGTCTGTTTTGTAAATAATTTGCTGTCATTAAAGCTTCTCCCCAAAAGTTTTTGTTTAATTGACTTTCATTTAACATGCATCTGGTCATTTCGACTAAAGTACGGTTTTTCCTTTCAGCCACGCCGTTCTGTTGAGAACAATGGGACACAATTAGTTGGTGTTGTATACCCTCATTTTGAAGAAATTTTTCAAACTCTTTATTCATATCTTCACCACCATTGTCAGAATGCAAAATTTTAATTTTTCTTCCAAATATATTGGAAGTGAGTGCATGGTAATTTCTGAAAGCTTCTAAAGCTTCATATTTATTTTTCAACAGATATATATAAGTGTAGCGGCTGTAGTCATCAATAAAAGTGAGAAAATAACTTTTTCCTACGAGAGGTCAGAATGTATTATGTCTAATGTTTGTTTTGTCTTGTGTGTAGCTACTTTGGGGTATGAGTCGTTTTCCAATTTTGACATAATACAAATTTCACAATTATCATCGTGTTTACAATTGTTCAGTTTAATTCCCGTTGCCATTTCCTTACTGACGAGTTCTTTTATTTGTGCGATATTTTTGTGTCCTAATGTACTGTGCCATAGTTTAACACAATTTTTATTATCGCAAGTTTGTCATGTTTATCTTTTCTTGTATGTTATCATTTGTTTTAACTTCATACAAATTGTCAGTTACAGTTGCAAAAATATATTCTTCATTTTTAAATGTCACAAGTGTTTTCTTTAAATATTGCCTGACAACCATTCTCGGTTGCCTTTTTTATTGAAATTAAATTTGTGGCAATTTCAGGAATGAATAGAGTGTCTTTGAGTATAATGTGTTTGGTTTCGTTTTTAGAATTTCTCACTTCTATTTTTACATCTCCACAACCTTGTGAGATTACAGATTGACCATTGGCTAACATAACATGTGTTTTATCATTGTTTTTAAATGACATGAACCTTTTTATACTGTTGCATACATGGCTTGAACTCCCGCTATCTACGATGCATGAGTTTCTGTTTGAATTTCCTACCACAAAAGTTAGATTTTTCATTTTATTTTCAGTTTCTTGCATCATATTTGATCTTTGTTTGTTTTTATATTTATTTCGACTGTAGAAATTGCTTTGATAGTTATTTGAATTCTCTTTGTGTTTATATTCATTGCTTTCTCTATTTTTTAAATGCCAACAATCGCTTTTATTATGCGAACTCTTTTTGCAATAATTGCAAAACTTTCGTGGTGGTGTTTTATTTTTAATGTGCATTTTATATGCGCTTTCATTATTTGTTTGATTGTTTTCTGATCTTTTTAGATCTTCGTCAAGTAACTTTCCCCTGATGAATTCTGGGGTCATGTCTTCCTGATCTCGAGATTAAATTGCCGTTATCAAGGTATCGAAACTTGGAGGAAGTGAGCATAGCATAAGAGCTGACATGTGCTCATCATTTATCACTTCACCTATAGCGGTCAATCTATCACGGATCTGATATATGTGCGTTAGATGTTGAGATAGGTTTTCACCCTCTGCTAGTTTAGCAGAATATAATTTTTTCAATAGAAATAATTTACTGGACAAGTTCGAACGCTCGTGAATTCTTTTTAAATTGTCCCACGTTTGCCTAGCTGTCGCGAGATTTTTTATGTGTACGATTTGGTCATCTTCTATCGATAAATTAATAATCGCTCTGGCTTTGCGATCTTTTATTGTCCACTCGTTAGTGACAGGATTTGGAGGTTCGTCTGTTATTAATTCAAACAAATTTATTTACATAGCATCATTTTCAATTTTGAATTTCCATAAATGGAGTTCAATTCGTCGATTATTGAAACATCTTTTGCAAAAGCCATTTTAAATTTATTATTTAATCACTGCAAATATTTTGATTATATAATATTTCTTTTCTTATTATACTTAATTATGATTCAATTGAGTTTTTTCTTTTCTTTCCTTTTGTTTCTAGAACATACATGTTTTTCAAACCAAAACTTTTGGTTTCAGTTCTGTTTTGAACGGATGCTTTTTTTTTTTATTATTATTATTTTTTTTTTTTTTATATCGAAATTTATTTCAATTCATTTATTATTTTTGTATGTTTAATACATTCCGTTTCATATTATCTTAAAAAAGAATATTATACTTTTCTTATATCTATATAAATGAATTTATATATATACACCGTGACCAATAAGTTCTCATACAACTTTTGAAGCACGTTAAAAAGTTGTACATATGTGTTACTGTAGTCCCAATTATTTTGCAGGCAATTTAGAGTAAAGTATAAAGCTATTGCAAGTGTAAATGCTGTACTAACTATAATTTTTCTAAGCCTAGGTAGAATGAAGAAATTGAGAGAAATTGTAACAAATAAATTCATCAAAGGAGAGAAGCCGGTGAAATTTTCAGAGACTTGAAAGCCCTGGGGCTGAAGAGAGATTTCATTTACATAACTATCAGAAGGTATAATGAGACGTCGTCTGTCGATGACAGAAAAAGATCCGACGGACCGAGGTTAGTCTGGACAAAAGAGGCTATGAAAAGGGTCAGGGAAATGATACGATGAAACGGACAAAGATCTGCTAGAAAACTAGCACGAGAGCTCGAAATATCAAAGGGATCAATGTTAAACATCCTAAAAATAGACCTTGGATGCAAGGCTTATAAAAAACGTAAAATTCACTGAGTTTCAGAGTCTGCTAAGATAAAAAGGAGGAAAAGGGTGAAAGCAATTCTTGCTTGGCACGCTGGGGATGAATTTGTCTTTTCAGACGAGAAACTATTCATTTTACAGCAAAATCTCAACCCCCAAAATGACAGAGTATGGTCAGTTTCTATTGATAACATCCCTGAGAGCCAGCATTACGTTCTACGTTATCAAAATGCTTCGTTTCTGACGGTTTGGACCGCTATTTCCAAAAGAGAAAAACTCCCGTTAGTCTTCATTGATAAGGGAGTAAAAATCAATGCCCAATATTAAAAAAATGAGGTTTTGGAAAACGTTTTACTCCCAAATATTCAGAGATTGTATAGGGTGGAATATTTTTGCTTCCAACAAGATAGTGCCCCTTCTCATACCGCACGTGTGGTTCAGGAGTGGTGTAGTCAAAATTTAGCTGACTTTTTGACGAAGAACGAATGGCCTCCCAACTCTCCCAATTTGAACCTGCTTGATTATTTTGTGTGGTCTTATATGCTCTCTCAACTGAATGACTATAAAAACACCGATTTCAGCAAATTCAAAAATGTAATTCAAAAGATATGGCAGAGTATGTCAATGGAAGCCGTGCGTGCCACATGTGATGGATTTGAAAAGAGACTTAAGCTCGTTAAGAAACTAAAAGGCGAAATTACTCCAAAGCATTTATTGTAAAGATACTCAATGAATGCTACTTTAATTTGATGCAAAAAGTTTTTGTATGATTTATTATGTGTTACTATAATACAAATTTGAAAGTGTATGAGAACTTATTGGTCACGGTGTATAGAAAGTGTGACATCATTTTTTGTTCTGTGTCATAATCTGTTATTTTAAATGCCTCAATAGCACAGAATGTTATTTTATATTTACGCAGAAGTCACACATATCTATTATAATTATATATATATTTATGTAGAATTATTTTACAGGTAATTATAATTAAGAAAATCTTCTTACCTGTATTCGTCTATTTAGCATCCGTTCATTCTATTCTTGTTTTGTTAGGTTAGACAGCTGAATTATAAACTCTTCTATAAAGAAATTATCCATTAGATTTAATTGATTCAGCATACTCAATTACGAGATGACTTTGTCTTAAATTATTTAATAAAAGAATTAAGAAAAGAAAAAGAACATAAAAATAAATTTGTTTTACGGAGCTACTAAAACACTCCGAATATTTAAGAGTCTACATAACGACTACTGAAGAAAAAAACTACATCTACATTGATGCAGGTGCGAGCTGCCTCATTTGTTTCTCTTTACAGTTCGAACCGAAAGTAAAATGTTTTGATAGTCTGTGAAATATATTGGGCAGATAATTGTTATAATATTTCAACATTTTCAACTTCAGGAAAATTTGCATTTAATTCTTTTATCTGATGGTTAAAAAATTTTAAAAGAAATTTTGTTTACTCGGAATCTAATATAACGATTTCAATGGAAATTTAAAGTTTTTTGAATTGTAAAATCTATTGGACTTATATTCAGGGAAAGTCGTATTCGCATTTAACCCATTATATTACGAGACTAACTTGAGTTTAAACTATTAAACTTGAGTTTATTCGGGAATTGATACAATGATTTTGATGAAAGTTTAGCGTTAAATATGTAATGTTTTTCACGGCAAAAAATCTATTGAACTTATCCTCATCTTCAAGAAAATTTCGCCTTTGTAGCTAAGTCTTTATCTGTCGTTCGCAACATATGACAGAAACTGGATTAACTTAGATATAACAACTTAATAAATATTTGGGATTAAGTTTTTTTTTTTTTTTTTTTTGGGGGGGGGGGGGGGGGGGATAGGACATATTTCCGTTTTCAGGAAAACACGCATCCGTTGTCAATCTTTTATCGATCAATAGCGGAATTAGGGTCTACTCGGAAATGTATATAACGATTTTGATGAAAGTTTGGTGTTAAGTGTTTTAGGGGTGAAAAGACTTGGACATCTTCATTTTCAGGAAAATTCGCGTTCGCGCTCCTAACCTTTTATTTCTCGGTTGCAAAATATAGCAGAAATTGGGCTTACTTGGAAATTAATGTTTTTAAAAAGAACTTTTTTTTTTTTTTTTTTTCTAAAAGGAAAAACCCATATGACTGATTCTTTTTCTCGGAAATTAGCGTTTATTGTTAATCCTCTCGTTGCTCGTGATGAAACATAGCAAAAACTTTATGTTCTTAGAAAGTACTTGAATGATTTTTAATAAAAATTTTAGATTTAGGGTCGTTTTGAATTAAAATTCAATCTTAAATAAACTTCTCTTTAAAACAATTACAGACCCATAAGTAACCTACGTTTATCCTTGAGAGAAGTGGCAGAAATTTCGTTTTTTCCTCGAACGCATTCGAATTTTTTTTTTTTTTTTTTTTAAAGATGACATTTTAATGTCAAATATTCTCATCTACAGGATATTTAGCGTTCAGAAACTTTGTTTTCTTCGAAATCGTTGCAACGATTTTTTTGGGAGAAGAAAAAAAAAAAAAACTTACCTTCTTCAGGAAAATTAACATTCGCTGACCCCGTGCTCCGAACAAAATATAACAAACTTGTTTTTTCTAGGAAAATCTAGTTATAGATTTGAGATGATAATTAGATTTGAATTTTTCTTTTCAAGAACAACACTGGATTTCATCACCTGCACTCCGCCTGAGGCAAATAGATAGATACATTTCGGAAAATAAATCCTTGCATTTATACTACTAATAATTTGTACACAATGCGACCGAATGAATTCGGTCAATCTGGTGATACCAGAATAGTAATTTATCTCGGTCATTATATGTAAAAAAAGATATGCTACTTTAGCTTAAACTTTACACAATGTTTTAAGATATAGATATAGAGTAGTACAGTGGTGGACATAATTATAAAGCACCTATCTAATTTGACAAATAGTGAAAGAAAAGATTCAGAGCTTAAAAATGCTTTATCAAATACGTCAAAAACATAAATTTTATTCTGTTATCATATATAATTATTTTATAATGATATTTTCATACAATTTAATGAAAAAAATTAAAAACATAATGGACAAAATTATAAGACACCAACCGGTTTTTCCAAATACAGTAGTCAACATAATAAGCAGATACTAATGGTCTAAAAGAAAATCCTCTAACATGGTTATTCAATATTTGGTGGAGCCGCCATTGTTTTTTATAACATGAAAGATGCGATTCGGAATCGAATCTATCAATTCTAACAAAATATCGCAAGACAGTTCTTTCCAAGCACATTTTATAGCATTCTTTAGGTCTTCGACACATATAAACTGCCTCCCATTTCGGTAAACCGCACGAGCTGAGATCCCCCACATGTTTTCGATGGGATTTAACTCTGGGGAGCGAGAAGGCCTCAGGAGAACATTGATACTTTGCTCCGAAAGCCACTTTTTTTTGTTTCGTGTGATGCATGAATCGGCGCGTTATCGTGCTGGAAAGTGTAGTTTTCGCCACAAAGAAGTTCACCGTATATGGCTAGTTGATCTTTAAGAAGATTCTTATACTTTTCGGAAATCATTCTTGAATGCACAAAAACAATATCCGTTTTCCCTTGAGCCGAAAAACCAGCCCAAACCATTACTGAGCCTCCACCCGTTTGGCGGCTCATTAGTACATGGGGAGACTTCCGTAAATCATGCCAATAATATTGAAACCCGTCAGAACCATCCAGGTTAAACTTTTTTTTCATCAGAAAATTGCACAGAGTACCATTTGGGGGTCCAGGCCATAGTTTGTTTAGCGAAGTTTAGACGCTCCATTTTGTGCCGGCTTAGAAAAGGTGATTTTTTCTTCATTTTTTTATATTTCACACAGGAAGCATTGTACAACACCCTGCGAATGGTTCTTCTTGAATAATCCAGTTTCAAAGCATTTTTAATGCCTACAGTGGTCAAGGTTGTTGGAAGAATACTTTATAAATGAATGCATGAGTTCGGAGTTTCCTCAAATTAGTTATTTAAATATATTTATAACAAATATTTCTTACTAATAATTCTTTACTAAAACAACAGTGATATAATTAAATAAAGTTTGGCTTACCTGGGTTGTCACAGGTAATTGTATATTCCATTGGTGAAGAAAAAATCCTCTCTATTTATCATCAGATTGTACACTTGAATTAGATGATAAAATACATGGATATACTACTTCTTTTCCTATAATAAATCTTGATTAGACTCTGCTATCTTACATAATATGTATATCAATTATTATTTAGGATAATTCACTCGTTGCTGCGTAATGAAAGAATGCCTAGATGTTTTTTACTTTAATTTATTCATCTTAGACAAAAAGAAAAAATATTATGATTAAATAGAATAAGAAAATGGAACATCAGTTCCGAATAGCAAAAATTACATGATTGAAAAAAGTATTACAATGTACTTGTAGAGAGACGCGACACATCGTCACGTGATACGGCAGGTGCTCCGAACAATCAATTGGCGGGAAACAAAAAACAAAAAGAGAAAGTCCGGAACAAGAAAAACGAAAGTTAATAAAAGAAAGTTCTGAGATTAAATATCACAACACCCCCTCTTAAGCTCAGAAATTTTTCAATTGTTCATTAATGCATTTCTATGTCTATTAAAATCAGTTTTTGGCAGAGTTTTTGTGAGGGTATCGGCGGTCATTTCTTTGGTAGGTTTGTATTGAAGCTTGATTAGGCCTTCTTGTATTAGGTTTCGCAGAAGATGATATCTCAGCTGTAAGTGTTTTGTTTTTGACTGGAACTTATCATTTTCAGCAATCTTGATGGTAGATTGGTTGTCCTGGTACAACACTATAGGACATTCTTGCGGCAAATTTAAATCATCCAGTAGTTTGTTGAGCCACTGTATTTCAAGTGCAGCACTCGCAGCTGCGACGTACTCAGCCTCTGCTGAAGACATGGACACACAGGACTGTTTCTTCGAAGTCCAAAATATTGGATTTTTTCCTATCTTAAATAAATTTCCAGAGATAGACTTTCTATCACTTGGATCATTGGCCCAATCCGAATCCGAATATGCTCTAAGAACAGGTTCACCAGAGTTACAAAGTTTTAATTTAATATCTTGGGTATTTTTCAAATATCTAATAACCCTTTTAACTGCCTCCCAGTCTTTCGCTCTAGGATTTTCGTTTCTACGGCTTAAGATGCCAACGGCAACACTTATATCAGGTCGCGATACTGTAGAAATGTAAAGTAACGCGCCTATAGCCTGTCTGTACATTGTGTTGTTTGGTAAGAGATTGTCATTATCAGTTAATTTTATATACCCTGGTTCCATCGGTGTGTCAGAGGGCCGTGCGTTATCTAGCCCAAATTTGGTTACAATGTCTAGTATTTTATTATTTTGATCAAGCGTAATTACCCCTTTACAAGGTCTTTCTATATTTATGCCGAGGTAATATTTGGCTTCCCCAAGGTCGGTTAATGGATATTCTTCCCTAAGTTGATTAATTAGTATGTCAATATTGTGATTTTTACCAGCTACAAGTAGATCATCAACATACACAAGAATGTAAGTTTCTGTGTTATCTTTGTTACGGATATATAAACACTTGTCATGTTGACTTTGTTTAAATCCTAATTTACACAATGTTTCATTAATTTTCAAATTCCACGCTCTAGCGGCTTGTTTCAAGCCATATATCGCTTTCTTTAACTTACATATTTTATTTTCTTCGCCCTGGACAACATAACCCTCGGGTTGATGCATGTATACATCTTCTTGCAAATTTCCATGTATGAAAGCAGTTTTTATATCTACATGCCTTAGATTCAAATTTTTATATAGTGACATGGTCAAGAAACTTCTTAGAGTGGTATGCGATGCAACTGGTGCAAAAGTTTCGTCATAGTCCACCCCGTATTTTTGAGAAAAACCCTTGGCAACAAGCCTGGCTTTATATTTCTCGACTTGTCCTTGGCTATTGTATTTGGCCTTGAACGCCCACTTACACCCTACTACTTTGGTCCCTGGTTGAGCGTCAACAAGTTCCCAAGTATTGTTTTGTCTGAGTGAATTCATTTCGTCGAGTGTGGCATTCAGCCAATTTTCTTTTTCAGCTGGGTTTTGAATTTTTAGTATATCATCAAAACACTTAGGCTCATCAATTCTTTTGTCATTTACTGCAAATGCAAATCTGTCGGGCGGAACACCTTTATTTAATCGTTGTGATCGTCGCGGCAGAGTTTGCGTGTCATCCGGACTATCGTTATCGCCCGCTATATCTATATTTATATCAGTATCTAATATTGGTAATTTGGACACCGGAATTTCATCATTTGAATTTTCATTCTTGATTTGTGATGTTTCATTATTGTGGGATTCTCTATTTTCATCCTCCAAAAATTTTACTGTTCTGCTAATTATTACATTTTTATTATTTGTGCAAATTCTGTAGCCTTTGCTACGATTATCATATCCCACAAAAATTCCTTCTTGAGCGGTGCTATCCAGTTTTCCCCTATGTATTTTATGTACATATGCATATGCGCGACATCCGAATGTTTTTATATTTGATAAATCGGGTTTACGGCCGGTCCATTTTTCGTAAGGAGTTGAGTCTCATGAGGAGGTCGGGAGCATATTTTGTATGTAATTTGCAGTATTTACGGCTTCCCCCCAAAAGGAATTCGGTAAATTACTGTCTTTAAGCAGACAGCGAGCCATTTCGGTCAGCGTACGATTTTTACGTTCTGCCACGCCGTTCTGAGCACTAGAGTAAGGAACGGTAAACTGATGCTCAATTCCTTCTTTATTCAAAAATTCATTTACTTCCATACTAGTGTATTCACCCCCGTTATCGGAGCGAATTGCTTGCACTTTTCGGCCAAATTTGTTTGCGGTCATAGCCACATATTCCTTTAACTTAGAGAATACCTCAAACTTATTTCTTAGCAAATATATAATAGTATAACGACTGTAGTCGTCTATGAATGTAAGAAAGTAATATTTTCCACCTACAGTGGGGGTTTTCATAGGGCCACATAAGTCTGTGTGGACCAGTTCGAGTGGTACGGAGGCTCTAAATTGTGCAGCTTTGGGGTAAGGTGAATCAGTTAATTTTGACATTATGCATGTTTTACATTCAGTATTATGTTTGCAATCATTTAATTTTATACCCACAGCCATGTCCTTGTTAACTAAATCTTTAATGTGGTTAGTATTTCTGTGGCCAAGTTTCACATGCCACTTGTTTATGCAATTTTCGTTATCACAAGTTTGTATTACAATGTTCGCTGTGTGTTTGTTTTCAGAATAATTTAATTGACATTCATATAAGTTATTTTTCACATATCCCTCAATGCATGTATTTCCCTGATTTACAATTTTACAGGTTTTATCATCAAACACAGCGATACAGCCATTCTCTGTTGCTCTTTTTATAGAAATTAAACTAGTTTCTATCTCAGGGACATAAAGAACATTTTTAAGTGTTATTTTGTTCTGTGTGTTTTCCGAATTTACGGTATACAAATCCACAGTACCGGAACCCAAAGATTTGAGCTGCGTGCCGTTCGCGATAGTGACGTTAGAAACGTTATTTTTAAGATCGCGAAATTTTAGTTTATCATTGCAGATATGTGAAGACGACCCTGAATCAACCACCCAATTTACAGTTTTATCTCCAACATAAAAAGAATACAATTTATCAGCTTTTGGTTTATTGCTCCCCTCTGCAATTTGAGCGCTATCTGGCTTCTCATTGTTCTGAGAGCATATGTTGGATCTGAAGTTGGGTTTTTTGTTGAAATTTTTACTGTGACTTTTAACAGCAGAATTATTTTTATTTTTTAACTTATAACATTCTTCTATATTGTGGTTACTTTTCTTACAGTATTTGCAGAATTTCTCCGATTTGTTATGGTATTGGACTTTTAACGCTGAATTTTGAATAGTTTTGTTTTCAAGCCTTTTGGCATATTCATCAGCTAATTTGTTTCGTATATACTCAGGTGTCAATTGCGCTTCGTCTTTCGATTCGAGACTTGTTATGAGAACGTCATACGAAGGAGGGAGTGAGCATAGCATTAATGCAGCTAGGTGCGATTCGTCTATGACTTCACCTATAGCAGTGAGTCTGTCGCGTGTTTTATATATATCAGCTATATGTTGGTTTACATCACCACCTTCCATTAATTTTATGGAATAAAGTTTCCTAAGTAAGAAAAGTTTACTCGTAAGCGATGATCTTTCGTGGACTTGGCGCAGAGCATTCCAGCACTCTCGTGCTGTATCTAGATTCATAACATACACTATCTGTTCATTATCAATAAGTAGATTTATAATGGCTCTGGCCTTTCTATTTTTTGAACGCCACTGATCGGTTATTGGGTTGGGAGGATCGTCAGTAATGACTGTAAAAAGATCCTCTTTTTGCAAGTACATCTCGATACGAAACTTCCACACATTATAATTTGTGGAGTTCAGCGGTTCAATTTGTATATCTTTTGTTGCTGACATACTTAAACAAAATTTTTGTAATAGTTTTGTTAATATTTGTTCAATTCGTAAATATTCATTTAATATTTTAAATCAACACAGTTCGGATAAATAGTACTTGAAGAGGAAAATAAAATTAAATAGTTTTCATAAAAATAAGTACTTTTCAATACTTTCGATTTAGTGTCACTTCAGTTTTGAAGAAACAAAAACAAATATTTTCGCTTACATTTTCATTTTTTTATTTTATTATTTTAAATGTAGCAATTTCTTCCAATGTGCAATGAAAAAAAAAAACTTTTGAACTTTTGTCAAGAATAAATCTATATTTTCAATTCAAAATATCAGAATCATAATCTGTTGGAAGAATACTTTATAAATGAATGCATGAGTTCGGAGTTTCCTCAAATTAGTTATTTAAATATATTTATAACAAATATTTCTTACTAATAATTCTTTACTAAAACAACAGTGATATAATTAAATAAAGTTTGGCTTACCTGGGTTGTCACAGGTAATTGTATATTCCATTGGTGAAGAAAAAATCCTCTCTATTTATCATCAGATTGTACACTTGAATTAGATGATAAAATACATGGATATACTACTTCTTTTCCTATAATAAATCTTGATTAGACTCTGCTATCTTATCATACATAATATGTATATCAATTATTATTTAGGATAATTCACTCGTTGCTGCGTAATGAAAGAATGCCTAGATGTTTTTTACTTTAATTTATTCATCTTAGACAAAAAGAAAAAATATTATGATTAAATAGAATAAGAAAATGGAACATCAGTTCCGAATAGCAAAAATTACATGATTGAAAAAAGTATTACAATGTACTTGTAGAGAGACGCGACACATCGTCACGTGATACGGCAGGTGCTCCGAACAATCAATTGGCGGGAAACAAAAAACAAAAAGAGAAAGTCCGGAACAAGAAAAACGAAAGTTAATAAAAGAAAGTTCTGAGATAAAATATCACAACAAAGGTCATCTTATTCTGTGTAGCGAGCGAAAGCACATGGCTTCTGTCTCTCGAGGAAAAGCAAGGAGTACGTGCAGATCTTTTAATCGCCGATCCATTAATTCCTCTTTTCAAAACATTTCTAATTGCACATCTTAACTTTTGAAATATTATTAATTGAAGCACTAGTTCCATTTAATCTCCAAATTTCGCGAATTCCACTTTCTTTTAATTCTATACCTCGTGGCATGTTTGTAAATGCGTGAAGTCGGTTATCGTCTGTTTAGTTAACTGCTGACGTCATAACAGCGTGCAGAAAATTTGCATATTGCACATTATTTTCGAAAAAAAGCAGGTGGTTTAATTAAAATGTTAGGGTGTCTTATAATTTTGTCCATGGTATTTTTATTTTTATTTTTTAATTAAACTCTATAAATACAGTGCGTATCGAAATGATAGGTCCACCCGCATTTTTCAAAATTTCGTCTCTTAATTGAGAATAAGAATCACTTTTTTGGTAGAGATAATTAATCAGTAATTGTTATAACTATTAATGAAGAAATTTCTTTTAAAAAAATAATTCCTTTTTATTTTATGCAAATTTTCATTTTCAGACCGTTTCGAAAAGATAGGTCCACTTTAAGAAATTTTGCACCAATCACGTTTATTTCCAAAAAAATTGCATAAATATCATTGCTTAGTCTTACTACGGGATTATGATGGCTGCTGTGGAGGTATTTAAATAGATTTGAGCATCACGTTGTAATCAAACGAAATGGGTCGTCGTTGCAGTCTTTCGCTGGTTGAGCAGGGGAAAATTGATGCATATAAAACGTGTGGAAAATCGAATAAAGAAATAGGTAAACTTTTAAACAAATCACATAATGTTGTAAACAATTATTTGCGACTTAGAAATGCTTATGGCAGTAAAAAATCATCTGGCCACCCATCAAAAATGACACCCCGACAAAGAAGGACTATCGTAAAGGAGTTAAAATCTGGAAATATGAGCTTATCTACTGTGGCCAGACAACAAAACCCTCCAATATCAAAATCTACAGTCCATAGAGTGGTAAAGAAGTTCGGCAATATAGTTTACGTGAAGAGGAAAGCGGCTCCGAAATTGACTAAAAAGCACAAAGAAAAGAGATTGAAATTCATACATGAAGTGGTGTCCTGGAAACAAGATTGGCATCGTGTGATATTCAGTGATGAAAAGAAATTCAACCTGGATGGTCCAGATGGCTGGCAGTACTACTGGCAAGATCTGCGTAACGATAGACAGATATTTTTGAAGAGGCAAGCTGGTGGTGGTTCTGTTATGGTATGGGCCGGATTCGGAGGTGCAGGAAAAACTGATATAGCATTTGTAGACAATCGTTTGAATGCTGCAGGCTATCAACAGCTGCTTGAACAATATTTTCTTCCACAAGAAGAGCACATTGGGGGCCCATTTTTCATGTTCCAACAGGACAATGCTCCTGTGCACACTGCAAAGTCCACTTTCGGATGGTTTCTGGATAATGGTGTACATGTTATCGATTGGCCACCTTGCAGCCCGACCTGAATCCGGTAGAAAACATGTGGGATATACTCGCAAGAGCGGTGTATGCAGGCGGAAGGCAGTACAACAGTACTGCAGACTTGAAAAAGGCTATTTCCTCTGAATGGTCAAAAATCGAGAAAAAGTGTTTGCAAAAACTTGTAGAAACCATGCCGAATAGGATTTATGGGCTTATTCTGAAACAAGGTGGAAAAATTTGTTATCAATTCAACAGTAATTTGATGCTTGGTTCAGTGGACCTATCTTTTTGAAACAGCTTTTTTATGTAATTTTTGTTTTCCTTATTATTCCTATTATTTGTATATTATTCATGTATTATTTTACATTGAATGAAGTAATGTAGTTTATAAAATAGTACTTTGTACACAATAAAAGCTTTTTTACCAACATAACTTTCGTTTCTACTGGTGGACCTATCATTTCGACACGCACTGTATATCATTTCTGTAAAACATTTACGTGTTATAACAGAATAAATTTGTTTTTGACGTACTTGATAAAACATTTTTAAGTTCTGAATCTTTTCTTTCACCATTTGTCAAATTAGATAGGTGTCTTATAATTATGTCCACCACTGTATGTTTCCAATAAAAGCACCAATAAAAGCCATAGTTAAAAAGAATGTGAATATTCACGACTTACATAGATTTATAATTTTGTAAAGTACACTAAGAGACAAAAAAAAAAAAAAAATAAAATAAATAAATAAATAAATAAATGAAAAAGCCGCCTGCAGAAAAATGATTTATACCTTTTAGGTAGATTCCTTATAGGAGATCTACCTATTGCAATGGTTCTCATGACACGACTTCTGGAAAATTTCTTTATCTTCACCGATCATGACCCCTAGAGTCCAAAACCACCCTCCGTTCAAAAGTTTATGTATGTATGTACGCCCGCCCGCCCTGTGGCAGAATTTTTTCTTGCTTTCTGCGACAAACCTCACTATAGCTAATTTCTTTCTGCAAGACGATATTACTCAATAATAAATATTTGCATGCTAACTACCAATAAGACTAGCTTTTCTGTTTTTAAAAATGTTTAGGTTAATATCAAATCTAATGTTTTTTTTTTTTTTTTTTTTTTTTTTTTTTTACTTAATAACCTCATATTAATTTTTGGTAAGAAGTAATTCTGTACTGCGGAGGTAAAGGACACCATGTCTGTTTTGTGAAATAGTTAACTCCATGTCTTTGATATGTGCTGCAATGACATGTATTTGTTATAAATAAAGGAAATGAATATGCTTTTTTTTCTCTTTCTACTGTCTTTTTTTCTTTATAGTAACTGTATATTAGTGCTTAATGCCTCTATATAAATCTAAAATTGCACATAAAGGACATGGTGCTTTTTTCCCAAAATTAACATGGTGTCTTTTACCACTAAGGTTTTTTTTTTTTTTTTTTTTTTTTTTTTTTTAAGAACAGTAAAAAAACAAAAGGGATTATAATCTTTACGAAACAACAGTAAGAAAATTAAAGTTAACCGAATAAATAAAATGATTCATAAGAAGACAGAAATTAAATCATTAACACATGAAAATGCTACTTAACTGCAGCTAGAATTTCTGAAGAAATAGTGAAGAGCTCTTTACTTTATTTAATTTTGTTATAATGTGTAATGTTTTTACTAGATAAAACAATAATATAAAAAAAGTAAATCATATTTTAAAGTACTAGCTTACAAAGTTAATGAAACATCCTGATCTTATTTTAATTATTGTTGTAGGAGAAAAAAAAAAAGTGTTAAGGTAATGAAACGTTTTAATTAACAAAAATAATTTTTACAAATTTAGTACAAATTTTTAGTATTCAAACATAAAAATGTTTTCACACAATAACTTATCAATGAATCCACAAAACAATAGCCAAATGAGTTTTTTAGGACATATTGTTGAACTATAATAATATAAAATCGAAAGAAAAAAATTAATTAAAAGCGAACATTTAAGAAAAAATAAATTTCGAATTTTGTTTTATTAATTCGGGGACTAAAGGGAATTTCAGACAAAAAATAATGGGAAAGGAAAATAGAAGCTAAAACTTAAAAATGGGAGGAGGGGAGGGGGAAAGCAGGATTTTTTTTTTTTTTAATGCATGAAAAAATAAACCCAAAAATATAGAAGTCCTGAGAGCTACAATTTCACTACTAACTGGCAAAATTTATGTTCAATTGCAATTAACGACTGTAAAAGGCTATTTAGCTGCCAATCTACACAGCTTGTACTTTTTTTTTTTTTTTTTTTTAAGTTGGTTAGTGAAATATATGTTAAGTTTACAGCCAAATGCTGAAATATGGATAAATTTTACTCTTAACGGCCCTCTTCACTCACCGTCGCCGGAAGCCCGAGCCAATGTTTTTCTGTGGGAAAATTTTCTTTACAAATAACTTATTAACTAATACATATTTTTAAATTCTGTTTTCACATTCTGAAAGTTCCTAGCTGTTAAATTGACGCACCTTTTCTAAAAAATTATTTTTTTTTTTATATTTTATTTTGAAGCTGCAAAATACGAATTTTCAATATGTGAATTTTTTTCATTTTGCAATTTCGAAATAAAATATTAAAAATTTAAAAAATACATTTTTAAAAAAGGTGCGTCAATTTAACAGCTGGGAACTTTCAGAATGTGAAAACAGAATTTAAAAATATGTACTAGCGAGCTTCGCCCGCTAGCGGGTCAGTATTTTCAAATGAATCACTAAAATTAATGAATCACTAACAGAAACTTTTAGTGTTAAGAAATTTAAAAAAAAATCATTTCTGATTGGGTAAAAAGTCGGGCCGGGTCCCCACTGCCTTCGGCAGCGCAGTCGCGTGCACGCTGCGCGCACAACTTAAAGGATACACGCGCTGCGCGCGCGTATTCCTTCCCTGACATTACGTGCCCCCTAAAAAAAATCATTTCTGATCGGGTAAAAACTCGAACCGGGTTCCCACTGCCTTCGGCAGCGCAGTACAGTGCGCTCTGCGCGCGCACAACTTAAGGGATACACGCGCTGCGCGCGCGTATTCCTTCCCTGACCCTTCGTGCCCCCTAAAAAAAAATCATTTCTGATCGCGTAAAAACTCACACCGGGTCCCCACTACCTTTGGCAGCGCAGTCCCGTGCGAGCTGCGCACGCACAACTTCAAGGATACACACGCTGCGCGTGCGTATTCCTTCCCTGAGCCTTCGCGCCCCCTAAAAAAAAATCATTTCTGATCCGGAAAAGACTCGCACTGGGTCCCCACTGCCTTCGGCAGCGCAGTCGCGTGCGCGCACAACTTAGGGCATACACGCGCTGCGCGCGCGTATTCCTTCCCTGACCCTCTGTGCCCCTTAAAAAAAATCATTTCTCATCGGGTAAAAACTCGCACCGGGTCCCCACTGCCTTCGGCAGCGCAGCCCCGTGTGCTCTGCGCATATTACAGCGCCATGAAAGAAAACTGATTCAGGACACCTCAAAACGTGTAAATAAGGTGAAAACCTTCGATAATTTAAAAGAACTTTAAAATATCTTTCGAATGATGTATTAAAAATAATTTAATCATAAATAGAAATTGAAATATTAAAATTTGAAAATATTACAGCGCCATCTGTCGGTAGAAATTTCTGTATTCCACTGTTCCATTCCAATTCAAAAACGCTTTCTAATGAAGTATTACTTATGAAATTATTTTAATTAGTAGCTGAGATACAAAGAAAACTAATTCAGGAGACCTCAAAACGTGTAAATCTGGTGAAAACTTTCGATAATATAAAAGAACTTTAAAATATCTTTCGAATGATGTATTAAAAATAATTTAATCATAATGAGAAATTGTAATATTGAAATTTGAAAATATTACAACGCCATAAAAGAAAACTGATTCAGGACACCTCAAAACGTGTAATTCTGGTGAAAACTTTGAATTATGTAAAAGAACTTTAAAATATCTTTCGTATGATGTATAAAAAATAAATCAATCGTAATTAGAAATTGAAATACGCGTATTAGAATATTGCAAAAATGTCTGGCGTGTAAAGATAAAATTTAATTTGCAATTAAAATGTAAATCTTTTGTTTATTGACGAAAATCCATGAAATTTGAAATGCAAGTTTATTTTGTGGTGTAAATATTATATACTAAATAAAATGTGTAAAATTTGAAAAATTGAAGAAAATAGAAAATTGCAATTTTTAATCGCAGTACGAAACACGTGACTTCATTAAATACCAGATGTGTTTCCGTTGAAGACTGCTGTAGACGAAAAGTCTGCAAAGCTAAGATTCTTGTGATTTGTTGCCAATATTTTTTTATAGTTTAGTTAATTTAAAAAAATCTAATTGTCCGATCGATAAGCTGTTTAAACCATCTGTTTAAGAAAAAAAAGCCCTTTCCAATGGTATCTTGTTTGTAACAATACGACTGATATTTCTAATTTATTTTCCACCTTTTCCGTAAAAATGTCGCTTTTTAAGCATTTGATCATGAATTTTGGGTCATTTTTCGTTAGACAATGGTCGACAGTTTAATTAATATCTCCGCTAATTAGGGTCGCATCGTTTAGCAAATTACATATCGTACATCTGCGATAAATTCTCTATCCGACGGTACCTGTTCGAAGTCCGTGCGACCGTTAGCGGCGGAGCCTTTTCCGTTTCAAGCCGTTTCTCACAGACACACACACACACACACAGACAAAAACACACACGCGTACAGATTTTAATAATATAAGGAGACACAGATTTTAATAATATAAGGAGATTAGTTAATAAGTTATTTGTAAAGAAAATTTCCCCATAGAAAAACATTGGCTCGGGCTTCCGGCGCCGGTGAGTGAAGAGGGCCCTTAATTATCATTAACTACTTAAATATGTTATTTTTGCCGCTTATTAATCAATAAACTAATTATGGAAATTCGCAAAATTTTTACGGCCAGTTACAGAAATACGTAATTAATTCGCTACAAATTTACAAAACCTACATTTAATCGCGAATAATTGATAATATACACCATAATTTCACGCATAATTTATATTAATTCACATTCTTTTTCTTTTCTTTTTTTTTTCCCCTCCAAAATCCATTCCTGAAATTCGCGATATTCTTGTAGTCAGTTACCAAAATATGCAATTATTTGGCTGCTAACCAATGAAATCTGTGCCCTTTTCAAAGCTGAAATCCTAAATACTGAAAATCGATGAAATTCACACTTTTTTCAAAGTTGAATAGTTTCAAATTATGCAATACTTTAGCAACTGAAATCAAATATACTGGACCATTTCACCGCTAATTGTCAAAAATTTATGTAAAATTGCAACTAATCTATTTTCCAGCTAATCGATAATAATCATGCTTTTTTCAAAGCTGATTCTCGAAATTCGCATTTTTAACTATGCGGCGATCGCAGAAACACACTAATATTTAGCTACTAATTGATGAAATTCGTATGAAAGCTGAATCCTGAATTCTCAATTTGCCTTTCAGCAACAAAATTTGCACTTTTATTTTCGGAGCTGAATCTCGAAATACAGAATAATTTTACAGTAGATTTCGGAAATACGGAATCGTTTCACCACTAATAGTAAAACATTTACATTTAATGTGCTATTATTTAGCTGCTCGATAAAGGTCGCGATTTTTTAAAAGCTGATTTTCGTAAATTGCGATAATTTTGTAGTCGATAGTGGAAATGGAAATATGCAATCAATTCAAAATTAACAAAATTTATATTTAACTAGCAGGCAACGCCCGCTTCGCTTGTACCTATTTTTAAATGAATCACTAATAATTACTGAATTCTCAAAATTGCATTAATTTTTATCACATGAAGGAGGATAAAAAAAAAAAAAAATCTGATTAGGAAAAATCGGGTTCTCACCGCCTTCAGAAAAAATTCCCAAAATGCTCTAACTCTTATTTCTATTATTTTCCCCCTTCGCCCCCCCCCCCCCTCCCGTCTATCCTAATAATGTTACAAATTCGAAAATATCCGCAATCGATTTGTAACTATCAAAAACCTCTATGTACCAATTTTGAATGATCTAACTCTATTTTTGTTTTTATTGCCCCTCCACCTCCCCCCCCCTTCCCGGCCCTCTTAATAACTTTACACTTTCGAAAATATCCCCATTAGACTTCCAGGCCTCTAAAACCTATCTGTACTAATTTTGAACGGGTTAACTGTATTTCTATTTGTTTTTGCCCATAGCCCCCCTTAACGCCCCACCTCTTCCCTCCCCTCCTAATAATTTTACAAATTCAAAAATATCAGCAATCGATTTGTAAGTATCGAAAACCTCTATATACCAATTTTGAACGATCTAACACTATTTTTATTTTTTTGCCCCCCCCCCCCTCTAATAACTTTACACTTTCGAAAATATCCCCATTCGACTTGCAGGCCTCTAAAACCTATCTGTACCAATTTTGAACGCCCTAACTGTATTTCTATTTGTTTTTGCCCGAAGCACCCCCCCCCCCTTACTGCCCCAACTGGGGGCTGAATTTCTAAAATTCCACAAATTGGTTTTTAGATATTTGTATTAGCTATATTTTAAAGCAAAAATTTCACGTATACCTATTTTTTTGTTTGAGATATATAGGATTATACGAAATCACGTTTTACCCCCCCCCCCGCCCCCCTTGGGGACCGAATTTCAAAAATTCCAGAAATTGGTTATTAGACGTTTGTATTAGCTATATTTTAAAGCAAAAATTTTACGGATATCTGTATTTTTGTTTGAGATATGAAGGATTTTGTGAAATCACGTTTTGCCCCCTTCCTCCACCCCTTGGGGGGCTAATTTTGTAAAATCGCTTCTTAGTGGATGCCTACGTCATAGAAAGAACATTGTCACAAAATTTCATGCATCTAGGTCTAGGGGTTTGGTCTGGGCGATGATGAATCACCCCCCTTACTCACTCAGTCAGGAAGAACTATTTTATATATGAGGAGCAAACATTCAAACCGTGTTTTCTCCAAAAATAAAAAAAAATGAGTTAGTGATTTTTCTGTGAACTCAACATTAAATAGCACAAAATTATACTATTATTTTAAACCAAAATAATTTTTATCACATTATAAATGCTCTTAGAAAGTTAGGGTTTCAATCAAACAGTGTTTCCTCCAGAGCCTGTTTTCAGTCAAACTGTGATTTCTCCAGCCAACCAGTCAGTACAGCTCTTTCTGGTCGCGTGACTCGTACATGTACCAGCTTTTTATGTTCGTTTTTCCGTTGGTTCTATCTTGTTTTCTTCATTTTAGAGGAGTGTACTTTATTATTATTTTTTTTTTTTTCAAATGGAAGAATTAATAGATGGCGTATTAGTGAGTACTTCTAATTATGGAACTAGAAAAATACAGAGAATTGATGGAAAAAGAAAAGAAGCGAAAAAGAAACGATATTCAGCACCTTTAGATAACAACATTTATGCTCCATGCAAGCATTCTATTAATACTTTTTCATGCACTGATGTCATGTTTTTTTTTTTTTTTTTTTTTTTTTTTCTCCCCCTTTTCAGGCCTTGCCACGTCAAAAAATAAAAAATAAAAAAAATAACCACTATGCACGCAAAAAATCTCTCTTCCTACCCCACAGTGGCAAGTTTCCAAAACCAGTATTTTTTTTTTTTATTTTTTTTTTTTATTCAGCTCTGTCAACTAGTCGTTCAGCAGTTTAGGTGTCTAGCCCCCCTCCCCCTCTCAGACCTCCTCTTTTGGTGTAACTCTCAGTGCTCAACTACCTACTACGGCTCCTCAAGCGACCCCCCCCCTCCCAAAATTCAAAAACTCGTTCTCTCAAGGTTTGTGTTTGGCTCGAAAGCTAGTTGTGCACATATTCAAAATTTCCATGCACTGATGTTAGACCTAATGACGTTAAGAAGTTTCGGGATAGACTTTACGAAATTCCGGACAAACAGCGGCAAGATTCTATTATAGCCTCATTGGTTGTTACAAAAAATGTAACTCGACGTAGACCTAATAACCCAACCCTCCCAAAAAAAATCGCAATCATCTGGCTTACAGCATGCATTTTCTTCTTCTTATTTTATTACTAGTAGCAGTGGTAGGAGAATTCCTGTGTGTAAAAACAATTTCATGGCTATAACTAAAATAGGTCGTACAATGCTCGCCAACATTGTTACTAAGGTACATGCTGGTGAACCTATTGAGGAAAACAGAGCGGGGGGATAGAAAAAGCCACTTAAGCATTAATTAAAAAAAAAACAAGGTAAGAGAATTCATCTCAAACTTAAAGGCATCAGAATGACATAGACAAATTTTTACAATTGATGTATGGTGAAGAGTGAAAAAATCAGCCTGTTTTTAAATGGTATAAACATATCATTACTAATAACTTTCATGTAGAATATGAAGAAACAGAGGAAGCATGAAATTGCTTAAGTGAAGATATTGGTTTAAAAATTTAAATTTCAAATTTGGCTTAAAATTTTTAGTTCTTCCCTACAATTTGCATGATGATTTTTCACGCGTAAATATTTAATTTAACTTTATAATTACTTAACAAAATCTGTTCTGTTAATTACATTAAGAATGTTATTTCATCAATATTCGAGCTACATACTTTTTTATTCAAAAAATGTTTTGTCCACATTGGAAACATTCAAAACATGTTTTCTCCTCTGTGTTTCGGTCAAAACATGCTTTCTCCACATTGGAAACATTCAAAACATGTTTTCTCCTCTGTGTTTCGGTCAAAACATGCTTTCTCCAAATTTCAAATACATTTTTCTAATTAACTCTAAGTTTATTAGGTAAAGTAGGCCTACAGATCTTCCTAGTAACCAATAATACAACTAAACAAATGATAATTAGGGTCTAAGAAGGGTTATTTTTTAATTTATCAGTTTTTTGTGTTTTCTGAAAAATTGCATTCGAAGGAGAAAACACGGTTTGAATGTTTGCTCCTCATATATAGATTAGATAAGAATTAATTGTTGAAATAAACTTTATTTCGATGCTAATCGGTGAAATTCTTGTGTTTTTTTTTTTTTTTTTTTCAAAGATGATTTGCGGCAAACGGAACAAATTTTGTGGCCATTTACTGAAATAATGAATTATTTTATTGCTAACTAGCAGGCTTTGCCCGCTTCGCTGGTCACTAAATTTAAAGGAAACTCCTCTCTATATAGCTTTATAAAAATAAAATAAAACAAAATACTAAAATTGCTCAAAAGCTCGCTTCAGGTCCCTGCTGACTTCGGCAGCGATTTGGTCACCCGCTAAAACTCAGGCGCCTGTCCCTATTACCTGCGACATTGGTTTACCAATAGTCTTCCATTTAGGTGCTTATTAGATAACAGTTTCGAAATAGATAGTATCGAAAAAAATGAATTATCCCTTTTATATTTGAATCCCAGTTACATATGAACAACACTATGCGTGGTGCCCTTAATATTTGCTTTTACGTTATTTCCTATGTTTATTTGGTTTATCTGATCAGACATAAAATGACAGCAATTTCATGCCAAATATTACAATATGCTATGACCGGCTACGTCTGTCGCATGAGACAATTTTTGTGGTTATATATAATTCATGGTTTGTAAACCTGATCATAGTACAGCCTTAATATAGTTCTCTTTGGCGAATTTTGAATTTTTGTCACCATTTTAGACTTAATCCCTTGTAACAATATGCTATGAGCGCTATTTCTGTCGTATTTTAGACAACTAATCTTTTGATGGTTATATATATTTCCCATTAAACATATTTTTATTTATGTATTTAAATATTAATTTGAATTAGTCAAATATTTCTGTTCGACGGCAAGTGCAGTCACATACAGAGGCTCATTTATTTGTATGATGAATTAGCATAGTGATTAGTATATAAAAAAATAAATAGGTAAACATTATCGTGCTACACAACTTTATTATGTTGCTCTATTGGCGGCTTTTGACTTTTTATCGCCATATTAGCGATGGATTTTTTTTTTTTTTATGAAAAGGGGAAGACTATTTTGCTAATAATTTTATCATACACCTTTTTGTTTATATATAAGAATCCTTCCTATTCTGTTTATTTTTTTAATGGTTTTTAGGTTTAAAATAGTGCTTGCTGAAATAAATTTGCTATCTTTAAAACTGCATTTTTCTATAAACTCCTTTCTATAGTCGCCAAATTTGGCACCAAATTCATTACCTGCCTATTGGAGCTTTTTAATGCGTTTTAAAGGGAAGATTAAGATATTTTAACGCGAAAAAGAGCTAGAAATGCAGAAAATTGACATTTTTATCAATTTACTAAGCCTCTTTGAAAGAATTTATACAAAAATAAATACAATTATTTACAATTTCGTAACTACGCATTAACAAAGAGCTTATGTAGTTAGTTCTATAGCTATGATTCTACAGAAAATTTAAAAACATGGTTTATAAAAAGTTCTTTATCTTATAATTTATATTTTCGTTGCGCTATTTAGATTAAAATGGCTGTTGCTATCCGCGTTTGTAATGATCGATAGATGGCGCTCTCTGAACTGCAGTTGTTAGTAAATATAACAGCCACGTGTATTTATTATTCTTCTTTCTCCGCCATTTCATCATGGAAAGTCGATTGCATAATATGAGGATATGCAGTGGTGTGATAATTTCACCTTAGCCCACCAGAGGGCGAGCATTTCATTACAATTGCGGATATTAAACTTCTTGTCGAAAAACATTCTGTGTACTTCAATACCAAAATTTAAAAAATCGCCCAGGAGGATCTATTAATGAAACTGATAAAATAAAAATATGGTTTATAGAGTTTAAATAATCTATTTAAAACAGAGAATGGTTTCCATACAATCTTCTGCTGTTGCCACCTAAAATTTATACTTTAGTTAATTTTAAAAAATCTAATTGTCCGATCGATAAGCTGTTTAATCCGTTGGATTCACAAAAATTGCTTCTTTCATTTGTTATCTTATTTGTAACGATACGACTGATATTTCTAATTTAATTTACTTTCCTCGTTTTAAATAAATGTACTTTTTCTTTTCTTTTTTTTATTCTGTCGAAAAAAAAATTGGCAACAATTAAATTATGGATAAAATTTAAATCATTTAAATGTCTAATTTATCAGAAATTAGGTTATTTTTTTTTTTTTTTTTTTTTTTTACATTTTAATTAATTAAAAGAAAACTAATAAAATTCGAAAATCGGGCTTCGAGGTGCATAAGGGGAGGTCATTACGAACATCCATGCAAATTTGTGTCGCTCAGCCATCAGCCGTTTTCCTAAAAAGCTCTGGAAATACATACACAATGACACACACACACACACACAAACATCTTATTTTGTTATATGTATTGCTAATTATAAAAAAATTATATAATTGAAATTAATTGCTAAAATAGGTATTATTTTGCTAAAAACTTTTAATTATTTAGACCTAATAATTCAGCAATATCTTTTTTTTTTTCTTCTTTCTTCTATATGTATATATAGAGAAAATATTGGATTCGTGAAAATTTGCGAACTCCAGTTTTCGATGGATTTACATGTTTTGGGATGTCCTGAACACGATTTGACTGTTTTTAGAAAGTGTCTGTCCGTGTGTGTGCGTCACAAATTTTGTGGACGCTGTATCTCACGAACCAATGAACGAAACTTAACCAAACATGGATTTAGTTGGACCCTGACATAAACTGGTGCTGATTAGATTTGTGGAACAATTGCTCAACAGGTGGCGCTGTAATCGTATTTTTTCTAGATTTTTAACATGACAGTATAGGAGAAAATTTCGTACATATGTACATAATGAGAGTAATTTTAATCGTGTGATTGTAAAATTAAAATGAATTATTTATAATAGTAGTAGTTAACTAGGAAAATAAAATTGTGCATGTGGGAGCATCGCTTCCCCCCCTGGGATGAAGTACCCCCCCACCCCCCAGGGGAGGGGGGGGGTGGGGTTCGTCAATACCTAAAGGTTCGTCAATACCTTTTTGTGTAAAATTATATAGAAGAAAGTCATGTGGTGGACATATCATACTAGTTTGGTATTTGATTAATGATATATGTCGTACTAGCAGGCTTTGCCCGCTTCGCTGGGCACTATATTTAAGTGATTTCTTTGTAACTGAATATATTTCGATTGGCGACTATTTTCGTCACAGCTTTAGTATGGGACCTCCTTGGCAATATCAAACATTTTTTGAACTTTTGGAATTTGTACAACAAAACTATTATTAAAACAAATATTTTCGAAAACAGTCCAATAGCTGGTGTTAATTCTTCGAATATTCTGGAAACAGTTGAAGCTGTTACTCGTACAGTATGAGTCATTATTCGATGAATGTTTTGGGACAGTCCAAAAAATAGTCACTTGTTCCACAGGAGTAAAGCAAATAACATAAACTACACCAGCGCAAAAATTTTCGCACACTCACGAAAAATGTCCAGTCGCTTAGAGCTCAATCCCTAAAGTGCAATCACTCAGAATAGGTCTCTGAATAACTTTGGATCGCAGTGACTACATACTCTTTCGCAAAAATCAACTCACACCTACTTATAACTTTTGGCGATGGGGCTTGGAGATGACTCCATCGAGAATCCCTTGGTAAGCTCAAGGTCTATGTTCCCGTGTGTCGGAGAGCTTCGAAACATCGGGAACCCTAAACTACCATTTTTCACCAAATTTGGTCGCCCACTCGCCAAGTTTGTCGCCAAGACTATGCTTTCTATAAAACATATCTTTATTTAGTTATTTAAATATTAATTTGAATTAAACAAATATTTCTGCCCGACAGCGTTCAAGTGCAGTCACACACAGCAGCTCATTTATTTGTATGTTAAATTAGCGTAGTGACTGGTATATAAAAAAATAAATAACTAAACATTATCGTGCTACACAACTTTATTATATCTCTCCCTTGGCGGCTTTTGAATTTTTGTCGCCATATTAGCAATTTCTTTCTTTCTTTTTTTTTTTTTTTTTTTTTTTTCTTTTTTGTATAATTTCTTGCTTAAAAATAGGAAGCGTTTTATCGGACACCTTTTCGTTAACATACACTGATGGAAAAAAAAATCCCAACACAAAGAAAAAATTATTGTACAGTAATGAAATTTCAGCAATACATTTGTCTAGGTAACATATTTAATTGATTAAAGTTTCAAGATCACAGGTAGAGCTATTGGCGAGAAGAGCCAATTCAAGTGTGAAATGTTGGTACATTAGTAACTGGTGTAACTGCCAGAGTTTTGAATGAAAGCATGCAAACGTGCATGCATTGTGTCGTACAGGTGTCGGATATCAGTTTGTGGGATGGAGTTCCATGCCTGTTGCACTTGGGCGGTCAATGCAGGGACGGTTAATGCTGGTTGTGGATGACGCTGGAGTTGTCGTCCAATGATGTCTCATACGTGCTCGATTGGAGAAAGATCTGGTGATCTAGAAGGCCAAGGCAACATGTGACATTCTGTAGAGCATGTTGGATTACAACAGCGGTATGAGGGCGCGCGTTATCTTGTTTCAAAACACCCCTTGAATGCTGTTCATGAATGACAGCACAACAGGTTGTATCACTAGACTGACGTAAAAATTTGCAGTCAGGGTGCGTGGGATAACCACGAGAGTGCTCCTGCTGTCATACGAAATTGCTCCCCAAACCATAACTCCAGGAGTAGGCCCTGTGTGTCTAGGCCGCAGACAGGTCGCTAGCAGGCGTTCACCTGGCCTCCTAACCGACGCACGGCTATCACTGAGACCAAGGCAGAACCGGCTTTCATCAGAAAACACAACAGATCTCTACTCCGTCCTCCAATGAGCTCTAGCTTGACACCACTCACGTCGCAACCCACTACGTCAAATCTCAACTGTAAAGAACGATCACGAACCTTAAAGCTCTTATTTAAAGCAAACCTCATTTGCATGTTCATGGTGTCGCTAGTAGCGCCACACTTATGCGCGTAGCTCGAAATTTGAATCGACGTCATCTTTCAGATGTATAAACACGCCTACCAAATTTCGTTTATCTAGCACAGCTCCTTCCTGGTGTTGGGATTTTTTTTTTTTTTTCCATCAGTGTATAAGAACACTTCATATTCTGTTTATTACTTTCTTCTATATTCAATAGAAAAAAGTATTGGATTCGTAAAAATTTTCGACCTCGGGTTTTTGATGGATTTACACGTTTTGAGAGCTGTAGAACACGATTTGACCATTTTTAGAAAATGTCTGTCTGTGTGTGTGACAAAATTTTGTGGCAACTGTATTTCAGGAACACCTGCACAGAATTTCATACAAATTGGTATGTATTTGCACCTTGACATAAATTAGTGCCTATCAACTTTTGGTAAAAATCGTCTTACAGGTTGCGTTGCCATCTCGCTTTTTCTAAATTTTTGACATGGTGATATAGGGTAAAATTTTGTATAAATGTGCATAAAGAGAATTACTTTTTAGTAATCATTATGAAATTTACAAGAATTATTTATTATAGAGATAGTCAACTGGGAAAAAATTTTTGCATGTGTAGGAGCCTCGTGAACCCCCCTAGGGGGGAAGTTCCTCCTCGAAGGGAGTAAATTTTCGAGATGGATATCTTTCGAAAGTTCTCGTTAATACCTTTTAAAACGAATTGTTGAACTATAAATCTGTAATAATTTAAAACAAAGTTATCGATTTTTTTTACTTTTTACGAAAAAAAACTTAAAAAAAAATCTTAATTTTTTTTTTTTTTTTTAACGAAATTTAACCAAACTTGGTATTTAGTTGGCTCCTGACATAAACTGATGTTGATTAGATTTGGGGATCAATCGCACAACAGGAGGTGCTGTGATCGTATTTCTTCTAAATTTTTAACATGGTAGTATAGGACAAAATTTCGTATAAATGTACATAATGAGTTATTCTTAACCAGTGATTGTAAAATTAATATGAATTATTGCTAATAGTAGTAGTTAATTAGGTAAAAAATTGTGCATGTGGGGGCATCGCTCCCCCCCCCCCTGGGGGGAAGTACCCCCCGGGGTGGGGTAAATTTTCAAGATGGGTATCTTTCGAAAGGTCTCGTCAATACCTTTAAAACGAATGGTTGAACTTGTGATAATTTAAAACAAAGTTATCGATTTTTTTTACGTTTAACAAAAAAAAAACCTTACATTTTTTTTTTTTTTTTTTTAATATTGTTACTGAGTGAATTTGTATAGGAAAATATGGAAGAAAGTCTTGTGGTGGCCACAACATACTAGTTTTATTAATGGTTTTTAGGTTTAAAATAGTGCTTGATAATATAAATTTTGTATTTTTAAAACTGCACTTCTTTTTCTATAAAATTATCTACTCAGATAAAAATAGATCATTTATGTGACTACTATTTCAGTTTATTTTTTTCGTTTTGTAATATTATATAAATTTTATATTTTTCTTGAACTACCTAGATTAAAATCGCTGTTGCTAAATTAAACGTCTTGGCGAAAAATGTTCTATGTACTTCAAGCCACAATTTAAAAAATCACCCAGGAGGATCTATAAATAAAACTGATTTTAGTACAACATATATTAGCATCGTAAACTATATTAGCACTTTATCAATGTGTAAAAGAAATTTTAGATTAAAAATGACGTCAATTTTTGTGAGATGCATAATTAATTTTTTTTTTTTTTTTTTCAAGTTTTTATTGTTCACGTTTAGATAAATGTATTTATTTTCCTGTTAGAAAAATAAAAAAAATAAACTCGTATTTTTTTTTTTTTTTTTTTTTTGCAACAATTAAATTATGGATAAAATTTAAATGGCTAATTTTTTGCTATTATTAGCTTACAAAATTGTTATTTTCTGCATAAAAATCACAAAAACAAAGTTTTTTTTTTTTTTTTTTTTTTTCGGAATAAAAGGCAGCCAGCTTTCTAAGTTAGGGTATAAGCTATCTTGTACTATTGCCTAGTACAGTTAGGTTCGTCACACACAAAAGCCGGATCGTAGAAAATTTAAAAATATAAAGTAGAAGTCTTTACTTCGAAATAATCAGGACACATCATTTTTAGTACTGTAATTTATTAATGCAGCAATATAATATTCAGTCTGCAGTCACTAATAACTTTACATTTCACTCCTATATTCGTAAGCATATACAAATATTCTATCCCCATCAACTAGACAGAGAGGGAGGAGGACCTCAAAAATTTACGTCTACTTAGTACCTGATCAAAAACGAAAAGATTACACTAAATCTGCTAGCCACAGATAGCTTAAAATCGCAACCCCGGAGATTGGCATTGTTGAAATGCAGCCAAAAGAATGCCAAACTGTTTCTTTGTTCTTCTAAGATATTCATACTAAATTTTGAATATAAAAAAGTCGTTACAAATATTAAATCGATTTGACATTGAGAAGCCATGCCAAATGACCTTCAACTCTCAATGAACAAAGAAGGCGACGCCCAGACTATCGAACATCATTATAAATCTATTTTTAGAATTATAATGACCCTCTTGAAATAATAATGGTTTTTTTAACATAAACATTCAAGAGTAATAAACATGAAATCAAATGCTTGTTTTATTTTATTAATAGCTGTATATAGTAGGAATATGTTGATAACGGCTTTTTAAATTACCCTCTGAAAATAAATAATTACGGCTAAATTGATTTAATGTAAACACTAGCGTGATAAATATAAATTGAAATGACAGTTATTATTTTATTAATAGCTACTTGTGTTATAAGTAGGTTGATACGAATTTTAAATTACCCTCTCCAAAATAAATAATTATAGCTAAATTGATTTAATCCATTCGGGGAAAATGTATACACATACTATTTTTGACAAACCCCAATATAAAAATTGCTTTATTTTATTCCTAGATCAATGTGTTTTTAACGATAGAAGAACAAAGAAATGAAAATTTTGATTTAAAAATAAAACAGAAAATTCTCTATAATTAATTACTTGAATTAGATAAATTTAAAAAGATTTATTTTATATAATCTATATTAATCCCTCCTTTTTGTTATATATTAAATTTGGATAAATAAATAAGCTTTTAAAGGACATATGTGTGAGAACACTCACACATATATCTCCCCTTCGACTAGCAAAAAAAAAAGTCCTTCTCGCCTCCTGTATAGAAATGCATATACAAACAATAATATTCAAAAGCACTTACCAAAGACGCACACTTAAAAAAATGATATTACATCATAAGTAAAAATTATATGAATGCTTAATATTGAACAAACAAAATATATATGAAATATAAACACTAATTCAAAAATACAAAATACACATATTTCAAAAATATCAGTATAACCAAAAAAAAACTTTAAGAGAAACACCTTGTCATGACAGGCGCAAAAATGTGGCTTCTATAAATAATTTCAACTGCAGTTCAATATAGTTTTTTTATATGCCACCAAAAAATTTCAGCTGAAATGTTTTTTTGTGAAAGAGTCTCTTTTTTGATGAACTTAGCAAATAATGCCACAGTAACAGTTACTAACATTAGATTTTTACACACAATATACTAAATTTTCACACTAATATGTATGGTGAAATAGAGAAAAAGAAAAAATATATATATAAATTACATATATTCATATATATTGTTGTAATACTAAAGGTTCCAGCATATTATTGTAATATTTATTTGTCTAACACCTTGGTTACACATATTGGTCAACGTTAAACAAAATTATGTACAAAAAAAAGTAAAGAAACAGAAAAGTTTTCGTGTATACCACACAGGAAAGATTTTAAAAAGGACGCCATTGGCAGTCAAAAAAAATAATCTTCCCTTAATCCTTACAAAAATGTAAGTGTAATGATGTTAACTTAAGGCTAACATCCTAGCGGGACAGGGCGTGTTGAAAGACCTGCACTGTTAGGCACAGGCCTCCGTCCCCCAGCAGAATCCACAGACCCCTGTAGGGACACCTCACGAAACCGATTAATTAAGTGTCATAAATGTTGAAAAATTAATGTCAACAACAATATAGATTCTCATCACATATCCAATGTTGCTCTCCCGGGAGAAAATTTTGAACGAGACAACATATATCTAGGATAGGGTAATAAATAAGTAAAAGAAAACAAATTGACAAAATTTTGAGTGATGAGAGGGAGTGCCAAAATAATAAAAATTTAGATTGGATATTGAACAAACCAAACACATGTTGTACACCAAAAATCAATTGGAAACTTATAAAATTTAGCTGTATGTATGTTGTTAGCACTATTATCATTAATAATTAATTTCCTACGAACTAAATCTGTATTCCAATGAAATATCTCTATTAAATATATTTCAATTATCTTATTTTTGTTTAACCTTCACCCAATAAAAATAGACATAGTAAACATTAAATAAAAAAAATAACACCTTGATTACTAATTTAGAAAATTCAAAATATGATCTACAAGCATTTATGTTATCATTAGAATCATTTTTTTTTTTTTTTTTTTTTTTTTTTATGCATCTTATTTATAAATATTATATATATTCAACAACACTGCAATGCAAGAAATAGTCTTTACATCAAAAGAAAAATATAAAAAAAAAGTGGACCAGCCATCTAAAAATAAAAATAATAAAATAAATAAAGACGAGTTCCTGCACAGCAAACAAATACACTCCCTTGGCCATTGGAAAATGCATTTGTGAAGTAAAATATATTCAAACTTTTTTTGTGAAAAAATTAATTGCGATTTCTTAAGTTATAAGGATGTGTAGAATTATTGCCAATATTATGTGTTACATTGGAGTTGGGTTCAGTAAACAAATAATTACGTCGAGGCGGAGCAATAAGGAGTCTATCAATATGGACTCTGAAAGCTTTATTATCAGGTGCATGTAATCTCTTAATGGAAAAGGAAACTGGCGAGTGTTTTTGTACAACAATAAATGGCCCAGAATACTTGGGTTTAAATTTATCTATTGATTTCAAGTATACAACATCATGAACAGCAACAGGCCTCAGTTTTGCACGCTTTTGAAAATTTTGATATCTTTTGTCTTGACTTTCTTTAATGTTAGAATATGCTTTGCTATAGATGTTATCTAAGTCGTGTAATAATTTATATATGTCTACATTTTTATCCAAAAATGGCTGATTTATAAATTGATCAAATGTATCAAATATTAAAGACAGTTCCCTACCAAAATGCAGTAGGTTAGGTGAAAACAAAGTGGATGAATGTGTTGAACCATTGTAAAGTGATTTATGTATAGCTAGTGAATTTTCAAAAGAATGCCCCTCAGAAATTAAAGTGTTAATTGAGTACTTTATAGATTTATTTACCCTCTCAGAAATAGAGTTACTTTGAGGATGAGCAACAGATGAATGTAAAATTTTTATGCCAAGTTTATCATTAAAAATATTATAAATAGTTGATGTAAACTGTTTGCCTAAATCTGATAATATTACTGATGGTCTACCAAATGTTGTAATGTAATTAAATAAACATTTAACTATTTTTGATGAAGAAGTGTCTTTTAATTGAAATAATTCAATGTGTCGCGAAAAATGGTCAATCACAGTTAAAACTGAATGTCCATCTATAAAAGGACCAACCAAGTCGACACTAATAGTATGCCCTGGATGTGTTGGAGTATAGGTGGGTTGTAAAGGAGCTGGTGGTGTGTTATGATGTTTATTTTGTAAACATAAAGTACACGAAGCAACAAAATTTAAAGTGTCTGTGTACATACCTTTCCAATAATATCTATTTGACAAAAATTCGTATGTTTTTGTTAACCCAAAGTGAGAAAGGTGTGAAATGGTTAAAACTTTAGATTTTAAAGAATGTGGTACAACAATGAGATATGAAAAAGTATTATTATGCAAATTTTGTTTCTTGTACATTAAAACTTTAGAATCTGGATGGATAAAAAAATTATCATTATTTTTTGAAAAACCTTTTCTCAAAATTTGTCTGTAAATAATTGACAATTTTGGATCATTCTTTTGCTCATATATAAATGTATTATTTGAAATTTCCAAAAGGGGATCTTTATTTTGAATATTACCAGAAACTAGAAAATTGTTGAATTGATTTTGTAGTACTGACTGAGTAGAAGTGGAAATTTGATTAATTGAATGTGTGTCATCTTGTACGATAGGAAGAGGTTGAGAACTGAATATTAATTCTGGATTTGTTTTTAAATTTTGTTGATTATTTGAGAAGTCTGATCTTGATAAATAATCCGCTAAAACATTTGTAGTGCCAGGAATATGTTCAAATTCAAATGAGTATTCTGATAACTCTAACAGCCATTTAGTAGTTAAATCAGCAGGACTATTTGTTTTTCTATATGTTTTTAAAGGAGCACTGTCAGACAAAATGATAAACTTTCTATTGTATAAGTAATATTTGAAAGCAATTACAGATTTATAAATGGCCATTAATTCAAGTTTGATAGCCGGATATCTTTTTTCAGACGGTTTAAGTGATTTAGAGAAAAAGGCGACAGGTAATAATTGATTGTCATATTTCTGCATCAAAACTCCTGCAATAGAAATATTTGATGCATCAGTGTTGAGAAAGAAAGTCTTGTTCCAATCCGGTAATCTTACCATAGGTGAATTTAAAAATATATCTTGAAATTTCTTAAAAATATCCTGATGATGTTTATTCCACACAAATTTTATTTTCGGTTTAGTCAATTCAATAAGTGGTTGAATTAATTTAGAAAAATTATGAATAAGAGACTTATAAAAGGTTACAACTCCTATAAAGCGTTTTAATTGTCTTTTTGTTGTAGGTGTAGGGAAAGAGTTTATTTTAATGATATTTGACTCAATTGGAGAAATTGAATTATTCTCTATGTGAAATCCCAAATAATTTATAGCACTCTTATGAAATGTACATTTACTAGGAGCTAAGGTTAAATTATATTTAATTAAAATCCTAAGAATTCTTTCAAGTTTGACACATGTCTCTTCAAAACTATTTGCACCAAATATTAAATCATCCTGATACGCGTAAATTCCATCTATATTAATTTCATCAATTAAAGAATCCATGAGTGCTTGATACTGAGAAGCCGCGTTTTTAAGACCAAAACATAGTCTTTTAAATTTGAAACTGCCAAACATTGATGTGAAAGTAATTTTATCTTGTAAATGTTCCGGTAAATCAATTTGATGATACGCTTGTTGGAAATCAAGACAAGTGAAAAATTTATACGCAGATAAATCAGCTATTATATTTTGAATTTTAGGTAACGGATAAGAAGAACCTTGAATAATAGAATTTAACATTCTTAAATCTAACGCGAGGCGAAATTTCTGTTTACCAGATCCATCTTGTTTTTTCTTTACCAGTAAAATTGGGCAAGCCCATTCTGAGCAGTTTCGCTCAATAATCCCAGCCTCTACCAATTGGTTAATTTGATCTCTAGCTTCCTGTTGTAAAGCCTGAGGAATGGGAAAGGGCAAAGTCTTAATTGGATAGTCACTTAAAAATTTTAAATCTGGTACTACCTTGTCAGTATGTCCAAGGGTTTTCATATTTTTAGAAAATGCTGCGAAATTACTTAATAAAATTTGTTTTAATTTTGTTGCATGAGTCCCATTGAGATGTTTAACATCAAAGTCCGTGGGTGTTAAATCTTGTTTTCTCATTTTTAATACATCACTAGAAGGTTGAATATAATTAATAAATTGTGAATCCTCAGAAATTTCAACATTATCATTTTGTTTTGAACCATAGTCTATAATTTGTTCGATTTCTTTAATTGTACCAATATTTGAATGTTTGTTTACATGCATACTTCTATTAGTGTTATTCTTAACATATAACTGAAATTTTACTCTATCATATTTACTATCACAATTTTGTTTCTGAGAATGATTAATATTAACTATTGAATCCAAAAAAATTAATTTGGAAGAACTCTTTTTACTCTGAAATAAATAATCACCCGAAGAAACTTTGGGACAATAAACCGTAATAGAAGATTCTTCTTTGGGTTGTAAAATAAGTTTTTGTCCCGTTTTTACTGAAAGTTTCTTACATTGAGTATGCATATTAAGATTTTCTTCATGGTCGCTATATGTGTTTGTTATGGGAATACTCAGATCTTTAATTTTTAACAAGGACCTCTGCATATCTAATATTACATGATATTGTTGAATAAAATCGTAACCCAAAATAACCCTAAATGCTGAACTTTCAGGTATATCCACTATGAAGAATTTTTGTGAAAAAAATTGATTTTGAATTTTGAAAGTGGTTTGTATACAAGATGAAAACTGTACATTCGAGTTCACTGTTTTGATTGTCACATGGGAAGATAAATGTTTATATTTCAAACTATGTTTTAATTTATTAAATGTACTTTCAGCTAACAGACTAACAGAACTACCAGTGTCAATAAGTGTGTTTACCTTTTGTTTATCTAGCAAAATTTTAATAAGAGGTAACTTTGGAGAATTTACATGGACATTAAAAATGTTCTCCCTTTTATCGTTATTTGTTTGAGTACATTTAGAATCAGAAATTTTCAAGATTTGTTGTGTCTGAGACGCAGTAGAATTCACCAATCTGTCACTAGATAATTTGGGTAGATTAACGTTATTATCAATGTCCAGAGAAAAATTTTGTGCTGATGCTCTATTCAATTCCTGAGATGTACTTGCATCAGCTAAACTACATCTCTGCGCTCGTTTAAATTACTTGGATTTTTACTATAATTATTTCTGTCATAATTTTTACCCCTAGTCTGATTTCTTTGCCATCTAAAGCACCTAGTAGCAACATGTCCTCTTTTACTGCACAACTGGCAAATAGGAGAAGAATGATATCTGTTCTTATTTTGATTACCCCTGAAATTTTGTTTACCCCTGAAATTTTGATTTCTACTTTTATAATTATATCTTAATTCACTTTGTCTATTATAGTTTCTTTGCCTATCTTGCACTGGGGATTCGTGTGTATGATTAACCTCATCCGATTTCTGAGCGAATGACAGATTATTCATTCTATCTGTCAGTTCGACTAACTTTTCAGATAGTGTATTAATAACTGGGTTATTTAAGCTTAATTGTAATAATGTTTCATTAGCGTTAATGTCCTGTAATTTCTGTGCTCGGTTGACCGCCTGTTGGTACTCAGAGATTCCCTCTTCTTGAATCTTAACTCTAATGTTTGAGGGAATGGTTGAAATGAATTTAGTAAATTTAATGGAATTTAAAGCATTAGCATCATTAATCTGCGAATATACTACATCGGCTAAAATATTTAGCCTGTGGGAAAAATTTCTAATTGATTCTTGTGGTAAGAGTATTAAATTGTTAAATTCCACAAGAGCCTGAGTACTGCTCATTGGAGCAAAAAATTTCTGGAATTCATCCTTGATAAATTTTAAATCTGTCGATTTGTATAATAAGGGAGATTGAGTCATGAATTTTAATGCAGGGCCAGTTAATTTACCTTTTAAAATTGCCACTGCCTCTTCTGAATTTAATCTATTTAATTTTGCATATGACTCAATCTGATCGAAAAAAAATTCAAGTAAGGATGAGTCCCCGTCAAAATTTAAAATGTTAATATTAATGTTCTTTTTAGTGGCCATCTTGATTATTTATGTTGGGTCAAATAAATATTAATATATCTCAGAAATACTCGAGTAAAAAAAAAAATATATAATATATTAAATTAAATGAGCACAAAAATTACGCTTTTTTTTTTATGCTTACGGCAACTGCATCAGATAAAATACCTCATTAAAAATGTCAAAAATTATACATATATATCTTAAAATATTCGAAAAAAAAATAAATAAATTATAAGGAATTGTAGAAATTTGCAGCAGTAATTGTAATAAATCACTTAAAAAAAATAAATCATAATATGCACATAAGAGTATTAATCATCATGAAAGAAAAATAAAATCCCAACAAAATACTGTGACACCCATTAAAAATATATATTTCAAAATTGTCCGAGCAAAAAAATAAATTGCGTTAAGATCTATGAGTATAAAATATTATGCATTTTTCTTTATGTTACTCACAGAAAATGCAAATGACAAAATACCTAACCAAAATATTATGTAAACATATTTATATATTTCAAAATGTTCTAAAAATTAAAGTAAATCACTTTAAGCTTTATAAGTATAGAAAAATACCAATTATTATGAAAAACAACAAAACACTTATATATATATACTTATATCAAATGAAATACTTTATTAAAAATTACGAAAAATATATATTTCAAAAATTCAAAAGAATAAGGAAGAATTTTTTTTTTTTTTTTTTTTTTTTTTTTTGTTCAAAGTTTCAATAAAATTTCAAAATAGAATTTCCAAAAAAATTTATTTTCCAAAAACTCTCTTCCCTTCTTTATTATATTTATCATTATTATTTCTTACTGGTGAGAAAGGAACAAAATTAATAAAAGCAACAGTTCCATTAGGATATTTAAAATATAAGATAAACTCACAACTTACCACTTCCAGCACATAGATTTGCTAAGAGGCAAAAGAAAGAAATTTATTTTCTAAACAAAATAATATTTATCAATTTCTGCTCATTCACTTTATTCAATTGAGCAGCTGTTTATCCCACATGAATATTTACCCTTGTCTCCAGTCACCAAAAAAAAATTTCACAAGGAGAAAAAAAATTGCACTTGCAGAGTCGAAAAAAAAAAAACACTTGCTAACACAAGATCTTTGTAGATGTCACAAAACGCACAAAAAAAAAATGAAGCGATCATCTTACGTGACGAAAAATCCACACATTGCACATAATAAACACGAGATGCAGGAGCGAAAAAAAATTTTTTTTTCTTTCTAGATGCACGAATTGTATCGCCGCAACCATATTCCCGAAGAAAGACCGCACCGATCACGTACACATCCATAAAGGAAATATCTCTTGAAGACTAGAGCACACTCGTAAGACTTTTAACTCCACGATATAGACACCCATGAAGAAACACAGCCTTGATCACTGTACACAAACTCTAGCTGGCACACATCCGCAAACCATATAAGATGAAGAGGAGAGCCACACTCGTAACACTTCGATAACTCTACGATAACACTTGATAACTCCACGACTATTGAACTCCCACATTCAATGACTTTACACGGAGTGAGGAATTCTACAGATAAAGAGATGACGAAGAGGTGAGGCGCACTCGTAAGATCTCAATCTTCGCTGCACTACTTTTCTTCACAACAAATATCTGCAACTGCAAACGATGATTAATCCAATTAAGTATCGAGAGTATGCATAGCAGTATGCAACTACTTATCCACATTCACTTCGATGATGCAATTTTAATAAAATGTTCGGTCCTTTCCGTCATGGAAAATTTATTATGATTCCGTCGGGTTCCTCCTCCCCCTCCATTTTTGAAGATCGGGGAAGCTGGACACGCACCAATTAATATGTATTATTGCCTAGTACAGTTAGGTTCGTCACACACAAAAGCCGGATCGTAGAAAATTTAAAAATATAAAGTAGAAGTCTTTACTTCGAAATAATCAGGACACATCATTTTTAGTACTGTAATTTATTAATGCAGCAATATAATATTCAGTCTGCAGTCACTAATAACTTTACATTTCACTCCTATATTCGTAAGCATATACAAATATTCTATCCCCATCAACTAGACAGAGAGGGAGGAGGACCTCAAAAATTTACGTCTACTTAGTACCTGATCAAAAACGAAAAGATTACACTAAATCTGCTAGCCACAGATAGCTTAAAATCGCAACCCCGGAGATTGGCATTGTTGAAATGCAGCCAAAAGAATGCCAAACTGTTTCTTTGTTCTTCTAAGATATTCATACTAAATTTTGAATATAAAAAAGTCGTTACAAATATTAAATCGATTTGACATTGAGAAGCCATGCCAAATGACCTTCAACTCTCAATGAACAAAGAAGGCGACGCCCAGACTATCGAACATCATTATAAATCTATTTTTAGAATTATAATGACCCTCTTGAAATAATAATGGTTTTTTTAACATAAACATTCAAGAGTAATAAACATGAAATCAAATGCTTGTTTTATTTTATTAATAGCTGTATATAGTAGGAATATGTTGATAACGGCTTTTTAAATTACCCTCTGAAAATAAATAATTACGGCTAAATTGATTTAATGTAAACACTAGCGTGATAAATATAAATTGAAATGACAGTTATTATTTTATTAATAGCTACTTGTGTTATAAGTAGGTTGATACGAATTTTAAATTACCCTCTCCAAAATAAATAATTATAGCTAAATTGATTTAATCCATTCGGGGAAAATGTATACACATACTATTTTTGACAAACCCCAATATAAAAATTGCTTTATTTTATTCCTAGATCAATGTGTTTTTAACGATAGAAGAACAAAGAAATGAAAATTTTGATTTAAAAATAAAACAGAAAATTCTCTATAATTAATTACTTGAATTAGATAAATTTAAAAAGATTTATTTTATATAATCTATATTAATCCCTCCTTTTTGTTATATATTAAATTTGGATAAATAAATAAGCTTTTAAAGGACATATGTGTGAGAACACTCACACATATCTCATTACATATTTCATCGAAATCCGTCGAGCAGTTTTGGCGTGAAACTCAGTCAAATAAATTCAGACATTTGCATTTATAATATATATAAGATTTCTGCGGCTGGCTTCAAAATACGAAATTTTATCGTGCAATTCTCGTGAAGAATTATTTTAAAAAGCAGTCTATTTTTGTGAAAAACTAATTTTCAGATTCGAAATTTTCTTAGAATTACCCTTGTGTTATAAAAACTGAGTTATCACATTTTCAATTATCTCAACAAATGTTACAGAAAATATTCTTTTTCTTTCTCCAATGGTAAATACTTCGTCGTTAAAGCTCAAAGTTTTCCGTGATTTTCTCCAAAACTCACATGAATGCGGACTGAAACATCTTAGAAAATTTCCTAAAAAGAACACATAATTCGTTTAAGTCGTATTTTTCCGTTATTTTCTCCGAAACACATGTAAATATGGACTTTCACACCTTAGAAAGTCTTCCGCACAGGACACTCACTGCTCCCAGTCTTAGAAACCCTAACACAATCATTGGCTTTAACATGTACACCTTACCATCGCCTTTGAAATTCGTCAATAGCTTTAAATATATTATTTATTTCTAATAATTTAAAAGACAGTTATTTAAATTTTTATTTTTTAAAGATTCTTCAGCGTATAACTGAACCTTTTTTAAAAATTTTTTAAATAAAAATCAAAACATTGCATAATCGTAGTCGTTCCCTTTCTTTCTGTAACACTTCCAGCTTTTGATTCTAGTTATACTGAGTTTCAGTTAATGTAAACAAGTATTTCTCTCCGTCCTGACTCGTTAAATTTTGATTACGCAATGCATTGAACATGATTCCCCCCCCCCCCATTTAATTATGCGTATTGTGCAATGATTTGTGTGGTTTACAGTTGGACTATAAAAGTAGTTAATTGATTTGTCATTTTTCTATTTTCAAGAGACGTTGAGGCAATTTTATAGATAAGCAAAAAGAAAAAAATCCCGGAATGTTTTTTGCAACATTTGTAAGAAAGGTAAAATTGAAAGTTCATAATAATCGTACTGCGATATCCTTTTAATTGTGTGAAACAAGAAAAAATAATCTGGTGTGCCACTCGCACGACTTTCTCTTACCCTGAAATTTAATTACTATAAATACAGGTTGCAGATTAAGAGGTAAGATAACGAGTACTGTTATGTAAACCTGTGTTAAACAATTCAAATTAGACTTCGTAAAAGTTTTATATGACAATGACTCCTGTGGGAGGACAATTAGTCCTCACCCCCCCCCCCCTTTTCATTAATGCACCTGCATTTATATAGAACTTAATTCGGTTATTAAAAAATAATTCTGTTTTTAAAAAATAATTTATTAAAATTATTATTTAAAAAAATTATCTTTTATGATAACACAGAGGATTTCCATATTAAAGAAGTAGTATAACGCTAAATATAAACAAAAAAAAGTTGAATTTATTCTCAATATTACATTGAAAAAAAAAAAAAAAATGAAAAAATCGATAACTTTATTTTAAATTATCGCAGATAGATGGTTCAACCATTTGTTTTAAAGGTATTGCCGAGCTCTTTTGAAAGATACCCCTGATGAAAATCTACTCCCCCTCGAGGGGGGACTTCCCCCCAGGGGGGAGGCGAGGCTCGTACATACACAATTTTTTTTTTCCCAGTTGACTATATTACAAAAAATATATATTCGTTTCATTTGGTTTAGTGCAGTCTATAGATGTTAAACTCTACTTACCTGCAATTTTCTCCATAGAAGTAATGTATTTGAATACTTTTGAGTGTCCCTGTACACTAACCATTTGCTTCATCTCAACGAAAAGCTTAGTGTAGCATCCCTATACAATACACATTTAGAATACCGAGTTTGGAATTTCTGCTACTATTTGTTCTTGAGATATGCTGATGACAGACACACAGACCATTTGCTAAAACATGATTTTCGTATTCAGGGGACCTCAGAACATGTAAATATAGCAAAAACTCACGTTCGAAAATTTGACCCTAAAACAATACTTTCTCGACCCTATGGGTAAGAGAAAGTAAAAAAAAAAAAAATCTGGAGTGACTCCACTCGACTTTCCGAACATTGAGTAATTAACAGTTTTGTAGATAAAGTAAAGAAAGAGGAGTTGTTAAACAAACAAAAGAGAGAAAACCATAATAGAGTGTTTGAGTATTTTTCTCCATCTATTACACGATGTTTTATTTAACGCTACTGAACTTTGAGCCCATAGATCATAATGATAAGGAATTTTTCGTTGTGTCCCTGTAAAAACCTATAAATGCTAGATTCACCAAAATGCTTATAGTTAGTGCAACAGTGATTTATAATACTCATATAAATTTTCAGCTCAATTCAATAAGGCGTTTAGATGCTATCGTACTTTTAAAAATTTAATCCCATAGGCCATAATGATAAAGAATTTTTCTTTGTGTCCCTGTAAAAAAACTGTAAGTGCTAGATTCCCCAAAATCTATAGAGTTGGTACAACTGTGACCTATAACATGTGTACAAATTTTTTGCTCAGATTAATAAGGCGTTTAGACGCTATCACACTTTTTTAAAAATTTGGCCCCATAGGCATAATGATAAAGAATTTTTCTTTGTGTCCCTGTAAAAAAACTATAAGTGCTAGATTCTCCAAAATCTATACAGATTGAGTATTTGTGACCTATAATATGTGTATAAATTTTTTGCTCAATCGAATAAGACGTTTAGATGCTATCGCACTTTTAAGATTTTGCTCCCATAGGCCATAATGATAAAGAATTTTTCTTTGTGTCCCTGTAAAAAAACTATAAGTGCTAGATTCACCAAAATCTATAGGGTTCGTACTATGGGGACTTACAATATGCGTACCAACTTTCAGGTTAATCGAACAAAGCGTTTAGACGCTAGCGTGTTCACCCACAGACATACACACATACACACATACATACACACATACACACACACATAGATACATCATCGTACAAATAGTGAAAACGGACTCAGGGGACCTCAAAACGTATAGAAACATCAAAATCTCGAATTCGGATTTTTGACATGATTACAATACTTTCCTCACTATAGTGTTCGGAAAGTAAAAAAAAGGGGGGGGGGTGAATTGTAGGAATGAATATTAGTAATTTATTGAAAAAGGAAAGGCAGCTTTCTTCGAAGATCGCGTGGATAGTTTGAAACAGAAGAGAAATCCCATCAGACAGCACACAAAACACACGTAGCGTTCAATGTTTTTCTCCCCTTGTTGCATCGCTGTAGCAGTGTAACCCTTTGGTACCTTTCTGCAGAAACAAGCAGCTTCTGCAAAAACGAAACTTATACTGTAGAGCGGTTTTAACCAATTTATTGCATTGGATTTTTTTTCTTTCAAATTTTTTTGTTCCTAAAAGAAACCTTTCTGCAAGGACTCAATGCCGTTCTGCGACAATGTCGCCGTGTCTCTGCCACAGGGGTAACTATAAACTACATCATTCTTAAGTTTAATTAGAAATGTGACTTATGGTTTGAGTTTTACAAAAATGTTCAAAGTCTCGCTTATATTTTTGTTTTAAAACGGTTATTTTCTTGAAACATTCCGTATGATGTCTTAAGTCTTCCGTAGATTTCTTAGTTAGTAAAATGTCATGATACTTATTTTTATTTTATTTATTTATTATTTATTTATTTATTTTGGTGACGAAACAATAATATTAATAAATACTTTTTAAATGATGTGTAATTAAAGTTAAGCACATCATTCTTTTTATTACACAGGAAACACTTCATTTTTTTTAAACTGAAACTTAACTTTAACAAACGTAATTACATATAAAGTTAAATAAATAAACGTTGTGTGTTACGAGCTCCAAAACATCACAACAGGTTAGAATGAAAATGCAGCTGAATAGTTGAGAAAACTAGCAATCGACTCATGCGCAAAGCTTCAAAAACCCGTAGAGCTGGCTATCGCCATCCTTGTCTAACGAACGATGTCGTGCGCGAATTCTCTTTCATTCTAAGCAGTCTTTAACAGCTGGCAATTCCTATTTGCGGTCACTTTTACATAGGCAGACGTAGTTTACAACGTGCAGAAAAAATTAGCTTTAATCTATACTATTTTATAAAGAGCAAAACTTTGTATGTTTGTGGAGGGTAATCTTTGAAACTACTGAACCGATTTAAAAACTTCTTTCACTGACCAAAAGCTACACTATCTCTGATTGTTATAGGCTATATTTAATTTTGATAAAATAAATTTTAGTTTAAAATCTGAGCATTTTAATTAAAATCCCCATAAAAGCCATAATAGAAATGGAAATAATGAAATATTAAAAAAAATTAGCTGCTGTCAACATAAAACAAACTTTTACATGTTGATTTTGTTTTGAAAATATCTTGACATGAACAGAAAATAAATGTATTTGCACGTGAATTAAATTGAAATTTATATAAAACTTCGTGAAATATTAAACTTACACGTTAAATCTGACGTCATTATAGCTTATTTATTTTTTTCCTAAAGATGTAATTTATTTAATCGTAAGCATTAATGTTTAAATAGATGTGTAAACAAAATTGGATTAAAAATAAATAAATAACTTACCTGAAGCATTAAATGTTTTTTAAACATTAAATACTAAAAAGTATAATTTATAATAAAGTTTATACATCTTATTAAAATACGCAAGCGAAGTAATGACGTCACTGACCGTCAGTGGGGCCAAGAAAAAGATTTTATATGTTAATCGTCCATTGGATTTTTTGTAAAAAATTATTAAAAATCGAGAAAAATTATTTCCCGATATTAATCCCCAAATTTAGGCATAGATACGTATTAGTTTTTTTGGGCATGTGTTAGATTAAATTATTTTGCTGTTAAATTGACAAAATTTTTAATTTTAAATTTCAAAACTGTAAAAAAAAAAAAAAAAAGGCAAACTTCAATTTTTGAATGTAAATATAAGCATTTCATTTCAAAGGATGATATTAGTACAATGAATATCCAACTAATATACTGATTAAAATGAAAATGATAAATATTCTATTATAATTTGAAGTCAAATTTGATTTGTCTTTTGCGTCACGCTATCCTAAACAGTAAATAAAATTTATGTAAATGCTACTTTGTGCCATAGCATCCAAATTAAGTGAAAATGTCTGCTAAAGGATAGTGTGATGCAAAGAAAAAAATTGCTCAAATTTTATTTGCAGTTTTGGATAGCGTGACGCAAAAGACAAATCAATTTTCGAAATAAGCAATTTCAATTTATAATGTAAACTCAGTGAAAGCGTGATTATTTGATATCATATTTGAAAATTTAAAGCATAGTTTCAAAGTGTAAATATAATTTATAGGACAAAACAAAAATAATTGTAGTGGAGTTTAAAAACAAATCTTGTAAAGTAACACCGAGGCGTCACTGGAATTTTGATATCATTTCTTTTAAAACCCTTATTTTGAATGCGGATAAAAAAGCATCAGTGAGTAAATTTTATAAATCTATTTATGTTTAAAATATTGTTCACACTGTAAATATGAAGAATATTACAAGAAAGTAAATGACAAAATAAGAAAATCTCTGTATATTTTAATTAACACCAAAGCGTCACTTAAAATTTGATATCATTATTTTTAAGACCTATATTTCAGTTTCTTATTGCCATAAAGTAGCTGCGTCACAAACTTTTAACCCGTTAAGGTTTTTTTGTATTGATATCATTCCTTTTTAAGGGTTACTGATCATTTGCTCAAAAAAATTAAAACATATGGAAAGGTAGGACGATTTCTGTTTTGACTTCCGTATATAGTAATCCCAATTTGCAAAATTGGTTTTGTATCTTGCATAGCTCAAAAATGAATGATTGTAGAATTTGCAAATTTATATTTTAACTGTCATGATGTCTATTTGTACATCTGCAACTTCGGCGTTAATATGAGCTCTCGTTTTAGAGATATCTACGACATTACATGATTTTTCATAATGTCTGTATCTACACATGTATGTGTATTTCGCATAAATTTAAAATCGTTGGGCGCAGAACATTGCGAATTGATATATAGGTTTGTTATAACATCTAGTTGTGAACTTCCGTTTTTGGTCTTTCTCTGACTTTATTTTAGAGATATTTATGAAAATTATATATTCTTAATGAGGAAAAACAGAAAGGTTTTGACATTATATATCACCTATCATCATAGAAAAGATTTCAAAAGAAGCTAATGATAGAGATAGTAATGATAATGCTATGAAAGTTAGCATTTTCGCAAGTAGAAAGTAATTCTTAAATAAGCACGTTCTAATCCATGAATGTGCGTTTTATTTACTGACTATTCAGGCTGTAATGATGTTATTATGAAAGTTCTCGACATTTTTGCGTGTAGAAAGTAATACTTAAAGACATAAGCAGGTTCTAGTTGATGAATGCACTTTATTTAATGAATATTCAGCTCGTAGATAAAGCCCGTAATGATAGTTATGAAATTTGTTGAAAATTCTGCATGTAAAAAAGAATTCTTAAAGACACGAGCAGGTTCTAATCAATGAATGCACTTTATTTAATGAATATTCAGCCCGTTATGATGATGTTTCAAAACCTGTCGGCCTTTTTTGTGTATAAAAAGTAATTCTGAAAGATAGGAGCAAGTTCTAGTCGACGAATGCACTTTAATGAATATTCAGCCCGTAATGATATTATGAAAATTGTCAAAATTTCTGCATGTGAAAAGTAATTCTTAAAGACATGAACAGGTTCTAGTCAATGAATGCACTTTATTAAATGAATATTCGGCCTGTAGATAGATTCCGTAATGATATTATGAAAGTTGTTGTCATTTCTGCATGTAAAAAATAATTCTTAATAAGAAGGTTCTAGTTGATGAATGCAATTCATTTAATGGGTATTCAGTCAGTAGATAGAGCCCATAATGATATTGTCATGAAAGTTGACATTTTTACGTATAGAAATTACATTACCAGGTTCTAGTCAATGAATGCACTCTATTTAATGAATATTCATCTTGCAGATAAAGCCGTAATGATACTGTCTTAAGACTTGTCAATTCTGCTTATAAAAAAGAATTTTTAAAGACACGATCCCCAAGCAGCACCGAAACGTTCTCTGAACGTTCAAAAATTGTTCTGCAAACACGTTCTAAGAACGTTCACTTTGAACGTGTTATAGACGTCTATCTGTCCATCTTGAAGACGTACAATAGTACGGTTCAGAGAACGTTCAATGAACGTGTAACTATCACCATCGATGTTATAGAAGCGTTCTGAGAACGTTCTATGTATACGGTCTCAGAACGTTCTAAACTTTTTTAGAACGTTTTCAAAACGTTATACACATTTTCAGAACGTTCCAGAAAACGTACTGTAAACGTTCTAAAATAGTGTAGTTAAAAAAAAAAAAAAAAAATGTGACGTCATTATAAAAAAATCCCCTCAGTACGAGCGTTTAGAAGTAAAAATTACATAGCTGATGACGAATAATGATACAACACATGAACAGGGATATGAATTACTTTTTTTTTCAATTCAAATAATGTTTGAGAAATTTTAACATACTTACTATTCTTTTAATTTCAACGTATATGCATCAAAAATTCTATATTCTATGACAGCTTTCCCCAAAAAGTGTCATAACGTCTCTTTATACCTTAAAAAATTTCTTAAATTTTTGCATTTTTTAAAAATTTCTTTTTTTTCCCTAATCTGTAGATAATGAAGTTATAGTATTAATTACAAAACTTTGAATAAACACCATAAAATACGAGAACTCGCACCAACTGTTTCGGGTCAAAAGAAGACACAACCCTTCATCAGGCGAACATTGTAGGCACGAGAGCTGCAAACAAGCACGTTGAGTGTGTGGAATGCGTTGCCGCTTTGTTTGTAGCAGCCGTGCTTTGTTTGTAGCAGTTGCGAGTTCTTGCATTTTATGGTGTTTATTCAAAGTTTCTTAATTAATACTATAACGCCATTATCTTCAGATTAGGGGAAAAAAGAAATTTTTTAAAAATGCAAAAATTTAAGGAATTTTTTAAAGGGATATAGGCACGTTATGACACTTTTTGGGAATTACAGTCATAAAATATGGAATTTTTCATGCATATACGTTGAAATTAAAGGAATAGTAAGTATGTTAAAATTTCTCAAACAATATTTGAATTTAAAAAAAAGTAATTTATATCCCTGTTGCTGTGTTGTATCATTATTCTTCATCTGCTATATACAACTAAACTCTTGATTTATTTTGCTTGTTTTAATCCTTGTGATTCCGAATGCGTCATCCTATGATTAATGTTTGTTTTTCATGGTTGTTTTCTGTTTGATTCTCTGATTTCTTGAAGTAAATAATTTATTCCAATTTATTCTTCATTTCTAACTTCAATTAATTTCTTGTACGATAGGGTGCCCGCTAGCAATATGCTATTATAGCTGCTAACGAACGAAATCGTACATTGGTGCTCAACGACGAAAAGGGTCACCCTTGACGAGTTTTTTTTTTTTTTTTTTTCTACCATTCTAAGCTTTTCCTACAAAAAATTTTTAAAATGCTGTCTTAATTTTTTATTTCCTCGTTGCTTGTTTGTATCTTTTGATTTGAGTTTCATGTGGTTTTTACGCACCGGCAAAATTATTAAAATTGCAACTAACAATATAGGAATAAATTTAAGATTAGACTGAAGTTAAATAAAATAAAAATCAATAAATAAAATATAAATGTTTCAATAAATCACAATCAGTCTCCCCAGGTTATTTAAATTTGTTGTAATTTTCTTCTCATTGACCTATGTGGTTTCAGGGATCTTATATCTGTTGCTTGGCTTTAACTAAGATTAAAAATTCATTTATACATACATACATATATATATATATATATATATGTTTTTTTTTTTTTTAAATACAGGGTGCAAAGCATTGTGACGAGAATACCTTTATCTCCGCAACTATTGGTCGCAAATATATAGTTTCAGTTACAAAATGTTTTAAAGAATATGAGCATTTGTGGTATAACATGTTTAAATTTAAAATATCTATTTTTTCAAAATTGCAAAAACTAAATTTTTACATAGTCCCAGATCCCTATAATCATATTTAGAAAACTGACACTCATCCTAACAAACAGTTTCATTTCTATTCTCCCAAAATGGAACATGATATTTAAAGTTTGGATTTTCTAACATATTTCGGCCTTCAATAAGGGATCGGTTTAAAAATCCTAATTGGACTTTGTTTGCATTTTCCCTGGGTTTATTAAAGAATTTTCATTGGCTTTTTAATAAAGCCCGAGAAAATGCGAAATAATCCTAAATTTTGAAACTAACTATCTCAGACAATTTTGGGTGCACAAAAGTGAAACTTTTTGTGTTATATTTTTTAGGTTAGAACTCAACTTACACTATTAGTGTCATGAAAATTGTATAAAAATTATCAGTTTTTGTGATTTTTAGTAAATTGATTTTTTAAATTTAAACATGTCATATAATGAATTCTTACATTTTTTTTTTTAAATACATTTTCTTATTGGAGGACGTTTGAGACCAATTGTTGCGCAAATAAAGGCCTGCTCTCGACTTTGCACCCTGTATATTCTAAACATTTCTGGGTACTACTTTGTAAGTCCATGGATAGTTTATAAATATTTTTGAATGCTGAAGTTTATAGAAAGTTTTAATATTTCAACATAAAAAATAATTTCAAAAATGAAGGTACCAATACACCGCTAAAATAATATATAATTGAGTTTAGAATATATTGTTAATTTATAATAATAAGAAATTGAAACAAAAAATTAAAAATTAGTTAGAAGGAGGAAATTTTTAAAATGTCCAAATACTTAAATACATATATGTATATATTTAATCATAATATTTTTCTAAAATATTTAACATACTTCATATTTTTAAATTTCAGTGCATGTGTGCATACATATTTTCAGTTTACAGCAGCAGTTTACAAAAATGATGTTTGCAGGTATTTAAATTTATTCCACATGGCAATGTAATTGGTATTTTTTAAATGTTTAAATTTCTTTAAATTGAGTCAACGCAATTTTTACCTCATTTGATATAATTATGCTATCATGGCATATTAAATAATTGATAAATGTAAATATTATTAGTATTAATAAATAATATAGTAAATCGTCCTTTTTTTTAAGCAGAATATCTTTTTTTATAAAGATGTGGAATAAAATTGAATTGAATCTTTGTTTTATTATGCAGTTAAACAATTTCATATATTTTATTTAATAAATAACAGTAAAGAGATATTTAAAATTGTAAGTCGGTGAAACTTAGGATATTATTTTAAAAATATGCAATTTGCATAACCTAGATTGTATATATATTATCATATAAACATTAAATAAATACTTCAGAATTTAAAAAGAAAAGAAAAAAAAAAAGAATTACATACCTTCCTCATTTTCTTCATAAGAATTTCTCCAAGAAAACACCCTTCCAACTAGCATTTTAAAATACATAATGACCAGTCTGGAAGGGCATTCACTTAAAATTAGCTCTCATCTTTTAAATTCTTTATGTTACTTCATTCAGAAGCATAATAACCAAAAATAGTCATTTTAACAATTTCCATCTCAGAAGACTGAATTAATAAAATGAATCCATAATTTCTAAGCGGTTTTCTGTAACAGGAGCAGTTTTTTCTGCGATACAATGCTACTTACAAGTATATCAAATGTTAGGCTTAAGAACTTACGCAGATATGAAAATGATTGTTTAATTGATATTAAAATAAGACTTTAATAAATAGAAAATAGAGACTATTACAGGTTAAAAATATTACATTTTTACCTTTTCTAAAGCTTATCCAAGTCATTATAACGCGAAAACTGAACAAAACAGATTACATTACACGTTTTAAATTTACCGCTTCACATAACAGCACGACATTCCCAAGACCTTTGAATTTGCACAGTCAGCGAGAATTAACTAAATGCAATCCACAGATGTCAGTTTCATCTGCTCTTCCCTTGTTACATCCGGAATAATCATGTTTCAAAGTTCAACGTTTGAAACATAAATTTATTAAGCATTTATAGCTGTAGAGGTCAATATTTTAAGGAAAAATGGAGCTGAGTTAAACAATTATTTAAATTTTTATAAAGTATTTGAAAAACTTATGAGATCACTTTATTTTTCCATTTTAAAATCTCGAATTAAACGGAAAAGCATATTTTGTTTTAGTGTATATTTTAGTATTGAATAAAATATTCAGTGAAAATAAATAAAATAAAATAAGAACAATCAAACAGAGTAACGATTTAACAACATTATCAATATTGATAATTTATCAGTAACATTTAAACTTAAATAGAATCATAAATAAAATATAATAAAAGTTTAAAATTATGCTTAAAGAAAAGAAGAAAAAAACTCATTCTGTAACTTCCCGATGAGTATTAGAGACCGCGAGGTTCTACTCTCGAACCTTACAGACGGGAAGTGTTGGCTTCGATTCCTGGTCACGCTCGTCGACTTAGGTTTTCGGAGTTTTCCCGTGATTTTCTTTGAAACTCGCGTAAAGCACTATATTACTTATTCAATAACATCCGTGATTAGCTTTTTGTATCTAAACTTTGGGTCTGGGGAATGCATAGATTTTCATGACAGAAGACAATCATTTTTATGCTGTATAGAAGATCTTAGAAAATGTATTTTTCTAGGGGTTTATTATTATTATTATTATTACAAATGAAAAAAAAAAAAAAAAAAAAAAACGGTAAATTTGTTTTAAATCATCAGAAAACGATGTTTCAATTATTCGTTTTAAAGGTGATATCGAATTCTTTTGAAAGATAATTATAGTGAAAATTTTTATCCACCCTTCCCCAATCCCCCAGGGATCATGCATACTTATTCCTATGAATGATAATAATTATAAAAAAACTGTTTGACTATTACTCGTTATACAGCCAAATTGAATCAATATTATATATCAAATGTATGTCACGCAGAAGGTTTGGTGAGTATATATATTACAGAAGCTGATAGATAGCCTTTCTGTGAATGGAAAATATTGGAACGTGGCAGTGCCACCTGTCGTCCGATATGCACCCAAAGGCAATCTGTAGAGTTTTACGTAATATTAATTTCACTTACCAAATTTACAATATTTATAAATCACAGAAGTTGAGATTTTTCGTTTCTGTTATGAGATTAAATTGCTACATAGCCACGCCACCTGTTGGCCGATGTGCATCCAAAATGGACCAGTAAAGCTTTACATAAAATCGATTTCACTTATAACTTCAGTGTATCACAAAATTTATTGTTAAATCACAAGAGTTAAAATATTGCCTTTCCGTTAAAATGATTAAATTGCAGATTAGCAACGCCACCTGTTGGACAATGTATACATCCAAATTGTATTAGCAGAGGTTATGATGATATATGCCAATATATCATGTTTAATACATTTGTACACTATAGAAGCTGAGATATAGCCGTCCCATAAATGGAGGATTTCATTGCATAGCACCGTAATCTATCGGGCGATATATCCCAAATGAAATTCAAATAAACTCCAATTTAGGGCAAGATCTAATATTGTAACAAGTTTGGTCGAATTCCATACATTGATTCCTGAAATACAAAATCCACAAAATTTTTCCATGAGTTTAAAATTTTGTAATTTTTTTTCACCTCACCGCTACTGATTATTGGGAAGCATTCTTTACTGACGTGCTAACAAAACGTTAAACTGAAAATGTAAAATATGCTCTATTCTCTATCATGCTAAAAATTATAAATTTCGAATAACTTACGAAGTTTTAAAATTAGAATGTTGCAAATCTCTCAATAAGATTCTTATCAACATCATAAGTGATATTTTAAAACTGGTCCGATTTCTCTGCAATCATTTGTTCTTGAGATATCGTGTACATGAACTAACGGGCTATCACACTAATAGGTGCCGAAACACATTAACAGATACCATACCAACCTTTTGACTTCCGGATTCCTCACGCCACAAAACGTGTAAAAAAAACAAAAGCTGAAGTCAAAAATTTTAAAGGTTAACCTAGTTTCCCAACCAATAGTACTAAAAAGTCATTTTGTCATATTCGTTATAATTACACTGTTACAGAACGTGTTATGACGGTGTCACACTTGAACGTTCTATATAGAACTAGAATTGTACGTTTTATAGATGGTACAAATCAAACATTTTCAGAACGTTCTAAATAATACTATTTCTGAACGTGTTTTAGAACGTTCTTTTGACACGAAACACGGTGTTTGAACTATTGAAACCGTTATTAGACGTTCACAGAACGTTCCGGTGCTACTTGGGGAGCAGGTTCTAATCTACAAATGCACTTTATCTAATGAATATTGAGCTTATAATGATGTCATTACAAAAACTGTCGGCATTTTTGCATGTAGAAAGTAATTCTTAGACTCGAACAGGTTCTAATTGACAAATGCATGTTATTTAATGAATATTTAGGAAAACGGTTGAATAAAACCATTTTTGGAGCCACAAAAATTAATAGTCAATGAATATTCTCGGAACAATCCAATGAAACAGTCATTCTCACTACTGAAATTAAATAACACTGTTAAAAAAAAACATGACAGAGCAGAAAATTCCCAACCATTAAATTTCTACTTATTTTCGAAAAAATTGATTTTTCAAAATTTTTTATATATTAAAGTTCAAAAAGTCAAATTTTCACAAATTTCATTTTTTAACCACAAAATGAAATACTAAAAATTTTAAAAGAATAAATTTTTGTAAAATGAGTACTAATTTCACGATTGTGAATTTTCTGAATGTGAAAATGGGATTTTTAAAAAATGTGTTTGATGATGAGTAATTATAGGAACAAATTTCCTCATAGAATTACATGGGACGCGGCTGTCGAAGAAATTACGTATTGTTCACTCATAAAGTCGCAATAGACTGCATTGAAAAACTTCAAATTTATTTTGTTAATCAAAACACAAACGAAAAATCATTTAATGAACTTAATTCAATTCACAATGCAATTCTTAATACTCAGACAATCAACACATCAGACGAGTACATACACACACACACACACACACACACACACACACACATACATATATATATATATATATATATATAATGTAATTAAATAACATCCGGTATAGACATAAATCGCATAATATTTATGATTAGATACACAAACTCAAAATGTGTTTATATAGTATTCAAGATAAGTAATACAATACTCAAGATATAAGATAGGTAATTAGCACTCAAGTCATGGATTATGGCATTTTTTTTTTTTTTTTAAGTTTAATTTTTATTTTCAAAAATAAATTCTACTGTAAAGTAATGCACTTATCTTAAGAAACTCTTTTAATTAATATTTTCACATAAATTATGCTTCAATGCCATAATTTATGTGAACATTTGTAGTGATCAAAGTTTTATAATTAAAGTCTTAGTAGGAATTTATATATCTATCTGCAGCAAAGTAAAATTTGTCTATGATCCTGGACAATCGATTTGTAAGTATCGAAAACCTCAATATACCAAATTTGAACGATCTAACTCTATCGCCCCCCTCTCCCCTCCCCTCCTAATAACTTTCGAAAATATCCCCATTCGACTTGCAGGCTATTGAAATCTATCTGCACCAATTTTGAAAGGCCTAACTGTATTTCTAATTGTTTTTGCCCCTGCTGCCCCACCTGGGGCTGAATTTTTAAAATTCCAGAAATTGGTTTTTAGATATTTGTATTAGCTATATTTTATAGCAAAAATTTCACGTATATCTGTTTTTTTTTTCTGTTTGAGATATATAGGATTATGCGAAATCGCGTTTTACACATGTGAAATCCCGTTTTGCCCCCCCCCCCCCCCGCCCCTCCTTGGGGACCGAATTTCGAAAATTCCAGAAAATGGTTTTTAGACATTTATATTAGCTATATTTTAAAGCAAACATTTTACGGATATCTGTTTTTTTGTTTGAGATATGAAGGATTTTTTGAATTCACGTTTTGCCCCCCCCCCCTCCCCCCTTGGAGGGCGAATTTTTTCATTTTTTTTTTTTTCCTAAACCATCCCTGACCTATAAGGAAAAAAACAAAAAAAGAATGATCGAAATCGGTCAAGCCGTTTACGATTTTATAAAGGACATACATTCATTTTTATAAATATAGATAATTTAAATCATTTTTAGATGAAGTAATAATTGATATTGGAATATTAATTACTTTTTAAAGTGACAATTTTATTTACAAATATGTATAATGTGACTGGGAAACATATACTAATAAAAATCTGGTTTAAACAAAACAAAAAAAAAAAAAAAAAACTGGTTTTTGCCAACCCTGACGAACGGCCAAATCTGGTATTACAAGAAGTTAGTGATGAGGGCTGGAAATTTTTCAATGCCAAAAATGCAATATTTTTTTTTTTTTTTTTTTTTTTTAGTAAATTATTTATACAACATATTTAAGCATATCTTTCACTAGTCACAATACGGTTAATAGTTATTTATAGTAATGTCAAATGTTTCGAGCAAATTGTTCGAGAAGGAGAAAATTAATATAATACAAGAAATCTATAGTTTTTAATCAGAATTTTGAATGTTCCTTCAACAATTTTCTATGATTACAGTTATAAAACATTTACAACATCAACATATATATAAAGAGGAATATATTGGAAAATGAATGCACTGCTATCCCACTGAGCTTGTATCTGTTTTTTAAAATATTCATTTAAGAAATGATTACAGTGGTAAAAATAAGAATTTTGAAACTAGGCGTCAAAAAAACGCCTGGATTAAATTTTTTAGGCGTCCAAATTAAAAATCTAGGTGCCATCTATAATTAAATATGTATATTTTAAAATAATAATAATAATAATAATAAAGCATCAACTTGTAAATAATATATGCAAGATTATATAAAAAAATATTAATGTAATGAATGCAATTACATTGATAATATTAAACGTACATATTTAAAATCACAAATTCATTTTTCACCCAGAAGATACATCATTCCACCACAATTTAATAGCATTTTCTGGGCAGAAATCTTCAAATTCAGGCTATTTAATTTAATCATTAACAAATCGTCAACTACTTTCATAGAGAAATGATTTCTTAAATCAGTTTTTATTAGGTTTTTATTAGGTTAGGGGAAATAGACTTGTTTGCTGTCTGATGGGATTGGGAAAATTATTAGATATGATAGATATGATGAGGAAAAAACCCAGGCGTCAAATATGGCACCTATGATTGGAATTCTAGGCGTCAAAATGAAAAAACTGGTCGCAAAATACGACTAACGACCGCTTATTTCTAACCTTGATGATATGTTCTCTAAGAATTATCTGAGAATGATTCGCATCTGAGAAAGACTATATAATAAAGAATGAAGTTATCAGTTATTATGGTTTTAATAATCCACTAAGTTGGAAGTATTAAATATAACAATGAACCTAATTGTGTATATACACTACAAAAGTTCTGAAACGCTTCATGAAAACATGCTGTTTGCCATTTAACTTAATTTCGTGTTCAAAAAGCCTTTTTTAAATTTCAAGATGTGCGAAATTCTTCATATATATGTGGGAAGTTATATGGAAAGCTTTGTGGCACGCATTCCTTGTACAGTCAACAGATGGCGCTGCCTCCGATGCCCATCTTTCGACGAGAGGACGAACGGAAGTCAGTTGGGATCTGCCTGCCATGGAAAGCTGTTGAGACCGTCAGCGCGAAGGCTGATGTGGTCATTTTCTCATTTTCTTCTAATTTGAGCACAGAAGGCTCAGAATAGTCGGGTAGAGCCATGAGAGGCTTGGACTTTAGTTCTACATTTTGTTATAGCACGAGAAGGTGCTGCAGTGTATCTTTGTAGTAATCTACCAATGGTTTGAGCAACTTGAAGGTTCTTAAGCTAATGGAATAGGCATAGTGTTTCATCTAAGTGTCTGCTATTATATTAATCTTTATGTAAACTGTGTTGTGTGTGTCTACGAATAAATCTTTCGTTATCTAAGTCGCATCTCATCATTGCCCCACCTCTAGACGCCCAGCCAAGATCCTACATATATGTCAATTATTCTTTCTTACAACTACTCGGTACTCGTCCAATGTGCTACTCGGTGCAGCACTAGCTAAAATATGAATTTTTTCCATATCGTGAAAGCATCAGACAATCATGTGCTAATAATACCGTCCCATTAAAATTTCTGAGTAAGGAGACACACAATGCTAGAGTTATAACAATTAAAGCCTCAGTTGATTATGTTATTATCAAATGATCATCATTAATGTGCTTACCAGAGCATTCAATACGACAGTGTTTCTGCTACGGTAGCATTTTTCGCGAAATGCTAAAAGACTTAACCAAAATGCGCAAATGAAATAAAATGTTTTTGCTTTTTTGCTAAAGCATCTTACTAAACACAAATTGAAAAAAAAAAATCTTCAGCGAAAATATTATAACGAATCTTTCATGGGAAAAAAAATCGCAATTTTGATCAAGAAAAATGCATTGGTTCATGCATATAAGGGAAATCAAACACTGAACTACGCATAAGAATCGCATACAGGAAATCAACTTGTAAATAAACATGAGGCATTTGTAAAGTGGTCTAATATAAATGAAAGAAAAATTATAAATTGTAAACCAAAAACTTTGAATAGTAATAAACAAATTTCACTTATATTACTTACCTTTTTTTTTTTTTTTTGGTAAGTTATGTTTTTATTTTCAGATACAGTATAAGCTTAATGTAGTTTTACATGCTATAGTGATAATTATTTCTCCAGAAAAAGAATATAAGTCGTATCTAAGACGTTCATATTGCTTTAAAAATGTTTACAATATAAAGTAAAAATCTAAAAATTTTTAATGTTTTTCATGTCTGCCAATAAATGAGTTAAAATATATGCTTGTACAATATTCAAATTGATCTGGTTACAGTCTTACTTTTTTGTTTTTCATTTCTAATTTTTTAAAAAAATTACCTTCTGTGTATAACTCTTTAAAGACCTGATTAGAATCTTTTAAGTTTAAATGACAAATGAAAATCAAACATATCGAGGCGTTTAGAATAATGTGTAAACTGATATTCATCTTTTTCTACTGTTTCTGGCATTTTAGCATTTTGCTAAAGTTTTTTTTTCTGATTTTAGTTTTTTTGCTAAAACACCAGTTCGTTGAGGCAGCTCTGCCTCTATTACTAGAAAACAATATTATGTAGTCACTATATGATTATATGTTTATATATTCCATAATATTTTGAAAAGCTCACTGATTCAAGGTCCTCCGCTTCGTAACAATTTCTGGTATTTAAAAAATAAATAAACGTATGTTAAAGTTTTAACATAAAAATAACCGATGCAGAAACAATATCTATGTTTCAGCATTCTCCGAAAAGCGCAAAAATGCTGTTTTTTAAATAAAAAATAACATAAACATTTTTATTTCGTTCCTCTGCCACAAACGGAGGGATACAGTGTAAAGGTAAATAACTCATTGAAACCTTTGGACAGCCCCTGCCTGCCTGGACGTGCCAAGCTTAACGGGTTGGATGCTGTCCGCCGGAGCGAATAAATCGCCGGATCACTGCATGATAGCCGCCTACTGCCAGACAGTAATCTAGACGCAACAGAGAATGAGCTGTGTCCGATGGCTCGTTCAGACTTCTAACTTCAATCGGGAGAGGACCACTCTTCTGCTAGGGAACAGGGTGACATTACAAGACAGCTCTGGTACGACAGGGTTGCGACATCTTCTTCTGGACACATTATGCTCGACTGACACACCACACCTCCAGATCGCACAAGGTAGGAAGCGCACAGTCACGCTACCTGGATGCAGGAATTTTGAATATGTGCACACTATCGGAGAGCCAAAGGGAGAAAAAAAAAAATTAAAACAGATAAATATTTAAAGTTAATTAAAAATAATTTTTGAATTTTGGAGTGGGGGGGGGGGACTCAGGGGGAGCCAAAATGATAAGTTGTGCACTCAGAATTATGCCAAAAAGAGGAGGCTAAAAAGTATAAGGGGGGGAGCTAAACACCAAAACTGCTGAACGACAAACGTGAGAGAGAAAAAAAAAAATGAAAATAATTTAATTCTTGCCACTGGTGGGGGGAAGGAAAACTTTGGAAGCGCATAGTCTAGAGATTTGAAGTGGCTGGGCGAAAAGGGGGGAATGGGACCATGCGCTAAAGGCCTAAAAGGAGTGGAAAGAGGGACCATCGCAATTTTGATCCACCACGGGGGGATGGTGCCCCGCGTTGGTAGCACGACGACTGCTTAACAACTCCATCGAGCACTTGACGGTGCAGCACATTTTTACGAAGACCAGACACCGCCACACCCTCGGAACGTTGACAAAAAAAAAAAAAATAGTAATTATAATAATAATAAAAATAAGGATAAATGAATAAATTAATAATAATAAATAATAATAAAAAAAAATTAAATAGATAAAATAAAAAAATAAAATAAAATAAAATAAAATAAATAATAAAATTGTGATGAGTAAGAAGAAAAAATAAGAAAAAAAAAACATATAATTATTATTACGGTTAGTTGTTTGTTAACCAAACCTTCGGGGCTTCGGAGAACTGCAGGGAGGCGAGAAGAGAACAGCGGAGCTTGCAAGGAGCCGGGGAAAAGGAAAAAAAAAATAATAATTGAGGGAGAGAGAGCCGCTCTAGCTTGGCTCCCGGTCACCTTACCCACTCAAGGGTCCGGTTCAGGAAAACCAAGGGGCTAAAAAAAAAAAAAAAAAAACGGGGAGAGAGCCGCTCTAGCTTGGCTCCCGGTCACCTTACAAACTCAAGGGTCCGGTTCAGGAATACCAAGGGGCTCGAGAGTTTAAGGAAAAAAAAAAAAAAAAAAAAAGGGGGGGGGGAAGAGCCGCTCAAGCTTGGCTCCCGGTCACCTTACCCACTCAAGGGTCTGGTTCGGGTATACCAAGGGGCCCAAAAAGGAAAAAAAAAAAGGGGGGGGGGAGAGAGCCCCTCGAGCTTGGTTCCCGGTCGCCTTACCCACTTAAGGGTCCGGTTCAGGAATACCAAGGGGCTCGAGAGAAAAAAAAAAAAAGAAAAAAGAGAGAAGGGGGAGGAGAGCCGCTCAAACTTGGCTCCCGGTCACCTTACCCACTCAAGGGTCCGGTTCAGGAATACCAAGGGGCTCGGGTAAAAAAAAAAAAAAAAAAAATTGGTTGGGGGGGGGGGGAAGAGCCGCTCAAGCTTGGCTCCCGGTCGCCTTACCCACTGAAGGGTCCGGTTCAGGAATACCAAGGGGCTCAAAAAAAAAAAAAAATTGGGGGGGGGGAGGGCCGCACAAGCTTGGCTCCCGGTCGCCTTACCCACTTAAGGGTCCGGTTCAGGAAAACCAAGGGGCCCAAAAAAAAAAAAAAAAAAAAAAAAGGGGGGGGGGAGGCACCCACGAGGGGGCGAACCCGGTGTCCTGAGCTGGAAACTATAGCTCTGACCCCTCCCTGCACTAATCCAAACTAACCCGCCGAAGGGAGGGAGGAGAGAATTTAAAAAAAAAAAAAATATTGTTGGTAAATAACAGTTTAGTAATTAGTTAATTCAGTTAAAATTGTATTATGGAGAGGAAAAACAAAAGAGAGAGAAAAAAAAAAAAGGGGGGTGCATGATCAAGATTCGAATGAGGCACTACGGACGTAAGGTGGCTTGCGAGGCCCGATGCGAGGATTCAACCTTTGGGTCCCTTCCTGGGATTCTGGAGTTTTGTACTTCTTCTGTTCGGACCTAAGAATGCTGATAGGTGAATCCAAAGCGGTGTGCTGAGCGGTAGTGCCTAGCTTCTTGATCACGCCCTTCATACAGCTCATGAGAGAAAAAAAAATATATATATATATATATTGGATTTTGTACTTAACTGAGATTAATTAATTTAGTTACTTAATGTTGATTTTATCAGAAAAAAAAATAAATAAAACTATCCTTTAATTTTTTGGTTCCATAACCCATTCATGCGCGGTCATGAGCGTGGTGCGGACTTACAGACCAATTAAGACCGAGGACCGTTTACATTTATATGCACATTTTTTATACAATTTTTATTTTTTTTATAATTTTTTATACATTTTTTATTATAATAGTTTTTTATACATTTTTATTTTTTTTTAATAATTTTTATTTTACAAAGATTTTTTTAATATTAACATTTTTATTTTTACCGGGCCTCAAGTAATATCGATGCTAGCCGCTTTAACAACAAGGGCCTCGTTCATGACCTAAAATAAACAAAAAGTGGCGGTAGCGGTAGGTGCCTCTATTGGCTGGGAGGTCCTCTTCTTTCGGTTGTTTGTTACTATTTTCCTCTGAAGGTTTGAACAGGTTTGAACAGGGGAGCAGCCCCTGGCTCACCGCTCGAAGAGCGGTGTTGAGCTATGCTAGGACCGAAGTCCACGTGGGCTGTCCCGAGACGTTTATTGAAAAACGACAGATTAAAAAAAAAAAAAAAAAAAAAAAAAAAAAAAAAATACAGAATATATCGCCAAGGGAAGACCCTTACTCGCGCTAAGGGGCGATTGCGAGTGCCAGGCTATTGCCTCACGCGACAGAGGGCACTCGGTGATTACATGATTTGTATGATACAGATTTACATACTTGATTTTCTTATAACATTAGGTCTTGGTTTGTACACTTGGAGGTCTTTAGAAGAGAGAGGGCAAATTTACCAGTATAAAGTTCCTTTGCTGTGGATTGCAACTTGAAGAAAATAATTTTGCCAGGGTTAGTACCCTCTCGCGACACTGGGCGAGTTTTGAGTTGAGGCTTAAGGGTGGCCGGTTAGTGGCTCTTGCAAGTAACCAAGCACTTGTCGGTTAATCTGTTAGGTTTGAGATATCATTTACTAGGGAATAGATTTTAATTAATTTATTAACAAGACTTTTGCGGGAGATTATGTTTTCCAGCCAATTTGGAGGACGTGGGGAGGGGTTTCGTAGATGAAAGTTACTTGTTAGGGGGCAGTTGTAATAATAGTGATCGGGAGTTCCCTCTACACCACAGGGGCACTGGGGAGAACGCCGGCAATGAAACTTGTGCAGGTATGAGGGAAAGGGGCCATGACCTGTAAGGAAGGCTGTAATGGAGGGGGTTAAACTCCATGTGTTGGCATTTACCCGTGGGATTAGGTTGTAGGTATGTCTACCTTTCTCTGAATCATCCCACAGGTTTTGCCATTTTAGGTTTAGAATCTGTTTTATTCTAGATTTGACATATGATGGTGGGGCAGGAAGGGGGAAGTCCTTGGTAGGGAGACTTGTGGCCTCTTTGGCTAGAGAGTCTGCAAGTTCATTGCCTGCGATTCCCCTGTGGGCAGAAACGTGTGCCAGGGAGATTTTTAATTTTAATGTCATTAAGAGTTGTTTTATTTCCTGGATTTGAGGATGTCTGCTCCTGTGACGAGCAATAGCAAGCAGACCCGAGAGGCTGTCGCTGTAGATGTTGAGCTCTTGGTAATGTGGATGGTTATTTGCCCAATCCAGGGCTTGTTTGATAGCCAAGATTTCAGCCTGGAAAACGGTGTTATGGTCCTCGAGTCTGCCCGTCCACCGATGAACGACGTCGTCCGAGACAAAGACACAGAATGCCGCTCCGACACCCTGTTCCGTCTTTGAGCCATCGGTATAGATCGCCACTGGAGCAGAGGGGGAGAAACTATTTTTAGTGCTATTGATTATGAGAGAAGCAACGTCCTTTCCTGGGTGGATGTTCCAACTGCAGGTTAGGGATTGAATGGGGGTGTTGGGGAAAACTATTGAGGAGAGTTCTGTATCTTTTAATTGAAGGATTCTAGTTTTAATGTAAGTTTGGGACACCTGCAGATGGGCATGAGGAATCCCGGTGATGACGGTGAGGGCATCAGTGGAGATAGTTCTGTATCCCCTTGCTATTTGCAAGAGGAAAGGCCGTTGAGCTGAGTTTAGAAGTTTGATCGCATCTTTTCTGAGATGACCACCCCAAATGCCAGCTCCATATGTGAGGATTTTTTCTACAATTGTAGAATACCAGCGTTTTAGATGAAATGTGGAAATTCCCCACCTTTTTCCCACCATTCTCATCGAGTTGTGGTACAAAGAGAGGGTTTTAAGTTTTAGGTATTTTATATGGGCTAGCCAGTTGAGATGATCATCAAAGAAAATGCCTAGGAGTTTAAGTTGTTTCACGTGTTTCACACTGGTGCCGTCAATCCGCATCTTGGGGTTCCTCTGGAGGGCTCTGGGAAAGGCTAGAGTTAGGGCTTGAGATTTAGTTGGGGAAAGCTGTAGGTCTAGGTCTCTGAGGATTTGGCTAAAGAGGGTGAAGGCTTCCTGGGCTTGGTCCTCCAGATCTCTTCTTCGTGGCCCTGAGAAAATAACCGAAAAGTCATCCGCATAGGCGTAGGTATTGAAGCCCGCAGAGACCATGCGTTGCAGGATTGTATTTGCAATGAGGTTCCAGAGAACTGGACCTAGGCATGAGCCCTGGGGGCAACCTTTCGTTTGTGGGAGTACGGAAGTTCCCCCGCCCCAATTGACGAGGATTTCCCTTCCCGAAAGGTAGGTGCGGATGACTCCCGCAAGGTTACTCGGGCAGTTAAGATCTTGTAGTGCTTTGAAAACGTGAGGCCACTCTACGTTGTCAAATGCTCCTTTTATGTCGAGGGAGATGATTGTGGTGTAATTCTTGGCATTAATGCTAATGGCGCAGGAACTTTTGATCGCTTGCAAAGCCTGTTCACAGGATCTGCCCTCTCTGAACCCAAATTGGTTTTGATGGAGAAGTTGGTTTGATTCTAGATGGTAATTAAGTCTTGTTACGACTAGTTTTTCTAATAGCTTACCTAGAGTTGGGAGTAGGCAGATCGGCCTGTATGATGTGGGTTCAGAGGGAAGTTTCCCTTGCTTAAGAAAGTACACCACTTCACCTCTTCGAAGGCACTTAGGGAAGTACTGTAGGTCCAGGCATTTGTTAGTCCAGTTTAGGAGTATGTGTGGCATTGTGTGAAGGGTGCTGCGTAAAATTTTGAAGTCTATGTTGTCTGGACCCGGTGCCTTGTTGGTATTGAAGCTGTGCAGAGTGGCTTTGACCTCGGCCGCCGTGAAGTGAACATCCGAGGGAGCCGAGAAGGAGGGTACTGTGTGGTGTGGGTAAATTGTGGTTGGGAAGAGGATTTCTGTTAGGTATTCTAGGTTGTTTTTCTTGGAAGAGAGAGCCGGAGGACGTTCGAGTTTCAGCTCTGTTGGGGTGAAAAACTTATTGGTGAAGAACTTTTGTGCTGTACCGTAGGTGTTTGTTTGTGAAGAGCAGAATTTCTTCCATGCGTTGCGTTTCGCTAAGTTTACGTGTTTTTTAAATAGGGCTGAGTTTCGTTTAATTTTTAATTTGTGTTGTTCTAAAAGTGCGGGGTCAATGTATTTCTGTTGCCTTTTTAGGGCGGTGATGTGGTTACGCATGGAACGTAACTGGGGAGACCAGAAGGAATAGGAGAACTGCCTTCCCGACTTCTTGAGTCTGAAAGTGGAAGTTGCAGCTGATTGGATGGCATTTACTAAGTCTAGGGTAAAGTTTTCAAGTTGGGTTGTGTTGGAGACTGAATTTATTTTATGCGTTAGGGAAGAGGTGTATTTAGAGAGGAGTTTTTTAAATTTAGTGAAATTTCCACGTTTTGTGGCGTATCTTTTTGAATAGGTGATAGAGGGGACTGCGTTAAGGGAAAAAGTTATATAGTTATGGTCTGAGTTGTTGGCAACGTCAAGGACTGTCCAGTCGTTTATCTTGGCGAAAGTTTTTGGGTTGCAGAGAGAGAAGTCTGGCCAGCCCTTGGCGTTGTCTTTGAGGAATGTGGGTTCTGAGTTCTCGATGTTAGCTAGACATAGATTGTTGGCAGTAATGAATTCGATTAGGTTGCGACCCCTGGCATCCTCCCGCGGTGAGCACCACAGCGGGGAGTTTGCATTTAGGTCACAACAGCAAATGAAGAGAGAGCGTTGCGATATAAGATGCTGCCATTCCAGCAGACAGTCATCGAGGTCTGCGGAAGGGCGGGCGTAGGCACTGCCCAAGATCAGATCTCCCTCCTTCGTGGTCAGTGTGACAAAGACACAATTATCCCCAGTGAAGAGGTGTGTGTAGTTGAGGTTTGTGGTTTGAATTACTAAGTGTGCAGTGTTGTGTTTCGAGCTGAACTTTGACCAGGAAGAGGGGAAACCATACAAATCACCCCCAGTGGTGCAGTAGGCATCCTGCAACAGCCCAATGTCTATGGAGTTTTCCTCCATGTATTCCTGGGCCGTCGTGTTTGCCGCCATGCATCCATTGAGGTTGATTTGCAGGTATTTAAGGTCATTGAAATTTTGATGGTGGGAAGAGGACGTTGCTTTATGGGGATGGGAAGAGAGAACTTGAAGGTCTGAGTTTGGGGGGGAGAATTTTAGAAAACTTTAAGGTTAGTACGTGAGGATGTAAGTGCGTGATTACCTGCGAGAGGCAGAGGAGGAGCCTCTTGGATATGCAGCTTGCCCATAGTAATCTACTGGAGCGTAGTAGTGTCCATAGTCCATAGGGTATGGGTAGTAGTCGTTATAATCAGGAGGGTAGGAGTTGTAATCTTCATAAAAAGGGAACGGTGGTGCTGACTGTAAAGATGTTGGATAGTGGCCTTGGTAGTCGTTGTGGTGGTGATACTGTCGTTTTCTACGAGAGGTGCGGCTTCTTCCTCTGCGGGTTGAGTCGTCTCTGTAGCGGCTCGGGGAGCGGTGATGCTTTCCTGAGGCGGCGTTCTGAGATTCTGTATTGGTGGGGGATGACTGGTAATTTTTATGGAAGCTTAGTGCGCGGGTCCTTGAGGTACTTGCTTGCTTCCTTTTAGAGGAGGTCACTGTTTTATTTGGGAGTGGGTCTTTATTTGTTTTGTTGGATGTACTTTTGTTTGCTGTTGAGGACTGCTCTTTATTGATGTCTTGACTGGTTCTTGTGGGAGGTTCCTGGGGAGGTTGATTGTGGAGTTGATATTTGGAGTCCAGTTTCTCCCTTTGCCTGTGATACCTTTCTGCATATAAGGGGCAATCTTGGGAGTATGCTGGGTGATTTGAAGGGATTGTGTCTTCTTTGTTCTTTCGTCTTTGGGAGTTCACCCTTTGGCAGTTTATGCAGTTCGGTCTTATGGTGCAGCCCTCATTCCTATGGTTACCCGAGCAGTGCGAGCAAATAGCTTCCTTGGAAGGGCACTGCGCCGTGAGGTGGTCGAGGGACTGACAATTGGTGCATCGGGCTACTCTCGTGAAGGGTTTGAAGTGGCAGGTATAAATGCCGAGAGTTAGATGGTCCGATGCAATAATTGCGTCAACGATGGGAAGTGGGGCCTGCAGTACTATGTTCTTTAGGTAATAAGATCTCGAGTTTAGATGCTTGATTATTTTAAGGTCTTGGTATTGATTCGGGAGGCCGCAGGAGGAGATTATCTTGTTTATGACCTGCTCGTTGTCTAGATCCGCAGGGACCCCTGTCATTAGGAACCAAACGTTTGGGCAAGGCTTTGACTGTATAATCAACTTTTCTTTTATTTCTTCATTGGACAGCAGGTCCGCCAGGACAAGCTCTGCGTCCTTTGGGGAATGACATCGCAAGTCCACTGAAGCTCTGTAGGTTTGTTTGCCTTCAATCTTGGCTAGGGTCGAGATATTTTGCTTCTTAAGGAGGTTCATAATATCATAACCTCTGTCGTTTCTGGAGGTAGATTTAAGGAAAAGGGTGCTCTTCATTTTATTAAGATCTACGAACGCTTGAATGATTTTACTGCGTTGGGGGTTTGGAACTGCCGTAGGTTGTCGTCTGTTGCTTGGTGGAAGGGGGATGGTTTCGAATGCTGGTGGGTTTCTTCTTCTTGTGGGAAGGCCGCCTTTGTTTGCGGCGGGACTTCCTGAGGTGTCTGTTGAAGGGTTGGCTCTCTAGAGTGGTTAGGTAGGTGCTCCTTGAGTAGAGATTCCTGAGTTTTAAATGAGTTGTTTAGGCAGTTTTGGAGTCCTTTGATTTCTTGGATATTGGTGTTGAGTTCATTCATTTTATTCAGGATGCTTTTCTGGTACTCTCTTAGGGGTGAGTACATGGCCGGAGAATGTGAGGGGTTGGTGGCTGTTTGGTCCTGTTGGGCTTGCGATGGAGCTGGATCTTGTAGAGTCTTAGATGAGGAGGCTGTTTTCTGGTCCTTTGAGATCTGTATGTCGATTATACGGTTGAAGGCATTTTCGAAAATAGAAAGGGGAGTCCTGAGACTCTTCTTTCTGACGGTGGTCAGGATGTTGATTGCAGCTCTTGCAATGTCGGTAACGTTGACAAATTGCAAGAAGTCTTCCTTCTTGTTGAAGTCATCGGTGTGTGAGGTTGCTGGAGCTACTAGTTTTTGAGTAGAGACTGATTGTTTGGGCTTGGTACTCTTGGGACTCGACATTGTCTCAGGGTCTGTGTCCACATCGTCGATAGGGGAGTTGATGTCGCCAGTGACCTTTTCGCTTGGTGTCTTGAGCTGATGCGCCATTCTGTGGTGGCCGTGTGACAACACCAGATGTCAACAGCACTGTGATTCAGATAGAATCGGCAAAGTTAGCTTTTATAAAAGCTTTTTCCCTACCCTTCTTACTTTCTTCTCTTTTTTAAAAATAATTTAAAAATTTTTGGTTTAACTTTTCAAGATAAAATGCGGGGGGGTTTTCCCGGCCGCGCATACGCGCATCAGACACAGAACAACCAGCTCATAAAAAAAAAAAAAAAAAAAAAAAAAAAAAAAAAAGAAAAGATTGCAACCCAAGATCCTGGGAAAGAGTAGGATAAAAAAAAAATTAAAAATTGCAATTTAATAAAAAAAAAAAATTTATTAGTAGATTTAAGTTTAAAAAAAAAAAAAAAAAAAAAAAAAAATTTTTTTTTTTCCCTTTTTTTTTTTTTTTTTCTTTTCCCCTTCCCCTTTTTCTTTTATTTGTAAATAAAATTTAGAGTACCGTTGGAGAGGGGGCGCGAAAAAAAAAAAAAAAAAAATTCGGTCCCCCAACATGAATCGCAAAGATGTCATGACTGGAAGAAAAGATGCGGTTTTAAAGGAATAGGGATTGCGCCCTCTGGCGGGGAGAAAAGGTGGTGAGCTCAGAGGGTGGGGCTTGCAAAAACCTATCCAACGATATAAAGAAATTGAAAATCGGATGATTAGGGGCTAAAAAACAAACAAAAAACCGAAAAACTGAAAAAGTTAAGAAAAGTTGGCGCCTAAAAGATTATTGGCAAATAAGTGAGAAAGGACTTAAGTTAATGGTAAAAACTAGTCCTTGGGCTAAGTGACAAGTGAAATTTTGGATGGGGTAGTGGGATAGTTAAAAATGCTTAAAGTTACAGCCATTGAAAATTGGCTCCCCTGTCGCCAAAACGCCAAAAAAGAAAAGGGGGAGAAGGGTAAAGTTAATATGACAAAAATAAAGGGGAGGCAACAGGAAACGCCAAACTGCCATGACTGGAATAAAAGATGCGGTTTTAAAGGAATAGGGAAAGCGCCCTCTGGCGGGGAGAAAAGGTGGTGAGCTCAGAGGGTGGGGCTTGCAAATACCTATCCAACGATATAAAGAGATTGAAAATCGGATGATTAGGGACCGGAAAACATACAAAAAACCGAAAAACTGAAAAAGTTAAGAAAAATTGGCGCCTAAAAAATTATTGGCTAATAAGTAAGAAGGGACTTAAGTTATTAGTAAAAAAAAAAAAAAAAAAAAAAAACTAGTCCTTGGGCTGAGTAACAAGTGATAATTTTGGATGGGGTAGTGGGAAAGTTAAAATGCTTAAAGTTACAGTCATTGAAAATTGGTTCCCCTGTCGCCAAAACGCCAAAAAAAGAAAAGGGGTAGAAGGGTTAAGTTAATATGACGAAAATAAAGGGGAGGCAACAGGAATCGCCAAACTGCAATGACTGGAATAAAAGATGCGGTTTTAAAGGAATAGGGAAAGCGCCCTCTGGCGGGGAGAAAAGGTGGTGAGCTCAGAGGGTGGGGCTTGCAAATACCTATCCAACGATATAAAGAAAGATTAAATCGGGTGATTAGGGACTGAAATATAAACAAAAAACCGAAAAAGAAAAAAAAAAAAAAAAAGAAAATGTTAGGAAATAATGGCGCCAAAAAATTTGTTAATTAAAAAGGGTTATAGGACTTTTGTAATTAGTTAAAACTAAGTCCTTGGGCACAAAAAAGGTTAAAAATTTTGAAAGGTGTGAACTGTAGGTCAAAAAAGGAAGGTAACCAAAATTAAATTTGGTTCCCTGTCGCCAAAAAACCGCTAAAAAGGAAGGCGCTTGAGGGTTAGGGAGGGATAAGAAAACTAAACAATAGGTAACAAAAACCGCGAGATTATTGTGAAAATCCTATTAGATACAGTAAAAATGGATTTAAAGAGACGCCCTCTAGCGGGGAGTGAGGAGGGTTAGCCTAAGAGGTGGGGCTGGACCAGACCTCTCCAACGATACATAACATTTGCAATTCCGACTACCGGTTCGCTCAAAAAGAAGAAAAGAACATAAAACCGTACGTAGGAAACATCTCAATTGAATGAAAAGGGATGCTAAACATTCCCAACTCATGTCTCTATAGGGTTGGGACACATTAGGGATACAGCGGGGTCACTTCAATACTAATTTGCCAACAATTAACCTTAAATTATTTTAATAAGGAAGTAAATATTTAAAATGAAATTAAAATCTAGCACAGGAAAGATCACTATTGATTGGGGAAAATGTAAAATAAACCCTACCCGGAGCCCCATTGGGTGAGACAGATTGAAGGTGCATTAGAGCAACATTAAAACAAGAGCAGTGACTTAATTATCCTTAATTAATTGAATAATAAGAAATAATAATAAAGAAACAGACAACGGAAATAACTCAAATGATTGAAAATAAATGCAAAATAAACCCAACCCAGGATCATATAGGGAAGGAACGTAACAGAGATACTGTAGAGCCCCACTGATACACTAATAGACACTTAATCAATCATAATTATGAAAAATAATCAAAAATAAAACATTTTTATTTATAAGGTTGGCCACCATAATACAGTGAACATTCCAGGGCTATTTGAAAACACAGCATGGCAACGGTTTGCCCGTAAAAGACCATGCCCGCCAAATCGTTATGGATTAACCAATCAAATAAAACCCGAAAAACATTCACTATATTTTTAGTGGCAACAGCTAATAACTTAGTTTGAAATTTGAGAAAAGAAAAAAAAAAAAAATCCCGACATGAAAACGAAAGAGGGAAAAATATTTACATCGAACACATTACTTAGATTGATAAAGGGATAAACAAAGGGAAGAAATACAATGGAAAACGTAATTGATAATTAAAAACTTTAAGATTAAGTGTAGAAAACAGTTTAATAAATTGAAATTAATGATGGATTATGTTTAATTAAGGTATACAAGACATGATTAGCAAGATTATTAATTGTTAAATAACTTATATATAGAAGTAAAGCCCCTACAGAATTCCGTAGAGGGAAAAAGCATAATGAAAAAACATAACATTATAAAAATACTCATAACTTTTAAACCAGTGGGGCTAGAAACAAAAATTTTACATTTACAGAGAGCTGAGAAGTTCATGCATCCAACACAACATATTACACAACCGGTACTCACCCCTGTCCCTAGTAATTAGCCGGCCATCACGAGCATCTAAACGTACGTCTTGATTCGATGAAAGCAAGGCTGGACCTCCTCCTCTGAAGGTTGTAGACAGTAGTAGAAGGAGTTAGTTGTGGGAGGTGCTGACACTGCTTGTTGTTATTGTGAGATGTCGTCTATGTTGTTCGTGAGCCATCTGACTATGTGTTTTGCCTTGTTCTGTACGTGTGTGTTTTGTGCTAGCTGTTTGTACCATAGTGTTTCATTTGCTTGTGTATTTGGGCCAGATGGTGTTTATCCGTTAGAGGGCAGGCTGTTAGATAGTGAATTGTTGTGCCTAGTGCACCACAGGCACAGTCCGGGCTTCTCTTCTTCTTAATGCGATGGAGGTAAGCCGGAAAGGCCCCATGTCCTGTGTAGACTTGTGTCAATAGCTTGCAGCTGACCAGTGTTTTAGTGTCCACTTTTGGGAAGTATCTGTGTGTTAGCCTACCCGTGTCCCCATAGTCCCACTCGAACTGCCATTGATCCATTGTTAACCCTTTAAGGCTTCTCTTTAAGTGGGAAATCGGTTTTTCAAGGTGGAAGTAATTGCGGTTTGTATTGTTTTCCGCTGCTGTTTTTGCTAGTTTATCTGCCTCTTCATTCCCGTATATTCCTACGTGGGCTTTAACCCATTCTATTTTAAAGGTGTTGTTAGATCTTCTGATTTCCGAATGGATTTTATGGACCATGTTATCTGTCGTAAATGGTTTAGAGAGGGCCTGTATGGCTGACATGCAGTCCGAGTGGATGCTATATGAAATGCCCTTTGTATTTCCCTACTCCGCAGCTTTGAGTATAGCCAGTAGTTCGGCCTGGAAGACACTGTTGCACTTTCTTAGGGGCGCTGACCATTCGTAGATTTTGGATGTGTTTTCAAAGGCTACATAGGCCGAGCCTGTAGCTCCTGATTCCAGCTTCGAACCATCCGTGTAAATTTGTATGTCGTTTGCTGAAGAGCCGATTTGTGGTTCTGGTGTGTCGGCTGGGTGCTTGCGCCAAATGTTTTGCTTCGCGACATAGTCAGTGTGGTTGAACATTTTGTTGTGTAGGTTGTAGTTCTTGTGGAGTCTTGTGATTGTGCCATATGCTGCCTCGTATTGTACTTGGAGGTGTACTGGAATCAGGCCTGAGAGAACCAGAAGTGCCGATGTTGGGGCTGTTCTGTATGCCCTTACGATGGCCAGCGCAAAGTGCCTTTGGCAGCTGAGCAGTTTGTTTTTGTTCTGCTGCGTTAGATTGTTCCTCCAGATCGGGGATGCATAGATCAGTGTCTTTTCCACTACTGTTTTGTACCAAGTTTTTACCAGGTTTGGCTTTAGTCCCCATCCCCTTGAGACCATACGTCCAAACAGATTGAAGGACTTGTAGATTTTTTTTGTCTGGTTCTCTATGTGGGGTTGCCATCTGAGGTTTTTGTGGATAGTTACACCTAGATACTTCATTTTTTCTTGAGTCTCTAGTGCTGTGCCATTATAGTGTATCCCTTCTAGTTTGTGGGAGCATGCAGTCGGGAGGTTTCCTAGTCGTGGTCTGTTGAGGTATAGCAGTTCCGTTTTACTCCAATTAATGGTTAGGTCGTTTTCTATTGCCCAAGTTCCGAATTTTTGTATTGCTGTATTTGCAGTGTTTATGAGTGTTTCTGTGTTTTTTGCTGAGATTGTCAGTATGAAGTCATCTGCGAAGGCTTGGATCTTTGTGTTGTTCCCCAGCTATGGTTGAGTGCTGTCTCAGCTATTAATAGCCAAAGGAGGGACCCTAGGCAGCTTCCTTGCGGACAGCCTCCGAATGTTTATTTTGTGACTATTATTCCATTTTCCTCCAGTGTCACATACCTGTCTTCCAGAAAGCTTACTATCCAGTTAACGAGATATGTTGGACAGCTGGAGTTTTTGAGGTTGTTGATCAGAGTCGGCCAACGAATGTTGTCAAAGGCACCTTTGATGTCTATTGAAATTAGCAATGTTTGTTTCCTATCTGTTCTGTCCTTGTTTATGTTGTCTATCAGTTTTTGTAGTGCATTTTCTGTGGAGGTGCCTTGTTTAAAGCCGAATTGATTTGGGTTCCAATAGTTTGTAATTGTTAGGTGATGGTTAATTCTGCCGTGAATTATTCTTTCTAGTATTTTGCTGATAGCTGGAAGGAGGCATATTGGCCTATAATTTTTTGGGTCTTTGGGATCCTTGCCTTCTTTGTGGAACAGAACTACTATACCGTGTTTGAATTGTTTGGGGAAATGTTCCAGCTGGAGGCATTTAATAACTAGCACCTAGAGAACGCCGGATCTAGATGATGTACGCATGCGCCTCAAAGACCGTGGACCATGGTATAAATTCGTGTGTATGAGTGATTTTAAACTTTTTCGCTTTAAAACTCTTATAATTTATTATTAATAACTGTGAAATAGAATATCTATAGTTAAAAAATACTTCTTTTTATTTTAAATATTATCTAAATACTTTTTTGATGAAATGGGAAATTTTAAAATTAAAAATATTTTCTTCATAGCAAAAAATTTATTGACTGCATTCACGTTAGTCAGCCAACCAACGTGCCTTGAAAGTAAGAACCGAATTACGACATTTTCGCCGAATAAAAGCATGCATTTTGGCGGAGTAATATAGTTCTATTTTTAAAGCAACCTTTACAAAAAACAAAAGTTTTCCTGAAAAAAAACAAAAACGTTACTAGATTCAGAAAGATCCCATTTACAACATATATTAATTAAATAAAAATCGTTCGTGCGGTTTTAGAGATATTTTTTCATTAATTTAGTCCATTACATCCTTACACCACACATTTTCCCTTCTTGGCTTTAAATTGAGATTCAGATCTCAAAACATACTGCATGTAGAAATGTAAAATTTTCAGGATAGATTAAGACCGAAGATAAAAGACTATTTTGAAAAGATCAGAACAAAATATGGCATATTGGCTGAGATATTAAATGTCGGCTTTGACAAATCTCTTTGATGTCAAACTAGCCGTATATATGAGTTCGCAGCGTTCAGTTTGGGCTTCCACTTGCGTCACACGAAAAACTGTCGTTTTTCATGATTTCAATAACAAGTGAATAAATTTTTCCCAAAAAATCAATATTAATTGAATTAAAAATACTAGCGCGCACATTTTATTAGGCAACTCGGCCAAACCATATTGTCCCTTTTTATAATTGAATATAAAAATCTGATTTTGATTACATACTCGATGAATATAGCAATTTTGCAGCTGGATCTTTGACTATCTTAATTTGCCTTTCTTCCATTTATTTAGGGGAGATTTTGTTGACGCGAGATTATGTCCTTCTGGTATTCTGTCCAATTGGGACACGACATGTTGTCCCTGCGAGATTTTGTCTCCGCGAGATTCTGTGATGTGTGCGAGATTTAGTCGGCGCGATACTTTTTCTGGCGATATTGTGTCTGCATGTAATCTGTACAAATTTTTATGAGGCTATTCCATATATTCATAGAGATATAACGGTTTTAAGAAAAACAGCAAAAACAAATTCTTCTTTTTAAATTACACGTAGGGTATTAGACCCCGTACAAAACAAATTTTAGGAAATAGAGCATACTACATTAGATACAGCATACTACAATCAATAATGTACAGGGTTCCCACGGTCCTTGAAAGTCCTTAAGAAGTACTTGAATTTCATTTTCTTTTTCTAGGGCCCTTGAAAATACTTGAATTTTGTGCAAAGTCCTTGAAAATCCTTGAATTTTCCACTCAAATAGACGGGCTTAGCGCGAATTCTGCCAAGGCTAAACTATCTCCATCGCCACATACGCACGCCATTGTCTAATATAATGGGTTTTTTTATAAAATTCTTATTTCATTGTCTTGCTTTTTCATGTAGCTTCAACTTATTTATTTTATTATTATTATTATTATTATTATTATTATTTTGCCAGTCTCATACCTGTTTGAGGGACTGGTCATTAATTTTGAACAGAAAGTGGCCAGACCAGGACTCAAACCTAAAAACTTTGGAATAATCATAATGATTCCAAATCTTGAACTGATCGTTTTTTGACTCTTGTAAAAGTTAATTTGGTCGATCCATTAAAAATGTATTGTGAAAGCAGGCAAAGTTATTCTTATTATAAAAATATTACTAATGAAAGTAGTTACTAAAGTTTTGTGTATAGGCCTAGCGTTCTGCGATTTTCCCCTAGTCCTTGAAAATTTTCAAATAGGCCTTAAAATGTACTTGAAAAGCCCTTGAATTTTTTTCTTTTTTAAGAGTGGGAACCCTGATGTAAAAATATTAAATACCTTGCTATATAAGCATTTTTAGTCAATTTTTAACTACGCATGCGTTTGCTTTAAAAAAAAATTCATTTGCATAATTTAGTAGCTAAAAGTATTGTGAAACTTATATGGAAACCCCAAACAAATATCGTGTAAATTCAAAAAATTATGAGAGATAGAATGAAAGGAAGTTCAGTTCTCAGAAAAAAGGAAAATGATAGTTTTATCAATGTTTATTTACAATCGGTAAAACACTAATACAAAAAAAAAAAAAAAAAAAATTAGAGCCCTGATACTATTCTTGCTGGTTCTTATGTAAAATGACCTTCTGAATCCGAATAAGACTTTCATTTTGCCCAGTCACCCACAATTTTCTTAGAACACCATCCCCTCCTCCAATTTTTATCCGTGTTCGGTAATTTTATGGCCATGAATTGGATTTCGAGAATGAAAAAGATTTAATTTAATACTTAAAAAAAAAGTTTAATAAATAACATTAATAGCAGATTATAATATAAAGCAGATTAAATGTAATGCATAATTTCAGTGGCAAATCCCCCCCTCCCCTAAATTTTCCCCTTGCCGCAAATGTTCCCGTTTTAGAATTTCAAATACTGTAGCCGTTCAGAAGATATTTAACTGTTAAAATAATCCTTTCGATCCCTCAAAATCAAATTTATAACCTCAAAATTACCAAAAAATTATAAGATAGGAGGGTTGTCCATTTTTGTTTTCTTAAGTTGGGTGATAGGGCAAAATGGGCGTCCTATTCGGATTCAGAAGGTCATTTTACATTAGAATTTTCATAAATGGTGTTGAGGCCAATTTTCATGCCGAGCAGTGTAATTAGCTTTTATTTTAAGAGAACTGAAATTCTTCTATTCATTCTATTTCTCATAACTTTTTGAATTTACACGATATTTGTTTGGGGATTTGATATAAGTTGCTCAATACTTTCGGCTATTAAATTATATAAATGAAATTTAAAAGCTAGCTCATGCGTAGTTACAAATATTTAGTAAAAATGCTCGTATTTCGTAAGATAGTTAACATTTTTGCATTCTGATTGCAGTATGCTGTGCCTAATGTAGTATGGCAAATTATATAAAAAGGGCTTGGCACTGGGTTTGATACCCTACGTGTTGTAATTAGGAATTTTTTTTTCCCCTCAAATTAAAAAAAAAAAAAAAAATATGATGTGTCATTCACGACTTTCTCTTATCCTGAAATTTAATACTGTAAATACATGTGGGAGATTAAGAGGAAACATAACGAGTACTGTTATGTAAACCTGTGTTAAAACAATTCAAATGAGGTTTCGGAAGAGAGTTATATGGTAATTATTTCAGTGCGAGTGGGGCGGTTGCCTCACTCAACCCCTCGTTTCATTACTGCACCTATATTTATATATAATTTAAATCTGTTATTAAAATTAAAGTTCACTTAAAATTATGCAGACAACTTTCACACGCAACATTCCTTGAAACTTATCAATTTTTTTCAAACTTTTCCAGCAACAAACTTATATTAACTTCGAAATACATCATTTGGATCTCCTAAAATTATTCGTTTTAAGTCGCTCAAGTTTTTTAGAGACACATACAAAGATCAAACATTAAAAAATTTGACTACGGTATTCAGGAAGCCTCAAAACGTGTAAATATACAAAAAACAAGCAATGAATATTTAGCTTAAAAACATACATTATTTACCATATCTCTATGAGGAATTCATTTCAATTCCCTAATAGCTTTCCTGGAAATGGTAAAATATTATTAGTAAAGCACATTCACTAACAACAAAAAAGAATGTTATCGCTTAAATATTTGCAGCCCTGTATATCTTTCGAAGATTATATACAGACCACATTGTGCACCTAAGTATAATCCTATAGTAATAATGCATGGCCCAGCCTGAAATACGCGTCCGTCGATTTACAACTATTGTCGCATTTTTATCTAGTTCTTTTGTGTAGCCCTGTAAAAGAACAGTGAATGATTTCCCTACCATATTCTACATGAGACATGATTTTACGCATATAAAAGATATATATTCGTTTCATTTGGTTTAGTGCAGTGTATAGATATTAAACTCTACTTATCAGCACTTTCCCCCATAGACGTAATGTATTTGAACTCTCTTGGGTGTCCCTGTACACGAAACATTTGCTTCATCTCAACGAAAAGCTTAGTGTAGCATCCTTATATCATACATATTTAGAATACAAAGTTTGGACTTTCTGCTACTATTTGTTCTTGAGATATTCTGATAACACACACACACACACAGACCATTCGCTGAAAACATGATGTTCGTATTCACGGAACCTCAAAAAGTGCAAATATAACAAAAACTCACGTTCGAAAATTTGACCCTAAAATAATACTTTCTGTACCTTATGGGTAAGAGAAAGTAAAAATTATATCCCTATGAATATGTGTGGTAGCCTCATAAAAATTTACACAGGTAATATAGAAGATCCTCATAATCACATGCTAAAGCCACAATGCATTTAAAGCATTACTTTTTACAGAACGATTCAAAACATTTTGATTTTTGTTTAATTTTTCACTGGTCTCCTTTTACTCTTTTCTTTAAATATTTGCTTTGTAAGGGATCCAGATTTTCTAATCTTCCTTCTCCAAGCATCACCATCTTCCTGTCTCTGAAATTCAGTGGATAAGTAGGGAAAGATGCTAATGAGCCAGCTTCTATCTTTTGAAACTTTTTCTCATTTCCGTATGTTAATTTCCCTCCCTCATCTCATTTACCAGCTGCAATTGGCTGAGAATCTGTACAATTCTTTCACATTCTACATATGATTGCGTTTTTATAATTTCTTTTGTTGGTTATGCCTCTCTTTTGATTGTCTAGAGATTTCTGTTGCAATGAATTTTGTACAATCGTTTGAGAGTTTTGATTTATTTTTTTTATTAATAGTCTTATGTTGTATTCCGTATAACATTTATGTTCATATAACTTTTTCTTTTTTAACAGTGTATCAGCATCGATCTAGATCTTATCTGTTGTTGCAATGCAAATAAAAGATGAAAATCGCCAGCGCGCTGTTCCGTTAGCTAGGCAGCTGAGTTCTGAAGCTAAATGTTCTGGGTTCGAATTCCAGGTAAGACATACATATTTGTTCATGTACTTCCACATATATTTGTTCAAATACTTACATGTGTATAAAAAGAAACTGTACATTATTATGAATTGTCCGAGACATCAATCACTATAACTATTTCATTGTAAGTTTATTTTACAGCACACTGTAAAATATACAGTACAGTATTTATTACCATACAGTGCTATGATAAATTCTGTAGAGAATGTATTAACGGATGTTTACAGGCTTTGGCCGCTTCGTTAGTCACTATATTTTAATGAATTTTCAAAAAAGAAGAAAAAAAAAAATCGCAATTTTACTTTTTTAACATAGGTAAGAAAAATATTGTAATTATGCCAGACTTTCAGAATTTTGTGTATCTATACTTTTTTGGTGTGCCTTGAGTTCATTTTTGTTATTTTTATGATGTGTGCGTGTGTATTTGTGTGTGTATGTGACACGATAACATATAAACGTATTGTTCGAATGCGCTATAATATGGTACTTATAAGTCATCTTAGCCCGACTTCTACAGATTTTAGTGAATCTAACATTTGTAGCTTTTTGCAGACACACAAGGAAACTAGTTGGCATAGGTGGACTCTGCTCAGTTCCCCATCGTATTTATGTTCTCCTAAATTTCTAGCGCGAGACATATTATAATCATGCTAAGCGAAATGAATTTGACCAAAGCTTGATACAGTGACAGAACGAAATCCCCGCCTAATAGGTTATCCACCGTTCACTTCGATACATTTATCTTATTCTAATCTATTAATTTATTTTATCAGGGTCGATTCCGTTGTTTAGTTTTCATGCTACTATTTCCAATGCAATAATCCTCAAAATTCAGATTTATATGAAAAATTTACAATTTCGCTATGTTGATAAAATCGTAAATTACGAATAATTTACGAAATTTTCCTATTAAAATATTTCTATTCTATCATGTTCAAACAAATATCATAAATGTAATTTTGAAGTTGTCTAATGTATTTATGATCCTGAAAATGGAAGTTTATGCTCAATTTTGCATTATTATGACATGTTAAGTAAATCGTAAATTCCAAATAACTTACGAATTTTTTTAATTGGAAAAATCATAGTCTATGCTATTCATGCCAGTATCCTAAATAATACTTCGAAAGTGGTTTGACATCTTTACGATGAAAATATCCCTCAAGATTGACGTTTATGTGAAATTTTGCTCTATTCTGCCATGTTAAGAAATTCGTAAATTTCCAATAACTTGCGAAACTTTCAAAGTAGCATATTTATAGTTACTGATGTTCATTCCGGCATCCAAACTGATATTTTAAAACTGGTCCGACATTTTTACAGTAAAAAGTTTCCATTTAATGCACGTTTAAGTGAAAGTATGTCCTATTCTCCCATGTTAAGAAAATCGTAAATTTCTAATAACTTACGAAGTTTTTTAATTCGAATGTTTCAAATGAATAGGGTTCTTGCCAGTATCGAAAGTGATATTTTAAAACTGATCTGACCTCTCTGCGATCATTTGTTCGTGAGATATCGTGTAAACAGACTAAAAACTAAAGGACTGACACACTAACAGACACCCTACAAATTTTGTCATTTTCGGATTCCTCGCACCTGAAAACGTGTAAAAAAGTCAAAAAACCGAGGTCGAAAATTTCACGATTACCCAAGTTCCCCATACCTATAGTATGATGGGGAACTAAAAAATATATCTTCTTCATTATGATCTACTAGCTCAAATTATTTAAAATGCTATTGCGTCCAAAGGCCTTATTCGAATAAACGGAAAATGTATATACGAGGGTTGTAAATTAAATAATGGCAACTTAGCCTTGAAACTCGCAGAAGGGCGGGCATGCGCAAATAGAATATGGGAGCGGTGAGGTGGCGCTGTTGTCGATGTGTAAAGTGCAAAAAACAGTCGATCTGCTAAGAAGGGTAGTTCTTGTGTGGCGTTAAAGAGAGGAGTTTAGTTTCCAGCGCCCTAAAGCATGTTTGTTGTTGCAAATCCGCAGTCTCATTCCGACCCGAAAGAAATGCTTGAACCCATCGTGCCCTATACGGTAAAGCATTTGTGCTACTAATCCTCGATAGCATTCTGTTGCATTTTTGCCACGGGAAACTTAGATTTTAAGCCACGACCGCTGAACACCTTTTTGAAAACATGCTTTAGAGCGATGGAAACGACACACAACTACCCTTCTTAGCAGATCGACTGTTTTTTGCACTCTACACATCGACAACAGCGCCATCTCACCCCTTCCATATCCTATTTGCGCATGCCCGCCCTTCTGCGAGTTTCAAGGTTAAGTTGCCACTATTTAATTTACAACCCTCGTACATGTTATAAGTGACTATCTCACGGTTTGTGTATAGAATTTGGTGAATCAAGCACAGATAATTTTTTATACAGGGATACAACGAAAAAAAAAAATTTTTTTTTTTTCATTATGATCTACAGGCTCATTATTTAAAGTGCAGTACCGTTTAATTAAACAACATACTGTATGGGGAGAAAATACTCAAACGCCGTATAATTTTCTCAACGATTTCTCTTACTTTAATTTATTTAAACAATCGTTAACTAACTTAATGTTCGGAAAGGTCTAGTGGAGCCACTCCTTTTGTCTTTTCGATAAGGTAAATCTGTTGATTATTAATATGTGACAATATATTAAAAATCACACAATCAACTGCTTGGGAAGAAAATCATATTTATTGAAATTTATTTTTCCGACTCAGTGAAAATAATGCCTGGGCCGGGAGTCGAACCCCCTGATATTTGACTCAAAAAGTCAAAGATATGGGGTTCGACTCCCGGTCCAGGCATTATTTTCACTCATTCGGAAAAATTAATTTCAATAGTAATATGTGGTTTACAAAAGTAATTTTTATACTACATATTGCTTGTCTATCGATGTTTTCTTATCCTATTTTTTAAAATAATAGTTTAAATGTTTTCGTTAAGAACATCGGTATCACAAAGGCACATGCATAAAAAAAATCTGGTGTGAAACAGTCACACGACTGCCATACGTATTTTATGCTTTTTTTTTTTGGGGGGGGGGGGGAATAATGTGATCAGAAGATATAAAATTGATCTAATTAAAAGTAGACACCTACAAATTTTCCAGTAAGAGAAAGCTGATACTCGTGTGAAGACATGTAAAACAAATTTGCATAGCGAGTTGGAAAAAAAAAAAAAATTCATATTTATTTTTTGAAACAATTTCAGAGATCTGAAACTGACCGTACCTAAGCAGAATGACTTTTTTTTTTTCTTCTCCTGTAATAACCAAGAAAGTCGTTCGAGCCGTTTTCGAGACACAGACTTTTATCAAAACTTGGCATATTCAGTTATTGACCGGAAAACAATAATTACACACAAAAAAAAAAAAAAAATATATATATATATTTAAAAGGTAGTTAATATGGCGAGTTAGAAAATCCGTACAGCCGTTTTTGACCTGAAATTGAGTAATTTATACAGGACGCGTATCAATTTTTCTGGACTAACCAACTACATCATTCGAAAAAACATCTGATAGTGTTTGTATAGCAACTCTGAAGAAAAATCGCTAGAGCCGTTTTTGAGATACGGGCTTACTGTTCCCCTTCCGGTTTCAGATGTCCTACTTTTGGTTTTTCAATTTCCACCAAATTTTGGAAAATTCCTCTGTACACCAGGCCTATCTCAATGTTGAAGTTTCGTAGTTCTATCTTTATTAGTTTCGGAGATATAATAGCTAGAAGATTCCCCACATACATACACACACTGTGACCAATTGCCAAAAGCTACATTTTTCGACTCAGGAGACCTTAAAACATGTAAATCAGTTGGAAACTCTATATTGAATTTTCGGACCGAATACAATACTTCCATTACGTAGTCGTGTGATTAAAGTAGAAAATGTATATATTTTTTTCTGGTAGAGTACGCATATGATTACACGGGTTTACATCTAAAACTTTGATTTGATAATTTTTGCTGATCATTGTTTATTGATGTGCAGAAACCAAATATAAAGCCAATTTTTTTCCAACATGTGTAGATTTATGTTAGAACAGGGTTTCTACCTTCGGAGACTCTTCTACCACCATAATTATGTTACTTTTATAGCATGTTTCCATGATTAATTACAGTTAATCATGGAAAAAAAAATAGAAATTACCGAAAATGAAGAAATTGTGTCGTTGACAACTCCGTATTTAACAGTACGTGATAAAGAAAGACTGGCTTAGTTTTCCGTTTCAGTGCACCAATAAACAGCTAAAATTATCAAATCAAATTTTGCTAACATTATTTTTGTACACCAGTGTTATCATTGTGTTATACAAGTTATTAATAGAGTAATCCATTGCTTATATTAACACGTTGAGTGACATGTCAGCCATCGATGGCTGACACTTAAATTTCCATTTAGGCAGCGTCAACCACCGATGGCTGATAGTTAAATATGATTAAAAAAAAAACAAAAAAAAAAAAAAAAAAAACGTTTTAAGTAATTATTGGAAATTTATTTAATTTTTATTTATCACAGGATTATATCATTAAGGCATTTTAATGGATGTTACTGAAACACAGTAAACATAATGCGCTTCTAAGGAGCGCGCATGGCCTGACGGGGATTTCTTAGGAATTCGCGTGGCACTCAATGTGTTAAGGCGACAGAGGACCTTCAGATTGAGAAAAATATGTTCCCAAAACTTTTTTTTTTTTTTTCCTTTTCAAAAAACGATTCCAGAATGTCATCAGATTAAAAAAAAAAAAAAAAAAAAAAAAAAACATGAAATTTTCCTGGTAAGTTTTTGGAGCTCCTGTGAAATTAAAACTTTAAATGCTGTTTTTTCAGAACGAGGTTTTTTTTTTTTTTTTTTTTTTCATATTTTAGTTAGTTCAAAATGTTCCACACGTCATAATTTTTTTTTTTTTTTTAATTACCCTAAAATTCTGCGGAATTGTTAGTTTATATATGTTAGCATGTAACTTGCTAACAATTCCATTATTTTTATTCTAAAAAACTAAAAAAAAATATTAAATGAAAAAATATTTTTTATGAAAATTCTCAAAAAATCACCTACTTTTATCGAAAATATTTTTTTCTTCTGACTATGGTCATAAATAAGAAATGGCCAGCAACTTTTATTATAACTGTATAAAGCTATTTCAGAAAATTAGAGTGGAAGGCTGATTTTTTACACCAACTATGTGAAAAATGCCAGAGCCGGGAATCGAACCCGGGCTTTCCGCTTTACGTGTGGATGCCCAAACCATCGAGCTACCCTGGCTGATTACCAGCTAGGCATTTCTCACAGAATATTCGTTGGAAAAGTCAGAGTCTTCAAACACAGCTGTATCAAGTGACGTTATTAATCATGGCACAACTCCAATAGACCATGAAAATTTCAATTTAGTTTAGAAATTTATTCATCAAGCCTGAAAGTTCATTTCAGAAAATTATAGAGTGGAAGGCTGATTTTTTATACCAACTATGTGAAAAATGCCAGAACCGGGAATCGAACAAGGGCCTTCCGCTTTACGAGCGGATGCTCAAACCATCCGTAAAGCGGAAGGCCCGGCTCTGGCATTTTTCACATAATTGGTATAAAAAATCAGCCTTCCACTCTATAATTTTCTGAAATGAACTTTCAGGCTTGATGAATAAATTTCTAAACTAAATTGTATAAAGCTAGTTTAAAGAAAAAAATAATAATAGGTATCTGAGGCAAAAATTAATGCGCCTGGAGCATTTTTAAATATGATTAATTAACAGATTTTAATTAATATCTTAATTATAATCTGGAAATTGTTTTTAATTTAATATTTTTCGCCTATAAACAACACTCTATAAAGGCACAAAATTTAATAACAATTGATTCATAATTAAAAAAAAAAAAAAAAAAGTTTGTACCTTGTCGTCTTAAGGAAGTTAATCACGTGACTTGTTATCCATGTCTTGGGTTTTTTGGAAACGATTGTAACGTTTTTGCAAAAAGTTTAAGGATGTGAAAATATATCTTGCGGGACTTCTTCACATCTCTCCATAATCTGCTGTGTGATCAATCAATAAAATACAGAGACAATTTTAAACTTAACAGAAACCCTTGAATTGAAACTCTTAATTGAGGGGATGAATGAGACTACTTCCCTAGACGTCTCATAAAATATAAATTATCTGTACTCTCACTTAAATATAAACAATAAATAATCTCATTCTCTAGCAGCTTAATAAAAGTCAGTGGCTGGCATTTTCACTTACCTATAAAACAATGATTGAATTAATTAATATTACCCATTCCTGGAAGCGACATAAGACATCAAAGTCAGCTATGCTCTGCAATATTACACTTCCGATATATTAACTCCAAGAATTGTCCCGAACAGAAACCTTTCTGTTTCCATCCCACGCACTGAACTGCTCACATATCAGCATTAAACCAGAAGTCAGTCAGAACAACATAAAACCCGGAGTACGATATTAATATTCCTTTTATACACTGGCGAAATTATTTCCATATATACGCAACAATGTTTTAAACATATCCGAAACTAATTACTTATTAAATCTCCCAATGCCTTAGTTTTCCTTTTAAACACGGGGCCGCGGTAGCCCAGTCGGTAGAGCGCCGGCCTCGTAATTGGAAGATTGCGGCCACGACAGATTTTACGTGCACCAGCCACCATTAGTGTACACGGCGGTCTTTGGCCGGTTCGAGTACTGAACCCACAATGTCCTCCATGTTCCCATCAAAAATTATACCTCTGGGGGTCATCGAAGCGGGAGAGCCATCCCTTCCTAAAAACTACTGATCCCATCCCATCCCATCCCATTCGACAACTTTGCAACTCTAGTTTTGCGGAAATTCTACGAAAACTCCTTGCAATTTTACACTGATATTTTGGGGTGAAAAATCGGTTGGATTTAATCGTATTTGCAGGAGAACTTGCTTTCGCAGTTGAACCTTCATTGGTCTCTTTCACAACATACGACAGAAATTGAGTTTATCCAGGAATAGAATTACGAGTTCGATGAACATTTGGGGATAAGAATTTTTTCGGGTGAAAAACCAATTGGACTTAATCTCATTTTCAGGAAAATTTACTTTCGCTATTAAATCTTCATCCATTTTTTGCAACATATGACTGAAATTAGGTTCACTCCGATTTGAATATAGCGATTTTGATTAATATTTGGGGTTAACAGCTCTTTCGAATGCAAAATTTATTGGACTTAGCTTCATCTTCAGAGAAAATTGAGCTCGCTGTTAACCCTTTATCCGTCGTTTGCAAAATATTGCAGAAATTACTCGGAAATAGATATAATTTTTATAAAAGTTTAAGATTAAAGTTTTTTAAGGTGAAAATGTAATTGTACTTACTACCTTCAAAATTCCTTTACGAAAATTACCGTTTGAAACATACACTAAGCGACCAAAAAAAAAAAAAAAAAAAAAAGCGCCGCACTTGAATATTTTTCTTTTTAACTTCTACAACCGCATATTTTATTGTTTAAAAAGCAAATTATCGATTAGATTATATTATGTTATCCTCCACGTACACTCTAGCATTGAATCCAGTGTTAAAAACAAGATGCAATTGTCAGAAAAACTGTCATTTTAGAAATTATTTGAAAAATGGTAAGAATAAGGCAGTCAACGATGCAACAAAAAGTATTAATTTTTGAATGAAATAAAAAAAATATTTTAATACGTGAGATGGCAAAATAATTAAATGTTAACGAAATATTGGTAAAATGGTTTTTAGCAAAATATAATTTTTTTTTGGCCGTTTAAACTGGGAATTTGGCTTTAAGCGGTCATGTTGCTCATCCAAGCAAGATAACCGCAAGTTAGAAAGCGGATGTTTAAAAAATCGATTTATATCATGTTCAGAACTTAAATAATCTGGTGTGTCACTCACACGACTTTCTCTTACCCTGAAATTTATTACTATAAATACAGGTTGGAGATTAAGAGGTCAGATAACGAGTACTGTTATGTAAACCTATGTTAAACAATTCAAATTAGGCTTCGGGAGAGTTTTATATGATAATTAGTTCTGTGTGAGGGGGGGGGGGGGTCTACCGCCCGCTCAACCCCCCGTTTCATTAATGCACCTACATTTCTATAGAATTTATATTTAATTAGGCTGTTAACAAATAATTCTGTTTTTAAAAAATAATTTATTAAAATTTATTATTTAAACAAATTATCTTTTATGATAATGGAGACGATTTCCATATTAGAGAAGTAGTAAAACGCTAAATATCAAAAAAAAAAAAAAAAAAAAAAAAAAAAGTTGAATTTATTCTTAATATTACATAATTAAAAAAAAAAAAATTGTAAAAAATGAGAAAAATAGATAACATTATTTAAATTATCGCAGATCGATGGTTCAACCATTCGTTTTAAAGGTATTGGCAAGATCTTTTGAAAGATACCCATCATAAAAATTTACTCCACACGAGGGGTGACTTTCCCCAGGGGGGGATGCGAGGCTCCTACATACACAATTTTTTTCCCAGTTGACTATCTCTATTACAAAAAATATTTTTTCTTTTCATTTGGTTTAGTGCAGTCTATAGATGTTAAACTCTCCTTACCTGCAATTTACCCCATAGACGTAATGTATTTGAATACTTTTGAGTGTCCCTGTACACGAACCATTTGCTTCATCTCAACGAAAAGCTTACTGTAGCATCCCTATATGATACACATTTAGAATACCGAGTTTGGAATTTCTGCTACTATTTGTTCTTGAGATATGTTGATAAGACACACAGACCAGTCGCTAAAAACATGATTTTCGTATTCAGGGGACCTCAGAACATGTAAATATAACAAAAACTCCCGTTCAAAAATTCGATCCTAAAACAATACTTTCTCGACCCTATGGGTAAGAGAAAGTAAAAAAGCGTATAGTAAATTACTTTCATCAAAAACAATGCGGGAACAATTAAACAAAGCAGGTTAAAGAACAAAAGATCTGCGAAAAAGCCATTATTAAGGAAAAGAATTAGGAAAAACAATTCTTTAGTTGATCAAAAAGTTAAACACATTTTCAGTTAATTATTAGACTGAACTGGTTTTCTCTGATGAATAAAATTTTCTTTATTTCGAGAAGTTCAAAAAAGCTAGAATGAGGACGAAATTGCGACCGACTTAATGAAAATCGCACTCTTAAAACAGTGACATTTTCTCCGTGCATTATGGTACGGAAGTGCAGTTTTTCAAGGAATCGGGCAAATTTTCATGTTCAAGGGATCAACTAACTCAAAATAAAACACGGTGATTATAAAAGTAGCGCCTGACCGACTATTTTGGAGGTATTTCAGACATTTCTTCAAACAGCATTTCATGATGATAGTGCACCTTAATACACGGCGTCTGTTGTAGGTCAATTTGAATGAAATTGTTAAAATTACCTATCCATTTCCATGAGCTCCTATAATTCTGTAAGTAGTAACATGATTTTTACTCTAAGTTAAATCCCACAAAGAATATCGTAGAATTTCTTCTTTATTAGACTTAGAAACAATCCTAATCTCAATTCGCTCGAAAATGTTAAGTCCTAAAAAGGCGCGGGAAGAAAAAGGAGGATTTGAAATGTGCAGCCTACAACTTTGCAAGAACTATTAAAGTTATTTACAATATTTAGCACAGTGAAATTTTTTAGATTTATATCAAAAAGGGGTATAATGCTATACCACTGAGCATTGCAGAAGTAATTCCATATGAAGATGGAATTAACCCAATGCAGAATACATATTTTTATTAAAAAATTTCTTAGATCAAACATAGTTTTATTTCATATACTAAAATAGAACTTGTTTATTTCATATAATAAATCATAACAGAATAAAATCATAACAGAATACAAAGTGTATGGTTATTGAATTATGTTTAAAAAGAAAATTTTATGTAGATTTTTATAAAATACTTCGTAGAGTGTAAAAAAACTGAATTATTAAATCGAAAATGTACATAGGTATCATTTTATCCCTTTGGTATTATGCAAACATGACAGTTTTATTTGTTCTAACCATTAATTTTAAAGTTATTACAAATAAAAAGGTACAAGTCATTTTTTCTGCAGTGCGTCTTTTTTTTTTTTTTTTTTTTTTTTTTTTTTCCGCTTAGTGTATGGCAGAAACTAAGTTTATTGAGAAATATATGCAATGATTTTGATGAAAGTTTGAGATTAAAATCGGTTCCTATTATCCTCATGTTCAGAAAAATTCGCTTTCGCTGTTAAAACTTTAAACCCCAGTTAAAGTATGCTTTAAAATATGGCAGAAACTGTATTACTGTATTTACTCAGAAACGTATAATTTTCATAAAAACTTATGTTTCTCATCTCAATGAAATAAAATAAAATAAACACTATCTGACTTATCTTCTCCAGAATTAGCGTTTACTGTTAACAACTCTGTACGCCAGTGGCAAAATATGGCAAAGACTTGGTTTTCTTAGAAACTACTGGAATAATTTTGATGAAAATTTAGATTTAGGGACACTATTGACTTTCTCTTCATAACAATTATCGCACTTCGTCCGAAAAAAAAAAAAAAAAAAAAAAAAAAACTATATTTTTTCTTTCTTTAAAGTACTCGAATTTCGATAAAAGTTACAAGTTTGTGTGCTTTTGAGATGATATTTGATGTACATGCATCTTAACGATAATTAGTGTTCATTGATAACTCAAACTAACACTATATCCAGAAAAAATATGCAGATATTTAGTTCCCCATCATACTATAGGTATGGGGAACTTAAGTAATCGTGTAAATTTTCGACCTCGGTTTTCTGACGTTTCTACACGTATTTAGGTGTGAGGAATCCGAAAATGACAATTTGTATGGTGTCTGTTAGTTTGTTAGTGTGTTAGTCCGTTAGTTTGTTAGTCTGTGTACACGATATCTCAAGAACAAATTGTCGCAGACAGGTCAGATCAGTTTTAAAATATTACTTTCGATACTGGCAAGAACCCTATTCATTTCGAATATTCGAATTAAAAATCTTCGTAAGTTATTAGAAATTTACGATTTTCTTAACATGGGAGAATAGGACAAAAATTCACTTAAACGTGCATTAAATAGAAACTTTTTACTGTAAAAATGTCGGACCAGTTTTAAAATATCAGTTTTGATGCGGGAATGAACATCAGAAACAATAAATATGCTACTTCAAAAATTTCGCAAGTTATTGAAAGTATAGGGCAAAATTTCACATAAACGTTAATTTTGAGAGATATTTTCATCGTAAAGATGTCAAACCACTTTTTAAATATTATTTAGGATACAGTCATAAATATCATAGACTATGATTTTTCCAATTTTAAAAATTCGTAAGTTATTTGGAATTTACGGTTTACTTAACATGTCAGAATAAGGCAAAATTGAGCATAAACTTCCATTTTGAGGCTATATATATATATCTTCCATGATAATGCAGACGGTTTCCATATTAGAGAAGTAGTGTAACACTAAATATCCCTCCCCTCCCCCCAAAAAAAAAAGAAAAAAAAAGTCAATTTTATTCCCATATTACATAAAAAAAAAAAAAAAAAAAAAAAAAAAGCTAAACATGAAAAAAATCGATAACTTCATTTTAAATTATCGCAGATCGATGGTTCAACCATTCGTTTTACAGGTACTGTCGAGCTGTTTTGAAAGATACCCATCATGAAAATTTACTCCCTTGGAGGGGTGACTTCCCTCCCCCCCCCAGGGGGGGGGGAAGCGAGGCTCCTAAATACACAATTCTTTTCCCAGTGGACTATCTATTACAAATAATTCTTTTAAATTTCATAATGATTATTAAAAAATAATTCTCTTTATGCACATTTATACAAAGTTTTGTCCTATACCACCATGTTAAAAATTTAGAAAAAGCGGGATGGCAACGCAACAATTTTTACCAAAAGTTGATAGACACTAATTTATGTCAATGTGCAACTACATACCAATTTGTATGAAATTCTCTGCTGTAGTTCCTGAGATACAGTTGCCACAATTTTGTCACACTCACACAGACATTTTCTAAAAATGGTGAAATCGTGTTCTACAGCTCTCAAAACGTGTAAATCCATCAAAAGCCCGAGGTCAAAAATTTTTACGAAAGAAATACTTTCTTCTATTGAAATATAGAAGAAAGTAATAAGAAACTTTGATTTCTAGGAACTGCTTTAACATTTTTGATAGGGGTTTTAAATAATTCCATGTGAATTTTCACTTTCCGCAGGAAAATTAGCAGTAACTTTTATCTTGTGCTCAGTCCGTAACACACAAATAATAAAGAATATAATTTCGAAAAAAAAAAAAAAAAAAAAATCACTGTATTTACTATACGAATAATTTTTCCATGAGGCTCAGGGCATGACTATCGCACGGGCACCCGGCGCCAGTGCCCTGGGCACAAAATTTTACTAATGGCTAAAAACTATGGTCTAAATATTTATTTTTATTTTTAACTGAAATGTGTTTTACGTTTCACTTGCATTAATAACATTTTAAAATAAAAACTATCTTTAGACTGACTGGGGGTAATTTCATTTGCCTTTAGAACCTGGCCTAAAACAAAACCAGATTAACTTTTTGATCAAATTTTTTTTTCGATCTGCTTTTTCACCTGCTAAAAATTGTGATATATTAGTAACTGGTCTTTTTTTTTTTGGGGGGGGGGGGAAGATGAGGGAGAACTCTTGCTCTTCTAAGGGGACACGAAAAATTTAAAGTGCCCTCGACACAAAAATTTTTTAGTCGGGCCCTGTCGTTCATCCAGATACCAGCATATTTATAGTTATTGATGTTCATTCCGGCATCAAAACTGATATTTTAAAACTGGTCTGATAGTTTCACCGTAAAAAGTTTCCGTTTAATGCACGTTTAAGTGAATTTTTGTCCTATTCTCCCATGTTAAGAAAATCGTAAATTTCTCATGACTTGCGAAGTTTTTTAATTCGAATGTTGCAAATGAATAATGTTCTTGCCAGTATCGAAAGTAATATTTTAAAACTGATCTGACCTGTCTGCGATCATTTGTTCGTGAGATATCGTGTAAACAGACTAACGAACTAACGGACTAACATACTAACAGACACCCTACATACAGACACCATACAAATTTTGTCATTTTCGGATTCCTCACACCTGAAAACGTATTAAAAAAAGTCAAATAATCGAGGTCGAAATTTTTCACGACTAAAAGCCACAGATACATTGTTTAAATAAAACCGACGGTTAATTAGTATATAAGAAAGTATCGATTTTTTTTTACTTTCTTCTATATGTAATATAGAGAAAGTATTGGATTCGCGAAAATTTTCGAAGTCCACTTTTTGATGGATTTACATGTTTTGGGATATGGAGAACACGAATTAATAGTTTTTAGAAAATGTCTGTCTGTCTGTCTGTCTGTCTGTCTGTCTGTATCATTTTTTTGTGGACGCTGTATCTCACGAACCAATGAATGAAATTTAACCAAACTTGGTATTTAGTTGCACCCTGACATAAACTGGTGCTGATTAGATTTTGGAGTCACTCGCTCAATAGGTGGCGTTGTGATCGCATTTTATGCAAATTTTTAACATGGCAGCATAGGACAAAATTCCGTATAAATGGGCATAAAGAGAGTTATTTTACACTTGTGATTGTAAAATTAATATGAATTATTGATAATAGTAGTAGTTAGCTAGGAAAAATTTTTGTGCATGGGGGGGCATCGGTTCCCCCCCTGGGGGGGAAAATCCCCTCCCGGGGAAGTAAATTTTCAAGATGGGTATCTTTCGAAAGGTCTCGTTGATAATAGTAATAGTTAACTTGGAAAAAAATTTTGTGCATGTGGGGGCATCGGTTGCCCCCCCACCGGGGGGGGGGGGAAGTTCCCACCCGGGGGGGCAAAATTTCAAGATGGGTATCTTTCGAAAGATCTCGTCAATACCTTTTAAAACGAATGGTTGAACGATAAATCTGTGATAATTTAAACCAAAGTTATCGATTTTTTTTACTTTTAACAAAAAAAAACTTAGAAAAATATCGCAATATTTTTTTTTTTTTTTTTTTAACGAAATTTAACCAAACTTGGTATTTAGTTGGTCCCCGACATAAACTGGTGCTGATTATGTTTGGGGATCAATAGCTCAACAGGTGGCGCTGTGATAGCATTTTATCTAAATTTTTAACATGGCAGCATAGGACAAAAATTCGTATAAATGTGCATAATTAGAGTTGTTTTAAACTTGTGATTGTAAAATTAATATGAATTATTGATAATAGTAGTATGTAACTAGGAAAAAAAATTTCTGCATGGGGGGGCATCGCTTCCCCCCCTGGGGGGGAAGTACCCCCCCGGGGGGGATAAATTTTCAAGATGGGTATCTTTCGAAAGGTCTCGTCAATACCTTTAAAACGAATGGTTAAACTATAAATCTGTGATAATTTAAAACAAAGTTATCGATTTTTTTCACTTTTAACAAAAAAAAAAAAAAAATCGTACTTTTTTTTTTTTTTTTTTTTTTTTAATATTGTTACTGATTGAATATGTATAGGTAAATATAGAAGAAAGTCTTGTGGTGGCCACAACATACTAGTTTTTTTTTTTTTGTGAATTTTATATTAAAAGTTTGCAAAAGGCCTATAGTACATTTACATAAGCAACTAGTTGGCGTAGGTAGACTCTGCTCAGTTCCCCATCATATTTATGTTCTCATAAATTTCTAGTGCGAGACATATTATAATCATGTTAAAAGAAATGAATTTGACCAACGCTTGACACAGTGACAGAATGAAATCCCCGCCTAATAGGCTGTCCACCGTACACATCGATATATTTATCTCATTAACCTATTAATTTATTTTATCAGGGTCGATTCCGTTGTTTAGTTTCATGCTACTGTTTCCAATGCAATAATCCTCAAAATTCATATTTATATGAAAAATTTATAATTTCGATATGTTCATAAAATCGTAAATTACGAATAATTTACGAAATTTTCCTATTAGAATATTTGTATTCAATCATGTTCAAACAAATATCACAAATGTAATTTTGAAGTTGTCTAATGTATTTATGATCCTCAAAATGAAAGTTTATGCTCAATTTTGCCATATTCTGACATGTTAAGTAAAGCGTAAATTCCAAATAACTTACGAATTTTTTAAATTGAAAAAATCATTGTCTATGATATTCATGCCAGTATCCTAAATAATATTTCGAAAGTGTTTTGACATCTTTACGCTGAAAATATCCCTCAAGATTGACGTTTATGTGAGATTTTGCTCTATTCTGCCATGTTAAGAAATTCGTAAATTTCCAATAACTTACGAAATTTTAATATTCGAAAATTTATAGTCATTAATATTCATGCCAGTGTCCTAAATAATATTTCAAAAGTAGTGTGACATCTTTACGATGAAAATCTCTCTCAAAATTGACGTTTATGTGAAATTTTGCTCTATACTGCCATGTTAAGAAATTCGTAAATTTCCAATAACTTGCGAAATTTTCAAAGTATCATATTCATAGTTACTGATGTTCATTCCGGTATCAAATCTGATATTTTAAAACTAGTCTGACATTTTTACAGTTAAATGTTTCCATTTAATGCACACTTAAGTGAATTTTTGTCCTATTTTCCCATGTTAAGAAAATCGTAAATTTCTCATAACTTGCGAAGTGTTTTAATTCGAATGTTCCAAATAAATAGGTATCTTGCGAGTATCAAAAGTAATATTTTAAAACTGATCTGACCTCTCTGCGATTATTTGTTCGTGAGATATCGTGTAAACGGACTGACACACTAACAGACGCCCTACAGACGGACACCATACAAATTTTGTCATTTTCGGATTCCTCGCACCTGAAAACGTGTAAAAAAAAAACTCAAAAAACCGAGGTCGAAAATTTTCACGATTACCTAAGTTCCCCATACCTATAGTATGATGGGTAAAAGCTTTAGATAAAAACACAATATAAATTTTTTTTACGAAAGTATCAGTTTAAACAGTGTAACACCTAAACAAAAAATTTAAAATAATCTTCTTCGTTACTTTTAGAAGATTTGCACAAATTAAAATTTGTGGTATTATTTTGTTCGATACTGTTTTCACAATTTGACAGTCTGATCGCGCTTGTGAACTTTAAGTTGTTAACTATACAAGTACACGATGAAATTGTATACAACTTTGAATAAGAGCAACATAGGGAGTTATAAAACTACTTAAGGTACAAGTGCTCCAATGATCCACTAGATGTTTTGTATACAGACTTCTCCTGGCATCCATCCATGATCCTCTGAATCTGGTATTTCGGTAAGGTCTTGCATCGGGTCGGGTACCAGCGGGTTATCCGCTTTGCAGGTCGGGTGCAAGGTCTTTGCAGGTCGTTAGCATTAATTTCTGACCTGCGGTTTTAACCGCAAGTTCACCAGCAATATATATATATATTAATTATCTCATAAAAAACAATACTATTGTAAAAGTCACCCCGCCCAGCAAAAACTCTTACCTTTCTTAAGCAGCCAAAAAAAGGATTGATATCAAATTTCGCCGCCGCTATTGAATCCCGGGTACTCAATGCCCAGCTTAATGAAGATCTGCCAATAACACTGCATGTATCTTTGTAATAAATCCTAATCTCTTTCAACATTCTTTGTTATCTGTGTTAGTTTTTTCGCTGCATTATAAAGTTATAATTTAAAGTATTTTTACGGCGGGGTGCGTAATAATATTTTAATCTTTACTAAGTAAATTTTTTATTAATTAAAACTTCTACATAGGGGACGCACCCCGCCGTAAAAATACTTTAAATTATAACTTTATAATGCAGCGAAAAAACTAACACAGATAACAAAGAATGTTGAAAGAGATTAGGATTTATTACAAAGATACATGCAGTGTTATTGGCAGATCTTCATTAATCTGAGCATTGAGTACCCGGGATTAAATAGCGGCAGCGAAATTTGATATCAATCCTTTTTTTGGCTGCTTAAGAAAGGTAAGAGTTTTTGCTGGGCGGGGTGACTTTTACAATAGTATTGTTTTTTATGAGATATCACTTCTTTTTGCAGGTTATGTATGTGCTTTTATAAATATAGTACGTATGCATAAGAAAGGTAAGAGTTTTTGCTGGGCGGGGTGACTATTACAATAGTATTGTTTTTTTTGAGATATCACTTCTTTTTGCAGGTTATGTATGTGCTTTTATAATTTAATACGTATGCATAATGAATATATTTGTGTAATATATCGATAAAAATCGTGCGTGTTATGCATAGATGTAAATATAGTGTTACAGATTTCTACATAGTATTAGTTCTTTTTATGTGATTTCTTTCTAAGAGTTTTAGTCACATAATAAAATGTCAATTTTTCGCATTTCTAGCTTGTTTCCGCGTTAAAAAAAGATCCTTCTCCGTTAAAAACACACTTTATCAGGGCACGTAATAGACTTGGCGATGAATTTGGTGACTTTATCGCACCTTGACAACTATTTTGACGATCTTGGTGAAAAACCTTTATTATCGATAGACCCATTGTCCAAGCTGTAACTCGATTATTAAGTGCAGTTTCCTCTGAGGTTGGTTGCAAGTCGTTACGAGCGGCGGTATTCAGAATCCTTTGATGTGGTAGAGCTGTTGGAATGCTTTGACGTTTTGGTTCGACCGGTTAGAAGTCCCTGGCTCTAACCCCAAACAGAGATAATTGAGGGGCCAGAGGCAGATATCTTTGTCAATTTTACATCCTTTCCTTTGAAGTAACTGCGCAATCTGATAACAAAAGGGTACAACTGATGACAAGACATTTGGCTCTTTGTGTCGGGAGCGTGATTAATGGTTTTTTTTAACCTCGAAGTTCCAACTGCAATGGAAACCGGACTTTACGGAAGTTACTGTAAAATTCAGGATTAATGGCGGGCTATAAAAGGAGTCCCGTTCCGACCACTGAGGTGAGTTTCTCGCTAAGACTTTACGAAATAGAAAGTTTTGCTTGACTAAGTCTCTACCATTAAATTGTAGTTTATTTCTGTATGTTATGACTATGGTATCGTTTGTACTGTGATTTATATGTTGTCAGCTGTTATTTAAGCTGCGTTTTCTGATAAAACTCAAATTGATAATGGGTTTCACTAAGGTGACCAAATTTTTTAAACCCAATTTGAGGACAAATCATCGCAGCGTCCTCAAATTGAAAGGACATTTGAGGACAGAGTTAAATTATGCTTTAATTTGCGGACATTTGAGGACAAATTTATAAATTCGAGAACATTTGCACTCAAATGATTTTCAAATTGGTAAAAATGTATTGTCGCCGTGTTCTAAGCTAACCTGAAAGTTTCAAATGTCTAGCTATTCGGGAAGTTAGTTAAAAATCGATTGAACAAGGAGAGGGACGCCGCTCATCACTCTTGGAGCGATTTTGAGCGCTTCTATGGCGATCTCTCCATTTATTGGAAAAAAAAAAAAAAAAAAAAAAAAAAAAAAGTTCACAAAAACGCCAGTCCCAAACCGACAAAGGGCGTTGGTAGTATACACATTGGAGAAAAGTCCACAGGACAGGTTTTTCATCCGAATCAATGAAGTGCAGCATAGTGGGCAAGGAGCTCAAACACACATTTATACAAAAGGAAGGAAGGAGAGAGTGAAGAGAGAAAGAAAGAATATATAAATAAAACGTTACGATTAAACTTTACAATTAAAGTGAAATGATTTAGAAAGACTTTAAATTACATTTCAAGTGATTTTTAGGACTGGAAGTGATTTTTAAAAACTGATATGACGTGAATTTAATCTGTTCTGTTGGAAATATCCATCAGAAGATTGTAGATTCTTTTTAGTTTAATTGAGAGGGATGGACGAGAAATAATATTTTCGAGCCAGCCCTCTGGTTTTGGTACAGGATTTCTTAAGTGGTATGAACTTGTTGCGAGCTTTGTGCTGGTAACGCTGCCGATGGAATCAGGAACCCGAAACAGTTCTCTAAAAGTATTTAAAAAATGCATTTTCACCGCGTTCTGAACTATTCTGAAAGTTTCAAATGTCTAGTTAGTCGGGAAGTTATTTTAATAAATTTCTGTCGAATCATATAAACGCTGCCGAAGGCAGTAGGGACCTGAAACAGTTGACTAAATGTGTTAAAAAATGTATTGTCACCGTATTCTGATCTATCCTGAAAGTTTCAAATGCCAAGCTAGTCGGGAAGTTAGTTAAAAATCGATTGCAAGCTTTGTGCTGGTAACGCTGCCGATGGCAGCAGGAACCCAAAGCAGTTGGCTAAAAGCATTAAAAAAATGCATTTTCACCGTCTTCTGAACTATTCTGAAAGTTTCAAATATCTAGCTAGTCGGGAAATTTGTTAACTAAATTTTCTGCCGAATCATATAAACGCTGCCGAAGGCAATAGGAATCTGAAACAGTAGACTAAAAGTGTTAAAAAATGTATTGTCCATGTGTTCTGAGCTATCCTGAAAGTTTCAAATGCGTAGCTAGTCGGAAAGTTAGTTAAAAATCGATTGCAAGCTTTGTGCTTGCAACGCTGCCGATGGCGGCAGGAACCCGAAGCAGTTGGCTAAAAGTAATAAAAAAATGCATTTTCTCCGCGTTCTGAACTAGTCTGAAAATTTCAAATGTCTAGTCGGGAAATTAGTTAAATAAATTTTCTGTCGAATCATATAAACGCTGCCGAAGGCAGTAGGTACCTGAGACAGTTGACTAAAAGTGTTAAAAAATGTATTGTCACCGTGTTATAAGCTATCCTGAAAGTTTCAAATGTCTAGCTAGTCGGGAAGTTAGTTAAAAAGTGATTGCAAGATGTGTACTGGTAACGCTGCCGTAGGCAGCAGTAAACCGACCAAAAAAATTTTTAATTGCAAAAGGCACTGGTACAGATCAGAAGGAATGTCCATGCAAATTTTCAGCTCATTAGCTGCAGAAGTCTAGGCTCAATCACCGTCAAAAGTTTTTGTCTTAACAATTACAAGAAGCAGAAGAAGAATGTAACAGGGAAATTTCGGGTTTTCAAAGTTATATAACTCAGGCCCCTTAATTCGGAGCGACATGTAAATTTGTATGTTTTGTCTTAATGGTATGCTTAAGGTCTGTGCAAAAAATCACATGTTTTGGGGATCAGGGAGTTGAGATACAGGTAGTCGAAAAGTACGAGATGCTATGTGGACATAATATACACTTGTAGCGTTCACATTGACTTCCTACTTTGTAAATTTCATTTGCATTTCTCTTAATGTTTGTTTTAGCTTGGCGGGGCGGAACGCTACCGCGTTCCTTGATATTCATGTAAAGGATAATTCTATAAAGATTATATTCATTCTATAAAGATTATATTCATGTAAAGGAATATAAAAACTTTTTCGAAAAAAAAAAAAAAAAATATCTTGTATATAAATAAATCTTTTTTTTTTTTTTTTTTTGCGAAAAAGTTTTTATATTCCTTTACATGAATATAATCTTTCGAATGCAGGGACTGGGTGACATTCTCTTCCTTCACTAGCAGCTTAAAGCCACATGACTCATAGCATAGGTTTAATTTGTAAAGACAAAATGCATAAATATTAATACATTTAATATTTAAAATGTTATATATTAGAAAATTATTTGCCTTCCAACGTATATTTGCTTACTTATTTTACTCGTTTTAGTTCCCCATCATACTATAGGTATGGGGAACTTAGGTAATCGTGAAAAATTTCGACCTCGGTTTTTTGACTTTTTTACACGTTTTCAGGTGTGAGGAATCCGAAAATGACAAAATTTGTGTGGTGTCTGTTTGTGTGTTAGTTTGTTAGTCTGTTTACATAATATCTCACGAACAAATGATCGCAGAGAGGTCAGATCAATTTTAAAATATTACTTTCGATACTGGCAAGAACCTTATTCATTTACAACATTCGAATTAAAAAACTTCAGATGTTATTCGAAATTTACGATTTTTTTAACATGGGAGAATACGAAAAAAATTCACTTAAACGTGCGTTAAATGGAAACTTTTTACTGTAAAAATATCAGATCATTTTTAAAATATTAGTTTTGATGCCGGAATGAACATCAATAACTGTAAGTATGCTACTTTGAAAATTTCGCAAGTTATTGGAAATTTACGAATTTCTTAACATGGCAGTAAAGGGCGAAATTTCACATAAACGTCAATTTTGAGGGATATTTTCATCGTAAAGATGTCAGACTACTTTTGAAAAATTATTTAGGACACTGGCATGGATATTAATGACTATGAATTTTCGAATATAAAGATTTCGAAAGTTATTGGAAATTTACGAATTTCTTAACGTGGCAGAATAGAGCAAAATTTCTCATAAACGTCAATCTTGAGGGATATTTTCATCGTAAAGATGTCAAACCCCTTTCGAAATATTATTTAGGATACTGGCATGAATATCATAGACTATATGATTTTTTCAATTTAAAAAATTCGTAAGTTATTTGGAATTTACGATTTATTTAACATGTCAGAATAAGGCAAAATTGAGCATAAACTTCCATTTTGAGGATCATAAATACATTAGACAACTTCAAAATTACATTTATGATATTTGTTTGAATACAAATATTTTAATAGGAAAATTTCGTAAATTATTCGTAATTTACGATTTTATCAACATAGCGAATTTGTAAATGTTTCATATAAATCTGAAATTTGAGGATTATTGCATTGGAAATAGTAGTATGAAAACTAAACAACGGAATCGACCCTGATAAAATAAATTAATAGATTAGAATAAGATAAATATATCGAAGAGAACGGTGGATAGCGTATTAGGCGGGGATTTCATTCTGTCACTGTATGAAGCTTTGGTCAAATTAATTTCTTTTAACATGATTATAATGTCTCGCACTAGAAATTTATGAAAACATAAATATGATGGGGAACTGAGCAGAGTCCACCTATGCCAATTAGTTATGTACTGTGAATATGTAAAACCGTTGATTATTTGTAAGTAATTCACAAGAAATTTTATTATATTATACACTGAAGTATTGCTTATAATTAAACTAGTTACTTTTAATATAATTTTAATTATACAGTAGTTTTAATATAATTATATACTTGCAATGTATGTGTAATAATTCTCTGAAAGATTTATTCAGTGATATAACTGGGTTTCGTGAAATAGAATTTTAAATTGGTTTTCTATAATATAAATTGAATACTTTTTTGCGGGTTCGGATCGGGTTGCGGGTTGAAAATTTTCCTGTGGGTCGGGTGCGGGTAAAATTTACTTGACCCGCTCAAGACTGTACGGTAAAGCTATCCAAATAACTCTTCCGCATAGGTGTTTGATAATTAGCTCGTTTAGAATAATGACATAAGCAATATTCGCATGCAAGAAGTTGAACCGTGTCTATATGGCCTTGTCGACTTCGGAACATGTGTTTTCATAGTTCGTTTATGTTTTTTATTTTGGTGTTCCTTGAGTACAACTGACCCCTGTGGCAGAAATTTATTATGCTTTCTGCGACAAGCTTCATCAACACCAAAATCTTTCTGCAAGAATAGTTTGCGAAGATAACATTTACGAATTCAAAATAAATTATTTTTAAATAGTAAATAATGTTCCGTATAACCAATGTATTTAAATTTTAACTAGGCACAAATGCATATATGTGCACTATTGCAAGAAAATACTTTTTTTTTTTTTTTTTTTTTTTTTTAAGAAAGATGGAAATTTATCTTAATTGCTTCAGATTTGTTGTTCACATTAATATACAATATTGTTTATAAAATATTCAATGAATTTAAACCATAAAATGCTGTAACACATCAAAAATAATCTGCAAATTTTTTTAACGTATTTAAATCATGAAATGTCTAAATTAAACAAATGTTACAAATACTTTTAAAATTTCATTACATTTTTTATATTATGTATATTTAAATACACAAATGCACCTATTTCATAAGGTGCGAACCAAACAACATAAAATATAATACAGAACTCAAAATTAAAATACAACAAATTAAAAGTAAAAATTAATATAGAATACTGAATATCATAATGGAATATAAATAATTTACAACATTTATAGTTTCTGAGATTATTAGAAAGATGGAAGTTAATATTCTAATACACAAGATTCATTTTTTATATTATGTACAAATGGCATAAAGATGTGTATTTGAAATCTAAAAGATGTGATTTGACATTAAAGAATTCAGAATGTATAATTATACCATCATTTAAATAAAGTAAAACAGAATAAAAGACCTAAGTAACACAATTATAGACAAAGCATAGTCGAAATATTTTCATAAAGATTTTGAGGCAAGTGAAATATTTAATTTTTAAGTTAATGTTGAAATGGGAAATGTAACAGATTTCATGGATAATATCTATAATAGAAATTAATGATTGCAGATGAATGAAATAAATAGAAATCAATTAAAAGTAATATTTGCTATTGATATCTATACGAATAAGTAAATAAAAATAAATAAATAAAAGCATTTGCTGTTTAATTAGTATTTATTCAAAACAACTACTATTCGATAAAATTCCCTTAGCTTACAATATATATATATATATATATATTTATTTATTTATTCAACAAAACATTTTGTTTGATTTTAATTCAAAATAACTATTTATTTTGCAATATTTCAATTAAAAAAATTAACGTTTTTTAAAAATTCAGATGTTTAAAAAATGAAATGAACAAGCTGTAGAAACTAATAAGAGTAATTTTGTAAAATAAATTAATAATTTTTTTTTTTTTTAACGACTTCATATGCTTAAACAAGAAAATTTAAAGCGAAGAATTTTAATCACAGTTAAAATAATTAATGATTAGTAAAGAAAAAAATTAGAAAAGTTACCAATTTTATAACTTAAGATGCCCATTAATATTTATTGCTAAGATCTTTTACTACATATAAAATGCTAAAAACCAATAAAGTATTTTAAAAATTAATTTCTTAATTTTCTATTTTTTGAAGCAAGGTTTGAAGCTTCATTTTTTTTTTTTTTTTTTTTTTTTTTGCGTATAACTACAGACGTTACAAATTTCCCCATAGTCTTATTTCTGTATACATTTGTGAAATGCATTGCATAGTTTGAACCAAATATTAAAATTAATGCAGCTTTTAAAAATTTACATGTATTTACTATCACGCACGTATGCACGCTTCGTATACATAATAGAAAAAAAAATCATTAGATGCAACTAGTTTGTCGTGCGTAAATCAGAAAATGTATGAAAATCGGTACAGCAGCAATCACGCACTTATTTAAAAAAAAAAAAAAAAATCACTGGATGCAGCTATTTTGTTATGCAATGATTCAGAAAATGCATGAAATATGAAATTCGGAAAATGGTCGCAAAGCCATATTCTTTCCAAAAAACACCTTTTTGCAATACAATAAATACACAGGACACGAGCGGCAGGCGCAGCGCGAAAACAAAGTTTGAAGACACGAAAATGAAGTTCCAATGTGAAGAGGTTACCAGTGAAAAGTGTTGATACACCGAATCATATCACCGCATCACGAATCGCTAATGTATGCCGTATCAAAGCTAACCCAAGTGAGTTACATCCGCTTTATCTCCTCTCCTTATTCAGGATTGAAGCGATCGTATCTGCAGAAATGAAAATTTGTTCTGTAGAACAGTTTATATGAACCATTCTTTGAGTTTCTATCTCTCTCTATCTTTCTCTTTTCTCGCTCTCTCTCTCTCTCTTTTTTTTTTTTTTTTTTTTTTTTAACACAATGGCAAAATTTATTTGACTTAAGTAAAATCTTTCTGGAAGAACATTTCTGTTTCTGCGACATTGTCGCCGTGTTTCTGCCACGGGGCAACTGACTAGTGAACTTTTGGATTAAATTGTGGTCCGAAATCGAAAGTGTAAATTTACTCACACGCCTCAAAAACAGCAAACTAATTCTGTGTTCTTTTGTTACAATTTCATCTTCTCTTGTAACAGCCTTTACGTTTCCTTGCCCAGAAAACTGACTTACTGTATCAGGACTGTCCATGCATGTAATCCTAGCAATGTTGATTTCATACTAAAACTAACAACAGATGCTCGTTTTTACCATGCTTTTATTAACTTCATTTCCTGTTTGTTTGTATGTTTGTCCAGTACAAATCCTGCAATCGATTTTTTAACTAACTTCTCGACTAGCTAGACATTTGAAACTTTCAGAACACGGTGACAATACATATTTTTTAATACTTTTAGTCAACTGTTTCAGGTCCCTACTGCCTTTGGCAACGTTTATATGATTCGACAGAAAATTTATTTAACTAACTTCCCGACTAGCTAGACATTTGAAACTTTCAGAATAGTTCAGAACACGGTGAAAATGCATTTTTATAAATGTTTTAGCCAACTATTTTGGGTTCCTGCTTCCTTCGGCAGTGTTAACAGTACAAACCTTGCAATCGATTTTTAACTAACATCCCAGCTAAGCTAGCCATTTGAAATTTTTATAATAGCTCAAAACACGATACCAATGGATTTTTTTAATAGTTTTAGCCAATTGTTGCGGGTTCCCGCTGCCTTTCGTAGCGTTTATATGATTCAATAGAAAATTTAAAAACACGGTATATAAAAAGTTTTATCTTGTAATTATTTTTTTATGTCTATCAGTTTGTTTCGCCCACTAAACCCGTGTTTTATATGCATGTTGCTCTCTACGTTGATGCTAGATGAAATATAAAGAGCCAGAACGAACACGTATGTATTATCAGATGCACATATTACATTCGGATATTCCATAGTAGCATCCTTTATGTGTAGCATGATATGCGCATCTGCGTCTTCCACTCAGACATACATGCACCTCGAATAAAAATAGATGAACTATGTGTCTTCACAACAACTTCGAAAAAATCTTGCAAAAATAAAGATGTGATTGATAAGTCAGACATAAAGCTGTTTGCCAGTATGATACTCATAGCAGAAAACCAACGTTTGAATATACTTGAAGCATTTTATTATCCTTCGGAACATTTACCTTGGAGTATTTCTAACCCAGAAGGATCTGTGAAAGAAACTATAAAAGCTGTGCTGGGAAAACGTGCTAGAAAGCTAATCCCATATACAGATGAAAATATATCTTCACCAGCTACGATAACAGATGGGGTGATATTAATTCCAAAATTACATGTAGAGAATAGAACATTTGATCTGTTATCTGATTCAATCCAATCGTAAACACAGACTACATTAGCACTGAAATTGATGTTGTGTTTGACACATATAAAGACAAATCAATTAAATTAACTGAATGATGCAGTAGAGGCTTAGATACATTTGAAGAATATTAACATGGTCATAGAATAATAAAATAGAACGTTATGTGTTACTTACTGTAACAAGTGTATTAAAATAACTAGGAGTGTATTTTATGAAATGGAAAAACTTGCCTCTGCTCAAGAAGACGCAGAAAGATGTATGATGCCACATATAAAGTATACTGCTGTAGAACTTCCGAATTTAATATGCGCATCGGAGGACACAGACGTGTAGATTCTGGCTCTTTTTATATCATCCAGCATCAACATAGAGAGCAACCTGTATATAAAACATGAATCAAGTAGACGAATCACATTGATAGACATAAAAGAAAAACTAGCATCTGTTGTTGGTTGTAGTATGAAATAAGTATTTCCAGGATTGCATGCTTCGACAGGTTGTAGAAAAAATGAACGTGTTTTCCAGGCAAGGAAAGATAAAGGCTTTGAAATAGTTACAAGAAAATATAGAATTTAGTTTGCTGTTTTCATGGCTTGGGAGTGAATTTACACTTCAGAATTCTCGCCACAATTTAATCCTGAAGTTCACATGTGAAATAAACTCAAGGAACACCAAAAAAGAAAACATAAACGAACTAAGATGCCACGTGTTTCAAAGTCGACAAGGCCAAACAGACACAGATCATCTCCCTCTATGCGAAGATTGCTTTAGTTAACATTCTAAACAAACTAACGTCGGCAGCCAAATAATTGAATCGCTAGAAATAATTCATATTTAAAAGGTGTGCACCTAATACTGTTTTGTTAAGAAATATTTGTCCAGTCATGATCTTATTCTTATGTTTTTTTTTTTTTTTTTTTTTTTTTTTTTTTAAAGTCAGTTAATGATAAAAATTAACGATCAAGCTTAAAAAAACAAGTAATATAAAAAGAAAACTTTTTAAGTCAATTCCTACTTATAATACAAACTCTATCGAAAATGATTTTTTTTTTTTTTTTTTTTTTTTTTTTTTTTATAATTTTGAATTAGGAAATAAAAAGCGCGCGTGAAAAATGAAATAAAAAAAATTATAAGATAAAAAAAAAACTTTTTATATACCATACCATGTTTTAAAATTTCTGGTGAATCATAGAGCTCTTGTCAATGTGCATAAAATTCTTAAAGTGATAATGACGTCCATTTTTGTGAGGTGCATCATTTAACTTTTTATAATTGTTTAATGTTCACGTTTAATTAAATGTATTTATTTTTATGTCGAAAGAAAATGAACTCGTAATTCTTCTTCTTCTTCTTATTATTATTATTATTATTTTTTTTTTTTTTTTTTTTTGCAACAATTAAATTATAGCTAATATTTTAATGGCTGTTGTTATATAATGGTTATATTTTAATGGCTATCTATTAGGATATTATTATTTTCATATTTTAATTAATTATAAGAAAACTAATCATAAATTCGAAAATCGGACCTCGAAGTATAGTGTTGTCACAGTGTTCTGAGCAATCTGAAAGTTTTAAATTTCTAGCTAGTTGGGAAGTTAGTTAAAAATCGATTGTAAGATTTGTAGAAGAGGGAGAGTGTGAACTAATAGTAGGAATTGAAAAAGAAAGAAAAAAAGAAAAGAACAATGTTGATGTCTGGTTCAACAATGTTGTTTACGACTGTAATTATCAAGAAGCTATTTAGAAGGCATGTTTAGATGACTTTCCGAAATACCAGATCCAGGCAGTCATGTATGGATGACAGTATAATAAACATCAAATGGACGATTGGAGCACTTGCACCTGAGACAGTGTTAGAACCTTAGAACTCCCTAAGTTGGTCTTGTTCAATTGATATCGAATTCCATCATGTAACTGTATGATTTACTACTTAAAATGCACAAGCGCGAGTAGATTCTCAAATTGTAAAAACAGCACTGAACAAAATAACACAATTTTTTATTTGAACAAGTCTGCTGACACAGAAGATTATTTTTAATTTTTGTTTAAATATTATGCCGTTTAAAATTATGTTCCCGTAAAGATAATTTATTATGTTCTTTTTATCTGAAGCTTTTTCTTATGTAAATGTACAGTCACCCCCAAAAAAAACGCCACCCCCCCCCCCCACCTAATTTCGCCGTAAATTATCGTAGAAACATTTGACTGCTACCGATCGATTTGTAATAACATCTAGTTTATAACGGTATAGTTACATTTTGCCTATGGGGTCGTCTACACATTAAAACTGGCATTAACTTCATTTTTTTCAATAGCAATCCCTAATTTTGACTTCAGATTTCTGAGATCAAGGCGGTTCGAAAAACATACCTATTTATATACCTTAAGGGGTTACATCCAGTTGTATGCACGAAAAAACGTGTTTTTTTGTGAATTTTTTGTGAAGAGGCCTTTTATTAAAGAAATATATACAATACATATACATATAGCAAATTTAATGTATGTTAAGAATCCGTGATGAGTTTACAAAAATATTGGGTTCCGCTGTTCCTGTAGTAGATCTCCTAGAGGACTTCCACAAAAAGGTGTCTGGCGGTGAGCAAGATATCTCTGATCCAAATTATCTGAAATGAAAAAAACCAAAAGATTTATTTTTAGGATAGATGAATACAGGTAATGATCGTAGGAATAGTCAAAATTTTGATTTTTGACAAAATGGCGGCTTCCCCCCCCCCAAAAAAAATCGTTTTTTTCATGAAAATTTACACTTGAAAGTGGCTGAAAAAATCGAAATTATTCTCAGAAACCTTATTCCTACGATCATTACCTGACAAAAATATCTAAGAAAATCGTGTCAAAATTTCAAGTCAATCGGTTCAGCCGTTTCGGAGAAATTTTGCTCACCGACTTTGAAAACACCGTTTCGAGATAAACGCGTTTAAAGTTTTGGGAACCATTTAAACTAAGTAAAAAAAAATTTTTTCCTACTTACATCGAGTCATCTATTCCAGGACCATAAGAGGAACCCTCTGCTTCATCATTTGCTTCTAGTACAGCCAACTGTTGTTGTCTACGTGACATTCTCCCCTCGCGCGTGCTCCCTTGCGCTCGTGCGTCAGAGATCAAGATGCGCTCTGCGTCCACTTTTTCTACATAGGCATGGGCATTAGGCCCAAGCGATAGTCCCATTGCGTTCGAGTCATTCCATTTTAAATCAACAAATGGGGTGTGCAACACCATTTTTGATTTTGATGACAATTTGCACATGCTTTCCCCATACCTTTTAGACCACAAAAATATATTTTTTTTATTTAAAAAAAATTTACCCTTCGATATGTAGGCTATTTTTGTCGTTGCCAACAGCGAAAATTGGATATTTTGATGCTTTGCGTTATGAACTATAACTTTTTTTCTATAACAACTATAGCTCATTGGAAAGCTACAAAAAAGATCTTTTTCCATATGGTATCAATAAATTTGAGATTTAAAAACAAAGGTTATTTTTTCAAGGTCAAAGTTTGTGATGCAAAATTAATTTTTTGCCACTTTTGAAAATTAAAAAACCTATGAAGGGCTTGGAATAACAAGCCCTCTTTTATTTCTTATATACATATATATGGTTGCTTATTGTATTAAAAAGTTTGGCTTGTTATTCAGCCCCCTTCACAAGATACGACCCCCCAAAGTTGCAAATTTTCTAAAAAATCCAATTTTCAATGCTAAAAAAATGCATGTGGGGGGCAAGGTAGATTTTTTTTTACTTGTGTGATTTTAAGTACTTCTTACCATCTTTCAAACAAAAAAAAAGTTACTTTGTTATTCAAAGGCGTTTGGCAGCTATAAGGGTCTAAATTTTCAAATAATTATACTGAAACAACGGAATTATTTTCATACTTCTTAATCTTAGGTGTTAGTGAAAAGTTATTTTTTACTTAATTGTTAGTTTTAAATGGTGAAAACAACTAAAAAGACTAAGAAGAGTTGTCAAAGAACACATTTAAACTTTGATAAGCTAATTTAAGGTTTCTAACATCTTGGTATATAGAATTTAACTTACCTCTCAAAACATGCAAAACTTTTTTGTTCAGTGGTTTATTGTCTCATAGAGAAGAGTTGACAAATGTTCACTCATCACAGGTGTGATATTATGACCTCTTCCCTGTGCTGACCATAGTTCTGACGCAGTCAGGATTTTCAAAATATCTTGAAACCGAACCCAAGTTTGGTTATCATGACTTGATTTTTTAAACGATGTTCCAGGTCCTTTAGGATGAAAAAAGTGGATCCTGTATTCTTCTTCGACATCAAATACCTTTATTTCCACCACTTCTCCTAGCCACCAGTCACCATCATATACGCAACAAACATAATCGGACAACTTTGGTCGGGTTGTTGGTGTGGATAATCTAAGGTTGATAGGTTCGTCTTTGATGACATGAAAGGTTGTAAAATCTAAAGAAAATGATGTACGTCTGGCATGAATGATATTTCTGTTGAGTGGAATGTAGCTGTGGAAAGACCGAGTTTGGGGTAATGATAGTGCTGTTTTATATCTTTCCTCAAGAACTTTTCCTACTGCATTAACATCATCACAGGAAACATAGAAAAACGTTACACTATTAATATGTTCAGTGCAGTATTCAAAGACATCTAATGGATTCAAGATTTGATTACTGACCGGTCGTTGCAAACTACCCTTTCGCACTAGCCTCTTCACTGTTCCTCCAATCCCATCGCAAGGGCCTTTCCCGTGGGATGTAGCAAAAAAATGCCACTCTGCTTTTATCCCAAAGTCTTGTTCATGATGGCTCAAGTTAATGAAGTTTTTCCTGTTTTTGTACTGTGCGGCAGGTCCATCTGAAAAATAGAATAATTTTGAAATTAAAGCATGATCTGCCTTCAGTTTTTTAACAAGGATCATTTGAAAGGCGTAGAATGTAGTTGTGTTGTGGTCAAGGCAGTCGCTTACAAAGCAAAAACTTTGAGTTTGAATTTCACCATCTTTTTCCCGACAACAAAAGGATGAAGCGTACATTGCACACCTGACCAGTGATAGGTCTGCACCTCGTCTTGAACAACACAAGAGAAATTCTCTGAAAAATCTCCAAGTATCAAAAATTCCCTCTTATCCAGATCTTCTTTCTTTGATTTTAGAAACGCTGCTTGTTTACTGGCAATGAAATGGTGGCTCTTTAGATGCTCAAGTTTTTCACAACACTTAACCAAGAATTCTTGTAAAGGTAGCACACATGATGTCAGTTCACATCTGTCTGTGGACATCCACTGCTTATATGAAACTTGCAAATCCTCAAATTCATCATTTTCCAAGTCAATTTGGGTGCTGTTACTTGGAGAAATCAGTGATAAAATGGCATCCACACCTGGACATGCAGTACATTCCGAAAACATACAATTCTCATTTTCAGTATCACAGACCATAATCTGCAGCAGATCTTTGTAGCTATGATCACTTTTAATCGCTGATAGCATAAGTTTTACATTTTGATGGTACAAACAAACGCACACTGAATGTGTACCAGATGCTCCAGCTAACACACAAAATTTTGGTCTAAGATCGGCAAATTTAGATAACCCTACTTTCAAATCAGGATAATTTTCTTTAAAATGTATGTAAAGTTCCTTCAAGTCACATAAAATGAGCCTTTTTTGAAGGTTTGACTTTTCCCCATTCATTCCTCTCACAGAAATACAGTCCTTTTTTCCAGGCATCATGCGACTACAGGCATCTCTCTGATAAAAATCCTCTATAGCTTTTATTGTACTAGAACCAAGAATATTGCTTGGCTTCTTAAGTTCCAGTTTTGGTAAAACTCCTTGTGTTTTAACTAAATCTTTAGTTTTTCGAATTAAATACTGGCTGACTCCAAATTCTGCTTGAATTTTTGCATAGCTCCAAGTTACAGGCAACAAACTTAAAATGTTTACTTTATCCTGCAGACACTCAGCAGTTTTCATTCTCTCTTTAAGGTCTTCTATTAATTTTTCATAATTATCACATATGTGCTTTTGGCAAGAACTATTGTTTTCTTCATGTGAAACAATTGAAAGGTCAAATGATTTATTTAGTTTATTTGTGACACATTCTGTTATCGCTGAAACTTTTCTTTTTAATGTAGATGATTTACGATCGCGCGATAATTTGGCAACTTTCACAGGTGATACTCCAAGGGCACTACATGCTACATTTACAGACTCGACTAAATCACATTCAGGTATGTACATTTCTTCATTATTATCTTTATAGGTTTCAACTCTCTGATTTTGAATTTTATTTAAACATTTAGAGCACAGAGATTTTCCAGGGATAAGATTCAAATTTGTGTTTTTCAAATACAAATCTTTGCTTATGATTCTCAGCGATTTTTAATCACCTTATTATGTTCCGAAAATGGGTCACAGCAGGAAGTTCCATAAAGGTGAGAAAATTTATCTAAAAACTTTTTTGCATGGTAAGTACAAACAGTTTCAATTGTTTTACATCCAGTTCTCAATTGCAGTAAAGTTTTATCATCATCATTATACTTAGAAATACTCTCTACAGTTGACTGCCTACTATAACTTAAAATGTTACAATTATCTTTCATAAAAATTCCTATGGAGCATTTAGAGTTATCCATAATTCATTTACTCTTTATATGCAGAAAAACAAACTTATATTTAAGAATTCTAAAAAATAATTTCTTTTTTTACCTTCAACAAGGACAGTTATTCACCAAAATATTCTGTAAATATGTATATTTCTTGACCTTGAAATGAAAAAACCTACATGAAAGACAAAAATTTACAAGATTTTACAGCAAGAACACTTCCCAGCAACCTACTTCTTTCAGAGTTAAAGAAACAACTAAGTTATAAAGCAGTTCCATGTGACATCATTGGCAGGCAGATCATTTGTCTTACCCTATATTATTGGTCAAATTGTATCCAATAATATTCAAGCAGCCTTGTCATTCGCACAGTTCCTACCACAGGTAGGTACTGTTTGCCTAAAGGGAACTGTTCTATACATGTGGGAGCAAGGCTGGACAAGTTGAAATCTGTCTATTCTTGCTTTTAACTGGCAAATAGATTACTATAAATGAGGAAAAGTAGGAATATGATATATTCTTATTTGTGAGGTCAATCTAAGTCCATCAAATAATAAAAAATAATAATAAATGACATGTTTCCAAAAAAAAGTACATGAAAAAATTGGATGGTTTTAGTGTGATTATTTGAAAATTCACACCCTTATAGCTGCCAAACGCCTTTGAATAACAAAGTAATTTTTTTTTTGTTTGAAAGATGGTATGAAGTACTTAAAATCACACAAGTAAAAAAAAATTTTCCTTGCCCCCCACATGCATTTTTTTAGCATTGAAAATTGGATTTTTTAGAAAATTTGCAACTTCGGGGGGGTCGTATCTTGTGAAGGGGGCAGAGTAACAAGCCAAACTTTTTAATACAATAAGCAACCTTATATATGTATATAAGAAAAAAAAGAGGGCTTGTTATTCCAAGCCCTTCATAGGTTTTTTAATTTTCAAAAGTGGCAAAAAATTAATTTTGCATCGCAAACTTTGACCTTGTAAAAATAACCTTTGTTTTTAAATCTCAAATTTATTGATACCATATGGAAAAAGATCTTTTTTTAGCTTTCCAATGAGCTATAGTAGAGTTTGATAGCTTTGATAGGAAAAAAGTTATAGTTCATAAAGCAAAGCATCAAAATATCTAATTTTTGCTGTTGGCAACGACAAAAATAGCCTTCATATCAAAGGGTAATTTTTTTTTAAATAAAAAAAATATATTTTTGTGGTCAAAAAGGTATGGGGAAAGCACATGCAAATTGTCATCAAAATCAAAAATTGTCATGCAACAACTTTTTTGAAAATTTGTTGATTTAAAATGGAATTACCCGTTCATGAAGTATAGAAGAGATGTTTTTCCTTCATTGAACATGCCGGCAGCAAGATAAGCAGCAATTTCAACGATCTTTATAGCCACATGGGATTATTTTTGGAGTTATTTTCCATATCAGCTAATTATTACTTACTGTATACCTAAAATTTCTAAATATAGCTCTCAGATATAAGATAAACCTTTTATATTCTTATTCTAAGAAGCAAAACATTATGAAAAGCATGGACAAGGGCATAGGGATAATGAAAAACAGCTGCTACTCTGGTTTACGCTCCGCCTACTTTAAAACGCTCGGAGACGTCTTTACAAATATGCAAATTTCTCCGAAACTAATTGCCGGATCGATATGAAATTTTCAGACAATATTATCAAATATATGTACATTCAAAATATGTAGAAAAAAAAAAAATCGATTTTTTGAAAATTACAACTGGATGTAACCCCTTAAATCAATTTTAAATAGAGTTACACGTGAAAATGTATTAGGGGTCCGTCTGTACATTTAGAATATATAAATCATGATCTACCACCCATTATACATTATTTATTAAGTTTCACACCGGAAAAAAATTTAAGAAATGTTAATTATACATTAAAAAAAAATGACTAATTCACAGAACTTTCTGAGTTAGTTTATGAATTAAGATTTTTATTGGTTTCTATTGATTAAACATCAGGTAGTTCACTTCATACGAAGAAAATTAAATAGCTTGAATAGATATTAAAATAGCTATCAAAAGAGAGAAAAAAAAGGTGAATGGTTTTAAATTTGCTTGAAAATTCAAAATTATTTTAACTCAAGCTGCCGTATAATTGTCTGAAACGGCGGCACTCAACCTGGTTCCCACGGCCGTTTCACAGTGACAATGGGAGTTTGTTCTGATACTGCAGTACTTTCATTTTCTTTAATTTAATTGACTTTTTAAAAATATTAAAACAGATTTCTTTTTTATTTATTTATTTTTTTAATTAATTATTTTATTTTTTTCATGACATTATTAAAAACTTTTACATAAATCTCCACGATATTCTTTTGCTTTTATATTTTATAATGTGTAACAAATTAATATGCAAAATAATAAATCCTACTACTTAATGGGATGTTCTAAAATTCTACTCTTTAACACAGATACCGAAGTGGACGGTGGGTGTAGAAAGGCTGACTACCCTTAATCTAAATCTTCACTTGAAAAGGTCAAAATGTTACATAACTCTTTTTTTCTTAAGGAAAAAAGAAGATAAGGAGGAGGAGGAAAGATCAAAACGAATAGAAAGCATATTAAACGTTAATACCCTTTAAACACTGGAAAAGGGCGGGGTTTCGTATCGTGTGTCATTTGGGAGCTGTAGAGTGCCAGAAAATTACTTTATGTAATAAAACTTTTCATTTAAAGGGTATTTAAAGCAGCATTATGTTTAATACATAGACTATTCAGAAAAAAAAGTACCACTCATCTGGTTCATGAAAAATAAAGAACATTTTCTGGCATTGCTCTATGTATATACATTCTTGTCAACCTAACCCGGAAGATTACTGGTCCCGCCCCTTTCCGTACATTTTTTTTCACATCAGTCTTTTTAGCGCCATGTCAGCCATCGGTGGCTGACACTGATCTTTCCATTTAGGCCAAGTCAGCCGGCAGTGTAAAATATGATATAAAACTACAGAACTTACATAGTTTTAAGTAATTACTGACACTTTATTTAAAATTTACTTCATGTTTTTTTTTTTTTTTTTTTTAATAGGATTTTTATAGGATTATATCGTTAAGGCCTAATGGGGTTTATTGAAACTCTATAAACATAACACGCTTCTAAGCAGCACGTGTGGCCTGAATGAGATTTCCATAAGAATTCGCGTGGCGCTCAATGAGTTAATCGTAAATGTATTTGAAGTTAATTACTCTAAAAATTAAATTGTGTACACACAGGGGCGGGAACTAACAATGTTACGGGTTAGGTTGGCAAGTATGCATATATATTTTGCTTGAATTATAAAAATTTATAACACATTTTCTTCTTTTTTTTAGTATTTTGTGTTTATGTCTCATTAAAAATAAATACAATATTCATATATAAACATTTCCATACAGTAATGTATATAAACATATTGATTAAAGAAGTTTTGTTGATATTATATAATTATTCTTCTATCTGTATAGTATATTAACACAAATATATTTTGTAAATTTCGCAGCATCGAAAACCAGCAACATAGCTTCCATATCAAAGCTTAATGTAAATAGGACGTAAGCGTACTGTAGCTAGTGTTGAAGTTTGAAAAAAAAAAAAAAAAAAAGAATAACAGTGGGCTAAAAATACCCCGGAATAAATTAAAATGTTGTTTATTCTGGTTTTAGTCAGGTGATATCACTCGTGCTAAATAGCTGGATCCGCCCTCTCTTAAGCTCAGGTTCAGCTCATCATTAAAATATTGTTTTTAATATCTGCCGCACCAAAATGTTCAAAACACAAATGCCAATTTTCATATATTTTGAAATCTTCCCGTTTCAACTTTAAAAGCATTTAGATTAATTTATTTTATTTTGAATTTTTAAATTTAGACGTTTAAAGTCTTTTAAATGAAATTTCAGGATTCTGTAAGATCAATATCTATATATTTGAAAGTAATAAGACAATTCCTTTGTTTTAAATTTTTATTCCATAATAACTGTGACTTTGATTTCGTGATTAGGAAATTGAAAATAAATACTGTTGAGCTAAGTTCCAATAATAGATCTTATAAACTTAAAAAAATATACATAAATAATAAACCAATTTTTCACTATTTGATTCTGTATTATAAAACTTTTAATAGAAATTTGATATTTTATTATATTACATTATGGGATAAATTTTAAATAACACAAAGCTTACAAACGGTACAGTAACCAAATGCAAATATGTCACAACAAAATTTAAACAGAAAATTCATGGTAAAAAATCTTTTTTAAAATTATTAAATATTCATAATAATAATAATAAAGCGGTTGTCGAATGCATAATTGCTGTTTCATGCAATCAGTTTCGCTGTACCGTGTTTTCTAAAACATGATATTTAACTAGAGGTGTACGTACTCTTGAATATTGAAATGCGAAAAAAAGTGTAACAGGGTTAAAATAGAATTTTAGCAGCGAAAAACTAGAAAAAGATATTTAATACTTATGAAGAAAGACTTAACATATTAGGATCGGATATATTCCTCTCTTGTACCGTAAGCCACGCCTTTTCACAATTTTTCTAAAACTTTATAATATAAAACAAAATAATTTTGCATATTTGTAATTAGATCATTTAAGTTTTGTCTTCAATAATCGATGTAGTAAATACCATTGTGATTTATGCATACCAGCGTCACATATAGAGTCAAATAGGAATATGCAAATTAGTCTTTTTTTTTTTTTTTTTAATAGTGTTTCAGCGAATTAGAGGCGGGGCTTCTTTTCTTTTGAAATTCTTTCACAATCCCTCACCTACATTGTGATAACTTTACAAAAATATGCCAATTTGTATAATAAACATCGAAATATTGCTTAGGAAACAATAAAAATAACATAAAGGTAAATTAAAATAGTTTTCCGTCAAATTATATACAAACATTTACTTATAGAGGATACAGATTATAACAAGTGACGGCCCCCTAACAGGAATAAAAAGTGAAATATCACTGTAACTCAAAAAATAATGTTAGGAACGAGCTGTAAATTTGGAAACTCATGTTTTTGATGATGCCCGTTCTATTCGTGCAAAAATTAACATAGGTCATAATTCATAATTTTTTCAAATATGAATTTATTAATAATTTTCATAATTCAAAAAATGTTTTTTTAGCAAAAATTTGCATGGAATATGTTTGGGTCACTTCATTCTAACGAATAAAAAAAACAGAATTTAAATATCATAATTATTTCGGAAGATATGATTTAATGTTTGTCACATTCATTTAACATTAGCATCCCCAAACTTTGACAGCTTATAACTCTATGAAAAATTGAGCGAAATATATAAACTATACCATTTTCCGTGATGATTTGATCCAAAGAATTCAAATAAATTATAAAAAATGGGGGTTACCATTGAAAAAAATGAAGTTGATGTCAGTTTTAATATGTAGACGACCCCCTAAGTAAAATCTAACTATAACATTATAAACTAGACGTTATTACAAACTGATTGGTACCAGTCTCATGTTTCTACGATAATTTACGGCAAAATTAGGTGGGGGGGTGGCGTTTTTTTTTGGGGGGGTGACTGTACTATAGTTATTTTTTAAACTTCTAATGAAAAAAAATCTTTAAAAATTTAGAGGTTTTTCTATGTTTCCTTAAATACTGATTAACCGTTGTATTTATTAAAACAGTTTATCTAAAGATTTTTCATTTTCATGCAGTTATTTAGTAAAAAAAAAAAAAAAAAAAAATTGAAATAAATTGAAATTCATATTTTCAGCCATCTGACCCAAACATATATCGCATCAAATGAAAGATAAATCTTTACACTACACCTTTTGTCCAAAGCTTTACTTTTTTTTATTAATTTATTATAAAATACAAGATAAATTTTAAAACTTAATTTTTTTTTCACTAAAAAAATCGAAATTTTTCCATTTATTTTTAAATAAATTATTGACTGTTAACGTTACCTAAATAGTGTTGTGACAAAATTTGAAGCACACGTGTAAAGCTTTAGTAAAAAAAGAAAAGAAAAAAAAAAAAACACGAAATTGGGTGGATAGTTCTCGAGATACAGTTGATTTTTTAAAACTCAACATCCGCCATCTTGAATTGGCCGCCATTTTTATTAGCTACTATTTTGAGATGGCAAGTATGGTTTTTTCACATCCTAATAAAACTACCCGTCCTAAACTAAATTCTGCTTTTGCCAGAATTTCATCAAAATCTTCTTTTTTTTTTTTTTTTTTTTTTTTTTTTGAGAAAAGAATTATTAATAATCATAGTATCAAAACAAACACAGTCGAAAAAGGTTTTTTTTTTTTTAAATAATTTTGAATTGGGAAATAAAAAGCACGCATGCAAAAAAAAAAAAAAAAAAAAAAAATTAAGTTTGAATTTGAGTTGGTAATTTAAAAATGCCATTGATATAGTAACTTTTTTGTTGTAAATTGTTTTCAATAAATTGCGGATATCATAATGGCGCTAGTGAAGACCTCTGCGAGTAACGTCAGAGTTATTTCGGTGCCAAATTTCAAATTTCGCCAAAGGAGTTCTATACTAAAGCTTTATTTATTTATTTTTTTTTTTTTTGGGGGGGGGGAACTATTAAATTATAGCTAATATTTATTTTCATATTTTAATTAATTAAAAGAAAACTTTGCAACGTAATATCTTTAATAACTTAATGTATATAGAGTCCACACAAAACATGAACAGTATTTAGAGCTCTTTTAAAAAGTATAACACCTATGCAGTACCTTTTTAAAAAAATTCATCAGTTTTTACGAGAATATTTAAAAAAAAAAAAAAAAAAAAAAGACAACTTTCACCACCAAAGTGGTTAAATCTAGAACAATCAAAAATAAGAGTAGTCCACCCGGATGTGTTTCCGACATACTCTTTACTTTATTTACATAGATAAAAGTCTCTCTCATAGAACACGATGCCTTGGAATACTTTTGGGTATCTCTGTACACAAGCTAGCAGAGGTATTCACTCCATTTTCAATAAGGAACATCCGATAGTAAACTCAACGCATATAAGTTTCAGGAAATTCCACGAATATTTACGGGAATTACAGCGCGAACAGTCAGACAGATAGACAGACAAACCAAAGTTATTAACAATTTTCAGCCTTGTTGGAATTATTATAGAGCCGCAGTCATTAAAAATTTTCAACCATGATGGAAAGTAGTAAAATAAAGTGCAAAAATTCCAGAGGGTTTTGCTAGTCTTTTAATTTTTTTCCTCTCTTAACGTGTTTTCATTTGCAAGTGACCACCCCCCCCCCCTATGAAATTTAACTATTAAATTTTTTAACAATACGGAATAGTGTAAATTTCCATTGAGTTCTTAAAACTATTGATTTCATGTGTTTGAATGATTTTAGTTGTTATTTTAAAATGAGGAATCTTTTTTTAATTTTTCTCATCTCATAGATAACCCCCTAAAGTGAGTCCTTTGGCGTCGAAAAATAGATGCCAAAATTGAAAATAAAGTGGTATCGATTTCAAATTGCAATAACTCAGCGAGATTTTGACTTACAGAGAAACTTTTTATTTTTCTTCCTAGAGCGAGGAGAATATTTTTCTAAATATAAGTCATATGATAGGAAGGACCGTATAAAAATTAAATTCGGTATTTTGATATGTATACATACAGCCCCTTATACAAAAAAATGTCATATTTGAAATTTGCTCTTAATTTGCATAAATTTTGTAACTGGAAGCATGTTTCTATTTTTCTTAGTTTACGAGATAAAATCGCTGTAACATATTTTTAATCACCCCATATTTGTAATCGTATTTTTAATCAATCTATTTTATATCCTTAACCATGTCTCTGTCAGTAAATTAAAAAAAAAAAAAAAAAAAGAAAACTGTGTACACTTTTGTGTATGTTAATATATATATATATATATATATATATATATATATATAAAATAATAAAAGACAATAAAAAGGTGGCTGTTGGGTGGGCAGATATTTGATTACGGAGGTGGGGTGGTGGTGTAAGGCTGGATGGTTGGGTGGGATTGTGAAATTAAAAAAAAATTTTTAAAAGCAGAAGGCTTGTCGCATTTACTTTGTATTACTATGCAAACTTTCTTTTTCCATTAAAATTTCAGTTTCTTCTTTTTTGAGTTGTCATCTATTCTTAAAATTCTAATCATACTATTAAACACATTGTAATCAATCGGTGAATTCCATTGTTGCTTCGTGGTTTCATTGTTATTCATCTGCATTGAAATTTTGCTTTTCTAAATCCATATGACTCCTAATCTGGTCTTGGCAGGCTAGGAGAATGTTGCCGGCATGAAACTAGTTTAACCCCACAGGCAAGTCACAAGTCTTGCCGCCTGCCTCCTTCCTTCCTTCCTATCTTAAGTTTCTTAAATTATTTTTTCATAAATTTTGATAAAGTTTATGGTTTTAAGTTATGATTTGTTGTGTCAGTTTGATTCGTTTGTTTTGCAGGCTGATAATTAATAAATCTGGTTTCTTTAAATTTGTGTATTTCATCCCCTGATATTTTTTTTTCTTTTTACTGAACTTCTCAAAGAAATTTTTAATCTTATTGGTCATTGGTGTTTCAGTGATCTTGTATCTGTTGCTTGGCTTCTACTATGCTTAATAGATCATCATATATAATCTTTATATATATATATATATACACACACACACACACACATAGATAGATAACACTGCGGAACAAAAAAAATAAAAATATCTGCGGCATTTATTTTGTTAATGGTTTTTGTAAACACTTGTATTGGACATACACAATATGCATTTACTTTTTTTGGATTGACTCTGATTCTTGAGATAAACGAAACACAAGAAATCAATGAAAAAATTTAGACTACCCTCCTAAAAATCTATTAATTTGATTAACACCACTAAATTTTATTATCTATTCACGTATGTAGGTACAACAAGTTTACGAATGAGCTATTAGACCTAGAAATTATCAGTTTGTGTCTTATTATAAGTTTAAAAGTGCTTTTTGTCTTGAAAAATGTGAGTTCGTTACGAAGACCTTGTGTTAACAACCCCAACAGTTTTGTTATATATGTGGCAAATTTTGTTTACAAAAGCAAAGAAAAAAGATCACGAAGTTTGCGATAAAAACCTACGAAGTTGAAGACTACCACTAGTAGAAACCTACGACTTTGGAAGAAAGCTTGCCTCAAAGAATAAATATTGGGTGCCCAATATCGTCTGTAAGCCTTGTGTAGAATCTTTGCGATACTGGAGTAAAGGAAGTCGTAAAGTGCTTCAATTTAGAGTGCCGATGATATGGACTGAGCCTACTAATAACTTAAATGACTGTTACTTTTGTGCAGTGAATGTAAAAGGTATCATATCAACCGGCATAAAAAACGTACTTGGGTTTATCCTAATGTGGAATCGGCTAAACTCCCAGTATTCACAGTGATGATTTACCAATTGCAGTGTTTTCAGGACCATTTACTGCAAACTGTGATGATGTTGAAATGTTAGAGGGATCAGACAATCAGACGAACAGCAGCGAAAGTGAGTACGAAGAAAGTAGTTCTACAAAACAGGGATTTTCTCAAGGGGAGCTCAATGACTTGGTTCGTGATTTGAATTTATCAAAAAAGTCGGCCAAAATTCTTGCTTCGAGATTAAAAGAAAATCACTGTCTTCAACCTGGTGTTACCATTACATCCTTTAGGACCAGAGAGCAAGACCTTCTTCCTTACTTTATTGAAGAAGATAAGCTTGTATTTTGTAACAATGTTTCTGGACTCTTAAATTGTATGAACCTTCCCGAATATAAGCCTGAACATTGGAGGCTTTTTATAGATAGCTCAAAAAGAAGTCTGAAATGTGTGTTGCTGCACAATGGAAATCAATTTGCTTCAGTTCCAATCGGTCATACTACCAAACTAAAAGAGGAATACCAAAATATTAAAATTGTTTTAGAAAAGATTTCGTACGCAATACATCAGTGGTCAGTATGCGTCGACTTCAAGATGGTGAATTTTTTATTAGCCAGCAAGATGGGTAAACTAAATATCCCTGTTTCATATATCTATGGGATAGTCGCGCAAAAACAGAACATTGGATTAGAAAGGTCTGGTCTTTCAGGGAAAATATGGAGGTAGGAAGAGCAAACGTGATTCATGAACCACTGATAAGCCGAGAGATATCCTTCTTCCACCACTTCACATCAAGCTTGGGCTAATGAAACAGTTCATCAAAGCCCTTGATAAGACTGGTGACTGTTTTAAATATGTGTGTCAAAAATTTCCAGCCCTGAGTATGGAAAAATTAAAAGCAGGCATCTTCGATGGACCGCAAACCCGTACTCTTATAAAAGACACTGTAATTGTAAACCATATGACACAAATTGAATCTGAAGCATGGCTAAGCTTTGTTTTAGTAGTCAAACATTTTTGGGGAATCATAATAAAGCACCAGACTATGCAGAATTGGTTGCTAAAATGCTTCAAAATTTCCACACATTAGGAGTTACTATGAGCGTTAAATTTCATTTTTTGCATAGCCATTTGGACAGATTCCCGGATAATCTGGGCGATTACAGTGAGGAACAAGGAGAACAGTTCCACGAGGACATCAGGATAATGGAAGAAAGATACCAAGGTCGATGGGATGGCCACATGCTGGCTAACTACTGTTGGACTTTAATAAGAGATTGCCCTGAGCAAAACTATGACAAAAAAGTTTACAGAAAAAGATTTTGTAATTTTTGTTTAAATTATTTGATGAACAGCATGTATATTTTTTGTTTTTATATCGTTCTTATAAAGGATCTTAGTAAAAATATTTTTTTAATACATATTGGTCTTTTTATTTAGGTTTTTTCAGTGAAATAACTAATAGTCTTTATCTCAAAAACTAGAGCCAATTTGACAAACCTAATAATTTTCTAGTATTTAGCACACTAGTCTTATACAGAATTAACTTTAAGCTACCTTGCCGCAAAATGACTGTTCATCTATAATGAAAATTTTGTCGTCACGATAACTCCCGAAATAATACTCCAAATTGACCAAATTTGGACGGTGAACATATCTTATAAATATCTTGGATGAGTTCGTCAACCAAGTTGCTCTCACTTTTTGTTTTCAAGCCACTTGAAAATTTCAAATCCATATTGTAAATGTGTATTTAAGGGCGGATTTGCTTGAATTTTGATGTAAATATAAACCACATAAGGATCTCATTGAAGTTTATTAATGAACTTTATCAGCCATTTTAAACAAAGGGCCAAATATCTTAAAATAAGCGGGACCACTTGAAATCAGGCTACCACTTAAAAATTTAAAATCACGATAACTTCCGAAATAATACACCAAATCGAACCAAATTTGGACAGTGACCTTATCGTATAAATATCTTCGATGAGATTGTTAACCAAGTTGCTCCGCCATTTTATTTTCAAGTGGAGATCATTTGAAAATTTCAAATTTAAATTGTAAAACGCGTATTCCGAATTTGTCTGAATTTTGATGTATACATAAACCATATGTCTCAATAAAGTTTATTAATGAACTTTATCCGCCATTTTCAACAAAATGTTGGATATCTAAAGCGGGGGCCAGTTGAAATCGGGCTACCACTTGAAAATTTAACATCACTATAACTTCCGAAATAATACTCCAAATCGAACCAAATTTGGACAGTGAACTTAACCAAGTTGCTCTGCCTTTTTGTTTTTAAGTGGAGACCACTTGAAAATTTCAAATTCCCACTGTAAAAATCTTATTTAAAACCGAATTTGCTTGAATTTTGTTGTATACATAGACTATATCAGGGTCACAACCTAGATTATTAATGAACCTTATCCACAATTTTTAACAAAGTGCGGATGTTATAAACTAAGCGAGACAATTTGAAATTAGGCTACCGCTTGAAAATTTATAAATATAACTTTTTAAATTCTAATTCAATTTGAACCAAAGTTAGACAGTGATTTTATCATGCAATTATCTTGGATGTGTTCACGGGCAACTTGTTCCGATATCTTTTTTCCAAGTTGCGACCACTTGAAAATATGCCATCATGACAACTTTTAAAATACTAAACTGATTCAGACAAAAGTTGGATAGTGAACTTATGGTTCAAATATCTTGGATAAGTTCACTTGGTAACTTGATCCGCAATTTTATTTCCAAATGGCGTCCACGTGAAAATTTTTCATTATGATAAATTTTGTAATACTAAATCAGTTCCCATCAAATTTGGGTAGTGGATTTATCTTTCAAATATCTCAGATACGTTCTTTGGTCTTTTTCTCAAGTGGTGGGCACTTGAAATCATGGTACCACTTGAAAATTTATCAATAATTTTTGAAATACTGATTTAATTCGAACTAAAGTTAGACAATATGAACTTATCATTCAATTATATTAGATGTTTTTGCTGGGCAAGTTGCTTCGCCATTTTGTTTCCAATTTGTCATAATAACTTTTGAAACCCTGCACTGATTCTAACCAAAGTTGGACTGGGAACTTATGTTTCAAAAAATCTTGGATGCGTTTGCTGGGCAACTTGCTCCATTATGTTGTTTCCAAGTGACAGCCACTTGAAAATTTGTTATCATGATAACTTTTGAAATACTTAATTAATTCAAACCAAAGTTGAAAAGTGGATTTATCATTCAAACATCTGATTTCGGTGGGTAAGTTTGTTTTCAAGTTAAGTCCACTTGAACGCTGCCACGTGAGACTTTGTTATAGCGATAACTTTTGAAATACTGAACTTATTTGAACCAAATTAGGACAGTGGACCTATCTTACAAATATTTTGGATTAGTTCACTGAGCAACTTGCTCCGGCATTTTGATCCAAGTGGCAGCCACTTAATTTTTCGACACGATGACTTTTGATATTCTGAATTAATTCGAACTAAATTTGTACAGTAGACTTATCTCGCAAATGCATTTGATATTTATGTTTGCTAACTTGGTCCGCCATCTTGTTTCCAAGTGCCGGCCATATGAAAATTTTAAATCCACATAAAAAGGTATTTGTGAACCGTTTTGCTTAAAACTTCATATGTACATAGTTACATCTGTGTTTCTACCAAGTCCGTTAATAATTTGTACTTGATAAGGAAAAATAAATCCACCTACCCTTCCGAATGAGCCGGAAGGACTTGTTATGTTTCATTTTGTAGGTTATGCCTCTTTTTTGATTGATTATTCAGAGTTTTTGTTGCAATAGATTTTTATACAGTCGCTTTGATTTCATTTTATTAGTCTTATATGTTATATTTCGTATAACATTTATGTTGATATTATAACTTTATTTATTTATTTATTTATTTATTTATTTATTTATTTTTTTTTTTTTTACAGTGTAAGCATCGATCTAGATCTTGCTTGTTGTTGTAATGCTAATAGCAGATGAACATCACCAGCGCGCTGTTACATTAGGTAGAGAGCTGACTTCTGAAACGGAATGTTCTGGGTTCGAATTTCAGGTAAGACATATACTTGTTCATGTACTTACATATATATTTGTTCAAATACTTACATACATATGTAAACTGTGCATAATTATGAATCATCCGAGACATGAAACACTAACTACTTCAGTGTAAACTTATTTTATGGCACCTGTAAAAAGTACAGCACAGTATTAACCCTCGCTTTCCCAAGATGGGGTCATTTTGACCCCATTTTGAAGTTGAAATTTAGTTACGCCCGCCTCATTCAAAAAGTGCGATAATTCGCCAGAGATAGCAAATGTAATCAGTGGAATGTTGCAACTTCTGAACGATACAAAAAGGTGCGGTGTTGGTGATTTTCGCCAAACGTGCCAAGCGGCACCTAAAAACAATTTTTCTACAGTAACGTCTTGATCTTGGGAAAGCAAAAGTTAATTTTATTAGCACACACATTGCTATGATAAATTTTGTAGAGAGTGAGGTATTACACGACGTTAGTGGATGTTAGCAGGCTTTGGCCGCTTCGCTACCCACTATATTTAAATTTAAAAAAAAAATTACTTTCTTAATATATATAATAAACGAAAGTATTGTAATTTTGACACAAGTTTGACTCTGAGATTTTGGTGTATCGATAAGTTTTGTAATTGGGGTTAATTTTTGGTATTTTTACGATTATGTGTGTGTGTGTGCGTGCGTGTGTGAACACGATATAGCGTATAAACTTGAGCTAAAAGTTGGTACGTATGTTACAGGTCACCGCAGCACAAATTCTATAGATTTTAGGGAATCGAACATTTACAGCATTTTAGAGACACGCACACACAAAAAAAATAACTTAATCATTATGGTCTATGGGTACAAATTATTTAAATTTCGATAGTGTCCAGACACCTTATTCGGATGAACGGAAAATTTAGATGCATGTCACAAATCACTATCGCACGAATTGTATAGATTTTGGTGAATGTAGCACTGATATTTAAACTATAAAACTTCTTCATATACCATAAAATTAAAGACAGCACTAACGGATTCGAAAAGACGTGGGTTTTCTTCTTCAGGTGCAAGAAACACCCGCTACTGTCTTGGAGGCAAAAGCAAGACTCTAAAGCATTAGCATGTGTTTTTTGCACCTGAAGAACAAAAGCCACGTCCCTTCGAAACCGGTAGTGCTGTCTTTAATTTTATGGTATGTGAAAAATCTTTATAGTTTAAATATTTATTGTACACTAGATTTTTTTACTGTCTTCTATATTCAATAGAAGAAAGTATTGGATTCGTAAAAATTTTCGACCGCGGGTTTTTGGTGGATATAGACGTTTTTAACAGTTCTAGAATACGATTTGACCATTTTTAGAAAATGTCTGTCTGTGTGTGTGTGACAAAAATTTTGTCGTGACTGTATCTCAGGAACTATTGCACATAATTTTATATGTACCTTGACGTAAATTAGTGCCTATCAACTTTTTGTGACAACTGTTCAACAGGTGGCGCTGCTACGCAGCGATATCCACAAGTTAAGGTAAGGCTTATAGCTCAGGAACTACAGTACGAAAATGCTTATAGAGCTATATATAGATGCAACTTGATATAAATTAGTGCCTATCAACTTTTGGTGTCAACAGCTCAATAGGTGGCACTGCTATGCAGCGATTTCCACAATTTAGGAAAAGACTATATATCAGTAACTACTGCATAAAAATGCATATAAATTTATATGTAGATGCATCTGAACATACGTTAGTGTCTATCAATTTTTGGGGTCAACTGCTCAACAGGTGGCGCTGCTGTACAACAATTTTCATATTTTAAAAAAAGGGTTATATCTCAGAAATTACTGTGCAAAATTGCATAAAATTTTATAAGTGGATGAACCTTGACATAAGTTACAGCGAATCAACTTTTGGTACCAATTGCTCAACAGGTAGCGCTGCTATACCGATATTTCCTCAGTTTAAGTGAAGTCTGTATTTCAGATTCTAATGCGCATAATCAAACAAAACCTGGTATGTGAGAAAGCTATTATTTGAGACTTATGCCGATTCAGTTTGGATGTTATATCTACCAATAGGTTGCGCTGGTATAGTGCAGTTTTTCCCGAGAACGGAAATGCTAAATTTCAACCTCTATGGAATTTAACTGTACGAAACTTGATACATGAGAAATCCATTATGAAAACTCATTTTTTGAGACGTTAGTCCAATTGTGTTTGTTTGGATATTTAGGTGAGTTTTCTCAAGATAAAAATCGTCTGCATTCATCATGGTAGATAATTTTAATAATAGTATTTGTAAACTATTTCAACTGGGTGAATTTATAAAGGAAAGTATAGAAGAAAGTCTTGTGGTGACTACAGTATACTAAATTTAGTAGCACTGGCAGTTTTTTCTACAGGAACACAACGAAAAATTCTTTGTCATTATGATCTATAGGTTTTTAATATTTGAAGGGTAATAGCATTTAATTAAACAGCATACTATATGGGGGGGGGGGGGAATACTCAAACGCCAAATTATAATTTTCTCTTTAAGTTTTTAACGGTTGTTTAAACATATTAATGTTCAGAAAGGTCTAGTGGAGTTGCTCCAGATTTTTTGATTAGGTAAATCTATTGCTTATTAATACACTAAGGGACAAAAAAAGAAAAGCCGCACTTTGATATTTTCTTTTCGTTCTTCTACCTCTTGCTACTTATTTACTTTCTTCTATATTCAGTATAAGAAAGTATTGGATTCGTAAAAATTTTCGATCACGGGTTTTTGATGGATTTACACGTTTTGAGAGCTGTAGAACACGAACTGACCATTTTTAGAAAATGTCTGTCTGTCTGTGTGCGTGTGTGTGTGAGACAGAATTTTGTAGCAGCTGTATTGCAGCCACTGCGCAGAATTTCATACAAATTGGTATGTAGTTACACCTTGACATAAATCAGTGCCTATCAGCATTTGGTAAAAAATGTCTTGCAAGTTGCATTGCCGTCCCGCTTTTTCTAAATTAACATGATGGTACAAGAAAAAATTTTGTATAAATATGCATAGAGAGTTATTTTTAAATAATCATTATGAAATTTAAAAGAATTATTTGTAACAGAGATAGTCAACTGGTTAAAAAAAAAAAATTGTGTATATAGGAGCCTCGCCCCCCTCCCCCCTCCCTGGGGAGAAGTCTCCCCTCGAGGGGAGTAAATTTTCATGATGGGTATGTTTCAAAAGAGCTCGCCAGTACCTTTAAAACGAATGGTTGAACCATCGATCTGCGATAATTTAATATAAAGTTATCGATTTTTTTTCATTTTTAACAAAAAAAAAAAAAAAAAAAAAAAAAAAAATGCAAAATTGGAAAAAAAATGGATTTATATATATATTTAGTGTTATACTACTTCTCTAATATGGAAATCGTCTGCATTATCATGGAAGATAATTTTTCTAAATAATAATTTTAATAAATTATTTTTACTGAGTGAATTTGTGTAGGAAAATATAGAAGAAAGTCATGTGGTGGCCACAACATACTAGTTTTTTTTTTTTTGGTCTCATGTAGGATCTAAGTATTTTGATTACAAGTAATTGTAACGTGATCTTGAAACTAAGTGTTTTCCCACGAAGTTTAAATTTTTCTTCAAAATACCATGTATTTCTGAAAATGCATATATATTTATACATACTGTTACGAAACCGAACTTTCTCAATCTATAAACTTTATGAACTGAAAGACTTTTTCGAACTCTTACTTTTATTGCTGTTTATTTCTTTTTTTTTATTGGCAACAGCCACGTTTTTGTTGGACTTTTGAGGGAGATTCAGAAGTGTGTTCGAAAAGATAGAACGCTGAAATGGCGTATGACAGAATTGTAATATACTTTATAGTCAACTAAATTGTAAATATGTACATAAATTTATTAAATAATCGTGTTTTTTCAAGAGTCATGAATTAATTTAGAAGTTACCACAATTCGGCAGGAAATTAAACTAAAAGAAAAATGAAGACATCTGACCCAAAAAGAAGCATTAAGTAAAGTTATTTTATGCATTCTATTATTTTATTTGATACTATGTTTTACATACTAAGGAACAACAAAAGAAAAAAAACCGGACTTGGATATTTTTCTTTTCTCTTTGCGGCTTTCGTACGATGTTGATGAAAAGCACACATTTATTCTTTACATTAAGCTTTCCATAATTCTGGTTGCTAGATATTATCCACGAGTTTTCTATACAGACTAGTATGTTATGCCCTTCAAAAAACTTTCTTCTACATTTTTCTATAAAAATTAACGCAGTACAAATTATTTTTTTTCCATTATGAATGCAGACTGTTATCTCAGAGAGGTATAGCTACACAACATGTCCAATGGAGGTAAATTTTCGTCTTGCAGATGACATCTTTTCTGTTTTTTTTTTTTTTTTTTTTTAAATTGCAGTATATGAGCGCCACCTATCGACCGATAGGCATCCAAATTGAATCAGCATAATGTTTCATAATGGCCTTTTCACATATGAAGTTTCGTTCCATTTTACGCAACAAAACCTGAGTATAACCTTTTCTTAAATTGCAAAAATCGCTGTGTAGCAGCGTCACCTGTTGAGATATTTTTACAAAAGTTGACAGGCACTAATTTATAACAAGGTAAATCTATATGTAAATTCATATGCAATTCTTTGCATTAGTTTCTCAGATATAACCTTCTCTGAAATTGCGGAAATCACTGCATATGAGCAATTGGCACCAAATGTTGAACACTTATACATCAAGGTACAATTGCATATAAATTTATAAGTAATTCTGAGCAGTAGTCCATGAGATATAGTTGGAACAAAATTTCTGTCACACACAGAACACACACGCACACACACAAATAGAAATTTTCTAAAAATGAACAAATTGTTTTTTACAGCTCTTAAAACGTGTAAATCCATTAAAAATCGAAAATTTTTACTAATCCAATGCTTTCTAGTACAGCAGTTCATTCATACATAATCTCTCTCAGTATGCATATAATTTTTATGGATGGATCACAACGATGAAAGACATTTTTTTAGATTTTAATTTTGTTTCCACCCGAATTTTTTGCTTATTTCCCCGTTTCTGAAAATAAATAAATTTTCAATCAAGTTTTTTTGCAAAAGAAAGAAAAGTAGTAATCTGTGCTAACCTATATAATTTTATACAATTTCATGCAGTACAAAATATTTATTACTATTATTATTTATTAAAATTACTTTTCTTGATGAATGCAGACGATTGTTTATCTAAATTAGAAAGAAGTATAATATTAAATACAGAAAGAATTTCCAAATTTTTATTTTCATTAAAAATGAAAAATTAGATAACTTTGTGTTAAATTATGAAAATTTAGTCATTTGTTTTAAAGGTTTTGAGGAGGTTTCTATAAAGGTATCCATTAGGAAAATTTACAACCCCCGGAGGTACTGCCTCCAGAGTGGAGAGTGATACTCCTACTTGCACACATTTTTTTTTTTTTTTTTTTTTTTTTTTTTTCTTACAAGGAAACATTTAAAAGGTGTCGTCTTTAAAAAATATTGAAAAGAAAAATATATGCGATTCTACTCTTCATCAAACTCCAGGAAGTGAAAAAATTATCGACTGAAATGAATTACAGCTAACCACAAAAAATTATCAAAATTAAGCATATTTGGCAATTTAGCGCTGTTAGGCGTTCCGTTCGCTTAGCACCGAGATTGCCGTGTATGAACAGAACCGTGTTTTGTTTCTCCACCAAATACTCAAAATCAATCGCCTAACAATGTGAAATCGCCAAATATGCTTAATTTTGATGATTTTTTGTGGTCGCTGTAATTCATTTCAGCCGATAATTTTTTCACTTTCTGGTGTTTTAGGAAGAGTAGAATCACATTTTTTTTTTTTTCAATATTTTTTGAAGACACCTTTTTGAATGTTTCCTTGTTAGTTTACTACTACTATTATCAAAATTCATATTATTTTTACAATCATGCATAAAGAATAGCTCTCATTATGCACGTTTGAAATTTTATACTATACTGCCACATTAAAATTTTAGAAAAATCGGATGACAACGCAACCTCAGATGCGATTGATACCCAGCACCAGTTTACGTCAAGGTTTACTAAATACCAAGTTTGGTTAAATTTCGTTCATCGGTTCGTGAGATACAGCTTTCAAAAAATTTGTGATACACACACACACTCTTTTCTAAAAAGAGTCAAATAATGTTCAGAACATCTCAAAACATGTAAATCCGTCGAAAAATGGAGTTCGAAAATTAAATACTTTCTTCTTATATATATATAGAGAGAGTAGAGACGGAAGTAAAAATCTTTATGCATCATAATTATCAATGCTACATTGAAGGATATTAAATTAGGTACTACGAGGGTAAGTCATTAAGTAAGTCACAAATGCATTTGGCATGATTTAAAGTAGTAACAGATATCTACAAAGAATGGCGATAGATGGCAGCACTATACAGCTTTATAATATTCAATTCATATTGAGTAGGTAGCATGCACACGCATGCGTAATGCTGTTTCAAAAATGGCGATGGTGCTGAGGGATTGTACGATAGAATACCAGCGTGTTGTGGTCCAATTTAAGAAGAATAAAATAATAAAACTTTTTTATTTACTTATATTTTTCTCTGTGTTTTTTCACATGTTCAAACGTAAAAATACAAAGAATGTGCCATTTAATCATAATATTTATGTTAATAACCATAAATTAAAGAAGGCCTTCTATTACTGTGGCGACATTTTCTGGGGTCGCCAAAGCTGTTTCATTTCCGTGTCGTAATTACATTTATTTTAAGGTTTTTTTTTTTTTTTTTTTTTTTTTTTTTTTTTATGAATAGTATATATGCTAGAAATAGCAAGTAAATAAATGAAGGTTTTCCACTTTTAAACAAGAAGCACATTTTTTTTTTTTTTCCAAAAAGTTATGATTTGTATTTGAAACAGACAGAAATAGTCCTAACAACACATCTTATCCCCAGTACACCCACAAAATATCCTGAGGATGAAAATACATTCCAAGAATGTACTGTTTATAAATGTGTTGTTAGGGATATTACTTGTTGCTTATTGCTCTTGACCCTCTTGGCCGATCGTAGATTCAGATCAAGATTTCTTAAAATCGCAAGTTAAGCGATAAGGACGCCAAGCGGGAATGCTGCCCTCATCCGAGGCAACAAAATGGCGGCGTTGCGTCGGCCTATATATTTTATTTAACGGGGCTCTTCCCACCTGACGTCAGAGGTCACATGACATAGAAGAACAAAGACCAGATGAAGTCTTCTATATCTATAGCGAATGCTAAAATAACACTTTTTCTATTTTTCTTTTTGATCAATCCGATTTAATCTGTTATTTTTTCATACATTATAATTTTTAATCCATTTTATATCGTTATTCATAAAATTCTGTTTGCTGTATACATTGACAATAATCGTTTACTTTATATTGCTCATTAATGTTGATGTTTGGTACTATAATCAATAACGGTACAACATCGTACGGTGTAAAGCCATTTCGAAGAGTAACTAAGTTAATTAACTTTTTGTAACGCCTTTACGCGATTAAATTTAACTTAAAACATTTTAAATTAATTTCAAGTTATAATCCATAAACATTCCACTATTTATTGCTGGATAAGTTAATGTAACAGTTACACTACAACATACAAAAATCGATCCTTACTTGTGAAAATAAATAAACACATAAATTGCTTTTAAAAATTATTAAACTTAAATACAATTATTCTACTGTTTACAAATGCACAATATTACTTTTATTTTACATTAAATATTAATACTTTTGTTCTTAAGAGCAATATTTAACTGAATTCGCTTCTCAGAATTCGCTTCTTCGTTTTTCAATATCACGTGATTGAGCTGACGACGCTGGGAATAGCCCATTATTATTAGCGTTTCATCCCACAAAATCAGGAGTGGATCAAGACAGCACATTTGCTCCTTTGAAATAGACATCTAAATTTTTAATTGTTGTCTTTAATTTTTTCAACCATAAAATAAAATATGCTTTCACGTGAAAAAAAAAGTAAATAAATAAAATATCAAATTTGTTCATGCATGTACTTACGGATAATACGTAAGTATCGTAATTTCGTGCACTTCTGCGATTCAAACACATCAAGGTAGGGGTATCCATTTTTTTTTTTTTTTTTTTTTTTGGGGGGGGGGGGGGGGGGGAGAGTTGTGTGCGCGATAGTGATTTCAGCGAAAAAAAGTTACATGCGTTTTCAGATTCATGCACAGTGAGACAGGGGTGTCCAGTGATGTTTTTTTTTTTGGTTTTCATGTGAGCGAAGCCAACATACGTGCGTGATAGGGATGGCTTCGAAAACGAGTTACACGCGTTCTTAGATTCATGCACATCGTAGTTGGGGTGTCCAGTGATGTTTTTTTGGTTTTCATGTGAGCGAAGCGAACATACGTGCGTGATAGTGATGGCTTCGAAAACGAGTTACATGCGTTCTCAGATTCATACACAGCGAGGTTGGGGTGTCCAGTGATGTTTTTTTTTTTTGGTTTTCATGTGAGCGAAGCGAACATACGTGCGTGATAGTGATGGCTTCGAAAACGAGTTACATGCGCTCTCAGATTCATGCACAGCGAGGTAGGGGGTGTCCAGTGATATATATATATATATATATATATATATATATGTGTGTATATATAATATATATATTTATTTATTTATGTGCGCGAAGCGTATATACGTGCATGATACAACACAAGTTTACGTGTTTTCCAATTACATCTTTCGTTTTCTATTTCCTTACTTTTAGTGGAAGGGTCTAAATTCATAACGGGGGTTTCAGGTAGCAGGAGGCTTTCTTACAAAAGAAAATATCTAATCAGCATTTTAAAGCATTTGAATGTCAAAAGAAAATATTAATATTTTATTTTTTATTTTATTTATTTTACTTTCTTCAAGTGAAAGCATATTTCATATTATGGTTGAAAAAATTAAGATAAAGGCAACAATTAAAAATTTAGATGTCTATTTCAAAGGAGCAAATGTGCTGTCTCGATCCACTCCTACAAAATCTAGTAATAATTTGGCTTCTGATGAATTAAGATTTGGTGGTGAAATTCTTATAAGACTTATAAGTTTTAAATTTTAAAGGTAGAAAAGAAAAAAAAAAGAAATTTTCGCACGGGTTTGCTAGTGTTTTTAAATTTTCTGTTGAATTATATAAACTTAACAATTTTATGTATTAATACTTTTTTGAAATTTTTTTGATGAATTATCCCTTTAACTTGAAAGAAAATGATCCAATGCGTAATAAAGAGAGCAACTATAAGAAATTTTCAAACATTTATTAATTGAATATTAATATTAAAAGAATACATTGTAATTGTATTCTGAGCTATTCGAAAAGTTTCACATGCCTAGCTAGTCGGGTAGTTAGTTAAAAATCGATTGCAAGACTTGTACTGGACAAACAAACAAGAATAGGAGTTAATAAATACATGGTAATATTCAGATACATTAAGGTCTATAACTGGAATTTGTTGGAATAGATTTTCCGTTTATATTAAACGTTTTTACAATTTCCAATAATGTTTAAAAGTGATTGTGAATTCAATTAGTCTACCTATATCTGTATTTCAGTCCTTCTGTAGGTGCGTTGTATGATCATCATACTTGCCAACATATTAATTAATATTCCGTAGTATTGTTAACCCCGCCTTCTTTTTCACACCAGTATCTATTCAGAGTATTTTTCTTCTTATTTCATCGTAATTGCATTTGGGGAATATTACTCTAAAAACTTACTGGTGTGAAAAAAAGGGCGGAACTAAAAACACTACGGAATATTAATTAGGATGTTGGCAAGTATGGATCACGTAAGCAAAATGCATTGAAAGTTAAGCGATGCATCGAGTACGTATAATTGGAAGGTGTTAATCTCTGTTAACCACATGAGTTTCATTCTTGTTATAACACGTGTGTTTTTATTAAACCAGTGCAACATTTAATAAATTTTTCAGAAAACTTGACTTAATTCATTAGCTGCTACATAATGCAATCAGAATATATAAAAATAATAAATATCTAAGGAAATGTACGCACAATTTGTTTAGTAATTTGTTTTCCCCGAAAATCTATACATTCAACATTTGGCTAGTACATTCTTTTTTTGCGACGCAAGCACAGTTAAAAATTACTTTTTTAACCATTGGAGCCTGTGCGCATGCGCTCATTTAACGAATCCTGAGTTGAAATAGGGGTGATAACCCTTGTAGTGGAAAGAAAATATCCGATAAGAGAACGCCGAATGACTGAATGTTTACTACGGTCAACTCTTAAAAATCCGCATATCATTTGCAATGTAAGCAAACATTGTCACAACTGATTTCTTGATTAGGGGAATACAAAAATTTAGCTGTTTTAGGAGATAAATCAATTAACTTGTGCTGGTCCATCACTCAGCATGTTACAGAGGAGAAAATGATAATTTTAATTATACATAATTATCCAAAGATACATCATTAATTTAGAGAAAAAAAGATAGTTTTCATGAAAGATTTTATCTCATGAACATAAATATTAAAACTTTCTCATAAAACAAACTTATGTGATTGACCAAGAATTGCTGACTTTTTTTGAGGTTATAGGAAAATAAATATATATCAATATTTTTAGTTAACTTTTCAAAAATCTAGATAATTTGCAACTATAATAAAATGTATAACTAATTGGCATAGGTGGACTCCGCGCAGTTCCTCATCACATGTTTGTTTCCACACATTTTAATTATTGTTAAAAACTATCAAAGTAAAATTGACATATCGCATCCCGGCAAGAAAAATGACACAACTTAAAAATGCAATATTTGAGAAGAATCAACTTAAAGATGGTATAAAGAATGAACTTGGCTATAATAACGGACTAACAGACACCCTACGGACGGACACAATACAAATTTTGTCATTTTCGGATTCCTAACACCTGAAAACGTGTAAAAAAGTCAAAAAACCGAGGTCGAAAATTTGCACGATTACCCAAGTTCCCCATACCTGTAGTATGATAGGGAACTAAAAATTAAATAAAAATAAAAACTATTTAATGTACGTAATTCCCCATCATATATTTGTGTTATATTCATAAATTTTAAAATGTAAGAAAAACTAGTTGACATAGGTATAGACGCTGCTCAGTTCCCCATCATATGTATGTTCTTATAAATTTGTTGTACAGGACATATTATATTCATGTTAAGAAAAATGAATTTGACCAAACGCTTGACACAGTGACAGAACGAAATCCTCGCCTAATAGGCTACCCACCATTCAGTTCGATATATTTATCTTATTCTAATCTATTAATTTATTTTATTGGGATCAATTTCGTAGTTTATTTTCATGCTACTATTTCCAATGCAACAATCCCAAAAATGCATATTTATATGAAATATTGCCCTATTTTGCTATGGTGATAAAATCTTAAATTTCAAATAACTTACGAAATTTTCCTATTACAATAATTGTAGTCAATCATGTTCATACGAGTATCAAATCATAAATGTTATTTTGAAATTGTCTGATATATTTATGATCCTCAAAACGGACGTTTATGCTCTATTTTGCCTTATTCTGTCATTTTAATTAAATCGTAAATTCCAAATAACTTACGAATTTTTTTAATTGGAAAATTCATACTCTATGGTATTCATGTCAGTATCCTATATAATATTTCAAAAGTGGTTATGATGAAAACATCCCTCAAGATTGACGTTTGTGTAAAATTTTGCCGTATTCTGTTATGTTAAGAAATTCGTAAAATTCTAATAACTTACGAAATTTTATATTGGAAAATTCATAGTAAATAATATTCATGCCAGTAACCTAAATAATATTTCTAAAGTAGTCTGACATCTTTACGAAAATATCCCTCAAAATTGACGTTAATGTGAAATTTTGTCCTATTCTGCCATGTTAAGAAATTCGTAAATATCCAATAACTTGCGAAATTTTTAAAGTAGCATGTTTATAGTAACTGATGTTCATTCCTTCATCAAGCAGACAAACTGACATTTCAAACAATCAAACTGACATTTTTACAGCAAAAATTTTTCATTTAATGCAAGTTTAAGTGAAATTTTGCCCTATTCTCCCATGTTAAGAAAATCGTAAATTTCAAATAACTTACGAAGTTTTTAATTCGAATGTTGCAAATAAATAGGATTCTTGGCAGTGTCGAAAGTAATATTTTAAAACTGATCTGACCTCTCTGCGACAATTTGCTCTGGAGATATCGTATACACAGACTAACATACTAACAGACACCCTACAGGCGGACACCATACAAATTTTGTCATTTTCGGATTCCTCACGCCTGAAAACGTGTAAAAAAGTAAAAAAAAAAACCGAGGTCGAAAATTTTCACGATTACCTAAGTTCCCCATACCTATAGTATGACGGGGAACTAAAAATTAAGCAAAATTTTCGTTTTTTTTTTATGTTGGTAAGTACTAACGCAAAAATAACCATCTGGCAAAATTATGCTTCTACTCACGGAAAATTTCCCTCTCAGGAGAAAAGTTATATTATTTCCTTACATGTAATAAAAATTATATATGTATGTTGAATTATTATTATTGTTCTAAACAAAAGTGTTAAGATTTGCAATAATTCGTCAAAAAAAAAAAAAAAAAAATCTTAAATATGATAATTTAGGCGAAATTTTGTCCTATGCTGCCATTAAAAATAAAATAAAATAAAACAATATAAATAGAAAATTTTCAATAACTTTCAAAATTTTTAAGAAGCTAATTTTAGTTCCCCATCAATAATATAATAGGTATGGGGAACTTATGTATTCATGAAAATTTTCGACCTCTTTTTTTTTTTTTTTTTTTACTGTTTTACGCATTTTGAAATGTGAGGAATCCAACAACATAAATAATAATGGTGTCCGTCTGTAGGGTCTACTGTGTTAGTTTGTTAATCTGTGTACACCATATCTCAAGAACAAATGATCACAGAGAGATCAGACCAGTTTTAAATATTATTTATGAAACTGGCAAGAAACCATTTGTGATTGCAACATTCCAATTTAAAAACTTTGTAAGTTATTCAAAATTTACGGTTTTCTTAACATGGAAGAATAGGGCAAATTTTTACTTAAACCCTTAAACATGCATTAAAAACGATATTACCATGTTTTTATTAACTTCTATTTTTGTTTGTTTGTTCGGTACAAATCTTGCAATCGAATTTTAACTAACTTCTCTACTAGCTAGACATTTGAAATCTTCACAGTAGCTCAGAACCCGGTGACAACACAATACTTCGAAGTCCGATTTTAGAATTTTTGATTAGTTTTCTTATAATTAATTAAAATATAAAAATAACATCCTAATAGCATTAAATTGCCATTAAAATATTAGCTATAATTTAATTGTTGTAAAAAAAAAAAAAAAAAAAAAAAAAAATTACGAGTTCATTTTCTTTTGACGTAAAAATAAATACATTTAATTAAACGTGAACATTAAAAAAGTACAAAAAGTTAAATTATGCATCTCACAAAAATTGACGTCATTATCACTTTAAAAACTTTATGCACAGTGATAAGAGCTCTGTGATTCATCAGAAAGTATATAAATTTTTAATTTATCTTATAATTTTTTTATTGTAAAGATATCAGACCATCTTTAAGATATCAGTTATTAAGCTGTCGAGACATAATTAACAATGAAAATTTAACTTTGAATACTTCGTAATTTATTTGAAATTTATGAACTTTTTAACATGGCAAAATAGAGCAAAATTTTACATAAACTTCCATTTTGTGATATATTGTAATTGTAAAGATGTCAGACCCACTTTTACAATATCATCCAGAAAACTGGCATGAACATCATTGACAATAAATTTTCAAATTTAAAAATTTCGTAAGTTATTCGAAATTTACGATTTTCTTAACAGGGCAGATTGGGGCAAAATTTCATATAAACGTCCCTTTCTGAGAGAGATTTTCATTTTAAAGACTCAAACCACTTTTAAAATATCATTTGTGATACGAAATTAAACAACATTGACTATAAATATTCTAATTTAAAAATATAGTAATTCGAAATTTAAAATTTTCTCAACATAGCAGAATAGAGCAATATTTTATTGAAATTTGCAATATGGGGATTTTTGCATTGGAAATAATGTGGAACTGCATGAGAATTAAACTATGAAACTAACCCGGATAAAATAATCAAATTACGATAAGGTAAATGCATCGAACTGAACTTCCATGAATTATATATATATATTATTACCACAAAATTTATGGTTAATTTAATCTATTAATTTGCCTTTATTGTATAGTAAAAATATTTTAGCAATACTTCCAAACAGCAGACTCAGTTTGTTGTGTCATTTGATTTTCATTCTCAAGTTTGTAACATGTCTGCCTGCGTCTGAAAACTGATGATTATTCATTAATAGGTGAGAAAAGTTCTGTGATCTAGAGATACCTTGTTTTAAATTATACTATTTTATTTAAAATTGTTTAACGGTTTTATTTAAAGGGTTTCAAATTTATGAAAAGGTAAAAACAAGCATATTTTCTCTATTTTTTATTTTTTATTTTTACTTTCCGAACACTATAGTGAGGAAAGTATTGTAATTATGTCAAAAATCCGAATTTGAGCTTTTGGTGTTTCTATACATTTCGAGGTCCAATGAGTCCGTTTTCATTTTTTTTGCGATGATGTATGTATGTGTGTGTGTGTGTGTGTGTATGTATGTATGTGTGTATGTCTGTGAGTGAACACACTAGCGTCTAAACGTTTTGTTCGAATACGCTGAAAGTTGGTACGTATATTGTAAGTCACCATAGTACGAACCCTATAGATTTTGGTGAATCTAGCACTTATAGATTTTTTACAGGGACACAAAGAAAAATTCTTTATCATTATGGCCTATGGGACCAAAATCTTAAAAGTGCGATAGCATCTAAACGCCTTATTCAATTGAGCAAAAAATGTGTACACATATTATAGGTCACAGTTGCACCAACTGTATAGATTTTGGTGAATCTAGCACTTACAGTGTTTTTTCAAGGACACAAAGAAAAATTCTTTATCATTATGGTCTATAGGACCAAATTTTTAAAAGTGCGATAGCATCTAAACGCCTTATTCAGTTGAGCTGAAAATTTATATGAATATTCTAAATCACTGTTGCACTAACTATAAGCATTTTGGTGAATCTAGCATTTATAGGTTTTTACAGGGACACAACGAAAAATTCTTTATCATAATGATCTATGGGCTCAAAGTTCAGTAGCGTTCAATAAAACATTGTGTAATATAGGGATAAAAATACTCAAACACTCTATTATGGTTTTCTCTCTTTTGTTTGTTTAACAACTCCTCTTTCTTTACTTTATCTACAAAAGTTTTAATTACTCAATGTTCGGAAAGTCGAGTGGAGTCACTCCAGATTTTTTATATAAATAAACATTTTTATCCAAAATTTTGAGCATGTAAAAGAGCAACATTTAAACAATATCTAGTTTTCATTAAAAATTTTGGAAAAAATCAGCCAGTGGGCCCTGGTTTTCGAGGTGCACATGATTTCTCAAAACTGATCTTAATCAAATTTTACAAACTTTTTTTTTCAAAGCAGAATTGACTGTCGCTTGAACGAAGGATTTAAGCGAAAACATAATACTTTTTCATCGTATATAATTAATGCATTTTATTGCATTTTACCATGTCCAGAAAAAATGCTCAGAAAAAAAAAAAAAAAAAAAAAAAAAAAAACTAATTTCTAATACTCATCAGCATATATAGTTACGCTCATCACTGATTGGCTGACGCTGTCACGCTTAAAAAGGCTAAAATATTTCCTTGGACTCTGTCTGTGTGTGAACGCAATTTTCATACGTTAGTTAATTTTAAAAAATCTAATGGTCCAATCGATAAGCTGTTTCATCCGACGGATTCAGAAATATCGCCCCTTTCATTGGGTACCCTATTTGTAACGAATTTTTGATTATATTTTTTAAAATTAATTAAAATATGAAAATAGACATTTTAAATTTTTAATTGTTGCCTTTTTTTTTTTTTTTTTTTTGTAAAAGAATATATATATATATATATACATTATATATATATAATATGAAAAATATTAAATTTGCGTCTACATGATGTGATGATGATCTAAAAAAAATTCCGTACATAAAATAATAATTTTAAATTTTAAAGGTAATGAAGAGATAAATAAAGTGTGAAAATTTCGCACGGGCTTGCTAGCAAATGAATTATTTGAAGTGGTAAATGAATAAAATGAAATGATCATTTTTCAACGGGCGCTTAGTTACCCTACAACTAACCAGTACGGTGGATAACATATTTTTGTATGGCCGATTTTTCAGGACTGTGTTCTCTTAGAATTCCGTGTTTTTATGTTCCTGAATACTGAAGTTTTCAATGGTTGAGCTATGTTTTATGTCTATTGCTAGCATAACATTAAAATAAATTAATTGCAGGCAATTAAAATTTTTGTATTTTCCAATTCATATGAGGTAACCTCTCGAAAAAGTTTATCAAGTTTGATTGGTAAGCTTCAAGGTATGGTGTGGGTGAAAATTGTCTGGATAATTAAGAACAAACTTTTAAACTTAATAACACCATTGAATTAATGTATAAACGTAGGTACCATATTCAACAGGGGGACTATCGCTGTGACACCATCGCTATCTCACATGGAATTATAACTGTCAGTTAAAATTGTTCCTTAAATATGTTTTCAATTATTTTTAATGTAGATTTATCTAGAGTACTTATTATCTTACTCGTTAAACCTCTGTTTATGATGTTGAAATGCAGGGTAAAAGGAAGTCGTGTGAGTGCCCCACTAAATAATATATATACTCTATAACAAAAAAAGTGACGCACCAAGGAGTAATGCAAACTGGACAAAAATTGACATACGTACAGATTTTGATGGGATCAAGCACCAATTCATCCTTACCGTCAATCCTACGTGCAACTGGTACTTCAGTGACTTCAAAGACCCTTAATAGGTGGCTCAGTGAAGTGGGGTTGAGCTCAGTCCCCGGATCTCTCTTCCACTGAGGACGTTTGGAGCATCATAAAAAGGGTCCTACAACCAGCTCGGAATTTTACCAATCTAACGCAACAATTGCACAGAATTTGGCACAATACTTCACAGGAGCGCATCTGCCAACTCTATCAATTAATACCAAGCCGAATAACTGCGTACATAAGGGCCAGAAGTGGACCAACGCGTTATTAACTTGTTTAGTTTGTGAGGCCCTTTCTCTTGATTAAATCATTCAAATTTTCTGAAACTGTAATCAATTGTTGTTCTCCACATGTACATCACATCTACCAATTTTTGTCCCATTCGGACCACCCATTCCACCCCACTTACCAATTTTTGTCCCCACTTCTTGGTGCGTCGTTTTTTTGTTATAAACTGTATATATACAGGGTGGTTATAATTAAACTTCCCTTATAAACAGCATCCTACAGTGCAAACGGGTGAACGAAATGCAACGAAATTTGGTATATGAACTACGGACTATCCACGAGATGCGCACACGGAATTTCAAAAAAAAAAAAAAAAAAAATTAGTTTCAAAATGTCCACCAAAGGGAGCCTTTTCCGGAAAAATATTAAATTTAACACAATAAACGACCAAAACGGAATACAGAAACAATATTAACAATCCAAAACAAGAATTATGAGTAATAAAATGTAAAATCGGGAAAAGCTGTCAGTTCTAGGGGGAAAAAAATGTCGAGATTTGCATAATGTTATATGTGTGAAGCATTATAACTGATCAGTTACGATCTGCTGTTAAACACACTGTCCATCGACTTGAAATTTTGCAGGTGAATGATGGTTGTCACATCACATAGAGCGCCTTTCCCTACATCGTCCTAGACACGATAAAAAACTGCTCCTCATGTGCAATTTCGTCCTAATCTGTTTTTATTTCTACCAACTGAACTACTTTTTCTTTTCCGCAAACAGTACTATTATTTTTTCCTTACCTTTACTTAATGTGGTTCGATGACAAGGTGATCAGAAACTAGACAATAAATGTTAATATTATTAAGATTAAAAACTATTAAAAGTTTAAAATTAGAAAACATTTCACGTGTATATATAATATATAAAAGGTAACAAACCACTTTAAAACACGTAGATACAATATTTTTATTAAAAACGACACAAAGCTTTTCGCCATTATAACAATAGCATCACCAGGTGTAATTGCGTTACATAGAACCAGCAATATATAAACAAGAGAATTTCAAACTGTTTAAAGTTACGGTTACAATAAAAAAATTTTTCATTTCAATATCTCTTTCAGTATTTTTTTTTTTTTTTTCCCTATGAGCACAACGCGTTCCATATTTTATGAAGTGATGCAGCATCCTTGGAGTTAATAACTTTATTGTACTTGATAATAAAGTGGTTTGTTACCTTTTATATAAATGTTAACCCTTTCACGCCCAAGGGAAATATTTTTCTCTTCTACAAAAATCGTTATCGATATTTCAATTATTATTGAATCGATATTTTTTTTACTGAATGTCAAAATAAAACGTATGTCCAAGGCAGCAAATGTGTTTGTGAACGAATAAAAAAAGTATAGAAAATAGGACACATAATAAATGTGTTATGTGCAATGTCCACTTGTGCTTCCCAAGTAAACGAAATTGTTTCGTAGAATACCATAACTAGCTATTTATTTTACTTTTCTGATCATTTTTATATTACAAAACAATAAATTTGTATTACAAAGCAATAAATAAAATACCGATATAATCAACCTAACTCTTCGTTTATTTACTTTTATGGTCCATAGGGAAAATATTTCCCATGAAATTATAGGAAACCTATACACCCTGCTATGTTTTTCTGGTGATATTCTCTTACTTTACACCCACAATAGCTAAAATATTGTGTAGTATTGGCATATTTAGTCTTGGAAACCTTATGGTCCTGAAAGGGTTAATATTGTTTCTGTATTCTGTGTTGGTCATTTTTCGTGTTAAATTTAATGTTTTTCCGGAAAAACCGCCCTGTAGTGGATATTTTGGAACTTTTTTTTTTTTTTCTTTAATTCCATGAGCGCATCTCGTGTATAGTCTATATACCAAATTTCGTTGCATTCCGTTCACCCGTTTGCGCTGTAGAATGCTGCTTATAGGGGAAGTTTAATTATAACTACCCTGTCTATATCGTAAAATAATCTATTTGAAAAAACTTTTAAAACCCAAATCCTTAATGTGTCATATGACATAAATCTTTTCGAAGTTATGATTTTGCAAATTTTTTTATGATAAGGTGAAATGATAAATTTCAACGGACAAGAACTTGTACTCTTTTATAAACCACGAAAGTCTAGGCGGTAAGGCATTCGAAGATTCGATACACGCCTGACCGAGTTTCAAAAAAATTTCTGAGGCATTTGATCCATAGACCGATGCATTGCTATGATTGACCATTAGTTATTGCTCTGGTTGTGCCATTTTAGACTTATAAAAATATGCATACAATGTTGCTCCCTGCAAACAATTTTTTTTTTAATTTTGAGTTTTAAAAAATATTTTAAATATGTTTGTGTACTACTTTGTGAAGTTATCGATGAGTTAATTTTTATAAAACATTTTTATACTACAATACTAAATTTTTGCCTCAAATTTCAGCATTCGAACATATATATATGTATATATAAAAAGGCTTCTTAAAAAAAACTCTTCAAAAATTCTGAGGATACTGTGTAGTCAACGATAAATTTTCTTTTATCAATTGACATCTTTTCTACTAATTATCTGCAAAAATTTACGCTGCGGACCTTCAGGGTATCGAATGTTTGACCACCGCCTTACTAACATGGCGCTTTAACTACCTCAGCCACGAAGACACACATGAAAAAGCTTATACTTATTACTTAAAATGGAGGCGCGGTTATTATTAGCTTGAGATTCACAAACATACCGTAGTGAATGACAGTAAGTACATAAGAATTTAGGGGAAAGCGTGTTCTTAATATCGTGTGTAAGTAATATTGAAATTGCCACGTATTTTTCTGAGAATTCTTATGGTAGATAGAAAGAGACCTCTCTTTTTTATTAGTAAAGTATTACTATTAGCGCGAAAAATATTCTCAGAGAGAAATCAAATTAATATGAGTTTGCTTTTGAATGGACTGTTACATTAACTGATCTAGCAATATAATAGCTTGTTCTTGTCTTGTGGAATGTTTATGGATTATAATTTGAAAATTTAAAATGTTTTGATGTAATTTAATTGCATAAAGGTGTTACAACAAGTTGATTAACTTAGTTACTGGTCTAAATGGATTTACGCTGTACGATACTGCACTGTCACTGATTTAAGTACCAAAAATCAGAGTATTTGACTTGTTCTTCATGAACATCAATAACAAATATAAACTAAATGTTGATTGTAAATGCATACACAAACAAGATGATGAATTAATATATATAATGATCCTCATCTGTCATCTGTCATGAACGAATCCGGTTAGTACCGCTTCAAAACTGAAACTTTTGGAAGCCATTATTATTATTATTATTATTATTATTTATTTTATTTTTTTTCTGTTTGCTCAACTTACGAAAACATACATATAATATATTTTTTATCACACCTATTCTTATTTCCTTTAATACCTTGAAAAACTATTCAATTGGAATGTTTAAAGGTATATAAATTACATATAACGGATCACTGGCTATTATAAACAACACAATTCCTGATAAAAACAAACCAAAACGGTTGCCATTCAGAAAATACAAATTCCAAGTGGATGACTCTTTAATCCCGAATGAATGACTCTTTGACCGTTTTATTTTAAAAAAAAAACTCTTAAAGTATTTCAGAAACATATTAAAGCCTTAAAACTCTTAAAATATTTGTAGAAACATATTTAAAGCCTTTAATTATTTTTATCAAGCTTCTTTTTTTTTTTTTTTTTTTTTTTTTTTTCCCAGCATAAAATTGAATATGCTTTTACGGACAAAATAAATAAATAAATAAATAAAAATAAAATAAATAAATAAAAATATTAAAATATTAAATTAGCTCATGCATATGAAAAAATGACATCTATTAAATAATAATAATAATAATTTTAAATTTTAAAGTTGTCGAAGAGATAAATAGAGCGTGAAATTTTCGCACGGTCTTACTAGCAAATGAATTAATTGAAGTGAGAAATAAATAAAATGAAATGATCATTTTTCAACTTTTGGCAGCGATTTTCTTTTTAAAGAAATGCTGTGTATTTCTTCTAAATTAATCTACATAAACCTTACATCATTAGAAAAATCTTTCAAAACTGAATTTTTTTTTTTTTTTAATGTGAGATTTTAATTTTTTTCCGAATGGATCTATCTGAAACACTCATTGAAAAACGGCGTCGTTTGGAAAATGAGAGGAAAAGAAGATGGTTACAAAGACAAAGTCCAGAGTCATTGGCAAGAATTCGATAAAATAATGCTGATATTCAAAGGCGACGGAGGAAACGAGAATCTGAGTTTGCAGCACAAATGCGAAGGCAAGCTGATGTTGAATCCCATGATCAAAGAAATGAAAGAAATAGTCGTAGAGTTCAAGAAGTATTTACCAGTGAGAATGATGAATTACATTACTGTGGACCAATGATCGATGTTTGTGAATTCTGTGGTTCGAAGAATTTTGCCGCTGAACGACCTCTAGACAAAAAATTCAGCAGTTTTTGCCGGAAAGGGACAGTTTCTTTGATTAAACCAACGGATTCTCAAGGAAATCAGTTGATTTTTCCACCAGTTCTTCAAGATTTGTTGATGAATCATGAGAACCCTGATTACAAGAATTTTAGAGATAACATTCGCTCTTATAACAGTGCTTTATCTTTTGCATCAATGGGAGCCAAAGTATTAAATTTCAGTGGAAGAGGACCTTACGTGTTTAAAGTTCATGGTCAAATATGTCACAGGACCAGCCATCTAGAACCACGCAGTGAACAATCTCGACAGTATGCCCAACTGTATGTCATAGATAGCACTCAGGCAACAGAATGCAGAGTTCTTAATCCTGCTAATCAACAATGCATTCCCCGTCTTCTGGACCAGTTGGACAGGCTATTCAGAATGACAAATCGATTTTGTCACACTTACCGTATGCTAAGGGACGTTGAAGCTCAAGCGATCGATGAAGCGAATGAAGCAGGACAAGATATTCCCATAGTGAATCTGGTATTTCGACGAGATCGTCATACTGATCAGAGAAGGTATAATGCACCTACAGCAAATGAAATTGCAATGGTTTTTGTTAATGATCATGGTGAGCCTCCTTTTGACAGAGACATTAGAATTTATCCAGTAAACCCAGAAAATCCAGGACAGCAGTTTGTCAATATCAACATTCTCAGCCCTAACTTGGACCCAATGGTTTATCCCATTTTATTCCCGTATGGCGAACCAGGTTGGCAACCTAACTGGACTTGCGAGGCTTATGAGGGTGCACAGACAAATAGAACGAGAAATAATGTTACTATGCTGCAGTACAAAGCAGCTTTGTTGGCCATAAGAGAACACTTCAATCCAGTTATTAGTGCGGGACGACTGACACAGCAGTTCATAGTGGATTCTTACTTGCAAGTTGAAGCCAATAATTTGAACTACATTAAAACACACCAGCAGAAGCTGCGAACAGAATACTGCCAAGGACTAGCAGATCATATTGAAAATAGAGTCAATAATGCACAAGCAGCTGGGATTCCAGTCATTCTTCCCTCATCATTTGAAGGATCACCAAGAAACATGCGTGAGAGGTGTGCTGATGCTATGTCAATATTTGCAAAATTTGGTCCGCCAGATCTTTTCATAACTTTCACAGCCAATCCTAAGTGGCGTGAAATTACAGAAAATTTGAGAAAAGGTGAAGAGCCAAGTGACCGTCCTGATTTGGTTTCACGAGTTTATAACTTAAAGCTAAAATCCATTCTTGAAGATTTGATAGTGCATGGTGTTTTAGGAATTTCAACGGCTCATGTTTACACAATAGAATTTCAAAAGAGAGGTCTTCCACATGTCCATATTTTAATTGTCTTGCGTGCAGAAGATAAATTTTCATCGGTAGAACATATTGATCGTTTAATTAGTGCTGAGATTCCTGATCCTGGTTTAAATCGACGCCTGCATGAAATCGTCACGCGCTGTATGATTCATGGCCCTTGCGGTTCAAACAATCCTCGAGCTCCTTGCATGGAAGCTAGAAAGTGTAGAAAAGGTTTCCCAAAAGATTTTCAAACAGAAACTTTATTGAGTGCTGATGGCTATCCTAAGTATAAGAGATGCATGAATTCTACAGTTGTTGTACGTGGAACCACAATGGACAACAGATTCGTTGTTCCTTACAATGCCTATCTGCTTCTGAAATATGATGCACATATTAATGTCGAAGTTTGTACATCTATGAGAGCAGTGAAATATATTTACAAATACATCTATAAAGGTTTTGACTGTGCGAATATAATTGTCAGTGCTGGGGAGATTCAAAACAATGAAATTGCAAATTACATTCATGCGAGGTATGTCAGTGCACCAGAAGCCATGTGGCGATTGCTCCAGTTTAAAATGCATGACAGGTCACATGCAGTTATGAGATTGCCAGTACACCTGCCAAATCAGCAGCGCATAATCTTTACAGAAGGTGAAGAAGAAGAAGCCTTACAGGCTGCAAGAACAGGGAAAACTAAACTTGAGGCATGGTTCGAATTAAATCAAACCAACCCGGATACTGAAACAGTATTGTATTCAGATATTCCCTACAGTTACGTATACAAAAAGAAAAAATGGCAAAAAAGACAAAGAGGTGGAAATAAGATAGTGCCAAGAATGTATGTTGTTAGTGCTAAAGAAGAAGAACGATTCTATCTACGGATGTTGCTTCTTCACGTACCCGGTGCTACAAGTTTTGAATTTTTAAAAGCTGTTGATGGTATTGTTTATGATACCTTCAAAGAAGCAGCATTTCACAGACATTTACTTGATTCTGATGAAGAATGGAATCACTGTTTGAGGGAAGCTGCTGTTTACCAGATGCCAAAACAACTGAGACAGACTTTTGCCTTCATACTGATTTTATGCAATCCTACTAACGCACTTGAACTATGGAATAATTATTGTTCTGATATGGCTATGGATTTTCAGTGTAACAAAAATGAAAGTTCTTTTAATCTGGCTCTACATGATATCAATGCAACTCTCAAGCAACACGGAATGACATGCGAATCTTTTGAACTTCCAATGCCAATAGGAAATCCTATTGAAATACAGCTTTACAACCCAGTCGAACAAAGAGAACTGGCAGAAATTCAGATTGCATCGCTTAATCCACAACAGTTAGAAGCCTTCAGAAAAATCATCAAAGCTATCGAAGACATAAATAAAATGGACAGGTATTTTTTCATTGATGGTCCTGGGGGTTCAGGAAAAACTTATTTGTACTCAACCCTGTTGCACTATATTCGGGGAAAAGAACAAATAGCACTTCCATTTGCAACTACTGGCGTTGCAGCAACACTTCTCGAAGGTGGGCGAACAGTTCACAGCGGTTTCAAGTTACCTATTCCTATTCTTGACACATCAGTTTCCTCAATGAGGACAAATACTTCAGAAGCTGAAAACCTTCGCAAAGCTCAGCTCATCGTTATAGATGAAATAACGATGCTGACAAAAGATGGTCTTCGATGTATCGATTCCCTTCTGAAAGAAATCATGAGCAGTGATAAGCCTTTCGGAGGGAAAGTTATCGTTATTGGAGGAGACTTCAGACAGACACTTCCAGTTGTGCCAAGAGGATCTACAGCAAATATCATAGAAGCCTGTATCAAATCTACACCTTTATGGAGATACTTCACCCACCTTCCACTCATCTTAAACATGAGAAGTGCCGGACAAGAACAACACAATATTTGGCTCTTAAATGTAGGAGAAGGAACTCTTCCTAGCATGCCCGAATTACCCACCGATTCCATAGAAATCCCTGAACACATGATTGAAAATAACATCATCGAAGCAATTTGCAGTCAATTAGCCACCATGCAGGTTGAAGAATTGGGAAACAGAGTTATTTTAGCTCCAACAAATAGGAAAACTCTGGAAATTAACATGAAAATAATATCAAGAATTGAAGGAGACCCACATGTGTATTACAGTGTAGATTCTATTGTTTCTGAAGACAATAATGATATATTAAATTATCCAACAGAGTTTTTACATGAGCAAACTCCTTCTGGCATGCCACCTCATCAGCTAATTTTAAAAAAAGGTATAATAGTCATGTTGCTAAGAAATCTTAATCCAAATCAGGGTCTTTGCAATGGGACTCGCTTATCAATACTTGAAATGCATGAAAATTTCATTTCTGCGAAAATTTTATCTCAGTGTCATCATGGTGAAACAGTTTTCTTGCCACGAGTTGATTTGTGTCCAAGTGATGTCACTCTTCCATTCATCCTAAAACGTCGCCAATTTCCTGTCATTCCTGCCTATGCAATGACAATAAACAAATCTCAAGGTCAGACATTTCAGCATGTAGGAATTTATCTTGATGAAACAGTTTTCTCTCATGGACAACTATATGTTGCCTTATCCCGATCACGAAATCAAAATAACATTAAATTTCATATTCAGCCAACAGACGCACAAGGACAGATTGGAAACAGCAGAAACTTTTTTACAAGAAATGTCGTTTTCAGAGAAGTTTTATAATTATTTGAAATTATTTACTCTTATATTATTATTACCTCTTATTATTATTATCTCTTATTACCACAATAATTGTTTTTTTTTTACAATATTTATAATTGTAAAATTACCACCATGATTTGCTCCGGCTAAACATCTTAAGTACTTTTTCACAACCCATTTCATTTGAAGTTATTTAATTAATAGTTAAATGCTTAAACTTTATTTTATACATATATTTATATATATTTCTTTTATCGGTATTTCATATATATCTTAACACTTTTGCGACCGCTGACGTAGATTCACGTCATTTTTGATATCTGTAACTCTACCAGTGGGCGTTTCTTTCAGGGTTTTTATGTTACTTATTTCTGAAGAATATACCCAGTATTCAAATTTGTACAGTCAAATGTAATATTGTTGCGTACTCGGGGGTTCGTAAGTTGTCCGAGAATGAAAGGCGAGGCTTGCAAAAATTCAGTAATTTATTCACAGAAAGTTCCGGAAAAATACAGGTCTGTAAATTAAGTATCAGCTTCAATTCAATCAGTAAACACAGCTTAATTAACAACTGTCAACCCACAGTACTAACTGTATAGCAATAGCACATAAAGCAAGACTCATTCAAAGAGGCTTAGAACTCCTTGAAATGCAATGCAAGCATTAGCGAAACTGCCTGACTCTGATTTCAGACTGAACTGAACTGACTGCCTTGGCGAAAAACGCAGCCCTTATATACCCCTGTAGAAAAGTGTGGAATGTTCCAGAAATTTCTGTATCTCCTGAGCCAATCATATTTCAGCATCCATATTTGGTATATCACTAATAAGGATTTTCTCGCCAAGGTCACCAAAAAAATCAACAATTAGGGAAAAAGTCGCCAAATTTGGTGCCAAATCCATTACCTGCCTTATTGGAGATTTCTAATGCGTTTTTAAGGGAAAATTACGCTTTCTTATTCTTTTTATAATATAATTATTCTTTTTATAATATAATATGCATTATTTTAACGCTAAAACAACTAGAAATGTCGAAAATTAACATTCTAACGATTTACTAAGCCTCTTTGAAAGAATTTCTTCAAGAATGAATACAATTATTTACAAACTCGCAACAATATGGATATAAATAATTTGATTGGGAAGAATATAATTATAATGTATATCCATTTGTAATATAAATGTGAACTTAGAAAATTTTGTAATGAAATATTGTAACTTGGGAGAATAACGCCCATAGGTGGACCTTACTGTCAAGAAGACAAAAGCATGTGGTCGTGAAAGTGTTCAATGAGATTTTTAAAAATTTTGAAATTTTTATAACGAAACTACCACCGTGCTTTGCACGGGCTGATCTTCTAGTAATGATATAAAAGGGATTAGAAATGATGATGTATATAAAAAAAAAATAACACAGATTAAATACGATTGATCAAAAATAAGAATAGAAAATATATTATTTCAGCAATCGCTATAGATAAACAAGACTTCGTCTGCTATTTGTTTTTCCTCTATCATGTGACCTCTGACGTCAGGTGGGAAGAGCCCATTGTCTTTTCACGCTCAAATTCTTCAGAAAAAAAATGAATTTCGCTCAACTCAAGTTCACCATTTAAAAACAAGCGAAATTCAACTCAAAACTCAGATTTTGAGCTGAACTCATAAACGTACTCCTGCCCATCACTGGTCTTAGTATGTAAAAAGAGTTTAAATATTAACTAAAATAATAGATATAGTTTTAAAAAAAAAAAAGAAAGAAAGAAAGAAAGAAAAATTAATTTGCAACTGTATCTGGAGTTTTTCATTCACCTTTAGTACATAAATTTTATTTGCTAAATTATCCATGTGTATTCCTTTCTGTATTTACTCGGGGAAAGACAGCCATTAGAGGGTCAAAATTAATCACTTTTTCCGCCTAGATGATCAATTTATGTCTCATTACTGTATTTGTTTTTGTTTTTTTTTAATAAATTCTTTAAGTGCGTCCCCCAAATGTGGCGGCAATCCATTTGCCTTCTTCGCATTGTAATTAGCAACTTGCAGCTAAATTTAATTAGAACCACTTGAAATTAAAAATGTGGTCTTGTGTTACATAATGATAATTTACCATGTTTATTAAACTTCGAATTAAAAATGCATTTATTGTGTCATATAATGGTAATTTACCATAAACACTTCGAATTAAAAATGAGTTATTGGGTTACAAAATGGCTACACATAACCACTTTGAATTAAAAATGTACTTAATGTGCCTCGTAGTGGTTTTACATTAACAAATTAAAAATTTTATTGCAGTGTAATGTGTAGTGTAGTTTTTATAAAATAATTTGGTACGCAGATTAAATTTATTGGTGTGGTATGCTATACCATCGTATAAACATAAGCTATTTTATTGGGTGACTACCAACTGAACTCGCTTATTTTTCCCCCACTTTAAAAAAACTTCCAACTGCAGTCGGACATGCAAACACCTCCTGCTACCTGAAACCCCCGTTATGAATTTAGATCCTTCCACTGAAATTAATGAAATAGAAAACGCAATGGGAAACAAAAAAAAAATAATAATAAAAAATAATAATAATAATAATAAAATCAATGGACATCCCTACCTCGCTGTGCATAAATCTGAGAACGTCTGTAACTCGGCAATCTCTACCATGCACGTAAAAAGCAAAAAAAAAAAAAAAAAAAAATCGCTGGACACCTCTACCTCGTTGTGCATAATTCTGAAAACGCACGTAAATCAGTTCTGCGGCAATCACTAACACGCACGTTAAAACGAAAAAACATTACTGGACAACCCTACCTCGTTGTGCATGATTCTGAAAAAGTACGTAAATCGGTTCTGCGGCAATCACTATCACGCGCGTTAAAACGAAAAAAAACATCACTGGACACCCCTACCTCCCTGTGCATGAATCTGAGAACGCACGTAACTCGGTTCCGTGGCAATCACTATCACGCACGTTAAAACCAAAAAGCATCACTGGACACCCCTACCTCGTTGTGTATGAATCTGAGAACGCCCGTAACTCGCTTCCACGGCAATGCTATCACGCACGTTAAAAAAAAAAAAAAAAAAAAAAAAAAATCACTGGACACCCCTATCTCGCTGTGCATGAATCTGAGAACGCCCGCAACTCGGTTCCGCAGTAATCAGTATCAGACACCTAAAAAACAAACAAAAAAAATTTACTGGACTCCCTTACCTCGCTGTGCATGAATCTGAAAATGCGGGTAACTCGGTTAAATTACAAATAAAATTATAATAAACTTCAACTATTAAATTATAGTCAACTATTAAATTATAACATATTAATTTTCATATTTTAATTAATTAAAAGAAAACTTTGCAACGTAATATGTTTAATAACTTGATGTATATATAGTCTGCACAAAAATAAACAATTTTACCATGTTTTTTATTAACTTCGATTCTTGTTTGTTTGTTTGTGTGTCCGGTACAAATCTTGCAATCTATTTTTAACTAACTTACCTACTAGCTAGACACTTGAAACTTTCACAGTAGCTCAGAACCCGGTGACAACACAGTACTTTGAAGTCGGATTTTCGAATAGTTTTCTTTTAATTAAAATATGAAAATAGTAAGCTCTAAATAGCAATAATAGCCATTAAAATATTAGCTATAATTTATCTGTTGAAAAAAAAAAAAAAAAAAAAAAAAAAATTGTTTTTCGACATAAAATAAATACATTTAATTCAACGTGAACGTTAAAAATTATAAAAAGTGAAAATTAAATTATGCATTTCACATAAATGGACGTCATTATCACTTTAGCACTTATCAATGTGTATAAAAATTTTAATGTAGTTAACGATGCTAATATACGTTGTTCTGAAAGGAGTAATATTTGATTTTTAAAACAAACTTTTTTTTTCACTATTATTATTTCACTGAACTGAGTCCACGTGCTTAAATATTGACTAAATAATAATTTTTTTTATCCTCGCGTATTTTATTAATGATTCATCAGAAAATTTAAAAACATTGTATATAAAAAGGTTTTTTTCTTATAATTATTTAGAGCTCTTTTAAAAAGTATAACATCTATGCAGTATCTTTTTAAAAAATTCATCAGTTTTTACTAAAAAAAAAAAATGGCCAACTTTCATCCCCAAAGTAGTTAAATTTAGACTAATAAAAAAAAAAAAAAAAAAAAAGTGGTTCACCCTATTTTTTTGTTCCCGACAGACTCTTTGCTTTATTTATATAGATAATTAATAGAGGGTACATTAAAAAAAAAAAAAATCTAAGCATTATTTTGTATTTTCTCTGTAAAATGCTTAACATCTTATAAGTACCACATGTTTTAAGTATTATAAAAATATTTTACATTAATTTACCAGTACATATATAAGTTTAAATGTATTACAGTAGAACCTCGCTTATCCGTGATAATGTGGACCGAGGATATCTCGGATAATCAAAATCTCGAATAACACAGACTCTGTAGTATATCGAGGGGGAAACAAGGGGAAAATTTAAAATGGATGAAAATGTAGTTAATGAAATAGAATAATAATACATCTATTACATATTTAAGCGTATTCAAGTGAAAAAATGCAATATAATACATACATAAATTATAATGTACAGTATTGTATAGTAAAATTTGTCAAAGTTATCTACTCCACTTGTCAACCGGAAAAGCCGAGTTGTCCTCCAAAGCGAGCGTGGCCTTTTAGGAACTACCTCAATGGTGAAGGCTTAGTTCCGAACAAGAGGAATATCATGTGAATTCCGAATACAACACCTGTTAACTTCACCTTTTTCCAATAAACAGACTATAGACGGTACGACCCAACGACCCCCTATCGCATATAAATTAATCCAACTATAGGATTCCTTACACTCGATTAGTCCGGACTCTGATAACCGCGGCACTAACTTAACAGTTCAAATAATAACAACATTTAAACCCATTTCTAATATTGAAGGAAAAATATTTTTTTCCCAACTGAAAAATTACAGTTCAAACTATAGAATATAGTTATCAAGAAAAATACTGATAGAGAAAAAAAAAAATGGGCATTTATTTTATTACTTTGATCATACAAAGCGGAAAAGCTAAAATATTAACTTTCTTTATATGCATGTTTATTATTATATTCATTATAAAATATTCATTAAAATAGAAAACTATGTGTAAAATAAAAATTATATAACGGTATACTTTTACCTTCTCTAAATTCTATTATTCTTTGCAGGAGCTTTTGAAAGAGAGGTTCTGCCAGCAGTCTTAGGCTTCATGAGAGCTCCTACTAGCAAGTATTATCAGATCTTGAAGAGAAATCTAGTCGTTGCAGCAACAATCTCATTTACTAAAGTCACGCCGCGCTGTGCGAAGTAATATTTTTCAAGAATACCAGATTGTGACACACAGAATATCTGAAGTCTGCAGAAGAGGAGGCCAAATTACCTCACCAAAGGACTTTCAGAGGCCTCTGCCTTGCCCCTAAATCGCTAAGCAAACATGAATATAAGCTTCAATCTGCATAGACACCTATATGAATTATTCTCCAAATGGATTAAGAGTGGGAAAAGTAGTTTTAGAGTTTTTGCTGTTCCTCCCAAGATCACAGAAATGTCGCACCTATTCAGATGGGAGATGAGATGACAGTTGCATTTTTAATAGCCATGCATCCGCAGTCCATCTGAGATGAGTTCGATCCTGATACTTATTTAGGTGGGGAGTAACCAACTTTAGCTGAAAAAATACTTTAAAATCCTGAAAAAAAAAAGATACATATTATTGGCTTGTATTTTCCCCGACGATTAGATTTGAAGTTTTTAAAAATGTACGCATTGATGTTTGCTACTACTGTGTATAACGTCTCTCTTCTGTCTAGTCAAAAAGTGCTGTAAATGCATTGAACGTTTTATCAACGAATTTCTATAACCCACCTGCTTCTGTTAATTGCTGTACGTTTCAAGGGAATTCAGAAAGGCCTTTAAATTTAGAAGATATGTAAATTTAATACAGATTCAAGTCGCCTTTGTTGAAGAAAAGACTGAATTTTTTTTTTTTTTTTTTTTTTTTTTTTAACTCAGCGTAACAATAGTTTTCCTTCTTCAAACTGTATTATCAAATTAATTAGAACATTTACATTTGAACTTCAGAAGACACTTAAATTTTGACTAAATTTCTGACTGCAACTCTTCGTGGCAAGGTGGTTTGCCCAGTGCTCGCGCTAGGATTTTCCTGGCACCAGCGGTTACCAATTGCTCATGTTATGAGAATTGTATCTTTTTTTTCTTTTTAGGTATTCTGATTGTACTATACTCCAGCAGAGTGGTTCGCCCAGTGTTCGCGATCGGAAACTTCTTCCTGGCGTCCGCTCATGCCCATTGCTCGCGTTAGGAGATTTAATCAGGCTTTTTATTTCGTTTTTCCTCAACTTCTGTAAATTTTCCTCAACTGCCCAATTTCGCGTTGGGCCACTCTTTGGAAGGATTGACGCTCGTTGCTCGCGTTGGGGTCGTCTGCGACCCTAGCGTCTTATTGCTTGCCTTCCTGTATTGTGTTAAAGGGTGGTCTGGCTATACATGATGTAAGATATGAAATAAACATGGAGAAGGGGGGGGGGGCTTCAGTGGGGCGGACGGGAGGGGGTCCTCGGATGATCGGCAGTACTCTTTTTTAGAACACTAACTAAATGGAAAGGTTAGTTTGTGGTATTGGTTGACACAAACTAACAAGTGTGTTCTCCTTATATGGGGAAGAATTTTCCCCTCGCAGTTTGTAGCAGAAACTGATAATGGTTAATGACTGACTATGTTCAGTCATAGATCATTATGTGATTTGGATATCATCCTCCGAGCACCTGACCGAATGAATAAGAATATGCACGGAACAACATAAATGCTTTAACTGGCTCTTAAGAGCATGCCCTAGTACCAAATCTCACCGACACCATAATTATTCATCCCTTTTTTTTTTTTTTTTTTTTTTTTTTTTAATTCCATTTCCCATTCAGAAAATTCATAATCGTTAAATTAGTAGACATTTTCCAAAAATTGATTGGAATATTTTCTTTTTTAAATATTTTATTAAATGATGAAAAAGGCACTTCGAAAAACTTTTTTCTTTTTTCTTTTTTTTTTTTTTTTTTTTAAAGTTAAAAAAAAAAAAAAAGGCACTTCGCAGTTTTTTTTTTTTGAAAATTTGTTTCCACAATTGCTCATGACCTCTTGTTACTTTTTAAAGTTCCATTTTCAATTTCAGAAAATTCACAATCGTTAAATTTAGTATATATTTTCGAAAAACTTTTTTTCTTTTTTTGAAGTTAAAAACTTCGGAAATACATACTAAATTTAACGATTGTGAATTTTCTGAAATTGAAAACGGAACTTTAAAAAGTAACAAGAGGTAATGAGTAATTGTGGAAACAAATTTTCCCATAAAACATTATGGACTTAGGGGATTAAGTATTGTCTCCACTTAAGGAGACTCTCTACTTATTGTCTCCAAAAGCCGAAGCCAATGATATTCTATGGGAAATATTGCCCCGTTATAACTTATTAAATAATACATATTTTTAAATTCCGTTTTCACTTTCAGAAAACTCACAACTGCTAAAAAGTTCATCGCTTTCTAAAAATTGATTGTTTTAAGATTTCATTTTTAAGCTCAAAAATGAAAATTTTCACTTGGTTGAAAATTCGCATTTAACAACCTCAAAATAAAATATTAAAAAATAAAATAATTTTTATAAAGCTATAAATTATTTAATAGTTGTGAACATTCTGAATGTCAAAACGAAATACAAAAATATGTATTAGTAAATAAGTTATATTATGGGGCGAAATTCTCCATAGAATAACATTGGCTCTGGCTTCGAGGGATGATAAGTGGAGAGGCATCTTAAGAAAAATTCTACTAACAGATTGCTCTGACGGAAAAAAAAAAAAAAAAAAAAATTCTGATGCCATTCTTACTGATTCTTATGTAAAATGACTTTCTGAATCCGAATATTACTCTGCTTATCCCAGTCATTCACCGCTTTCTAGAAACACCATCCCCTCCCTCAATTTTTTCCCCTGTTCTATAATTTTATGACTATGAATTTGATTTGAAGAATGAAAAAGAATTAATTTAACGCCTAAAAACAAAAAAATATATATAAAGTTTAAAAAATAACATTAATAACTGATTAAAAAAAATATATGTAATACATAATTACAGTGGCAAATCCCCCCAAAATTTTTTCCTTGTCGCAAATGTCCATGTTTTAGAATTTCTCAACTCTGTAGCTCCTCAGAAGATATTTAACAGTTAAAATAATCCACCCCTTCCTAAAAATCAAATTTATAGCCATAAAATCACTGGAAAATGATAAAAAAAGGGGGCCGTTCCTAAAAAACGGTGGGTGATAGGGCAAAATGGGCGTCCTTTTCGGATTCAGGAAGTCATTATGCATAAGAATATACTGAAATGGTGTCAGTAACAACTTTCAAGCCGAGCAGTGTAATCTGTTGATTATAATATTTGTTACTTAATGGACAGAATATTTTGATAGATCATACATATACCGATGACAAAACTCTGGATAAGTGATATGAGTTATGCATTATCGAAAGTATATCGCTTTACTATCATAGGAATACAAGAAAATGTGTTTTTAAATATTGGTTCTGTTCTAACCGTTTCACTAGCGTGTAATTACATCAGCATTGCCTTCTCAACCACAAGAATTACCAATTAACTTAGATGTCCGATTGAAAGCGAAAAATTTATAAGGATAGTATTTAAGTTCCTTAAAAAAAAAAAAAAGTGCACTCTGTTTCTGCGATTTAGCGACAAAGATTTCTAATGGTGCGAGATAATGGTCATTTTCAATTAAAAAACCGAGAAATGTTACAGTAGGCAGCAAAAGTATCCGAGCATTAGCCAATAATTCCGATGTCAAAAAAGTACACTTAATACTGTTTTGTTAAATAAGCCCTTGTCGAATCATATTTTTAGACAGACTAATATAACATGACTCGACAAGGAAATTTTTAATAACGCAGTATTAAGTGTACCTTTTCTAGACCGGGATTATTGCTAGGGCTCGGATACTTTTGCTGCCGACTGTATGTGCTAGATGCAGAAGCAGTGCTCTTAATTTTGGTGGAAAATTGTACCAGTCAATTGTTATCAGTTTTTATCCCATTCAACCGAGAATTGAAACAGTTACAGTCGGTAGCAAATTCATTGAAGTGCTAGCAGTAATTCGTATTTGAAAGAAATGTACGTACAGTCGGTAACAATAGTGTCCGAACACTAGCAAAAATTCCTATGTAAAAAAAGTACGCTTCATACGGTTTTGTTAAATAAATCCCTATCGAATCGTGTTCTTACACTGACTAAGAACAGGATTCGACAAGGATTTATTTAACAAAGTCGTATGAAGTGTACTTTTTTTACATAGGAATTTTCGCTAGTGTTCGGGCACATTTGTTACCGACTGTAATTCTGTTTTGTTAACCCCTTACCTGCAGACGAAAAATTATGAAATTTGCTTTCCATCAAAACCCTTATTTTTCAAATAGGAGCGCGTAGTTATGCGTTCAATGTTCCAGAAACATTTTCTTGATTCCTCCCAGTTCCAATGTCCTCTTAAGTAAATCTTACCGAAGCACTGATATGGTCATTTTATTGCATTCTAGAGCCGTCATTGGCAGCAGTGCAGTACAAAGCATTGCACTTCGGAAAAACGTATATATACGTCCGGGGTAGTTAACCCATTTGCATCATTCAAAAATGTTGGAAACTGGCCCATATCACCAAACTGTTCAGATGACTAATATTTCAATGCTCTTGTTCGTGATCCAATAATTTTGTAATGTAAGTTTTTTGGACCAGAGATATCATTAGTGAAATAAATTTTCAATTTCTATACAAAACGTTCTTTGAAACTCTGATCGGTTTTGTCAAATAGATTAGTTTACAATATGTCCAATAATTTTCTGCGTTGAAAATAATCCGCAAACGTTCTCTCTAGTAAAATTTGTAATATCGTTTGCACCACTAGCAGAATTAAATTTGCGCAGCTTAAGTTGATCATATATTTTTTCTTTTCATTCAAAATTATTTGTACTGTGATCATTATCGTCACTGTCAGAAGATATCGCAATAATACATATACATTATTTTGGATTTGTTTATTTCTTCCCTACTATTCGAATCAAAACTTCCCACCTTTATCCGTTTTAGAATTGTTTTTTCCAAGAAGAGTGAGTTTGCAATCATCACTTTAAACTACCGCGCATATATGCGCTCCGGTGATAAAGGGCAGGAAATTTTGGCGCTTATATGCGCTTATGATGCAAATGGGTTAAGAAAAGATTTGTCGATACATGATCTTAGTCATTATGCTGTATATAGAAAAGTAAGTTAAGACAAAAATTAGCGATCAAACTAAAAACAAATGTATGAAAACTGTAAATATCTGTTTCAATAATTTTGCTGCTGACTGTAAATATGACCGTAAAATGCAATGAATTATCTTAAAAGTTACATATATAGCACAATAGTGCTTTGCTTTTCCAAAATGATCCCAAAAGGTCCACGATTTTCTTTCTTATCAAGAACACGGATCTATATCTAAAATTTTAATTTGATAATTTTGGCTGATTTTGTTTTGCGCACTTAAAGTGAAACCAGTTTTTCTCTAACGTGTGTAAATTTTTGTCACGTTATCGATATAATTACTTCCATGACCATGACTCTTCCATAAATATACTTGCATAGTACGTTTCCATGATATGTAATTGATCATGGAAATTTACTAAAAAGTATAGAAGAGGAAGAAATTGTATAGTTGTGTTGGACACCCTTTATTGACAAAAATATGCATGCGATAGAAAAAATTGGTTTCATTTTCGGTTTTAGCACAACAAAATCGTAAGTATCCGATGATGAAATTATCAAATTAAATTTTCCCAACATTTTAGTAGACTTGTTATATGTTTAAGCCAATGAACAGTTGAAGGGTGTGCTGCAAAAAAGGAATGCAATTCTAATTTACTAAAATTTTTTGAAAGAAAAGGATACAATGTAAACTCACCAGTAATGGACCCTGTACCAGTAGTAGGCACTTTTAATTTTAAACTCTGAAAATAAGCTACCTAAAAATTCTGAAGATTCGAGCAATGTTCAGGAAGGGAGTTATAGTTCTTTACTGTTAAACCCTTTAACAAAATATAATTCCGACCATTAGTTTTAAAATGTTAGTTTAACTAAAAAAATTTGCACTTTTTGCGATTTTGCAGTTTTCTTCTTATCACTTTGAATAAGGAAATGAAATGTTATTTGCTCGCTCTCTGCTTATTTTTAACTGATTTTTTCTACCTTTTGCTTTCATATGACTAAAATAAGTATGCAGAATTCATTTATTGTGCAGTTTTTTAAATCTTGTATTAACACATAGTATTTTTATGGATGTCCATTACTGGTACCAAAAATGTCGTCATGACAAATAGTGGACAGCTCTGTCCATTACTGGCTCATGTGACTTTTAATGTCAGATCCAGTACTGGGCACAATTCTGTAATCTAGCAATTTTAGAGTTGAATTTTAAAGAAAATTCAAAGGGGTCCACTGCTGACTCGTTTTAAGCTCTTCAGATTTTTGATTTTTTACATATATAGATGCTACAATTAGCAATTTTCATGAGACAGCTGTGTTGAGATAGAGTTAGCAAAGGTCTGAAATATTTATTTTTTGAAACTCTAAAATTTAGGAAATTACACAAAAAATAGCCGGAAAATGTCCTTAAAATTGTCAATTACTGGTGCGTTTACCTTAATAATTGTTGACGATACTTTATGAGTGGACTGTATCAATTTAATAATTACTATTCTGAAGCTATTACTTCACAAACATTTAATTAAAGTATTATTTACATATATACAATTTATAGATGACGTATTATTAACGTATTCAAATATGTTGCCGCCATACCGGCCCACCTTGAAACATTGTTTCAAAATTACAGTTCTAATATGTAATACCATAATTACAATTAATTATACAAAAATATTATACAGTCGGTAACAAAAGTGTCTGAACACTAGCAAAAATTCCTATGTGAAAAAAGTACACTTCATACGGTTTTGTTAAATAAATCCTTGGCGAATCCTGTTCTTAGTCAGTGTAAGAACATGATTCGATAAGGATTTATTTAACAGAACCGTATGAAGTGTACTTTTTTTAGATAGGAATTTTTGCTAGTGTTCGGACACTTTTGTTACCGACTGTATATGCAATTTAAATAATAAAACTTATACAAGAGAAATATTAATAACATTGTAAACAATAAAATAATACAAATGAACAAATTAAATTTAACTATATACATTATTCATTTTCAAACAATTTTTTTTTTTTTTTTTTTTTTTTTTTTTTTTACTTTTCTGAAGGTAAAAGAGCAATTTTGGAAGTAGGTCGTTTATATGTCCCATTTCTTGTTTTAACCGAAACTACGCGTATTTTGTTATCCTTTCCTGGAATAATTTCTACTATTCTACCCAAAATCCAACTACATATGGGCAAGTTTTCTTCCTTTATTAGTACCATATCCCCATTTTTAATGTTATTTGTTTCAAATTTCCATTTGTTTCTTTGTTATAACGTATTTAAATGATGACATTGCCATTTTTTCCATATCCCTTGAACTATTTTAGTTAATTTTTGCCAGGTATCTAATCGATTATCTGGAATACCAGAGAACTCGGGTTCGATCACCGCTGTGATGGGTCGACCAACTAAAAAATGGCCGGGAGTCAAGACGTCCAAATCTTCGATATCGTTTGAAAGGGGGTAAGAGGTCGAGAATTGAGGATTCCCTCAATTTGACAAACAACGGTTAAGAATTCCTCATATTACAATTTAGCGTTTCCTACTGCGCGTTTCAAATGATACTTAAACGATTTTACGCCTGTCTCCCATAGCCCTCCAAAATTTGGGGCACGGGGTGGTAGAAATTTCCAATTAATATTCTCTGAATTTAAAAAATTAGTAAGGTTTTCATCAGGCTGAGTAGCTAATCTACGTAACCTTTTTAATTCATTATTTGCACTAACAAAATTTTTTGCATTATCACTGAATAATGTTTGGGCTTTGCCTCGTCTAGCAAAAAATCTTTTTAAAGTTGCGATAAAAGCTTCGGATGTTAAATCGCTAACTACCTCTAGATGCACGGCTTTAGTAGGCATGCAAATAAAAATACAAACAAAAGTTTTGTTATAGATTCCTTTTCTTTGACCCCGATATTTAATTAAAAAGGGCCACAGAAATCTATACCGGTACAATAAAATGGATGAGTCACATTTACTCGTTCCTTTGGCAAATTTCCCATAAGTTGATTGACCGTTAAAGGTTTAAGTTTATAACACGTTATGCAGTTACGAAATATTTTCCGAGCTAAAGATCTCCCACTAACTATCCAATATTTTTTTCTAACGTGGTATAACAAAGCTTGAGGTCCTACATGAAAGAATTTTTTATGGAAATGTTCCATAATCATGGAAGATAATTTATGGTCGTGGGGCAACAAAAGGGGATGTTTACTATCAAAATTTAAATTAGCATTTTCCAGCCTTCCACCCACTCTTAGGAGTCCCTGAGAATCTAAAATTGGATTAAAACAATTTACCTGATACGGGCTTCTTTTTCTCTAAGCAGATCAATTCTGCGGCAAACTGTGTATACTGTACCTGTCTAATTAAATGCACTTCTGTGTCGTTTAATTCGGTGCTTCGGAGTGGTCCAATCACTCTGTTTACTTTTGCTCTTGTATTCCTAATAAATCTAAAAATAAAACTACATATTCTAATTAATTTACAAAAATTATTTGTTAATGAAAACAAATGATTATAAAAGTTCTGGGAGGAATCCGTAGATTGAATTAATCCACACAACACTGCAGGGTTAGCGTCACACTGGTGATTATTTTTCAATTCACTCATCACAATACTATTATCACTGGGGGACAGATAGTCAGAGTCATTGTTTATGATACTACTGGATTTACTTAGAAAGTCTGGTCCCTGCCACCACAACTGATTATCCATTAAATCGGTGGTAGTTAGACCTCGTGAAATTAAGTCTGCTGGATTTTCCGCAGAGGACACATGGTTCCATGTGAAGTTTTTAGACAGTTCTTGAATTTTGGCAACCCTGTTGCCAACAAATGTTTTCAATTTCCAAGGCTCGGTTTGGATCCAGGCAAGAGCTATTTGAGAGTCTGTATAGAGATAAATATTATTGATTTGTAATCTCAAAGTTTTCAAAATTTTCACAATTAATTTGGATAACAAAACACAACCAGATAACTCGAGTCGAGGGATAGAAACAGTTTTTAGAGGTGCAACTTGAGATTTGCTGCTAACCAAATTGGAGACAATTTCAGAATTATGAATAGACTGAATATACACGGCTGCTCCAAAAGCTAATGACGATGCGTCGGCGAATCCGTGTAAGTTTATTTGTTGTGCTTCAGGAATTAAAACATAGCGATTTATTCTAAGTTGTTTAAGAGCTTTTAACGAAGTGGCGAATTCTAGCCAATTTTGAGCAATAGGGCTTGGAATAGGGTCATTCCAGTCCAATTTTAATTTCCATAGTTCCTGCATAAACAACTTGGCTTTGACAATAACAGGACCGATGAGACCCAATGGGTCGAAAATACGAGCAATGTCTGATAAAATGCTTCTCTTTGTCATAGACTTTAAGTGACACAAATTTATTTTAAACGTGAAAGCATCTAAATTGGGTTTCCAGGCAACCCCTAGGGCTTTGGTTTCCTTATCAGAGAATGTGTACTCAGGGTATGTCTCTTTAGAAAAGTCAAGTAAGGAAATATGATTTGCATTCCATTTATGTAAATTCATTCCAGCGCCTTCTAACAAGTGTATAAGTTGTTTTTGAAGCTCCCTAGTAGATTCTAACGATTCTTCCACACTTATTATAGCGTCCATATACGAATCATGTAGCAAAATATCGGATGCCTTCGGGTATTTCTCGGCTTCTTCAATGGCTAATTGCTTCAACGTTCTAATGGCTAAAAAAGGGGAACAAGCGGTACCGTATGTTACGGTATTAAGTTCATAGGTTTCAATTTCTGAGTTCACATTATCTTTCCATAAAATTCTTAATAATTTTCTCTGATCCTCTGTAATCATTATTTGGCGATACATTTTTTTTAATATCTGCCAAAAACACAAATCGGTGTTGTCGAAAGCGTAACATGATTTCATACAAATCTTCATTAACGACACCTTTATAAGTTATGTCGTTTAATGATATTCCACTAGTTGTCGGACTCGAAGCATTAAATACAACGCGAAGCTTCGTAGTAGATTTTTCGGGCCTATAAATGCCATGATGGAGCAGATAATAACAGCTAGATTCATTTAAATTATCAACAATTTTTATCATATGATTTAAATTAGTGTATTCTTTAATAAAATCACAATAAAGATTTCGCATTGTTGGATTCTTTTCTAAACGATTCCATAACTGCTTGAGCCTTTTTTCTGCGATAGATTTAGACTCCCCAAGGACACTAGCATCTTCCTTCAAAGGCATGGCTACCATAAATCTTCCCGATTTATCTCTCCGATAAGTTTCTAAAAAATGTTTCTCACACAATTGTTCTTCCTGACTAATTGGACGTAAGTCAATTTCAGGAGCTTCTATTTTCCAGAATTTTTGAATGGTTTCATTAAGATAGTCATTGCATGCAGTAAAACCGCAAAAAGTATTTTCAGATACATTGCGGTCTATGGTTCCCGCAACAATATGCCCAAAAACGCTATTCTGAAAGGTGAATTGTCCTATTTTAAATTTATCTGCTTTTAATATTTCATAGAAAAATTCAGCACCAACTAAAGCATTTATTTTAGATTTTTTCCAAAATTCACTATCAGCTAATTCAAGGTCATGTGGTAGATTTAAACTTCTTATGTTTATATTGTGTGAAGGAATGAATTCTGTTATTTTAGGTGTAATTAAAAATTCAATTGGTTCACTAAATGAATCATCTTTATTGGAAATAATGGTACGTACTGAAGATTTCACATTTGTCATCTTACCATTAATTCCTGAAATATGAATATCGCATTTCCTTTTTTGCAAATTCAATAAATTAGCGAGTTCTCTCTCTAATATGTTACATTGGCTACCATTATCAAGAATTACACGAACCGGAAACTTTTTTTTATTGCTACTTTCCAAATAAACTATAGCAGTTGACAGCAATATATGTTTTTTACTTTTTAAGATTGGATCATTAATCTCGTTATATAATGCCATCGAAACATTTTTTTCTTTCTGCATTTCAGGATATGAATCATTTGATGGAAGCAGGTGCGCGGCGGCGTCTATCTGTGTCGCCGTCTGACTTTGCGATTTGGATCGAAAATTATTACTTTTTGTTCCCGGCAAGGTTCGATGTAGAAGTGAATTATGTTTTTTAGAACAGATATTACAAAATTGATTACTTTTACAATTTGATACCTGATGATTGGATTTCAAGCAATTAATACATAACAAATATTTTTTTACTGTTAGGAATCTTTCGTATTCATCTAATTTTTAAAATTCACATTTTGACAAAGAATGATTTTTTTTACAAAGGGGACAATTTTGATCATTAAAAGAATCATTTTTAGAAAAGAAGGTTTTAATTCTAGTACTCTTTTCCGAATTCATTAATTTCGGTTTCGTATTCGAAACATATTGTAAGTTTTCTAACACCAAGCATCTTTTTTGTAAAAAGTTAATGAAGTCGCACCATGTTGGCAATTCTGCAGAACTTAAAGATAATTCAAATTGTTTTTTGGATTCTTTATCTATTTGTTTAAGAACCACATTTATGAGTAAGGGCTCCGTAAAAGGATTCATTTCCAATCCTATACTTTTGAGTGCTCGAATATTTTTTTGACAACTATCTGTAATTGTTCTCAAATTTTTAACTACATCTTGAGACAGATTCTCTACGTTTAATATCTCATTTAAATGAGAATTAACAATCATTCTTTTATTTTGAAATCTGTCTTCTAGTGCTTTAAAAAGTGACATATATGAATCGTCTTCTGTAATTACATCTAGTGCTCTTCCACTAAGTGTAGATTTTAGATAATATAGTTTTTGATTGTCCGAAAGTTTATCATTCTGATCAATTAAGGTTATAAATTGATCTTTGAAATTAAACCAATCATTATATTGACCATTAAATTTGGGTAAAGGAATTTCAGGTAAACGAAAATTGATAATAGAATTATCTGCTTTAGATTCATTTGAAATAATTTCATTTTCATTTTTATTAATATTATTAGAGAGTAAGAATTTTCGAAGCCTTACCTCTAATTTTTCTGCCTCTTCTTCCAATTCTGCGAAGGCGTTCAATTGGACTTCCAGTTCCGATTCATCAGCTATTTCGTAATACTGGATTTTCAAATTATTCAGTTTTGTTACTATTTTTTGAAGATTATCCTTCTTTATTTCTAAAGTTATAATGTCTTTATCCTCGTCACTAACAGTCTCTAAATATGTCACTATCTTAGTCAATTGACCTTTCAAGGTTCCGCGTTGGCGATTAAGGATAACTAATTTATTTTTATCCATCATTAATTTTCATCAATGAGCACCACCACTTTTCATTATATTACGATTGATCTTCCTCCGGGTCTACTAGACCAAATGTTGACGATACTTTATGAGTGGACTGTATCAATTTAATAATTACTATTCTGAAGCTATTACTTCACAAACATTTAATTAAAGTATTATTTACATATATACAATTTATAGATGACGTATTATTAACGTATTCAAATATGTTGACACCATAGTCAACGCAAACTATAAAAAGGGTGAACCATATCACCGAACAAGATGAACAAGAGATGCTACTCTTATAACGAAAAACAATACAACTACTCCGCTAAAGCGGGAATGCAAGTGAACAAGAGATGCGCGCCAAGGTTGCGCATAGTGCCAAACTAAGGTGAGCGGCAACAATAATTATAAGTTAAACGTATAAGATTTATTATTTTTTTAATGAAATATTGTAATTCGTATCTTTATAAATTAAGGTTCGGATATAGGACTGCCAAATGACATAACGCACTTGTGATTATGAGGGCACCACACCACTTTCATGTTGCAAAATGGAAATAGCTCCTTATTTGCAGCAGACCCTTCAAATTTTGTTTATACATTTCTGTATCGACGAAGTTTAATGCTACAGTCGGTAACAAAAGTAACCGAACACTATTTATTTAACAAAACAGTATTAACTCTACTTTTATATATATATATATACTAGCAGGCTCTGCCCGCTTCGCTGGACGCTATATTTAAATGATTTCTTTGTAACTGAATATATTTCGATTGGTGACTATTTTCGTCACAGCTTTAGTATGGGACCTCCTTGGCAATATCAAACATTTTTTGAACTTCTCGAATCTGTACAACAAAACTATTATTAAAACAAATATTTTCGAAAATAGTCCAATAGCTGGTGTTAATTCTTCGAATATTCTGGAAACAGTTGAAGCTGTTACTCGTACAGTATAAGTCATTATTCGATGAATGTTCTGGGACAGTCTAAAAAATAGTCACTTGTTCCACAGGAGTAAAGCAAATAACCCACTCGCCAAGTTTGTCTCCAAGACTATGCTTTCTATTAAACATATCTTTGTTTAGTTATTTAAATATTAATTTGAATTAATCAAATATTTCTGCCCGACAGCGTGCAAGTGCAGTCACACATCAGCAGCTCATTTACTTGTATGTTCAATTAGCGTAGTGATTGGTATATAAAAAAATAAATAAATAACTAAACATTATCGTGCTACACAACTTTATTGAATCTCTCCCTTGGCGGCTTTTGAATTTTTGTCGTCATATTAGCGATTTTCTTTTTCTTTTCTTTTTTTTTTTTTTGTATAATTTCTTGCATAAAAATAGAAAGCGTTTTATCGGACACCTTTTCGTTAACATATAAGAACCCTTCATATTCTGTTTATTTTATTAATGGTTTTTAGGTTTAAAATAGTGCTTAATGAAATAAATTTTCTATTTTTAAAACTTCACTTTTTTTTTCTATAAAATTATCTACTCAGATAAAAATAGATCATTTATGTGACTACTATTTCAGTTTATTTTTTTTCGTTTTGTAGTATTTTATAAATTTTACATTTTTCTTGAACTACCTAGATTAAAATTGCTGTTGCTAAATTAAACCTCTTTTATATTTTTCTTGAACTACCTAGATTAAAAAATGCTAAATTAAGCCTCTTGGCGAAAAATGTTCGGTGTACTTCAACGCAACAATTTAACCCTTTCGCTACCACTGGGACTTATATGTCCCAAGCTTAAATTAAAATATAATATGAAATTTTTTTTCTGAATGTTTTCTGTTCTTGTTTTTTAGACCTGTAACTACCATGAATAGGTGGATAGAAATGTCAGTTGAAAAAATTCACTGTCTATTAAATGGACCACTTCAGATAAATTATTTAATACTTATTTTATTTTTCTCAGAAAAAAAATATATTGGTAGTGAAAGGGTTAAAAAATCACCCAGGAGGATCTACTATAAATAAAACTGATTTTAGTAGAACACACATTAGCATCGTAAACTATATTAGCACTTTGTAAAAGAATTTTTAAATTAAAAATGACGTCAATTTTTTGAGAATGCATAATTTTTTTATTTTTTATTTATTTATTTATTTATTTATTTTTTTTTTTTTGTTCACGTTTAGATAAATGTATTTATTTTCCTGTTGAAAAAAATAAATAAATTCGTTTTTTTTTTTTTTTTGGCAACAATTAAATTATGGATAAATTAAAATGGCTAATTTTTTGCTATTATTAGCTTACAAAATTACTATTTTATGCATAAAAATCGCAAAAACAAAATTTTTTTCGGAATAAAAGGTAGACAACTTTTTAAGTTAGGGTATAAGCTATCTCCATAACAAATTTCATCGAAATCCATCGAGCAGTTTTAGCGTGAAACTCAGTCAAATAAACGGACATTCACATTTATAATATATATAAGATATATATGAACTCGACTTTTTTTTATATAGGAATTTTTGCTAGTGTTCGGAGTAGAGATACAAAAAACCCGGGAATTTAAAACCAAGGGAAAAAACCCGGGAGTTTTGGGGAAAAAACTGGGAAATTTGGGAACTTTGGGAATTTTGCGGGGAAAAAACGAATTAGAAATCTCTAAAGCAAATAATAAGTTGTTTACTTAATATAAATGGCAATTTTAAGGACTTTGATATACTGATAAGCTTATAACATTATTTTAATTTATCATTTTATTTTCAATTTATCAATTTATGCAGCCAAATCATAATTTGAAAAGAAACTTAAGCCTTCTTTTATTAAATTAGCACTTAAGATAAATGTATCCGTACAATGTTGGATACAATTTCCATAATATACAAGCTGAAAAATTAAGGAAACCAATGTACATAATCCTGTAATAGTTTGAGAAGAGAAATAATTAAGGTTTGAAAACTTATTTAAAAATTTCTATTTTTAAAGAATTATTTAAAATAATGAAGTGTTCTTTAAAAAGAAGGGATGACATTTTATGCAATTACTACAGTAGTATAGTTTCTTTTACAATTTAATTTCATAAATATTTCTAATTAGAGTTTTAAAAAAATTGATGTTAAATTTCCTACAATGAAAATTTTTTGATGAAAATTTATACACATATCGTTTTCCTGATTTTAATGCATGAAAAAAAAAAAAAAAAAAAAAAAAAAAAAGTTTCTGCATTTCTAGCACAACAAGTGGGGAAATTTTTCTAATTACTTATATATTTCCCTAAAACAGATTAAATTTAAGAATTCTTCTTCTTATTATTATTATTATTTTCTATTGTACAGAATGAAAAACATTAAAAAATTTCTTCTAAGCAACTTTCAAGAATCAAATAAACATTGAGATTTTACAAAATTGAATAAGTAATAATGTACAAATGACTGGTATTTAAAAAAAGAGTTCAATTGTATTTTGATTTTTTCTAATGTATTTTCCTATAGTAGTACTTATCATTATAGATACTCCAACAAAATGGTTAGAGAGGTAAGAATATACTAAGTAAAATGATTAAGAGAATTATCAATATTACACTCTCCTAATTCCCAAATTGCATGCAATTCTGACCACAACATCCCCTATCACCCGCATATGTACACTTTGCTCACAGTAAAAAAAAAAAAAAAAAAAACTTTCATTGGAGGCTGCTGTTTTAGTGTGCATGAATCTCAACTCAATTCTGCAGCAATCACTATCGTGCACATATGCACAAACATGTATTAAAAAAAGTCAGATGCTGTTACCTTGCTGTGCACGAATCTCAAAATGCAAAAAACTTATTTCATTAGCATATACTATCATTATATGTATGCTTTGTGGTACAATATATGAAAACAAAAGTAAAAACATCATTGGGTGTTGCAACTTCGCTGTGCATGAATCTCAAAATGCACAAAGCTTGATACCGCAGCAATCACTATCATCGCATATGTACACTTTGTTCACAAAAAAAAAAAAAAAAAAAAAAAAAACTCACTGAAAGTCGCTGCCTTATTAAGCATGAATCTCAACTCAGTTCCGCAGCAATCACTAACAGGCATATGTGCACAACCATACATTAAAAAAAAAAAAAAAAAAAAAAAAACACTCAGATGCTGTTACCTTGTTGTGCACAAATCTCAAAGTGTAAAAAACTTATTTCATTAGCAAATGCTATTAATTATATACGTATGTATGCTTTGTGTATATGAAAGCAAAAGTAAAAACATCATTGGGTGTTGCGACTTCGCTGTGCATGAATCTCAAAATGCACAAAGCTTGATTCCGCAGCAATAACTATCATTGCATATTTAGTAAGAGCTAATGATACACTTTGCTCACAACAAACAAAAATAAATAAAAACTAGTATGTTGTGGCCACCACATGACTTTCTTCTATATTTTCCTATACAAATTCACTCAGTAAAAATTATTTATAAAAATAATTTTAAAAAATCTGTATTAGAGAAGTAGTATAACACTAAATATTCAAAAACAGTCAATTTTGTTCTGAATATTACACTTAAACAACAACAACAAAAAAAAAAATTCTTTTTATTAAAAATGAAAAAAAATATATATATAACCTTATTTTAAATTATTGCAGATCAATGGTTCAACCATTCATTTTAAAGGTATTGGCGAGATCTTTTGAAAGATACCCATCAAGAAAATTCCCCCCCCCCCCCCCCCAGATGGGGAGACGAGGCTCCTACATACACAATTTTTTTTAATTTCATAATGATTATTAAAAAATAATTCTCTTTATGCACATTTATACAAAATTTTGTCCTATACCACCAAGCTAAAAATTTAGAAAAAGCAGGATGGTAACGGAAGCTTCTGGACAATTTTTACCAAAAGTTGATAGACACTAATTTATGTCAATGTGTAACTACATACCAATATGTATGAAATTCTGTACAGTAGTACCTGAGATACAGTTGCCACAAAATTTTTTCACACACGCACAGACATTTTCTAAAAATGATCAAATTGTGTTCTCAAAACATGTAAATCTATCAAAAACCCGAAGTCGAAAATTTTTATGAATCCAATACTTTCTTCTATTGAATATAGAAGAAAGTAATAAATACATTTTTAAAAAGTCTACTGGATACCGCTGCCTTAGTGTGCGTGAATCTCAACTCAGTTCCGCAACAACCACTATCACGCATATATGCACAAATATGTATGTATATTTAAAAAAAAAAAAAAAAAAAAAAAAAATCCCTCGGATGCTCTTACCTCGCTGTGCACGGATCTCAAAATACAAAAAACTTATTTCGCTAGCAAATACTATCATACACGTATGCATGCTTTGTGTACATAAAAACAAAAATAAAAACATCATTGGGTACTGCAACTTCACTGTGCATCAATCTCAAAATGCACAAAGCATGATTCCGCTGCAATCACTATCATGCACGTTTGTACTCTTTATGCACAATAAAATCCCCCTTCCCCCAAAAAATCACTATACTAAAGCTCTACAAGTAACTGTTGCTAAAGAACGAAACAGGGATACCTTATGCATTTATATGGAAAGGGATTTAATAAAAAGTCCCATTGTACTAAATTAAATTCTGTTTTGTACAGAAATTTATATCTATTAATACTCAGGAAACAAAAATAGACTTCATGTTTTTATAATTATTTTTTGTCACATTTATGGATGGTCATTAAACTCATGTAAGTAGAATAATTTTTCCCTTTTTCATACGAGAGAAAAAAAAATATTTTAAGTGAAATAGCTTTGTTATTTATTGCAAATAGAAATTTTTTAAGCAATTAGGGGCTCTATTTATCAATGCCTGTAGAGGTTCTACCCTATTTATCGCAACTCTGCTTTTCACTATTCAAAATATTAAGAGTGTGTAACACAAGATAGCAGTAGAACATTACTATACAAATCCCCTTACTTTATTTCAAGTTGAGACCACACAGTTGGAGATAACTCTGGATTTTAAAATATGTTGTATTGACTCACTGTCTATAATACTGAATCGAATTTAAAAAAGAGTGAGTTTCTAAATAATTGCTTAAAACACGAGTAAATATAGACATCACATATTCTATTTTAGATATCACACCCTGACAAATCAAAAAATGGCAATTTTGAATTTATGTAATTGAAAATGTGTATGAAGTGTCTTAACGTGTACAAAAAGCTTATCTCTATTTCGAAAATTATCCACATGAGAGATAGTTATGTCAGTTTTACTATAATGCGAGTCAATGCTTTATTGTTATCCTGATGCTGATTTTTTTCAAATACTGCATTTTTTATTTATTTTCCTTATCGGGGTGTGATATATTTGATCAAGGCAACTTAAATAGAGCAGTATAGAATTATAACTAGGATAAAATTACAACTTAAGTTTTGATATTCACTATGAAACAAACTGCATGGTCTTTATGCAAAGTAAACAAAATAAATTTTTTTTTTCTAGAATAAAATTTAAAATCATATACTTATGTATGACCTAAAATTATCAATACAAATATGAAAAAAAAAAAAAAAAATTAAAATTAATAATCTATTTCACTTAAAAAAGAAAAACTTTATATAGATTTTATTTGGCATTTATAATCTTAAAAAGTTCATTATTAGTATAGCATTAGTATGTTAAATCATCTTTATACACACCTATCTTTTATTTTATGCTTTCAAAATTTTTGATAGCTGAATCAAAATTCGATATTGCTAAAAGATATTGCTAGTTAAATCTATGCTAAGTGGCCAAAAACTTGTCAAAATTCCCTTTAGTAAATCCTCTTTTCAGAAGAAGCATTGTTTAAAAGTATGATTAATGCAGTACTAACCACGATTGAAGAATAGGGATACAGATCATTTTTTATTCAGTTAATTCAGTAATTAAATATTCAGTTGATTCTTTAGTAGACAGTAGAACTGCTAAATATGCGAGTAAAGAAAAACCATATAATTTGAAAAGTAAAGTACTTACAAAAATAAATATGATAATCCTTAAAGTTTTTTTTCAAATCCTTTTCTTCTTAAGCACTAGCCCTCATTCAGCTTGAGATCCTTTTGAAAACTATCCAGCTATATAGTTAATGATTTTCTTCAGTCGTTTTCCCACAATTCTTGAAAAAATATTTTGGGGTAAAGCAGACACATTATATAAGTATCCGAAAAAGAATCTAATTTGTTACGTTAAAACATCAAAACTAACATAACAAATCGGTTCTCATTCAGACAAATCCCATTTTATAAATTAGAAATTCACCTCATTCTTCATGTGGTCAGGCTTTCAATACAGATAAAATCTAAAATAAAATAAAATATCTAATGAGCAAATTGAAGTACAAAATATTGATATTATTTACAGCTATAAATCAATGTTCTATATATTTATTACTATCAAATTTTTTAAAAAGTAAATAAAGTGATTAAGAAAATAATTACATTACAGTCAGTTTTCTGAATGCAAATTTGAGCAGCACTTTAAACAATTTATATATCAGTTAAAAATGGACAAATAACTGAGGATGAAATATTTTAAGAGTATCGAATCTAATACACAGTCTATTAAATCTGCTAACATGTTTGTTATTAAAACAAAATATTTAGAATTTAATCAAATTTCAATTTTTTATTGACTTTGTTTTTAAATAATATGCACTTATTAGCATTTTTATTAGTAAGAAAAATACTAGTGTTTAACATTTGCTACATTTTCAATATATATATATGTGCACATATTTAATAAAGCAGCATTAACCCTTCCCTTTTCTTTTCTTTGCAATTTTACTCTTCCACTCTCTCCTTATAATAATTAAAAGGATATTTTCAAACCATGTACAAACTAATAAGGTTAAAAAATTAATAAATGTTTAAATGCAAATTGAACAAACAGTACAAACAACAGACATATTTGACATTTAATGCAACGTTTATTCTTCAGCATAAGATAAAGAAATCATACTTTATTAAATAATTGAAGTTTATTATGTTAGCTGTTCTACGAATTAAATAGAATAAAATATATATACATATATGATGTTGGTTATAAACATTTCCGTGGTGATTCAATTATAAAAATTCTTCATAAACAGATTCACCGATAACCTGTATTATACATATAGTAAAACGAAAGCAATAAAATACATTATAGCTTTACGGCCAAGCTATCGGTAAACAACATTAAAAGAAAGTTATAATTACTTATAATTCAAGATCATACATAAAATTTTCTAAACAGATACTTCACTTAGAGTTGAAAAAGAATATCTAAATTCTGATAGCTACTAGAATGAACTGTAGTAATATATATAATAAGCATACATAATATTTTTTGCGTTTTCAAAAAAGAAAGAAAAACTTACTTTCAATAGTGTCTGTACTTTTGAAATTATTTATATTTTTTCTTTCCAATAGATGATTATAATACTTTCAAAGATCCTCGAAATTATAATTTTTGATGATTTTGAAGTAACATATTAATTGAAAACATGTCCATCGATGGCCATCTTAAGCGATTGTTATCTGTTTGCAAGAGGTTTCCATCACTTGCAAATATTATCCACTTTGCAGACAGATGCAACCAGAAGTGTTCCGTTTGAATGTAACTGTAACTAACTTGTAATAATTAACAAAAGTTATAAAAATATTCATAATTTTAAAATTCCCAGTTTTGGGGAAATTTCAAAATTCCCAATCTTGTCTTAAATTCCCAGGGAAAAAAACCGGTTTTTTTCCGGGAAAAAACCGGGTGTTTTGAAAGCCTTGCATCTCTGCCTCTCAGATCTACAAGCAATCTTTGAGAGACTCTTACTTTTTAAGCTTACAGCAAACAGAGAAAAGTGTCACTTTGTATCTCCTAAAGTAAAATATTTGGGATTTTGGATCACACAAAATGGTATTGAAGTTGATCCAGAAAAGGTTTCTTCTATCCAGAAAATTCCGCCTCCCAAGAATGTGAAAGAAGTCCAGTCTTTCCTCCAGACATGTTCATGGTTTAGAAGATATATTCAAAATTTTGCTGATGTGTCAAGACCATTAAGTGAACTCACAAAAAAGAAAGTCCCATGGAATTGGGGATATAACCAGCAAAAAGCATTTGAATTATTAAAGAACTGCCTCATCACTACCCCCAGTGTTAAAACAGGCTGATGGTACAAAACCATATATCATTCGTACAGATGCAAGTCAGTATGCTATTGGAGCTGTCCTACTACAAGGAAACGATTCAGAGGAACATCCTATAGAATATGCCAGTCGTTTGCTTACCCAAGCTGAACGCAACTACTCTACAACGGAAAGAGAAGCCCTTGCTGTTGTTTGGGCCCTGAAGAAATTCCGAGGCTACATAGAAAACTCTGAAATAACTGTGGCATCCGATCACCAACCTTTGAGATGGCTGCTCACTCTCAAATCTCCAACAGGCCGACTTGCTCGATGGGCATTGGAAATACAGTCTTTCAACCTGAAAGTGCAATACGTCCCTGGAAAAGCAAATGTCATTGCCGACATGCTTTCTCGCCCAACCTGTGAAGAAGAAACTTCTTGCGACTTACAGACCATCGTTCTTGATGTCCCAACAAGAACTGCGAGTGACCTCAGGTCAGAACAGCTAAAAGATCCAGAACTGAAGAAAATTATAGATTGTTTTGAAGATGTCAACCAAGGAGTAGATTTCGCAAATTGGACGGAACGAGGTTACGTCATGAACCAAGGTGTACTTTACCGCTATTCTCCACACTCTGAAATGGAGGAAGCCCATTTAGTCGTTCCTTCCCATGAAAGAGAAATGGTACTCAAGTTGCATCATGATGCCCCCACAGCTGCCCATTATGGAGCTAATGGAACTTTTTCCAGAATATCCTCACGATATTATTGGACTGGTATGAGAAAATACATCACTGATTATGTAAAGAGTTGTGCAGAGTGCATCAGATATAAAGCCTCCAACCAGAAACCTGCTGGTTTGCTGCGAACACCTGTTCCAGCTCAACGTTTTGAATCTATTGCAATTGATCTCTTCGGACCCTTACCAAAAACAAGTGAAGGTATGAAGTGGATCTTCATAGTTGAAGACTGTACTACAAAATGAGTAGAGTTATTCCCATTAAAACAAGCGACTGCAAAAGAATGTGCCTTAACCCTTCTAAATCAAGTATTCCTAAGATATGGGTTACCTCGTCGTCTAATAAGTGACAATGGTCCTCAGTTTGTTAGTGCAGTCATGCAACAGTTATGCTATGTTTTAAATATCAGTCAAAGTCTTATTCCTGTGTACCACCCACAAGCGAATCCTGTTGAAAGAAAAAACAGAGACTTAAAACCTCGTTTAGCAATGATGGTTGGTAACAATCATTCTTCCTGGGCTGAACAGTTACCAGCTATTCGATTTTCAATGAACACTGCAAAATGTGAAACTACAGGTCACACACCAGCATACCTAAGTTTTGCTAGAGAACTCAGAACAGTAGATGACGTCACTACTGATTTTCGTTCTGTAATTCAAAACGACAATTTTGTACCAGAAATCACACCTTATTTGAAACGTTTTGAAAAATATATGTCACAAATTAAAGAAAACATTGAGAAAAATCAAGATCGTCGAAAAGAGTATGCTGATAAATCACGTAGAAAAAGTCCAAAATACAAACCAGGTGATTTGGTCTGGGTAAAACTTCACCCATTAAGCAACGCCAACCAAGCTAAGACTGCAAAGTTCATGCCACGACAAGATGGACCTTATATTATAAGATCACAAAAATCACCAAATAGCTTCGAAATAGCCACCTCTGAGAAGCCTAATCAACCTCTAGGAGTCTACCATGTGTCATCTCTAACTCCATTTCAAAATGTAACATGTACTAATTCTCCTATGGTACCCATAAGAAAAAGACGTAGACCAAGAAAGCAACTTCCTGGCTCCTCGCCGAGTCGTCGTCAGAGCCAGAGGGGGAGATTGTAGCGTGCCTATGCTACGTAACCTCAGCGCCCCCTAGCGACCCGTTTGGCTGAGAGACCCAAGAAGAGAACATTCAGAGACCCCCCAGGTTTCCAGAGAAGGAAGTGCATGCAACGTGTGGTCGCTGTTAGCCGAAATGGCCCACGACCACAAAGTAACGGATATTGTAGGGTGTCGGACTCCTTATTTCTACAATTTCAACTTACCCCTTTAACTTACCCCTGTAAATAAATTCAATTTATGTGTTGTATATTTAGTGTGTAACTTAAAATGTAAATAATAAATAATATTACCCTAAATTAGCTTCATTTTTGAGTTCCGCACCTTACAAAGTGACAATCCAGTAATCAGCTTTTTAACCCTTTCAAAGGCAGAGTTATTTTGTTCATTTAAAATCAACAGCCACTGAAATTTACGATCAATGTTATAAGAGGAGATATAAATGAATTTCTCATTTTAAGTTATAAAAGTAAAATCCTGTAAAATATTTCCGGAAGGAATTGTTTCAGCTGAAAATTAAAATTTGGTGATGCTGTAGTGTCATCACCGCCCCTGAAAGGATTAAGTGGAAGACTTTCAAAATAAAAAAATTAATTACAGGGAGTTTATATTTAAAATTTCGCTCATTAGAAATTTAAAAGAGTTTTTTTTTTTTTTTCTCACAGAGCGACTGTACGTTGTATCGGGTGCTTTTTTGAAGGAATGTTAATGACTCTTGGTGTTTATTGAAAGGATACGTATTATGTTATTTGTATAATTAAAGTTACTTGTCCTCAGTTATTTTAGGCATATATACGTTCCACATATTTATATAGAACATGCATTTTAGCTGAAAATTTAGATCTTAGGATAATCTTAGTGAAATTTGGAATAAAATTTCTTGAATTTTGCATTTCTTCTTAGGTTAACCCTTTGCGGTGCAAGACAATTCGGATCATTTAAATTATACTGCCACCGGGATTCATGAACTAAATTAAACTAAAAGAAATTTTAAATTTTAAGGTTAAAAAAAACCAGCCTTCTCTGATGTTATAAACGTAAATTTTTGCTAAAAAATTTCCGGGATGAAGTTTTGCAGCTGGATCTTAAATTTTGCACCTCGTAGCGAGGACAGCGCGCGTTAAAGGGTTTAACAGTTCCGCGACCGCTGACGTAGATACACATCATTTCAAAATCTGTAACTCCGCCAGTAGGTGTTTCCTTCGCAATTTGTATGATAATTATTTCTTAAGAATATACCCAATGTTCATATTTGTACAATCAATATGTTATGGATTCAAATACTTTGATTAGAAAGAGCATAATTATAATGTACATCCATTTGGTTTTATAAATATGTGTACACAAACTTTTGTTCTGAAATATCGTAACTAGGGAGAATAACGCCCACAGGAGGACTTTACTACCAAAAAAACAAAAAAAAACATGCGGTTGCGAAAGTGTTAAGAGCGGGTTCACATAATGTAATTGTTCTTTATTTTTATTTTATTCTATTTTATCTTATTGAGCAGCCTTTTGGGTATTTCGATTTAAACAAAACAGAGAAGTTGACATATTTAATGTCTTAAAGAATTGTCTTAAACCGCAAGTGAAATATTGGCATGACATTGTAACTTTATTTAACGTTTATTGAAAATGAAATCTTTGCTGCTTTAGAAGATGGTAAGGCAAACTTAAGCCACGAACTATAATGTCACTTAAGGACTCAGTCTGATAATACTTTTCACTAAAAAATGGATTTTGCGCATTCATGTTCAGAGCCTGATTAATGCCTACGCGGGCCCAAGGCCCAGGATGATTTTGGTGCCCTCCCCTCCAACAAATTTAAGCAATTTTCTCAAAACAAACATCTAATTTGGGCAGAAAGTTTGAATGTTGGAGACAAGGTTAAAGCATCGTCTTCATAAAAAAAAAAAAAAAACTAGTTTATTTATTTATTTTTCACAAAGAAATCTCAAATCATTATGATTACTTTTTGGGAGAGAATATGTTTTTTGGGGGAATGGAATATGTTAATGCTCCTTGAAGAAAAACTAAAATTATTTAGACAGAAGTTCTACGAATACATCAACATCAACATGTTTTTCTCAACCTCCTGGGTTGAATCTGGAATCCATTTACATGGTCTGTCCCGAAAGTAATGTGCCCATTTTTATTTTAAGAAATTTATTGAACCGATTCGTACACTTACTCAATATTCTTCGAAATACGTCCCTCCTGCTTCAACACACTTGTTCCGACGCGATTTCCATGCTTTATATGCGTCCTGGCTGTCCGTCACAGAGATGTCCTTTAGTAACCTCGTCGTAGCCACCTTGATGTTCTCCAGGGTACCCAAATGCTGTCCTTTGAGGAATTTTTTAATCTTCGGGAATGAAAAGAAGCTGGACAGGGACAAATCAGGACTGTAAGGCGGCTGGAGGAGCGTTGAGACGCTGGGAGCATTGTCATGGTGCAGCCTCCAGGAATTCTTGATCTCGCGCCTGATGCAGTTGACCCGTTTCTTTAGCCTCTTCAGCACTTCAATGTAAAATTTGGCGTTTACTGGTTGGACAGGTGGAACAAATTCAAAATGGACCACTCCCTTGGATTCGGAAAAAAAAAAAAATAAATAAATAAAAAATAAAATGAGCATTGCTTTGCTCTGCAATTTGCTCATTCTTGCCTTTTTTGGGCGTGGGGACGACGTCGTGTGCCCCTCTGCGCTCTGTCTTTTTGTTATTGGGTCGTACAAGAAGGTAAAAGATTCGTCATGACTTACCACATGGTCCAAAACAGTTCGATCGTCCTCACAACACTGCAACAATTCTGCTCGAGAGTTTGTTCCATCTTGATTTCGACCGAGCACTCACACAAGGGTTCACTGAAACAGGCACTGTGACTCTGCAGGAGCTCGGAGCCGACTGGTGCTGGTGGTGGTGCTGTGTTCCCAAGACTCCACCCACCCTTCTGTGCAAGCGGCAACCGTGTGCAAAGGGTAGTCGCGTCAGAAGAAAATGGGGCGCATTACTTTTGGGACAGACCATGTATTTAAAAGTTTCACTCGCAATATCATAATGCAGGAAGATGTTTTATTTTACTTTAATTTAATCTCAAACTTTCTTTACTTTAATTAAAGAATTAAGTACTATTTCAACCTGAGAAGCGTCGCTCTTAATATAATAATCACCCAAAGGGGTAGCCTAAAGACATATGCCATCACAATTTTCACCTTCCGCCTTAAGTACGGAAAGATTTTTAAAATGCTGGATTTTGATCGATTAATCTCATTTTAAAGTTAGAAAATATAACTGGATACCAACTTATGGTTTAGGTTCAGTGGGTTCAACGCTACTCAGTAGGAAATTGGCAATGGTTTGGGATCCACCCTGAGGTGTAGTCCTGAGACATGATATACAATTTTGATCCTACACGAGGGGGGATTGGATTCCAAGTAAAGATTATTACCATTAGTTAGACTTCAGTCTCTATTTTTTTTCTTTTTTTTTTTTTTTTTTTTAAGGAAACCTTTAACAAAAATAGCACTTTACATTTTTAAGATTATTTTTGTGCCCCTAGATGCCGAGGCCTAGTTGGCCTGTGTGATAATCAGGCCCTGTTCATGTTAAACATTTTATTTGCCGCATGCGTTTATGAACGTCGGTGATGTCTACCGCATTGATTGTTGAAGTTAAATATAATACCCGATCAGAAAATAATTTGTTAAATAAAGTATCATTTTAGAGAAATACTGAAATGTGGTGTTACGAGTTGAAAATAAGAAAATATTCCCGAAAGCAATTTGTTATAGAAGGTCGCACACTAAATTCAATAGCAGCAGTTGCAGTACCTAAATAAAATTAGAAAAACGTGTCACATAGCAGAATCCTGAAAAAAGATATACCCGAATGAGTGCCAACTTTTTCGGAAAATCTCTGCACGGCATGTCATAAAATTTTATTAATAGCTACAAAGTTCTTGAGATTTACTGTTTTTATTTTCATATTTTCTGCATATATTTTTTTTTTTTCTCTAAATATTTACCGCTGCAGAACGATAACTCTGAAAGTTGTTATACAGACGTCAGTTGCATATTTATATCTTTTCTCGTTTTAATAATTTGAATCTTATTTTTATTATACTTTTATATAAAAATGTTTTTACTTTCTCTTACCCATAAGTTAGAGAAAGTATTGTTTTGGGGTCAAATTTATGAACACGAGATTTTGTTATATTTACACGTTTTGAGGTCCCCTGAATACGAAAATCATGTTTTTAGCAAATGGTCTGTGTGTATGTCTGTTATCAGCATATCTCAAAAACCAATTATTTCAGAAAGTTCAAACTTGGTATTCTAAATGTGTATCATATAGGGATGCTACAGTAAGCTTTTCGTTAAGATCAAGCAAATGGTTCGTGTACAGGGACAATCAAGAGAATTCTAATACATTACGTTTATGGGAGAAATTGCAGGTAAGTAGAGTTTAATGTCTATAGACTGCACTAAACCAAATGAAACGAATATATATTTTTTGTAATAGAGATAGTTAACTGGGAAAAAAAATGTTGTGTATGCAGGAGCCTCGCCTCCCCCCTCGAGGGGAGCAAATTTTCATGATGGGTATCTTTCACAAGAGGTCACCAATACCTTTAAAACGAATGGTTGAACCACCGATCTGCAATAATTTAAAACAAAGTTATCAATTTTTTTTTTTTTTTTACTTTTAACGAAAAAAAACTTAGAAAAAAAAATCGTACTTTTTTTTTTTTTTTTTTAAATATTGAGAATAAAATGGACTTTTTTTTGGATATTTGGTGTTATACTACTTCTCTAATATGGAAATCGTCTGCCTTATCATAAAAGATAATTTTTTTAAATAATAATTTTAATAAATTATTTTTTAAAAAGAGAGTTAATTTTTAATAACCGAATTAAATTCTATATAAATGTAGGTGCATTAATGAAACGGGGGGTTGAGGGGGGCGGTAGCCCCCCTCACACAGAACTAATTATCATATAAAATTCTTCAGAAGCCTAATATGAATTGTTTAACATAGGTTTACATAACAGTTTTCGTTATCTTACCTCTTAATCTGCAACCTGTTTTTATAGTATTAAATTTCAGGGTAAGAGAAAGTCGTGTGAATGACACACCAGATTATTTATGCGTAATTTTATTCCATAAAGCAGTATTCAGTAACGTAACCAAGCGGACTTCCAAGCGGAGCAAAATTTTCAAGGTCTTTTCGTCCTAGAACATCCTCTGCCATAAGATAGGGATATTTTGAGTTGTCCGTAAAAACACGGCAAAATTTAAGTTTGAGTTGGCAACAGTGATGTCAGATTTCAAACAATGCTTTATTTATGCAATAACGTCCATCAGATTCATTGGATGTGGGGAGATAAACTTTTGATTAAGATAGGTTTCCATTGGCCAATCAGAATTTCAATACACATTAAATGAACATTTTTAAGGTTTTCTTCCTGTTGAAAGAGCTACTGGTAAGGAACTGTTAAAATTTTATTAAAAGAGTTGGGAAAGAAATGGGTTAAAATTAGAAAATATGAGAGGTCAAGGTTATTAAAATTGCTCAGATATGAGAGGAGAGGCGATAAATTCGGAGTAAAAATCGAGGATTAAAACTTTAAATTCCAAAGCATTTCACGCACATTGCAGCAGCCATTTATTAAACTTAGTAGTTAATGAATGACTGCAAAGTTGGAAAAGTTGTAAAGATTCCCTAATATCTTTATTTCTTAAAATAGAAAATATTCATGATGCTTTATTAAGCATTTATAAAAATGTAGAGATAGATAATATGATTCAAAATGAGGCAGTTGTTTATTGATTACAGTCGGCAGCAAAATTACTGAAGCACTAGCAATAATTCCTACTTAAAAGATGCGCACATAATACTGTTCTATTAAGTAAATATTTGTCGAGTGATGATCTTAGTCTTATACTGTTTATAAAAAAGTAAGTTGATTATAAAAAGAAGCGATCAAACAAATATATATATATATATATATGAAAAATGTAGATGCGTGCTTCAATAACTTTGCTGCTCACTGTACAGTTGGGAAAAAAAAGAAAGAAAAAGCCCCCCCCCCCCCACCTAATTTCGCTATAAATTGTCGTAGAAACATGTGGTTGGTACCAATTGATTCGTAATAACGTCTAGTGTTTAATGTATAGTTAGAGTTTGCTTAAAGGGTCGTTTATATATTAAAACAGGCATAAAGTGAATCAAATTATTCATTCACGCTTGCGATGATATGCCGTTATTTTTGCAACAGCCTCAGTTAGCGGTTACAGGTAATGTTATTCTAACACGCAATCATTCAACGGCGCATGCCGATTCGCCGCTGTTGAGTAGAAAATATGCAAATTTTCCACAATATGAAATAGAATAAATAGGGATAAATGTTAGTATGTGTGTGGGGTGGCTGACAAGCTAGTAGCTTTGAATTTTTTTGCAGATGCAGGTCGTCTTGCAGTTTTTCTTTACGTTATGAATTTTCTTTAAGTTCTTTTAATTTAAACTGCTAGAAAAACAGTTTGCTTAAATATTTATTTTGAATGATATATTTAAATATGTGCTATAGCAACAATATATTTAAAAGAGTTTAAGATATTTCAATAAGTTAGTTTTTTTTGCTCAATGATATACACTGACGGAAAAAAAATTCCCAACACCAAGAAAAAATTATTGTACAGTAATGAAATTTCAGTAATACATTTGTCTAGGTAACATATTTAATTAAAGATTCAAGATCACAGGTAGAGCCATTGGCGAGAAGAGCCATTTCAAATGTGAAATGTTGGTACATTAGTAACCGGTGTAACCGCCAGAATTTTGAATGCAAGCATGCAAACGTGCATGCATTGTGTCGTACAGGTGTCGGATATCAGTTTGTGGGATGGAGTTCAATGCCTGTTGCACTTGGGTGGTCATTGCAGGGACGGTTAATGCTGGTTGTGGATGATGCTGGAGTTGTCATCCAATGATGTCCCATACGTGCTCGATTGGAGAAAGATTTGGTGATCTAGCAGGCCAAGGCAACATGTCGACACTCTGTAGAGCATGTTGGGTTACAACAGCGGTATGAGGGCGAGCATGAAATATAAAAAAAAAACTGCAGAAAAATCTATAGATAATCTGAAGGTATCTGGAACAAAAATCATAAAATCAGCAGAATAACTGCAGCTGAGAATTTAAAAAAAATTCAGTTTGGAAGTATATATATATTTCCCCCTTACACTTTTTATTGTTCCAAACACCTGATTCTCTACAGTTTTGTGCAGTTTTTTCCTTTTTTAAAGTTTTTCTGTATTTATTATTATTATTATTATTATTTTTAGCTGGCTTTGGCAAGATCAAAAAATTGTTATGTAGTGCACACAACAATTAGCTGATGTATATCTTAGCAATATCTAATAAGGTTTCCATGAATAGTTTTTGATTTTAAAACTGAAACGTTTTACTTTACTTTAACATTGAATTTCACCTAAAATAATACTTTGACATAAAAACGGTTTGTTTCATCATGTTTATCCTACATTTCTGTACATTTATTTTGATTTTTATTTTATTTTAGTTTTTTTAATATGAAACAGTTTTTATGGTATAAGCTCAGAAAAGATACAATTAATTAAAAAAAGCAGCAATAATAGTTTTTTTTTTTTTTTTTTTTTTTTTTTAAGAATAGGCATATTTATAATTTTAGTATAATTTAATATAACAGTTATTTTTTTATTTAAATACATAAAGACGCACACACACACACACAAAAGGTTGTGTTCTTTAGGACTAGTTACTATATTAATTTAAATGAAATACCAACTGATTAACAGGGTAATCAGTTTAAAAGAGTGCCCATTGGTTTTTCTTATCTCCCTTAAATCTGACGGATGTGGCAACTATTCTAACACTGAACTATAATTGTGTGAACCTTGTTTAAGTGTGGGAGACAATTTCGAACACTGTTGGACTGTCACAACTTTATTTGTGAGGTAAAACAAAGATAGAGACGCACAATATTACTTAATCCTGCGATAATTTTATTTTTGAAATACATTATTTAATTCAAATTTTTTACATTATCATTCCTACTTCGTTAATTAATTTTTTGTGGGGTTATCTCAATAGTAAGGTTTTCCAGAGAAGTCCTGCAAACATCGATGGATTAAAACAAATCATAACTGAAGAAATCTCGTCAATAACACCAACAATGCTGAGAATTGTGTCAAAAAACTTGCTTCGATGTGCTTATGTTTCCATTCAAAATGGTGGCGAACATTTTCTGTAAAGAATGATAATGCAAAAAATTTGAATTAAATTATGTTTTTCAAAAATAAAATTATCACAAGATTAAGTGACATGGTGCATCTCCATTTCTGTTTTACCACACAAATAAAGTTGTAGCAGTCCAACAGTGTTGGAAATTGTCTCACACACTTAAACAAGGTTCAAACAATTATACTTCAGTGTTAGAATAGCTGCTGCATCTGTCAGATTTAAGGGTAATAAGAAAAACCGATGGGTACTCTTTTAAACTGATCACCCTGTATATTTATCTATCTATCTATTTAAATTTATAACACTAACAAAAAGATGTTTGGTTATTTTTATCAGCTCAAAATAGAAAATAAACCATTTGAATTAATCGTTATCACTCCAACCTTCAATAATACTGTCATGCTTAAATCATCATTTTCTTTCTTTCTTTTTCTTTTTTTAAAGTAAGTCTTGTTTTTCAGCACCTCACTTCAACATAATATTTGTAAACAAAATTATTTTACGTATTCATGATTAAATAATTTATATTTTATCCAATGTTCTTAATAATTACTTGATCATTAAAAAAATAAAAAATCACTATCAGCATTTTTGTTTACATGACAGTGCATATCCTATGAAATTATCTATTTGCCTTTTAATATGACTCGATAAAGTTCTGGGCATTTCAATAGCAAAGTGCATATAGAAAAAATATGTCAATAGTGTAAAAAAAATAAAACTATACATATTTCAGTTGCCAAACAAGTAAAAAAATAAAAATAAAATGATAAATAAAATATACTCATTTTCTTGGCAATAAACAAATAATAGAAGAGTGCTAGTATAAAACAATGAGCAATTTTCCTGCGTGGAATTTTGTTTGAGGTTAAAAAAATGAACAGGGTTGGTTGGTTGTAGGATTTAAGGCCGATTGACTCCTGATGTGTCCTAGGCCTAGAGGGGGAATGCCCTCCGTGGGGGTCTTTCTAAGGGGTCCTAGCCCGTATTTACGCGAGTTTCGGAGGAAACCACGGAAAACTTCGAACGGCTAGGTCGATGAGCGCGACCTGGGATCGAACCCGGCACCTCCCATCTACCAGCTTTGAGCGCAGAACCGCTCGGCCGCTGGTGGGCCCAAAATGAATAGGCAAAAATAAATGCAGAAAAAAAAAAAAAAAAAAAAACTAAATCACAAGTTATTATACTGAATTTTTAAAAACTGCACACGTAGATTTCCCAACTTTCTTCTATACAAATTCTAAATACAAAAAATTATGCATTTAAAATGAAAAACTATAAAAATAGAGGTATTTTAGGTTACCTTCTTGGCTTATATGAGATTTTTTTTTTTTTTTTTTTTTTTTTTTTTGTCACATTCCATCTTAACCATACCTCTTGACAGTACCATTTTTAAGCACCTCCTCTTATTAAAAATAGGATAAAAGTGTATGATAAATTTCATAATTTTGCATTAATATATAAATTTTTGTTTTCCATGAAATTTTCCTATGATTTAGAACTTACATTTTAATTTCCTTATTATTTCAAGTTTCCCATAAAGCATGCAAACCCTGATATATAACCAGTGTTGCCAGATTTGGGGACTTATATTCAACTATCACCAATAATCTTGAGAAGTGATATTTGATACACACAATAGATAATTAATCTTCGAAGTGATTAGGCAACATCTACAATTAGAATTTATTGGTGGATATTGAATAATAATGTCCCCAAATCTGGCAACACTGTATATAACCTTGTAAGAACAGATATTGAAACATAGCAACTGAATAACAAATTTGAATAAAAAACTTTATTCGCTAATATTTAAATATGTATATATGTACATACATGTACAACTTTTAAAACAAATGGTAAATAATATAGATAGACATAGTAAATAATTTATCACATAATAAAAAAAAAAAAAAAAAAAAAAAAAAAGAACTGGGAAATGGCATACAAATTATTAAACTCATATAAGAAAAACATAAGATTTGGCAAGGGTTACATATCGAACCCATTTCTGGATTGCAATATATTTTCCAGATGGATCAACAGCTTTGATGTTTTTTATCCTAATGCCTGAACAAGTTGTATTGGAAGCTTCAAATTCTAATGCAACTGGTCCCATTTCCAGAAGATTGGCAGGAACTTGCAAAGCGTCAATGAGCTGTAATTATACATGAAAACATTTACATAATTAGTAAAAAAAAATATACGTCATAATAAAATTGACAGCTACACATTTAAATAATTAAAATGCAGTCGTTGGCGTGAATATTTCTTTAATGAAATTCAGGTTTACAATCCATCACGCGAAGGTGAGCCATCCTTGTCCACTTACATCTTAGAAAACCTAACTAGCAAGTCCCTGGCCTGAGACCGACTGAATACAGTTGAGGATCTATAATCCACATACCCATAATTCGCAATTGTCTATAATCCACACTCACTTTGCAAATGTAAACAAAAGATTTTGCAGTAACGAAAATCCGATATTTTGGATGTATATGAGAAAATATTATGTTAATTTCACAAACTAAAATGAAAAAAAAATGAGTGTAAAATTTAATTTAAATATACATAATTTTAAAAAGGAAAAAAAAAATATATACCTTTATTGCCTTATACTTTTTTAGCGAATCTGAACATCGTCTGAATAATATTCAATTAGTGATCAAATAAAATGCATGCAAGTGCATTTTTCTAAATCCTGCCAGTAACAGGCTCATTGGTTGAAAAAAAAAATGACATCATATGCGTTGGTGGAACTGCGTATTTTCACAGATGTTTAAGGACCATTAGTGTAAATGTTCTTTTTAGGGTGGTATTTCAAAAATACACAAAACTATTTAAGGAAAAATTTGTACCAGCATTTATTTTGAAGATAAGATCTACGATGCAGTCATTAAAAACTGCATCAAACTAATCACATTGCAAGTATCTGGCTGCATACTGTTAATCACACTCCAGAAGTAGGAGAACTTTTTTTTTTTATGAATTACTCATTTAAGGGTTTAAACTATACATTGCTTCTACTTCGTTAAATAAATTTTATTGTTTTATATATTTATTAGTATTACCTTCATTACATTATATAAAAACAAACAATTCTAATTCTAGTGTCATTAAATAAAGTTTATTGTTTTATGTACCTTATACTAATTCATATAGCAAGGAAATGTCATCATTGATCTATAATTTGCAAAAATCTATAATCCGCACAAGTTCTAGAACCAAGGTTTGCGGATTAAAAATCTTCAACTGTATTCCTTTTCGCGGGAGCGATCACGTGATGTTGAGAGTGTTCTAATTGATTAGGGGAGTCATACGATAAACAAGGAGGGGTCCGGATATTCTGGATTACATTGCATTGTGCATCGGAAAATAAAATAAAAATACCTTTAAGAATTGAGAACAAGTTAAAGAATTTGTAATTAATGAAATATCTAGAAAATGAATTAATTAGGGCGCTATCAGTGGATTAGTGGGAGGTAAAGACATTTAAGTTTGAGAAATAAAGCTATAATTTTAAGGGGGCTTTTAATTATATTTCATATATATACTAACTACTGCTTAAAGAAGAAAAAAAAAATAATTTCAGAACTGAACTACTATACTTGATTATTAGAAATATCATCATAAATGTATGGAACATAATGAAAATTACAGAAAGTTAAAAAAAAATATATATATATATATATATATATAAATAAATGCATCTATTGATTAAATTGTTGCTAAAATTATTTCCTTACAAGTAACATTATATATATATATATATATATATAAATAAATGCATCTATTGATTAAATTGTTGCTAAAATTATTTCCTTACAAGTAACATTATATATATATATATATATATATATATATATATATCTGTATTTATGAAACTAGTATATTGTGGCCATCACAAAACTTTATTCTATATCATCCTATATAAAAGCACCACTTACAGAACATGCACATAAGTTTAATACAGCTTCTCAGAATAAGGATTTTATAGACGGAGTTTGGTACAATTTTAATCAATAAATGCTGAGATGAAGCCATGTGGAAAATCCCAGAAAATGAGCAACAGAAGTGCAGAGCTGCTGGCCGATAAACACTAAAACAAAATCAGCATTCATTTTTCTTAATAGTTTTCGCACATATCAAGTTTGAATCAATTATATGCCATAGAAGTTGAGATTCCTATTCACAGGATAAATTGCAGCAGAGGAGCCCCACCTATTCACTGATATACTACACCCAATTTGAATCATCTTAGTATTTTATAATAGACCTCTTATACACCAAGTTTTGTGCAATTATGTACAATAGAATCTGAGATATAGCTTTCTTGTTCATGGTGGAAATTATGGAAAGTCAGTGCTACTTACTAGTTCATATGCATCCAAATTGAATCAGCATGTTTCATTATAATGGTCCTCTCACATATCAAGCTTTGTTTAGTTATAAGTTATAGGAATGTAGATTTAAATGAGTTTAGTGAATGTTTAGTTGGTGTCTGTAACTTTGTATTATTTCAATATTATTCTGTGTGTGATAAGCATTAAACAATAAAACAACAAACACTAAGCTTGAAACTCATTATTGTACATTTGAAGTTCACAACACACATAAATAGTTAAAAATTATTATTAATCCATTTTACACATTTTTTAATTTTTAACTTAGTTATAACTTAGTATTAGTAATTACATTTTAAATTCTTTTAAAATGATTTACCACACGCAGACACACATGCAGCGTGACAATTAAAATTTACTTTATTTTATAAATTAAAAATGCTTTCCGTGATTTTTAGATGAATTATTAATTTTCATTTAGATTTGGGTTTCGGGTCGGGTTCGGGTAAAAGAAATCGGGTCCAGGTCGGTTTTCGGGTTGATTCAAAATTCACTTGTCGGGTTCGGGTGCAGGACTCAATTGTTCAGCAACTACTAACATAATCTATAACCCATATTGTTACTTCCTTTAGACAAAAGTAAATCTTGAGAGTTTAATTTTGATTTTGCTTAATATATATTTTATTGTATTAATAGTTATTTTTTATTATCGTCAACATTTTAAAATATACTATTAACTTATTCCACAACAGAATTTTTAATGACTACATTTTTCTTATATTTTGTCTATCATGTTTTTGAGCACTGCTACTTGCTGCTTTCTTACTGCACTTGTGCTGAACTTTTTTTTTTTTTGATGAAAGAGTATGCTTTATTACTTTAACACAAAATAACCATTGCTTTTTTTTAAAATGGTGTTCGAAGAGTCTAATTTTTTATCGCATAAACATATTGAAAATTTAACTAATGGTTTAAAAGCTTTAAAAAAATATTTGTCAACTGAATACTAACACAATGTTGATTGTGAACAGAAAATTTTTATGTTTAATCTAACCTTATACATTAAGTAAACTGTAAATATATTATATAACATATTACGACAAATAATTACCTTAAATTTTGCAATCACTTCCCCTTGTCCTGGCAATTTTTTTAACTTCCACAAAATTTTTCGGTCTTTACTTATGTGTTCTGCAGAGTTTTCATAATTGCTGAACTGTTGCATTATGCTTTTTTAAAAAAAGAAAGAAATGAATAAAATTATGAAAATAGAATAGCTATAAATATAATTATCATCAAAGAGAGACTGATTTTGATTTTATCAATCACAGATGACATTGATTTAAGCAATAAAGTAATGTAAATTATTTTCACTTATTATTTTAATATTTAAATTTAAAATTCTGAAGTGACTCCTCTCGATTTCCCAAACATTAATTAATTAACAGTTCTCTAAATAAATTAAAGTAAGAGAAGTTGTTAAATAAACAAAAGAAAAAATTGTAACACTGTGTTTGAGCATTTTTTCCCATATACAATACGACGCAAAAGTTTAGACAATGACGTTATTCATCTTTAAAATTTAGAATTATGAAGTCAGAATTAGAAAAACCTGTATATATATTTAAAAGTATGTTTTAAAATGCTATAATCTAAAGACAGTCGTTTGATTTGCTATAATTTTAATTTTTTTGATAAAAATAAAAATTTGCTTGTCGCAAAAGTTTAGACACAATTATGAGTTTCTGTGAATATTTGCTGGCATATGCAAATTTAAAATCGATGATGTCACAGATTTTGAGTACAGTAAAACCTCTCTAAGTTGGACACCTACGGTTCCAAGAAAAATTGTCCAACTTAGAGAGGTGTCCAACTTATAGGGGTTAGACATAATGTTAATGGTACATTCCGTTCCGATAAAAAGCATCCAACTTATAGGGGTGTCCAACTTGAGAGGTTTCACTGTACTTAAGTTCTGCAAACGATAACGCCTCGTAGTCAACATGCCGCGAGCTAAAAAAATTCAGGGGAATATGGTTTCAATGATTTGGCAGTTGAAAGCTGAAGGGAAGCGCGTTTCAGAAATTTTGGCTATTATTAATAGATCTAAGAAATCTATTCATCGAGATTTATCATGTGGTTGTGAATATAAAACAAAATATAGATCTGAGAGGCCATGTGTAAGAAATATACAAGAGGATCGCCTGATACAAAGACTAGCGAGTACCCAACAAATGAGTGTACGCGGAGTTCAAAGGCCATCGGGACTCTCTGTATCAAAGGATGCGATTCGTAGATGAATTGTGGAAAAAATAACTACAGGTTATAGCAAAATGTAAAAGAAAGCAGCTCTGAAGCCACATCATAAGTTACAAAGAATGTTCTGGGCTCGAAAGCATATGTCATATCATATGGACAGAAATGGCAATCAGTCATATTTAGCGATGAAAAAAAGTAGAATCTAGATGGTCCAGATGTCTGGTCATCATATTGGCATGATTGTGGAAGGAACCTCTATGTTTTTTCAGTCGCAGATAAGGAGGGGGCTCGGTGATGATTTGGGCAGCCATTTGCTATAATGGACAAGTATCTCTGACCTTTACCATTGGTCGTCAAATATCACAGCATTATACAAAGACATTAGAAAAGAACTTAATGCCATTTGCTGAGCTTCTAGGTGGTCCTCAGTGGCAATTTCTGCAAGACAATGTTTAGAAACACACTGCAAACAATACAAAATCTTGGTTTAATTTTCATAATGTAAGAGTTCTCGACTGGCCAGCATGTCACACAGATCTTAATCCTACAGAAAATCTTTAGGGCATCATGTCTCGCAAAGTTTATAGCAATGGTAGATAATACTTTTCTGTACAGGAACTCAAGACATCTATTGAGGATGCATAGTACAACATTGGTCCCCAAACTATGCAAACTTTAGTTTCTTCGATGGAATCTCGTATTTATGAAGTAATACAGAAGCACAGATGCACAATTAGGTTTTAAAAATTGTTTATTTAGATTTTATTTAATTTTTGTTTAAACTTTCGAGACAGTATTATATATTTGTTACCATTGAATTACTTGCAATATGCACAATTCCACTTTTCATTGTTATAAATATTGTTTATATGCACAGCACATTACATTCAAGCCATGTTAGGAAAATTGATTAAATATTTTTCAAAATCTGCATGAATTTCTTCATTGTCTAAACTTTTGCTTCGCACTGTACTATGTTTAATGGTACATAATGTATCCGAATTCTTTTGAGCATCCCTCTAAACAAACTATAAATGGTAAGCTCGCAATATCAAATATTTATTTTTTTTTTCTTATGTTTTAAATAATTCAACATTACTAAAATGAATGAACCAATAGACTGCAATGTATAAAAGTTCTAGTTTGTATAACAGCTTAAAAAAAATATTGCAAGTTCTATGTTTATGTAAATCTGTATGATTCTTGTGATAATAACCTATAACATGCCTACCAATTTCTATTTTAATCAAAAGTAGAGTTTAGATGCTAGTACATTTCAAATAACTTGAGTCCAGTTACTAAAATTATAAAGAATGTTTCTTTCTGTCCCTGTAAAATAACTATCAGTCCCACACTCACCAAAATCGTTACAGTGCATGCAATGATGACTTGTAACATATTTATCAACTTTCAGTTCAATCAAGTAAGGTATTTAATGCTATTGCACTTCAAATAATTTGAGTCGATAGCTCATAATAATTAAGAAATTTTCATTGTGTCTCTGTAAAAAATCTAAAAGATTCACCAAAATTTATACAGTTTGTGCGACAATGACCTATAACAAGTATATAAATTTAAAGCTCAATCAAATAAAGCATTTAGATGCTATTGTATTTTAATAATTTGGGCTCACAGGCCATAATGATAAAGAATTTTACTTGTATCCCTGTAAAAAAAAAAACTAAGTGCTAGATTCAGCAAATTCAATACAGTGAGCAAGAGTTTGTGCTACAGTGATGTACCAATTTTCATTTCAATCAATCAAAGCGCTTAGACGTTACAGTTCACTCACATACAAACACACATACATCATCGTAAAAATAGTTAAAATGAACTCAGGAGATCTCAAAATATATAAATACACCAAAATCTCAAAGTCTTATATTATTGGAAATTAAAAATACTGTCACTCTGATATCTATATTATATAAATAAAAAGACGTGTCTGTATAATACGAGGGAATTAAGGTCATTTATTACAGAGCTATAAAACTCAGCAAAGAAATAGCTTTGACTTCAATTTTTTTTTTTTTTTTACTTTAAATTTTCAATTTTTAATATATATGTATTTGAATTTCTAAAAAAATTTATTCAAAATTCAAGTGTTTTCATGTTGTTATATTTTCGCTTAAATATAAAAAAGTGAAAAAAAAAAAAAAAAAAAAAAAGAAAGGAAAGTAAAAACCAACTCATCAGTTAAAAAAATGAAACTACACTCCTTTTTTTTTTTTTTTACAGGTTTCCCAGCATGAAAGACAATCAAAAATAGTTGCTTTAGTTGCCTTAATGTATGAAATAGAAGCCAGAATAGTAGCTATTCCGAATGAAATAATATCCAAAATAGTAGCCACTCCGATCCAAATACAGTACAAAGCCAAAAATCCAGAATCGTCTGGACTGCAGCGATTCCAGATTTTCGGATTTTTGGTCATGCCTCAAAAATGTAATATTTTGGTTTAAGTACTTGAATAATATGCAAATTCAAGTAAAAAGTAATATATTACGATTTTTAATTATATTCTGTAATTTTTTTTTTATCAACTTTATCAATAAATAAATAAATTAAAAATTAAACTTGAACAACAAAACAGATTTATTGAAATATTTGCATACAAAAATTAGTACAAGTTACAAAAAAAGAAAATAAATAAGAAAAACATACCATTTTAAAAACATTTCCGTGATTTTTTTTTTTTTTTTTTTTAAGTACTTTAGTAGGTTTTTCAATTAAAAGTTTCAGCATGATTGAAATAGAATATAGAATTTCGGTCTCAATTAGATAAATATTTAAGAATTGTTAATATTATTATAATCTTCTTCTCCCTTCTCTTTCAGACTTTGCAAATGCCAGTTTTGAAGATTAATAAGAAAAATAAAAATCTTTTTCGGTTCTTTATTTAGATACATTTATACTAAAAAAAATGCTGTTGATGATGATGATCAGTGCAGCCAAACTTGTTCGTATTTTCGGCTTTGCACTGTACTAGTCAAAAAAGAGTAAAAAAAAATTATCTGTACATCAGACCTGCCTCAGCTCTAAAGTTTCATCATTCTATATTTATTAGTTTCAGAGATATGGTAGTCAGAAGATCTCGCTATCTCTCTCTCTCTCTTTCTCTCACACACACACACACACACCAATTGCCAAAAACCACTTTTTTGGTGCACAGGAGTTCTTAAAACATGTAAATCAGATTAAAACTGAAAATTGAATTTTTTGACTGAATGCAATAAGTATTGCTATTACCATTATTGCGGTAGTTGAGTAATGGAAGTAAAAATGCAGTGAAGATGCAGAAAAAATAGCAAGAAAGAATTTTTTGTTGAAAATAGTAGCTTTTAAGTCACTTTTATGCAAAAATAGTTGCCATAGTAGCCTGGGGTTGATTTTAGTAGCAAATAGTTACTTTTTAATCGCTGCTGGGAACCCAGTTTTAGCAACAGTTACTACATTATTGTTTCATATCTTTTTTTTTATTATTTTATTATTTTCAATGTAGAATTCTTTAAGTTAAATTTTCAGTTGAAAATTATGACATCATTTGTTTATTTTCTCACTAAATTTCACTCAAACTGTGTCTTCTTTTATTCCAGTCATTTGTGTTAAAGCAGCAGTTATTTTATTATTATTATTTTAATATTTTTGTGTTTTTAACATACAATTCTTTCAGTTAGACCTTCAGTTTGATGTTATGACATCATTCATTTTAGCTGCTTTATTTGCTGTATTAAAGAGGATTCTAAAGTAGGTGGGCAAAAAACAGCTAATTAGTAGTAAAATGAGCAAAATCTACTTTCAAAAGTAATCTACTTTACACAGACATTTTTTATGACAAAAAAAAAAAAAACTGCTCGAGTTATATTTCATAAAGTAGTTCAATTTTCAAGTTTTCTTTAAAAAATCTTTCATTCTTTTAAAAGAGACAATTAATTATAAAACTATAAAGTGTTATATATATATATTACAATGGAAAGGATAAAAAAAAAACTAATTCATCAGTTACAAAAATGAAACCGCATTCCTTTTTCAACAACAGTTACTATATTATTGATTCATATTTTATTATTATTATATTAGTATTTTTAATGCAAAATTCTTTAAGTTAGATCTTCAGTTGAAAGTTATGATGTTATTTATTTATTTTCTCACTAAATTTTATTCAAACTGTATGTTCTTTCATTTCAGTTATCTGTGTTTCTTAGCAACAGTCACATTATTATTAATTTTTTGGGTTTTTAACATAGAATTCTTTCAGTTAGACCTTTAGTTGTTATGACTACATTTATTTTAGATGTTTAATTTGTTGTATTAAAGAGGCTGCTGAGATAGGCAGGCAAAGTCTAGCTAGTAAGTAATATAATAATGAGTAAAAACTACTTTGAAAAATAATCTACCCTACACAGATATTTTTCATGATAAACTGCTTGAGTTATAATTTCAAATGTTTTTTGAAATAGTAATAAATAAATAAATACTTGAAAAACTGAATTTGTTTTGAATGGAAAAGAAGCACTTTAAGGGCTATTGACAAAAAAGTGTTTCTAAAAGCTTTTATAAATAGAAGAAAAAAAAAAAAAAAAAAGCACTTATAAGCTTTTTTAACTTTAACCCATGAAAACCTTGTTATAGCTTTGAGTCCCATACAAGTTTTGTTTTTAAAAATAAAAAGAGTAAATTTTCATGATAAGCAAAAAGTAATTATTAATATTTTCAGGGATTAATTACAGCTATATTACTATTCATTTCATTGTTAAATAAATGACTATTCAGCACATATAATTATTTGAAAAGATATATTAACTAAAATGGTTTAAAAAACTATAGAAAAACCAGCACTCAAAGCATATAAAATAATCCAAACTTTAAAAATGTCTATACATATGCATACAATATACACTCAATAACTCAGCATACCGTAAAATCCCGAAAGTAAACCCCCCTTTTTGAAAAGCAAAACGGATAAATTTCAGGTGGGGGGGGGGGGGTTATAATCAAGATTCTTTAAAAAAATTATTTTAAAAAATGAAGAAAAGGGACGGGAGGTTATATTCGATGGAGGGGGTACTTTCGGGATTTTACGGTACTTACTTAAAAGGAAATATTAAAGGCTATCATTTCTTACATTAAAGATTATTTTAAAAAAAAACTGCGTAATGATTCCATTGATAACGTGCATTCGACACTTTATGAAAAATTAGTTAAATTAGAAATAATATATAAATATTAAAACTCAATTCAATGCCAAACTTAACTTGCAATGCCGACGTACCGTAAGTGCGTCCGAAGATTGGATGTAGCTTTGTTGGATGGAGGGAAAAAAAAGGGAAGGGGGTTACTTTCAGGATAACGGAGACATTTCACTTTCAGCAAGAAAAGGGGGAGGGGGTTATATTCGATGGGGGGGGTTACTTTCGGGATTTTACGGTAGTATATTTTATAATTCAAAGCTTATTTACAGAAAACTTAACACAACAGTCAAAAAGTCCCAAAACTGACTAACAGATAGTGTCACAAAAACAACAACAATAAAAAAAAAAAAAAAAAAATTCTATGCAGGTAAGGTAATACTAACCTTCAAGAGATACATGTCAAAGTTTTATGATATTTCATCAGTTCGTCATTGATATAATTAAGTTTCAGTGACTCTACTTTAGATATTTTCAAAACAATGGACAAAGCAAAATTTTTTGTGTTGATGCAACATTGTTTTTTGATTGGCAAAAATATTGTTGAAACTGTTAAGCCTTTGCTGATTTTCAACACTTTTCAACAATATTTCTGCCTATCAAAAAACAATGTTTAACCAACACATGAAATTCAGATTTGTCCATCATTTTGAAAATATCAAAAGTGGAGTCACTAAAGCTTTTATATCTAATAACAAATGGTTGAATATATCATGAAACTTTAATGTGTATCTTTTTGAAGATAAGCACTATCTTACCCACATAGAAATATTTCATTTGTGACGTCATCTGTGGGTTAGTTCTGGTAATTTTTAACCAATATGCTATCTTTTATCCACAAAAATTCAAATAGCTATTTTAGATATTTAATTTATGCATTTTTCCATTAAAAAAAAAAAAAAAAAAAAAAAAAGAAAGAAAGAAAAGAAAACCTTCAAAGAAATAACGAGTAAATAATTCTAAGATAAAAAACTTTTTATAAACCCTGTTTTTAAATTTTCTGTTGAATCATAGCTATAGAACTAACTACATTAGCACTTTATCCATACATATTGTTACAAAATTGTAAATAATTGTATTTATTTTTGTATAAATTCTTTTAAAGATGGACGTTCTAATGTGATTGGTTGAAGAATCATGGGAAATTTGAATTTAAAAAAAAAAGTTGGTTTTAAAAATAAAATAGTAATCCTTTCCGAACAACATATACTTGCATCAATGTGTAGAAAATCTTTAAAGTGATAATGACGTCAGTTTTTGCCAGATGCATAATTTAACTTTTTACAATTTTTTAATGCTCACATTTACTTAAATGTATTTATTTTTATGTCGAAAGAAAATGAACTTGTAAATTTTTTTTGGCAACCATTAAATTATAGCTAATACTTTAATGACTATTTTTATTGCAATTAGGAGCTTATTATTTTCATATTTTAATTAATTAAAAGAAAACTATTTGAAAATTCGAAAATCTGACTTCGAAGTATTGTGTTGTCATCGGGTTCTGAACTACAGTGAAAGTTTCAAATGTGTAGCTAGTAGGGAAGTTAGTTAAAAATAGATTGCAAGATTTGTACCGGACAAACAAACAAACAAGAATAGAAGTTAATAAAAACATGGTAAAATAATTAAGTAGATACATAAAATGGATTTTTTTTTAGTCAACAAATATGCATAAAACTTACAGAAATATACATTTAAAAAAGTCTTAATATATGATGAAGAAGAATGCCATTTTACATACTTTCTAGTAGATGATGATATAGGTATGTGAAGAGATAAGTTCAATGCTTCAAGGTCTGATGGCAAGTTACAAAATAACTTTAGAGTCAAGTCACAATCTCTGTAAGTTAAAAAAGAGAATAATGCACACATTAGATTTTAAAATAACCTATAATAAAATTAAAAAGAAGAATAAGCATACATTTTTAAGTGTATAGAGAAACGTGGATTCAAAAAATTAAATTTGTATTATAGAAAATAGGTACTTATCAGTAGTTATGATTCAGCTTTAAAAACATTTTTGAATATTTATTATTATCATATTCAGCATGCACAAGATATCTAAATATTGAAATTATGATTAAAAAAAAAAAAAAAAAAATGCAAGATTTACATTGGCAAAATAAATTGACAAAATGTTAATATAATAAAAAGTAGATCTGAAAAGCAATGCATTTTATTTTTTTGTCACTCATTTAATATTTTTAGGTTACAGATAAAACTTAAATGTTGAGACATTTTGTCATTTTTAAGTTATTTCCAATAATTCTCGATTTTCAAGTTGCTTATGAGAAAATGGTACTTAATTTTTCAAATGTATTTTTTTAAATACTAGCAAATTGCAAACACATGCGAATTTTTCACACTTGATTTCTTTTCTCATTTATATTTAAAATTCAAAATGGATAAATCTTAAACCAATTTTTTCAACCAGTTTAAATTTTAATTCAACAGAAACCAAATTATAACTAGAACCAAATTAATAATGTGGGATGAAATGCTAATGATAGCTAAACCAAAAATTATTCAAAGAAAGTTTTCAAAATAAAATTCATGTTTGACAACCCAGTTTTCATACTTTTCCAAGCAATATAGCTTTAGTATAGGAATCCCATCATAACTTTTAAACTTTTGTCTCCAGGCTGGCAATGCATTTTAACCATGTTTTTATTAACTTCTATTCTTGTTTGTACGGTACAAATCTTGCAATCTATTTTTAACTAACTTCCTACTAGCTAGACATTTGAAACTTTCACAGTAGCTCAGAACCCAGTGACAACACAATACTTCGAAGTCAGATTTTTAAATAGTTTTCTTTTAATTAATTAAAATATGAAAATAATAAGCTCCTAATAGCAATAAAAAATAGTCATTAAAATATTAGCTATAATTTAATTGTTGCCAAAAAAAAAAAAAAAAATATGAGTTCATCTTCTTTTGACATAAAAATAAATACATTTAATTAAACGTGAGCGTTAAAAAATTATAAAAAGTTAAATTATGCATCTGGCAAAAACTGATGTCTTTATCACTTTAAAGATTTTCTACACATTGATAATGTGCTAATGTAGTTTATGATGCAAATATATGTTGTTCTGAAAGGATTAATATTTTATTTTTAAAACCAACTTTTTTTTTTTAAATTCAAATTTCCCGTAACTCTTTAACCAATCACATTAGAACGTCCATCATTGGAATATCGATAATAAGGATTCTCTCGTCAAAAGTCACCAAAAGTGTTGCCAAGGTCAAAAAGTCGCCAAATCCATTACCTGCTTATTGGAGCTTTTTAATGTGTTTTAAAGGGAACATTAAGCTATTTTAACGTGGAAAAGAGCTGGAAATGCAGAAAATTGACATTTTATAAACTTACTAAGCCTCTTTGAAAGAATTTATACAAAAATAAATACAATTATTTACAATTTCATAATAATATGCATTGATAAAGTGCTAATGTAGTTAGTTCTATAGCTATGATTCAACAAAAAATTTAAAAACATGGTTTATGAAAAGTTTCTTATCTTACAATTATTATTAAATTATTTATTTTGGCATAATTTTTTGTTAATAATACTTAGTACCCATTTTGATTATACTCTTTAATTATTACATATTTTAGTCAATTTATGACAATTCATATTCTGTTTATACTTTTAAAGTACTGATAGGTTTAAAATAATGCTTGTCAAGATTGTAAACATGCAACTTTAAAAAAATACATTTTTCTATAAAATGACCTAATCAGACAAATGAAAAAAGTCCCCATGCTTAAGTATTGTCCATGTATAAATATTATTCTTTATCCTTCCATATTTCACTTTTTTGAAAAGTAGCAATGCTATAAATTGCTATATTTTCACTAAAATTTAACAAATATTGAAAAATAAGAAAACTGATTTAATAAAAAAAAAAAAAAAAAAAAAAAAAAATCAGCAATTGCTTACATTTTACACAATTATTACTACGCTGCAAATGCTCCTGATCCGTCCAATTTTATATGTAATACTTGCTTCTATTTATAAAATTTACTTTCCATTTACTATATTCAGCTGCTGCCATTCAAGTGTAGAAATATCGTTGATTTTGGTGCCACATGTGTTAGTGAAATACCTATATACATTAACATTATCCCAAATTTAGTTTGTGAATAGAAACTAGCCCCCCTCCCTCCCCCCCCCCCCCAAAAAAAAAAAAAAAAAAAAAAAAAAAAAATTGCAAATATTTTAAAATTTAGGCCTCTTGTGCATGCTGAAGATGATATCCAAAATTAATGATATATTTTGCAAAAAATGTTCATAGAATCAAGCCACAACTGATTCATAGGCACCTGTGTTCAATAAGACGAGACTCTAATATAGAGATAACATTTTTATTTTTAATAAAACAATTGTAAGATACATAGGAATTAAGCTTACAGCACTCTGCTAAGACAACTTTCCTACTGTTTTTTCCCAGATTATTATTATTTTTTTCCTGAATCTCAGTGGAAGATGTGCAATGAAGGAGGGAGGGCAAATGTGGCATGGTTCTGAAACCTAAACAAGGACTGAACTAAACTTATTTTTATTCATAATGTGTCTGACGAATTCTCTTTCCAGAACTTTTCAATGTATGATTGAGTGATAAAAAGACATTTATGGTTTTATGGATCAAATTAATTTTTAATCTGTACATATCATGTATATATATCTTTGGACAGCTTAATAACTTAATTAAAACTGATAAAGTAGCTAATAGTCATATTTTCTTGAATGAAACTGTTCTCACATTCCTGATATTTACGATTACCATAGATATAGTACTATAACAAGGGAAAGCATTTACACAGTTAAGTCTTTCATAAATGGAGTTCTTTCATAAATGGTTACGTCTTTCATAAATGTCCTATAGTTAACAACACTTTTTCATGAAATGAAATATTTTAATGTTAACCCTTGGATGACTACATGGAAATTTGAAATGACCTACTTGTTAAAAAAACATGTGTTTATTTACAATACTAATGAAAATTGCACCAAACTGAGTACATAAAATGTTAATTATATGAAAAGTTAAACTGATAAACTTTTTGTGAATGCAAACCAGTATCTGGAGCTGTTATATAGAAAGATATAGAAAAAAGTTTTGTGATGATTACAGCATATTAGTATTTTGACATAGTTACAGGCAAGGAGAAACTTTAATACTGCATCTTCTTGTGAATAAGTCGATTTTTTAAAAGCCCAAAATAACTCAAAAATCAAGGGTCAACTTATACATCAGATATAAAAATTGGTGTCTGTTTAACCCCACTAATAAAATTATAGAAAGAAAAAATAAATAAATAAATGAAAATAAAAAAGCTTTAGTATAGCACTCCTTTGGCGAAATTTGAAATTTGGCACCGAAGTAACTCAGATGTTTCTCGTAAAGGTCTTTACTAGTGCAATTATGATATCTGCATTTTAATTTATTAAAAACAATTTACCACAAAATATTACTATATCAATGGCATCCTTAAATTACCAACTCAAATACAAACTTAATTTTCTCGTTCCTTTCTTTTTTATTTCATTTTGCAAACGCGTTTTTTATTTCCTAATTCAAAATTATTTAAAAAAACTTTTTTGATAGTGTTTGTTTCGATAGTGATTATTATTAATTTTCTTTAAAAAAAAAAAAAAAAAAAAAAAAAAAATGATTTTGATGAAATTTTGGCAAAAGCAGAATTTAGTTTAGGACAGAGAACTATTAGTTTTTTTTTTTTCAAATTATAACATTGCTTTCAAATTATGCAATTATATTTTCAATAAATTTTAGATTTTGATAAATGTCCAACTATCGTAAAATTGGTATCGTAAAAGTCTGCAGATTGAGACTAATAGTCCTCAATCCTAAAAAGATAATTTAGATTGAACAAAATTCTGATCAAACTTATGACCCACTTCAAATCTGATTGGCCTTCCGAACATTATATTGAATAATATCAAAACATGAAACTACAATTGTTAAAATGTAGCAAACTAATACTTATAGAGAGAAAGTACACTATTCGGAAAGATACAGTGAATTTATATAAGTGTATATATAGTAGCCTTAAATATCAGAAACTTAATCATTCCTTTTCATTTGACAAAGTTCTAATGCTATTAATATTTACTAAACTTAGGATTGTTAGAATTTGTAGGTATGAATTGAGCAAGTAGCTGCTGTTCCCAATGTATATACATGCATGATTGGTGTTGGTGTTTTGCATCAGTGCACATCCAAATAATTGAATGACCGATCTAATAATAATAGATCACATATTTAATCAGGGTTGCCACTCAAACAGGAGAATGAAATTCCCTGAATTTTCCAGGAATATTAAAAAAAAAAATCCCAGTCTAATCATATATTGGGCAATGGCTGTGTTGAGGGCAAAATAATTATTGTATCACTTGAAAACACAAAAGTTGAGCAGGAAAGAAGGGTGGGTTTTTTTTTTTTTTAAAATGGTGGAAGCTTTTTTTTTTTAAAAAAAAAGAAAGGAAAAAATGACCCTACATTGATGATTTTTTTTTTTTTTTTTGCAATTTTTGTATGAAATTCTCTGATTTTTCCAGTCAGTCTAAATTAATAAAATTTTCTTACTGTTCCCTGATGTTTACAGTCAATTTTTGTATTCCCTGACTATTCCAGGTTTTCTAGGTAGTGTGGCAACCCTGTTTAATGAAACAAAAATAATATTTACAGGAATATTTATATCTTGAAGATTTTTTTTTTTTAATTGATGGCATATGTCAAAACATATCAATGATATGATTTGATATTTTAAAGCTTTATGAACAATTGTGACGACCTATTATTTCTGAAATTGATATATGGCAACACTGATATGAAATAAATGATTTTTTTTTTTTTTTACTTTGCATTCACTTTTTTAACTAAATAAAACAAGGAATCGACTTATACACAGGAAAATGTGGTATATAAAAATATGCTACTGCAAACTACTTGATTGTAAAAGTATGTTTCTATGCAATTTATCATTCCAACGGCAGCATAATTTTTTTTTCAGTTTTTCAGAAGTGTATATTTATTTATTTAATTGTTACAAGTGAATACCGTATATGAAGAATACTTTTTAAATACACTAGGTACAGCATTTGGTGGTAGTTATTTATTTATTTTTTTTTTAAGAACATTATTTTCTTATTACAGATACTAATAAAAGTGACTTGTCTTCAAAAAAAAAAAAAAAAAAAAAGAAAAGAAAAGAGAGAAATTGTACAACTTTTCTCTATTTATTTCTCAAAATCAATTTAGATTGGAATTTATAACAACAAACACTATGATTTTTTGTTTTTTTTAATGTGTATTCAGAATACAGTACGGAACATAAGAGTATATTATATTTGCACTAAATATAATAAATTACATTCTCATTTGAATTGTTGACTGAAAAAAGCATAGTACTAACGCAAGAAAGTTTAATTAAATTATAGTCAATAAAAGCATCATCTCTATTATGCCAGAGCAAACACTTGATTCCATGATAATAATGAAGTTTAGGATTTCAATCAAGCCATAAAAAATCTAGATAGGTTCAGGAGCAGATTTAGACTTAGGCCCAGGCATAGGGGCACAAAATTTTTACCAGTGATTATAATTTGATTGGTGAAGGTGATTAAAATTTGAAAAATATCTAAATTTTAATAAAGAACTCCACTTTAAAAGATGTTTAAAATGAAAAATCGATTACGGTTTCCATCAACTATAAGAACACTTTCTAAGTCACTTTGACCGATTACAGATTTTCTGTATTGGTTTAAAACACATGAATTCATATACTTGATCAGACTTACCGGACAATGATTATATGTGACTATGAGGTGCTTATACTTTCATATAGCGATTAAATGGCCAGAGCTGGATTAATGTTTAGGCCCATCAGTCTTGTGTGGATGGAGGCAAAATTTATAAGCATATTAAAATTTTAAGAATGACTTAAGTTTAAATACAACTTCAAATATAAAAAGCAACTAGAGTTCAAATCGATTAGGTTTCCAACTGACAGTACAAACAAATTTGGAAGATCCCAGCTACAAAGTCAAACATGTTTTCATTTCATCAGTAGAATTATTTTGTTAAAATAATTATGCAATATAATTATTTAATGGCTTAAATAAAAAAATGTCAAACAGAAAGCTGTAAAGATAATATTATGAAGCATAGTAGTTCATCTATTTATGAAACAAAATAATTTCCATTTCATTTATTAAAAATGTAAACATAATGCTAATCTGTTTCTCAGTAATTAATTAAAAATTTTATTTCTACCTATTTAATAATATATTCACAGGAGAAACTAAATAAAAGTAGTTAATTTTTTCATGTTTGCACTAGACTGATTTATTTTTTAAATTATGAGCTAATTATTATATGTAATGTCGCACGGTAACAGACAAATATAGTTTTCCCTAATTATATTTCACTTATGATAATTATAATATATTTGAAAAGCATTTCAAAATATGGTGGTGGTGGTGGTGGGGGATGGGGGGGGGGGAGGATACCATAGTAAAATGAGCCTAGGGTACAATCTAACTTTATGTTTCTGGATTGGTTGTGACTATACATTTTTATGTATCACAGGTTGAATGCATGGCTAAATTATTGTAAATAATTACAAGATAAAAAAGAACTTTTTATAAACCACGTTTTTAAATTTCCTGTTGAATAATATAAACTTGAAACATTACCCAAATAATTACAAATGCATTGTCATTGTGTTCTGAGCTATTCTAAAAGTTTCAATTGTCTAGTTAGTCGGGAATTAGCTAAAAATCGATTGCAAGATTTGTACTGGACAAACAAGAAAGCAAGTTGAAAGCGATATAAAAAAATGTTGGTTTTTAAAATAAAATATTAATCCTTTTAGAACAACATATATTAGCATCATGAACTACATTAGCACTTTAGCAATGTGTAAAAATTTTTAACGTTTTAATGACGTTAATTTTTGTGAGGTACCTATTTTAACTTTTTATAATTTTTTAATGTTTACGGTTAATTATATGTATTTATTTTAATGTCAAAAGAAAATGAAATCAAATTTTTTTGGCAACAATTAAATTATAGCTAATACTTAAATGGTTAATTTTAAAGCTATTAGGAGGGTATTATTTTCATATTTTAATTAATTAAAAGAAAACTAATCAAAAATTTGAAAATCGGGCTGTGAGGTATTGCTTTGTCATCGTGTTCTGAGCTATTCTAAATGTTCCAAATGTCTTAATTATATGTATTTATTTTAATGTCAAAAGAAAATGAAATCAAATTTTTTTGGCAACAATTAAATTATAGCTAATACTTAAATGGTTAATTTTAAATCTATTAGGAGGGTATTATTTTCATATTTTAATTAATTAAAAGAAAACTAATCAAAAATTTGAAAATCGGGCTGTGAGGTATTGCTTTGTCATCGTGTTCTGAGCTATTCTAAATGCTCCAAATGTCTAGCTAGTTGGGAAGTTAGTTAAAAATCAATTACAAGATTTGTACTGGACAAACAAACAAACAAGAAAGCGAGTTAATGAAAACATGGTAAAATGCAAGTGTATTCAAGGGCATAGCCAAGAGAAAGGGAGAGTTATGAAGGCTTGAACACTTTTCCCAGATATTACAATTTAAATAAATTTTCATTTTTGACCATCGAAACAAACTTTGAAGTTAGTCTCAGTCCTTCACAAGCCATCTTAGCCTTCTTCAGATAATGTCTCTATGTATATTAAACCTTTGCCTGCTCTAACACTCTAAACAGTTTTGCCAAATTTAGGGACTTTTTTATTTAACTCCCACCAATAATTTTAAGGAGTGACATTGGATATAAATAATGGAGTAATAACTTTCAAAGTGATTACGCAAACATTACAATTAAAATTTAGTAGCGGATATTGAATAAAAAAGTTCCTAAATATGGCAACACTGACCAGAGAAGTGAAATTAAATAGGACAGGTAAAGGGCTAATAAATCAAGATAAACAAGTGTTCATATGCATATAAGTGAATGCCTGATTCATATATAAAATGAGCTTAAAAAAAAAAAAAAAACTTTAACAACCTAAAGAATAAAAACTGCCAATTACACATAGGGAAGAGGGAATGGGGTATAGTGCGACCATTGTTTCCTACGACTAGCAGTGAGGCCAAGTCCAAAAGTTTAGAGGGATGCAAAATTGGCCAAGAGATAGTTATTTGGCAAACATCCAGTTATTCGGTGTTCCCTTATCGCTTGTTTTCTCTCAGTCACCCCTATTTTAATACTGGACTCGTTCAATCCGCACCTGCGCAGAGGCTTCCATGGTCGAAAGAAATGTAGTTAAAGAATACAATGGACCACTCCCTATAATTTATTTATTTATTTTTATGGTTCGTATTTTGGTACATAGATAGCAGCACTGCAATGATGAAACTTAGCCAGAAGCTTCATGCCTAACTAACAATTTAGCTATTTGATTCGTAAAGTTTAGTTTACGGTAGCCAAAAGTAAATATTTTTAGTTAAACATTTTTTTCTTTTCGTCTTTCAAGAATAATGATCTGGAACAGGCTATTTAGCACAATAAAGAGCTAAGGTCATCTATTATTATATTTAATCTCATTAAAATATTTTTTAAGAGTTTTTTTTATTTTTTTTTAAATCATTTCATTTGCTGTCAGAGGTCCAGACGGGGTACAATAGACCACGATACATTTACCTCAGTTCTCTGTCATAATAAACTGATTTACGAAATCTGCATTTTTGAAGTGTTAGCTATAAATTACACATAAAAATTTCAGAGTTAACCTTAATTAGACCTATAATGTCTTCAAAGATGAATAAGAAAGCAATTTACTTTGAGGTTTCTTTTTATTTATTTTTAAATAACCATTCAGTTACATTTGTATTCTTATATTTTTACAAATATCATACAGCTATAACAAACTAAATTAAATACTTAATGCAATTACAAAATAATAATACAAATGAATTTGATGAAAAAAACTGTTTTACATTTTGTTGGTTTAATCACAGAAATAAAAGATAAAGAATCTGTTGTGAGATTCATGCAACAAAAACTTAATTAAGATCTCTACATTTTTTCCTGAGAACGTTGCAATATCTCTTGTAAATTTTCAAGCTACTGTAATGATGTGTTTTCCCGAACATACAACTTCACAAGAAAACAGCAGATTTTCAGCGACACAAAAATTGTTTAGCGTATCATTTTCTAATTTTAATGTTCATTAATTCACATTATTTGTATGAATCGAAGACATAAATAAACAAATATAATATATTCTACATTTTAAACGATTAAAAAACATACTACATTAGTATATTTTTTTTAATCTGACCTGTGGTCCATAGTACCCCATGTCATGGACCACTGTACCCTGTGGTCGGGGTACAATGGTCCATTTTGCTAGTTGTTATTAAAAAATTTATATTAAAGAAAGTAAATATAATTATTGCTTTTAATTGAGTGCCAATATAGATAATATGCACACATATTTTCAACAGCGAGAAATTATTACTTTGTGAGTAAACAACTAAAATTTCCAAAATTGGTCTATTGTACCCCCCCCCTCTCCCCTATTTATTTGATCATTAATGTAATTTATCTACTTATTATTTATGAGCATCACAACTAAGAAAATGCAAATCAGTGGACATTAAAATATAATTTAAAATTACATTTACTTGTTTGTCTCAGATTTCTCAAGGTTAGAAGTAAGTCTAAAAGGTAATAAAAGAGGGTTCTCAATGGAATACATCATAGCCTTGATCTGTTAAAATAAAATAAAAAGTAATAGCATGAATATAAAATAAACTAAAAGCAGCAAAATAATATTTATCAAGAAAATTACTTACAAAACTACATGAGTACATCATATCATACACATCAATAAGAAAATAGTCTCAATCAGAAATTATTTTATAGAAATAAATGGAAAATGTTGCAGAGCTTTATTAGTGTTAATTATAATAAAAAATATAAATTATGCATCACACTAAGGTATGAAAATTTTTTCGGTATTATAAGACTAATATTGCATACTGATAATTTTTATTTTTTGAACATACATATGTAAGGAGAGTATTCAGAGGTTAATCCAGAACAAATTTATTGCTGCAACGAGGCACTTTCACAAAGTCAACTTTTGGCAAAGAGGTGCCTTCACAAAATCAACTTTCAATAAAAAGGCACCTTCACAAAGTCAACTCTTCTCAATATAGCTGCACACTAAAAAAATTTATAAGCTTTCTTGCATCAAACACATAATAATTACCCTTAATTTGGATATTTATTGAGGAGAATGGTGAATATTGAAGTAAACACCTATTTCTCCACATTTATAATTATTTGAAAACAGTTCTATTTTATCTTTTAAATGTATTATAAAATTAAATAAATTATGCTTTGCACATTTTGGCTAATTGTTCAGAAGCATTGTTAATTTTCCCAAACTTACTAGATTTTTTCGCAAATTAGTTTATAAATTCTCAAATAAGGTACCATTTTAAAAAACTTGGATTAAACCCTGGTATAGTAAAAAACTTGGATTAAACCAAGTATTGTAAGCAAGTCAAAAATCTGACTATGAGATTTTCATGTTTCTATATGTTTTGAGGTCCACTGAGTTCATGTTTGCTATTTTTTATCATGATGTATGTATGTGTATGTGTGTGAGTGAACAGTTTAAATGCTTTGTTCGAATGAGCTGAAAGTTGGTACATAAGTTATAGGTCATCATAGCAAGAACCTTTACTGATCTTCGTGGATCTAGCACTTATAGTTTTTTTACAAGGTCACAAAGAAATATTCTTTGTCATTATGGCCTACGGGCACAAATTTTTTTTAAGTGTGATAATGCCTTATTTGGTTGATCTGAAAATATATACAAAAGTTATATATCATAGTCGTACAAACTGTATAGATTTTAGTGAATCTAGCACTTCATAGTTTTTTTTACAGGAAGACAAAGAAATATTCTTTATCATTATGACCTATGGGCCCTAATTTTTAAGTGTGATAGCGTCTAAATACCTTATTCGATTGAATTTATGCATGTGTTATAAGTTACCACCACACGAACTGTGTAGAATTTGGTGAATTTAAATCTAATCGCTTACAGATTTTTACAGGGACAGAACAAAAAAATCTCTATCATTATGATCTATGGGCTCAAATTACTTGAAGTGCAATAGTGTAAAATTAAACAATGGAGAAAAATACTCAAACACCTTATTATAACTTTCATTTTTGTTTATTTAACGACTTATCTTACTTTAATTATACAAATTTTAATTATTTAATGTTCAGAAAGTTGAGTGGAGTCACTCTACATTTTTTATCTTTGCATACAGCAAATTATACAATGCATGTTTTAGAAATCATAGTTGCCAAGTCTCCTGATTTCGGTGACAAACTTCATACCCGAAAATTTCTGCAACAATTTTCACTTTAGTTAATCGTTGAAAAATAATAGAACATACGTTTTTTTAAAAATATTGGTGTAAATTCTGATTTAAAAATTCAAAATGTTGGCAAGTATCAGAAATATACCAAGAATTTTATAGTCTACCAAATTTGGCTCTACCGATTTCTTCCAAACTTACTATACATTTTTAGGACCAATGTATTGCTCTTACAGGAAAATTGTTACGTGTGTGGTTAGTTAGTGTGGTCAGAAGACATAAAACTGACTTATTTCTATAAATAGTGTATACTATGTGTAGTAGTGGATAATGGAAGTTGTACTGTTAGTTCACACTAGGTTTTCTTTTTTTTGTACCTAGTACTTAATCACATGTTAGGCAATATAGCCTTATACATGGGTAAATATTTTTACTTCCATTACCCGACTACAATAGGTAATGGAAGTATTCGATCAAACAATTCAATATTGAGTTTTCACCTGATTTACATGTTTTAAGATCTCCCGAGTCATAAAAAGTGGTTTTCGGCAACTGTTCAGTGTGTGTGTATGTGTGTGGGGAATCTTTAGGCTAGCACTGCTGCAAACTGATAAAGATAGTTTTAGAATTCACAGAAGAAACTTTTATCAAATATTTAAATTCAAGATTTATATGGTAAGTAAAATGCACTTACCCTGTATATGAGTATCCTATGAGGCTTGCAGAACCAGATGAATTTATTCCATGTATGAAAAGAAGAACCAATTTCTATTTTCTTTTATAAACATCTTTTCTGCTAAGCTGTTCAAAAGATAATTTCAAATATATAAATAATGATGTTTCAATTTAATTAAACCAGCCTCATTTAGCTTGGTTTGTGTATTAGGAAATTATATATTATTTTATGTTGCATTATTTTGTGGGAATAAAAAATGAACCCACGTATTATCATTTTAATCACATCTTTTTTATTATTATGAAAAACTGAACATCGAAGAAGGAGAAAAGAAAAAATGAAAAATACATTATTACATGTACATAGAAACACAGACGGCCAATCAGAAAACAAATGCGTCATAGCGTCGTCACAATGTAGATGTATATATGCATAAAGAAATAAAAGAGTCAAATGAAATGTTTTTAGAATAATATGAAAATGAAAGTTTTTGTAATTATTGAAAGAATGTCATTTTGAGTTTATTTCTCACCAACACCCCTGCGTAAACTCGATGACATTTAATCACAGTTCAACAAGGAAATTCGCAGTTTTCGAAAAGAATGTCTCGGCAGAGGCTTCGTGAGCACATCGGCGATCATATTTTCCGTGCTTACATACTCAATCTTTATTGTGCCCTGCTCAACAAGGTCTCGAATCAGATGGTATCTTAACTCGATGTGTTTAGTTTTCTGTCGAAATTTATCATTTTCGGCCAATTTGATGCAAGAAAGATTGTCTTCATAGAGTGTAATAGGACAATTTTGTTGCATATCAATTTCTTCAAAAAGGTTTATAAGCCATTTTACTTCTTGCGCGGCACTTGCTGCAGAAATATATTCCGCTTCCGCTGATGACATTGATACAGATTTTTGTTTTTTGCTTGTCCAGTATACAGTATTTGCTCCTATGCAGAACAAATTTCCTGTTGTAGACTTACGATCACTGGGATCGTTTGCCCAGTCGGAATCTGCATATACCCTCAAGACAGGCTCTTCAATATTATTATATGTCAATTTAAGATTAATTGTACTTTTTAAATATCTCATTAATCTTTTTACCGCTTCCCAATCTTTTGCTCTTGGGCGCTCATTTCTTCTACTCAAAATATTTACCGCGGCGCTAATATCCGGACGTGACACGGTTGAAATATATAACAATGCGCCTACAGCCTGTCTATATTGTGTATTTTCTGGTAAAAGGTTTTCCTCGTCATTTAATTTTATGTAACCTGTGTCCATAGGAGTGTCTGTAGGTTTTGAATTTTCTAAACCGTATTTGACTATAAGTTCTTGTATTTTGTGTGTTTGATCAAGAGTCATTGTATTTTCATTAGGACGATTAATATTTATCCCAAGATATTGTTTTGCTTCTCCCAAGTCTGTTAACGGGTATTCTTGTTTTAGTTTGTTTACAATTTCATTTATTTGTTGATCATTCCCCGCTATTAACAAATCATCGACATACACAAGTACATAAGTAGTTACATCGTTTTGTTTACGTTTATAAAGACACTTGTCGAATTGACTTTGAATAAAGCCTAAGTTAAGTAATGACTCATTCAATTTTAAATTCCATGCTCTCGCGGCCTGCTTTAGCCCGTATATTGCCTTTTTTAATTTACACACCTTATGTTCTTCCCCGGATACCACGTATCCTTCTGGCTGATGCATATAAACATCTTCACTCAATTTACCGTGTAAAAATGCAGTCTTGATATCAATATGTCTAAGACTTAAATTCTTATAAAGACTCATTGCCAAAAAACTTCTCAAAGTTGTGTGAGACGCCACTGGGGCGAAAGTCTCATCGTAGTCTATTCCATATTTTTGTGAAAAGCCCTTCGCAACCAGCCTAGCTTTGTATTTTTCAACACGGCCCTGACTGTTATATTTTGCTTTGAATGCCCATTTGCACCCTACTATTTTCATCCCTGGTGAAACCTCAACTAAATCCCAGGTGTCATTCTGCTTGAGTGAATTTATTTCATCTAATGTAGCATTGATCCAATTTTCCTTTTCTACAGGGTTTTCCATACTTATTATATCATCCCAGCATTTTGGTTCACTTATTCTTTCATTGTGTAATGTGAATGCGAATCTATCTGGTGGTACCCCTTTATTAGATCTTTGTGATCTACGTGGAGTATTTTGAGAATTATCTGACACAACACTATCATTAGTTTCATCTATCTCTGAGTCTATTATTTGCAAATTTGGTGATGGATTTTTATTATCACTTTTCTCATCATTGTTTTGTGATGTGTCATATTTAGGTATCGCTTGTTTTTCATTTTCTACAAATTTTACGGTTCGACTAATAATTATGTTTTTGCCATTTGTACAGATCCTATATCCTTTACTTCTATTGTCGTACCCTACGAATATGCCTTCCTGTGCCGTATTATCTAATTTTCCTCTGTGTACCTTTTGTACGTATTACCGTGTAAAAATGCAGTCTTGATATCAATATGTCTAAGACTTAAATTCTTATAAAGACTCATTGCCAAAAAACTTCTCAAAGTTGTGTGAGACGCCACTGGGGCGAAAGTCTCATCGTAGTCTATTCCATATTTTTGTGAAAAGCCCTTCGCAACCAGCCTAGCTTTGTATTTTTCAACACGGCCCTGACTGTTATATTTTGCTTTGAATGCCCATTTGCACCCTACTATTTTCATCCCTGGTGAAACCTCAACTAAATCCCAGGTGTCATTCTGCTTGAGTGAATTTATTTCATCTAATGTAGCATTGATCCAATTTTCCTTTTCTACAGGGTTTTCCATACTTATTATATCATCCCAGCATTTTGGTTCACTTATTCTTTCATTGTGTAATGTGAATGCGAATCTATCTGGTGGTACCCCTTTATTAGATCTTTGTGATCTACGTGGAGTATTTTGAGAATTATCTGACACAACACTATCATTAGTTTCATCTATCTCTGAGTCTATTATTTGCAAATTTGGTGATGGATTTTTATTATCACTTTTCTCATCATTGTTTTGTGATGTGTCATATTTAAGTATCGCTTGTTTTTCATTTTCTACAAATTTTACGGTTCGACTAATAATTATGTTTTTGCCATTTGTACAGATCCTATATCCTTTACTTCTATTGTCGTACCCTACGAATATGCCTTCCTGTGCCGTATTATCTAATTTTCCTCTGTGTACCTTTTGTACGTATGCATAGGCACGACAACCAAATGGTTTTAACATTGATAAGTCAGGTTTTCGACCTGTCCATAATTCATAAGGTGTCAATTCACACGAAGATGTTGGGAGTCTATTTTGCAAGTAAACTGCGGTATTTATTGCCTCCCCCCAGAAAGAATTTGGTAAATTGCCATCTTTTAATAAACAACGTGCCATTTCAACTAAGGTACGATTTTTACGTTCAGCAGTTCCATTTTGAGAAGCTGAATAGGGAACAGTGAATTGGTGGTCTATACCTAATTTTGTTAAGTATTCATTTAATTCTGTCCCGGTATACTCTCCTCCGTTGTCGGAGCGGATTGCATGCAAAGTTCGTCCGAATTTATTTGATGTCATTGCGATATATTCCCTCAATTTTGCAAAAACTTCATCCTTTTTTCTCAGTAGGTATATTACTGTAAATCGACTAAAATCGTCTATAAAAGTTAAAAAATAGTATTTTCCACCGACCGTGGGGGTTGTCATTGGTCCACACAAGTCAGTGTGTACCAACTCTAGTGCTTTAGTTGCCCTAAACTGAGCCTTTTTGGGATAAGGATTGTCCGTTAATTTAGTTAATATGCAAGTTTCACATGCATTATCATGTTTGCAGTTGTCTAGTTTTATCCCAACTGCCATGTTGTTGTTTACCAATCGTTTTATATGACTAATGTTTCTATGGCCTAATTTAATGTGCCATTTATCAATGCAATTTGTATTTTCACATATTTTTACCATGTTTATAGTGTGTGTTGTATCATAGTTAACTTTGCATTCGTATAAATTGTTGTTAATGTAACCTTCAATGCATGTTTCTCCTTCATGCATTATTTTGCATGATTTGTTTTCAAATATTGCTACACAACCATTTTCAGTAGCTTCTTTTACAGATATGAGGTTTGTCTCTATCTCTGGTACATATAAAACATTTTTCAATATTATAGTATTATGTGTGTTATTGGAATTTATGGTGTTTAATTTCACAGACCCATGACCCAGGGATTCTATCTCCTGTCCATTTGCGATTGTTACGCGTGAATTATTATGATTAAATTCATGAAATTTATTCCTATCATTGCATACATGCGTTGAACAACCTGAGTCTACATACCAATTGTTAGATTTCTCACCGATAAATAGAGTGAATATTTTATCGTTAGGTTTTTTATTTTCACTCTCAGTAATAAGAGCCCTATCCGCGTTATGTCTGTCTTGAGAGTACATACCAGATTTGAAAGTTGATCTGGCATTGCTGGCTTTTGTTTGTTTCAGAGTCTTTTCTTTATTTTTATTTTTAAGATGCCAGCATTCTTCAATTGTATGCGATTTTTTTTTACAATAACGGCAGAACTTTGAATTTTCTGGTTTCGGTTTAAATTTAACCTTTAACACTGAATTATTTTCAGATTTGTTTTCTTTTCTTTTAGAAAATTCATCAATCAATTTCGAGCGTATAAACTCTGGTACAAGATCCTTTTCATCACGCGATTCTAAAGCGGTAATTAATACATCATAACTTGGAGGTAAGGAACAGAGCATCAGGGCTGAAAGGTGCCTGTCATTTATTTCTTCTCCGAGCGATACTAACTTATCTCGCAATTGATAGATGTTAGTTAAGTGGTCTATCATATCGCCACCTTCAGTTAATTTCGTAGAGTAAAGCTTTCTAAGCAAAAATAGTTTACTGCTGAGGGTTGAACGCTCATGTACAGCTTTTAAGGCGTTCCAGCATTCTTTAGCGGTCTCAAGATTTTTGACATGGATTATTTGATTATCCTCTATTAACAGGTTTATAATGGCTCGTGCTTTCCTATTTTTGTTATTCCATGTGTCCGTAATAGGATTCGGAGCATCGTTAAGAACCACGGAATATAAATCTTCCTTTTGGAGAAACATTTCTAATTTAAATTTCCACACATCATAATTTTGTGCGTTAAGTTTTTCAATTATAGTGTCCTTGAGGATACTCATTTTAATATTTCAATTTTGTTTTCTTTCTAGTTTATAATAACTACAATTTTATATTTAATCATTCATATGTTTATTTTAAACATTCTTATTTATTTTCACTTCTTTCGTTTTTAATGTTTATACAGATTTCTATACTTTCGTTTTCTCATTCACTTCCGTTTTTGAGGAAGCAAAAAAAAACATATTTATTTATTCGCTTACATTTTTTTTATTATCATTGGCAAAATAATATTATTTTAAATGAAGCAAATGTTTCTTTAAACATTCTTATTTATTTTCACTTCTTTCGTTTTTAATGTTTATACAGATTTCTATACTTTCGTTTTCTCATTCACTTCCGTTTTTGAGGAAGCAAAAAAAAACATATTTATTTATTCGCTTACATTTTTTTTATTATCATTGGCAAAATAATATTATTTTAAATGAAGCAAATGTTTCTTCAAATATGCAAAGAAAAAAAACTGTCAAGAATAAATTCAAAGTTTCGATTTAGCGCGTCAGTAGCATAATCTTTTAGAATTCACAGAAGAAACTTTTATCAAATATTTAAATTCAAGATTTATATGGTAAGTAAAATGCACTTACCCTGTATATGAGTATCCTATGAGGCTTGCAGAACCAGATGAATTTATTCCATGTATGAAAAGAAGAACCAATTTCTATTTTCTTTTATAAACATCTTTTCTGCTAAGCTGTTCAAAAGATAATTTCAAATATATAAATAATGATGTTTCAATTTAATTAAACCAGCCTCATTTAGCTTGGTTTGTGTATTAGGAAATTATATATTATTTTATGTTGCATTATTTTGTGGGAATAAAAAATGAACCCACGTATTATCATTTTAATCACATCTTTTTTATTATTATGAAAAACTGAACATCGAAGAAGGAGAAAAGAAAAAATGAAAAATACATTATTACATGTACATAGAAACACAGACGGCCAATCAGAAAACAAATGCGTCATAGCGTCGTCACAATGTAGATGTATATATGCATAAAGAAATAAAAGAGTCAAATGAAATGTTTTTAGAATAATATGAAAATGAAAGTTTTTGTAATTATTGAAAGAATGTCATTTTGAGTTTATTTCTCACCAACAGATAGATCAGCAAAACTTCAGATTTGAGGCAGATCTGGTGTACAGATGATTTTTCCAACCTTTGCTGAAAATTGGAAAAACGGAAATGGGATATTGGAAACCAGAAGTGGGACCATAAGTCCATATCTCAAAAATGGCTCTAATGACTTTTTTCAAAGTTGCTATATAAACACCTATTATATGTCCTTTCGTATGTATTAGTCCATTAATTCAGGAAAATTGATAGGTGCCCAGTATAAGTAGGCCAGTTAGAAGCCTTGCAAGTACATTCTTTTAAAAATGGTTATACAATTTTTTTAAAACTTGTCATAATAAATCCTTTTTAGATATCCTTTTGTATGTAATTGTTGTTTTCTTTTCAACAACTGAGTTTGCAGAGTTTGGGTGAAAAATAATATCTTAAAAATGACTTTAACGATTTTCTTGAAAATTGCTACATAAACCCCTTTTCAGAAATCCTTCCACATGTATTGCATGGTTATTATAGAAAAACTAATAATGTTGTTAAAAGTCATTTTGATTAAATAGATCAGTTTTAGATCTTAGAAATGGGTGTTTCAAAAAACGGTTCTACCGACTTTTTTTTTTTTTTTTTTTTTTAACTTGCTATATAAACTCTGTTTTATATGTCTTTACACATGTATCAGTTTTTTCTTAGTAAAATATTGGTTGGTGCTTAATTTATTAGATCATTTTTTTGTCACCAGACAAGACAACATTATCTCCAAATTGTGCATATGATATGTGTAATAGTGAGTAATGGAAACTGTGTGATTGTTACACACTAGATTTTTTTTTTTTTTTTTTTTTTTTTTTTGTATGAAGTTCTTGAGTGATAAATAATTTTAAACTCACAATTGAAATAAATAGCACAAAAAATAATATGATGCAATGCAATATACAGTTGAATCTGGTTAATGTGAATTACTTTTAAGATGAACTGTTTTCACAATCCCCGTTAAAACGAACATTAGTTTAGTTATATGAAGATTAGTTACGGATAGCATGAACTACTAATAACATGAACAATTTTTTTATCCCCTTGAGATTCATGTTAACGAGGTTCAACTGTATAGTGGGCATCACACACAACAGCCCATTACAGGTAGATAGCAAAATTTAATGGTATCAAACTTATATCACATACCTCTCCTTGTGATGGTGTTACAACAAAACTCATGTTTTTCACAAAATCTTTTTTATCAACCGATTTATGGAATTGGCACTGGTCAAGTGATAGAGCTAATAAAAAAAGGAGCAAACAGTTCACATTTAGAAAATCAAAGTCATAATTTTATCAACAGAAATTTCATGATTAGCTATCAACTAAAAAACAAATTAAAATTTTAATTAATCTTTTGATATAAAAAAAGTTGTTTTAGTGAAATACGTTAAACACTTAAACTGCCTTAGAAAAGGACAATATTATACTAGAGTCTAGTTTGTCTTCACAGTAAAATTTAAATGAATTAAAATAGAAATTTAACAATAGATAGAAACTAGTTGACAAAGGTGGACTCAGTTCCTTACCATATACATGTACTCTTTATTATATTCATGTAAAGAGGAGTGAATTTGACCAATCACTCGATACAATGATAGACTGAAATGCCTCACCTAATAGGCTACCTATTATTTGGCATAATACATTTATCTTATGCTAGTTTGTTAATTTATTTTACTGGAGTCAGTTTCATTGTTTAGTTTTCATGCAATTAGATACTATTTCCAACTTAAAAACCTTAAAAATTTCAAATGCAGTGATCCCCATAATATAAATTTACATGAAATATTGCTCTATTCTGCTATGTTGTTAAAATTTCAAATAACTTATGAAACTTTATTGTTTAATCAGGGCCCGAAATTTCAACTCTGATTACATTGGCCGAAGAAAAGTTTTACTCGCCACAAAAAAAGGTTATCAATTTTTTTTTCTCTTTTTTACACATCTTTCCCCCTAACTATTTGAAATGCTTTTACAAATATGCTTAAAATTATATATATTAAAAGTGTGTCGTATATCATCATGTATCATAATCATCTATGATTAAAAATCATTATAATGTATTGTATTTGAGATTTGAAAAAGATTAAAATATCTAATAACATAAATGCAAAAAGTCATTAAAGAAGAAAAAAAAAAAACTTTGTCAAACACTATCCTGTGAAAATCTTTTTATTATGAAAGATTGAGCTTCCTTATTTACCTATGTATTTATTTAACTTTTTACATTAGAAATATCTTTTTCGTCCATTTTATTACCACGTTTTTATTAACTTCGATACTTGTTTGTCTGGTACAAATCTTTCAATCGATTTTTAACTAACTTTCTTACTAGCTAGACATTTGAAACTTTCAGAATAGCTCGGAACCCAATGACAAACACAATACTTCGAAACCCGATTTTCGAACTTTCGATTAGCTTTCTTTTAATCAATTAAAATATGAAAATAATAACCTCCTAATAGCTTTAAAAATAGCCATTAAAATATTAGCTATAATTTAATTGTTACCAAAAAAAAAAAAAAAAACGAGTTCATTTTCTTTCGACATAAAAATAAATACATTTAATTAAATGTGAAAGTTAAATAATTATGAAAAGTTAAATTATGCCTCTCACAAAAACTGACGTCATTATCACTTTTATACACATTGATAAAGTACTAACTAAAGCTAAGATTCAACAGAAAATTTAGAAACATGGTATATAAAAAGTTTTTATCTTCGTCGATGTGTATAACATGTTCATTGTTGTCATTTGAAATAGCCATTTCGAAATAACTTCTTCAATAAAATCGTTGCTCACATGCTTACAAAAACAAATCATTACAAGCGCAAATCCTTGGTGTTTCACTAAAGAACTGGAAAATGTAAACTGTTTTTTGATCATTATTCAACAAAATAAACATAGACAGTAACGTCTAAATGGCTTGAGTTCATTTGCATGCGCCAATACTGCATAGGCAAACTTTCACATTTCTCTTCTCTCGGATAGTGAGAGATGGGCAAAGAGGCTCTCTGCTCGTCTATTCCCACTTGGCTTGGAGAAGTCACAGTGAGAGAAACGAAACTGCCGAAAAGTGTAAAACTTTTATGCATGAACTAAGCATTTTTCTTTTTCCAGGCTGGGGTTAAAGAGGTTATAAGAGGCAAGATTTTGCCATACTTAAATATATAAAAAGAATTTTTTCTGTCATCGTATCGTGTGAGAATTCTATCTATAACTAGATCAAATCTTTACTCGTCACAGTAAAAATTCCACTCGCCAATGGCGAGCTGCCGAGCGGAAATTTTGCGCCCTGGTTTAATCATTTCACATTAAATAAAAATAATAATAATAATTTAATTAATTTAATATTTTTCCTTAAATTAATTAATTGCAATCATTATCTTTTTTTTTTTCCATTATTATTTGTAAAAATATTGATATATCGAATTTTATTAAAAATTCATAACTTGTTTTCCAACTGTAGACAAAAATTTTATACTTTCAAACTTACTGCCCGTTCATATGTCCTAATTTAATCAACATTTTTTGCATTGCTTTTAGGTATTTTTCATTTTTTCAGTTGGTTATTTGTTTGGCTCTTTTTTTTATTTATTTTTTATTTGCATCTATTATCAGATGTTGTACACTACTTAGCAATCCTTTAAAAAAAAAAAAAAAATGTTACTGCTATTTCAGAAATGTCTCACAGATATATTTTCCCTACAGCAATAGGCCCTTAACAAAAATATTGATATTTTTCAGGAAGTTTCCTTGTTATTTATTCTCATACTTGCCAACCTTAAAAAATGAGAAATAGGAAGATTCATGTTCAAAATTAGGGAGATTTGGCTAAAATTAGGAAGATTTTTTTTTATATATATATACGAAGTATACATATTTCCATACTTAATTTTTGGAAACTTAACTATGGATAAAATTAGAAATTAGCAGAAAAATTTTTCAATAACTCTTTCAATTCTATTTCTAGGATCTGCCAAAACAAGTTTAAAATGAATATTGTCATTTATGTTGTGGATAGGATAGAGAAAGATTGAGAAACAAAAGACTTCTGCAGAACACTTGATTGCCGATCGCTATTTGGAGATATGAAAAGGGGGGGGGGGTAAAAAATAATTAGATCTGCCAGAAATATTTAACATTTCTATTTCTTTAAAGGTTCTAGAATCTCATAAAGCAACTTTAAAATGAATATTGACATTCATGTTGTGGATGGAAAACGATTAACAATCGGGAGGCTTTCGTAGAGCATTTGATCATCGCTCATTAATGAGGTTTCTTTTTTATAAACGAACGATATCCGCAATTTTTTTTTTTTTTTAAAGTGGCAGAAATTAATTCGTAGAATTGAATAAAACATGGAAAAATAAAATAAAAAAAAACTGCGGATTTCCGCGAATTCGCGAAAAAATTACATACCTGATATTTTTTGTAATAAACATTGTTTAATTTTGCTCTATTACAAGCTATTTTGTAATTTTCTCTCTTTTATGATAAATCGGAAATTTTTAACTTCCGATCGGAAAATCGGTAGATAGATCGAAAATTCGGAAGTCTTCTGCCGAAATCGGGAGAGTTGGCAAGTATGTATTCTTAATTTCAATTAATATTTATAATGTGAATAATCACTTTTACGTCCTAGCTTTGCATTGTAATTAGGCAAAAATATACAGTCGAACCTTGTTAACGTGAACACGCTTAGCATGAATAACTTTTAACATGAACTGTTTCTGCAATCCCTGTCACATCCCCCACAATTCGTTTCTGAGTTACTGATAACATGAACAATTTTTTTCCCCTTAACATTCCCATTAATGAGGTTCGACTGTATTATACATATCAAGAGAAAGAGATATTAAAAAAAAAATTAGACTACATTACAAAGTATTATCGATAGTCTCTCTCGAGGCTTACATTTATTTATTCCACTCGATGCAGAATCACTTAACATCACAGTTATTTTATGATTAAAAGTAATGAAGCTCTTTAGCTGAATAACACCATCTAGGAAGCATCTCTGTAAAAGACCCTGAAAAATAATTCGAACATTATGTAATTACTATTTTAATGATGATTGAATTAGATAGGAAAAAGTAATAATCAAAAGGCAATAAAAATATATTATATAATCTTTATAACCTACCTAATAATTCATGTAACTACAAATATTTAATTGGCTGATCTTTTAATGCTTTGTGAGATTATTATTTATTTATTCATTTCTGTTTAGTATCTATCAAAATCCACACAGTCTAAATCTCATAGTTACTGCAACATTCTCTGAGTTAGAGATGTATAATTCTTCAGGACCATTTACACAACTGAGTGGGTTATGGAGGACCACTCAACACAATTGATTGGGATATGGCACACCAAAACCAAAATTAAAACTTTTTACAATTATCATTTACAGTAAGATAATTAATCAATTTTGATGAAATTAGATTTATAGATAATTATTAAACTCTTGATACCCTTGTCCACATACATGGACATTTAGATTTTTCTAATTATAATTAATATCCTTAATAAAATGAAAGTCCAACTAAATATCAAGTTTGGTGAAATTTTGTTCATTGGTTTATGAGATACAGCATCCACAAAATTTATGACACACACACATACTTTCTACAAATGGTCAAAATGTATTCAGCACATCTCAAAACATGTAAATACATCAAAAATCAGAGGTAAAAAATTTTCACAAATTGAATGCTTTCTTCACGCATATATAAAAGCAAAAAAGACCATTAACAGTTAAATAAATGATCCAACCTCTTTTTTTTTTTTTTTTTTTTTTTTTTTTTTTTAGAATGGAGGATTATTAGTTTCAATCTGAAGTTTTGTAGACCAGTTTTGTTTAACACCAAAATAAATTAGACATATCAGTCCTATCGTTACAAATTCGATACCAAATGAAAAGGGCAATTTTTCTGAATCCAGGGGTGCAAGCAGTTTCTCAATGTGATGATTAGATTTTTTTTTTTTTTTTTTAACTAAAGTATGAAATTTAGGTGGCAACGCTTCATTTTAAATCATTTCAGTCATTTTAAAAAGTACATGGCTCTTTACAAATTCAGTACCAAATGAAAGGGGCGATTTTTCTGAATCCAGGGGTGAAAACAGTTTTTTGACACAATTAGTTTTTTAAAAATTAATTAAAGTATGAAATTCAGGTGGCAACACTGCAATTCATTTCAGTCATTTCAAAAAGTACATGGCCAAGTTTTATGGTAAAAAAAATGAGATAAAAAATAAAAATAAGAAAATAAAAATAAAATTTTTACAGATTGAAATTTATAGCCCTCAGTATTAAACTAAATTCTGTCTTTGACAGAAGTTTTATTATTATTATTATTGGCACTGTCAAAAGTATTTCAAGTTATGAAATTCTCATATCAATAATCTAGATAGATGTCTTTGCATCTTACTTTATGATTAAAATATAGATTACTGAATTATGATGTCTAAAAGAAGTTTAAAAATTAACATCCTCAGACATTTGTTATGGAGTGCTCTTTGGGATATCCATTAAAATGCCTTAATTAACTTTAGTTTATTGAGATATTCGTTTTTTTTTTTTTTTTTTTTTTTTAATTAGGCTATTTTGTTAGGCAGTAAAACTATGAATACATTCATAACTTTGTGTGTATGTGTATTTACAAAAAACAGAATTCCAAAATGATAATTAGGCTTTTTTGTTAGGCATGACAACCCTGAATACATCCATAAATTTTGTGTGTGTGTGTGTGTGTGTGTGTGTGTGCACTGTTATGAAAAACAGAATTTTAAAATGATAATTTTCTCATATAACTAGATGGTTTAAACTTGAATAAATTATTTTTATAATTTTGTTTAAAAAAAAAAAAATATATATATATATATATATATATATATATATATAATAATGCAGCTGCCATTCCCCCCCCCCCCCCCAGAATACTATTATTTCAGGCTTAAATGCAATTTTATTTAATTGAAATAAATGAATAATATTTTTGCATTTGGAGACTGCCTTACTATTTGGTGTATTTGATGACTCATACACACAGGAGACCTAAAAATAGCTTTAACTGAAGACCAAACATGTGAGATTTTCTTCTCTCAAGATTTTCTTCTCTCAAGATTTTCTTCTCTCTTCTCTCTCGCCATCAATTATGCACATTCTAGAGAATTGGCGAGAGTATGGCAACCCATTCTACATATATTAAAGGATCAAGACTCTGGCAGTAAGCGACCTAAACCTGAAGATGTCCACAAGCAACAATGCTTGGACGAAACATCGTGATGTTCTTTTTTAACTTGTAAACTGTAAACTTTTAAACTAAGTCTTTTGACTTGGATTTTAACGTGTAAAGTGCTGTGTTTTATATGTTTTATCAATTCTCTCAAGAAAATGATAAACAATATATAAAATAAATAACAAATAAAATAATAATAAATATATTATAAACAAGATATTTGCAAATGTATTCAGTTTGAATTTATTATTCTGTACAGTATTAATGAAGAGGCCTCCAGAATAGTGTCAATTGAGATCACTCCTAAAACTAGTATGTTGTGGCCACCACATGACTTTCTTCTACATTTTCCTATACAAATTCACTCAGTAAAAATAATTTATTAAAATTATTATCTAAAAAAATTATCTTCCATGATAATGCAGATGATTTCCATATTAGAGAAGTAGTATGACATATAATATCCAAAAAAAAAAGTCAATTTTATTCTCAATATTACAATGTTTTTTTTTTTTGTTGTTGTTTGTTTGTTTGTTAAAAATGAAAAAAAATTGATAACTCTATTTTAAATTATTGCAGATCGATGGTTCAACCATTCATTTTAAAGGTATTGAAGAGTTCTTTTGAAAGATACCCATATTGAAAATTTACTCCCCTCCAGGGGGAGGGGGGGGGGAAGCGAGGCTCCTACATATACAAAAAAATTTTCCCTGTTGACTATCTCTATTGTAAATGATTCTTGTAAATTTCATAACGATTATTAAAAAATAATTCTCTTTATGCAGATTTATATAAAACTTTGCCCTATACCACCATGTTAAAAATTTAGAAAAAACAGGATGGCAACACACGCTGTTGGGCAATTTTTACCACAAGTTGATAGGCACTAATTTATGTCAATGTGTAACTGCATACATATTGTATGAAATTCTGTGCAGTAGTCCCTGAGATACAGGCGCCACAAAATTTTGTCACACATACACAGACATTTTCTAAAATTAGTCAAATCGTGTTCTATAGCTCTCAAAACGTGTAAATCCATCAAAAAACCGAGGTCGAAAATTTCTATGAATCAAATACTTTCTTCTATTGAATATAGAAGAAAGTAAAAAGATCTGCAGAAAGAAGATGAGTGGGGAGAAAATTTTGTACATTTTTATACAGCCATCCTTCCTTAACAAATTGAAATATGCAAAATAAATCTGTACCATTCAAAAGAGCATTTATCCCCAATTCTAATATATATATAGATATTTTTAATATGATTTTTTTTATGCTTTTAAAGAATTTTTAAAAAAGCAGTTGAAAATTATTATTCCTATTATTATTATTTTTCCCATCTTTTTTTTTTAATCACCCTGTACAAAAAACTGATTGTTTAATTTCTTATTGGCCTTTAAAAAGGCCTTTTGTCCTCTTTCCAACTGTGTAAAACTTTTTAACAAAATATAAACTAGTGGGTCATATTTTTTTAATTTATGAAACAACGAATTATTCACAAACATTTTATAAATCAAAAAGTTTCTAAGATAAATGAATTATTATTATTATTATTTTAAATATAGATCTCACTCTCAGTGAAATAAACACAATAATAGTGATTTATTTAGAAAATAGTGGCCTGCTAAGGAGTCAAGTTTGCCAATTATCTGTCTTAGTAGATTATTTATTACTTGAATCCATTATAATATTTCAATTATTTTTTAGCCTTAATTTAACTAAATGTTTTGAATATAATTTGGGTAGTTTATTCGGGGAGATATGAAATTAACTCGTCAAATTGCCAAATGGTTATCCCTAGATGGAAAAATATCAAACAAACAAATAAATAAAACAATATCTAAATGGTGATTTTCGTACTATTAAATTGCAAAAAATTATTTCAAAATATGTCTACTTAAAAAATAGTGGTACTATTAAATACAAGTTTAGCATATAGTACCTGCCATCAGATTCTTTCTGAAAATTTTTTTAATCTCACAGCAAAATTCCATTTAGAATATAGGAAAAATACATAAATATACAGAAAATCAAATTTTAAATAGAACCTTAGTTAAACAAGTTAATGATTTTAACATACCTCTTTTGAAAATTGAGCAGTTATTTTTTCTATAACATCTAAAAATACTTCAGTATGCTCCTCAAAGCTCTAAATACAAAAATAACAATAATGAATAATATATAAAAGTTCATTCATCAAGGTTCATAATCAAACATAGGAAAAAAATTCCCTGAGTTTTCCAGACAATTTTCAAGAAAATATTAGTGGCATAATACAAGAAATGCTTCTCTAAAAAGGAGAAAATATATCTACTTGCACTGTATAATGTTATGTTACTGCCAGTCATGATAAAAATTCAGGTAGAAATCACTGTTTACATGCGTATTTCATGATACTTAATCATTTGAATTTTGATATGAAGCTAAACAAAAAATATATAATTTGAGAGAAAGTAAATATTTGTTTTTCCAGGTTTTATAATCAATTTTTCCCTGACTTTTAATGAAATTTTTTATTTTCCCCGACTTTTTTTTAACAAAAATCCAAATTCCCTGAGTATTCCAGGTTTTCCCTGATGAGTATGATCCCTGTTCATAAAACTTTATGAAATAAAGACATTGGTGCATTTTTTACAAACACTGAATAAAATAATAAATACAAAAATTTTGAATAAACACCATAAGGTGTAAGAACCTGCAACAATTGTTTTGAGTCAAAAGAAGACATGACCCTTCGTCAGAAAAACAAAGTAGACACGAGCGGTAACACACCAAATAAGTACAAAAATTTTGAATACATACCATAAAATGCAAGAACTTGCAACAATTGTTTTGGGGTAAAAGAAGACAAAACTCTTTGTCAGGAGAACAAGGTAGGCACGAGTGCGTTGCCTTTTGTTTGCAGTACTTGTGCCCAGGGCCCGACTTAGACTACCTGGAGCCCCAGGGCAAACTTATTCTAAGGAGCCCTCATTCAATGGCATAAGAGGTCTTTAGGTTGCAGAATTTCTGCAGATGCTTATGGGGGGCCCTTTCTAGAAGAAAGATCTAGGGCAGTTGCCCTGCAAGCCCTGGCATTAGTCAGGGCCTGCTTGTGCCTACTTTGTTTGTCTGACAAAAGGTCGTGTCTTCATCTCTTAAAAACCGTATTTAAATTAATGTTGCAAATTCAACATTGAAAACAAGAAGGATGTTTAGATTTTATAAAGAAATGATGCATCTGATATTTTAATATTAAATCAATTAATTATAAAAATAATTTAAACATTGGCATCTCAAGAGGCATGAAAAAATAAATTTCTTACACAGCCGGTGAAGAAAATAAAGTGACAACACAATAATAATAAGAAAGAAAGAAACGATTTGCTACTTTTTTTTTCTCCTGTGACAATTAAAAGATTGAAAATTGTTAATTAATATGTAAAAATTATGTATTCCTATACTTAAACTTTGTCAAACTGTGAAAAAATGATCCTACATTTTTAAAACAGCCTGCAAAAATACTAATATGGCATATTTCCTAAATTTTATAACCAAAGAGAAGAAATTTTGTTAATTTATGATGAAACAATCACATTAGGAATCAGCTTCGAAAAAAAAAAAAAAAAATTAATTAAAATTTTAATGATTAATAGCAAAATAATCACATATTTCAGCAATTATCGAGCAGATGAAAAAAAAAAAGGTCAGTAATTAGCTGCTATTAAAAGTAATTGTTTTTAAAGTTAACAATGAAATAGTTCCACATTTCGCAAAACAAATCGTGTTTGGTCAATAAAGTGATTTAAAAAAAAAGAAGAGAAAAAAAAATCATTAACTGACTACAGTTGAACCTCGAAAATCTGGAAATCACTAAAATCCAGACATTTTTCTGGTTTTAGCTATATTTTTAGAATAAAATTCTGCTGTACCTTATTTCTACATTTGTTGTGGAATGCAGATTAAAATCCTTTTAATTGAACACTGAATACATAAATATAGTCATAATTTTGCATAATTTTATACTGCTTGATTGTTAGTTAAAGATCATTTTTTAAAAATCAGGTCAGTTAAAAATGGAATTCAAAAAAGGAAAAAAAAAAAGAATTACATTAAAGTAATGTAGCTTTAAATTTCTGAAATGTTTTTAAAAAATCAACATAAAAATTACTTTGTTTCTATAGTTTTATTTCAGTATTTTTTAGTGAATAAGTAGTTTATTAGCAGTTATCACTTTTCTATAACATTTTAGTTTAATGTGTTTATATTTTAATTCTAAATGCTTTATTATATTTCTACTTTATAATTTAATTTGCCAATTTGATCGTCGTTTATTTTCAATAGCATAAAAATTGAATTTTGTATGCTATTATAATATCATAAAAAATTAATTAAATCTTGAAAATCTGGAAAATTAAAAAATCTGAATCTGAATCTAGAATCATTGTGGTGCTGCCGATTCCGGATTTTCGAGGTTCAACTGAAATCCAACAATTGGTTTTTTCTAACATATATCTCATAAAAGTTAAAAATGGACTTTTTACAAAAATCCTAATTACTTTTTCATTTTGTCAGCGTAATCTTAAAATGACGAAGGATAAAATGTACTCAATTCTCTATAAGAGTTTTAGGTGATGAATTTTTTTCTTGCTATAATTAAAAATATGAAATGTATTATAAAAACGTTTAATTTTTGTCAGGGTTGGAGTTTTGGACAGGACAGGTGGTTTTTACCGTCCAAAAGTGTCCTAAACTGTCTAAAAATCTCCAAAAGTGTCTTTAACTGTCTAAAACCTAATATTATAAGAAATTCCATTTTGCAATGCTTTCATTCCTAGTACAGTTATAATTTGCAATTAAAGTAGCTTTTACACTGAAAATTTAACTGACTTTTAAAATATTTTTAACATGCAGAAAGAGATTTAAAATTTAACAAAAGCTATATAAAATAAAAATTTATAATATATAATATATTCAAATATATAATATATTCAAAGCGATAATTTATTCAAATTGAGTGGTCAGCCAATTTATTTTCATTCATGTTTTTTCCCCATGACTTATTTATCCATTATTTCACAGAAATTCCGTTTAAAAATTGTTGTATTAAAATTGTTTTTTAAAAGGAATATTTCACAATCATTTTTTTAAGCATAATATTTCAAATAAAGTATAATTAAGGATATTTTAAAACAAACACAATATTTATTCATATTCCATGTATGTGTGTGTAACTATTACAAATATCTATTTGAGACACAATTATCCAATTTCTTGATTAAAGCTTCAATAATAAAAATTTTTTATTTTTATATATTATAATTTTTCTCTCACTATGTATGTGATCAAAATTAAAACAATGTTAAACACTTGAAAATGTTACAAAACAACAATTAATAATTATATATGTTCTTACACGCATAATTGTAGTAATTATTTTGTAAATTCTTTGAATATTTGAATCATTTCAATAAAATATAATTCTGTTGAAAACTATAGTTTTGGACAGTTTAGGACAGTTTAGGACACTGGGGTTTTGGACAGGATGGTAAAAACCATGGTTTATTCCGTGGTTTTTACCATAGTGTCCGAAACCTTGCCAACCCTGATTTTTGTAGCGTTAAAAAATTATCAATGCAAAATTAGAAGATGCTGTCATTTATAAACAAGTTTAAATTTGACAATAAAATATTTTATGCCAAAACATATCCCAAGTATTTTAAAATATGTTTTTAAATAAAAACAATAAATACACTTTAAAGATGAAAAGAAATGCAGTCAATTATACAGATCACAACCATATTCCATTTGGCATCGGATGTACCATTTTTGGCAACTTTGTAGCCTACGTTGGCAAAATGGAAAAGTGCCAAAACTTAAAATGGATCCTTTAAAAAATGAAAACAAACAATTTATAATGATGGCTGAATTTAAAACAAATACTTCAGGAAAAAATCAGGAATATATACAAAAAAAAAAAATTACCTGTTGAGATCTTGATTTTACTAAAGGACGCTCCGCAGCAGCATTTGAAATAACAACTTTCTCTAAACCAAACTAAACAAATGAAAAACACTTTTTACAAAATATGTTTTGACACTTGGGACTATATTAAAAAAAAATAATGAAAAATATTAAAATAAATGAAATTACATATTTAACAAAGAAATACAAACAATAAAATTTTTACCTCCTGTCCAATGAAAAAGCATTAAAGATAAGAAAAATTAGTATTACCTAAATTCAGACAGCGCAAAATAATTGGACACAGAAAATTTAAATTTTAAATGATAAAAAGTATTTAGGAAAGAAAATTTAAAATCTTTTTTAAATTCATGTATTAATAAACATATTCTTTATTGAAATATTTTAAAAAGACACTTATCTCTAATCACCAATAGATAAAAATATTTTGATATTCTTGATACATAGGAGTTACTAAAAGTGATACATAGGAGTTACTAAACATACTACTGTACGTTGTTGCCATCACAAAATTTTCTTTTATATCATTTTATATATAACACTGCCATCTACCAGTTGACATGCACAAGATATTCATCAACTTAGCTTTCCACAATTAACATTTTATTTATGCAATTTGGTGCAATCTTTTCCAATAGATGCTGAGATACAGCCATCACAAACTCACAAAAAGTAATTACTTTCAATAGTCCACCTGTTGGATAATATATACCTAAATTCAATTAGCATATATAAAATCCATCTCATATACCAAATTTGCTGCATTTATGTACTACAGAAGCTTAGATTTATCCTTCCCTTAAATTGGGGTAATAGCAGCATCACCTGTTGTGTGATATATCCCAAAAGTCAATCAGCACCAATATCAAGTTTGGTTCAATTCCGTTTGTGAGATATAGTATCCACAAAATTTTGCTGACATACATATACAGACATACGTATAAGCATGGACAGATATTTTCTAAAAATGGTCAAATCCCATTTAAGACATCTCAAAACATATAAATCCATCAAAAACTGCGGGAAAACAGTCAAATTTTTCATAAATCCATGATTTTCTTCTTGTGCGTACAGAACAAAGTAAAAATCAACCAAAGGATGATAAAAGAACATAAAAATTTTGGAAAACCCACTATATACCTTTGAAAATTTGCAAAAACAGAAAATATCAACATAGATTTTGTCATGACTAAAAATATTTCCTACTACAGTAGATATAATTAAACCTACAAGCATGAAGCTACAGAAATTATTACTCACAACAATACATACGACAAAATTGAACAATGTATGACGAGTACAATTATTAATAGAATAGAATTGAGCAAGTGTAATACAGCATATGAAATGGAGAAAGACAAGAAATAACTTATTTAAATCTGAGAAATTCTTGGCAAAAAAATGTAAAAATATTTTTATATAACAGTGATGAAATATATTTATAACGGGATGGTCCCGAGTAGCTTCAAGCACCCCTCTCCCCCCCAACCTCTGCATATTAGATATCGTAAAATTTCCATTAATTCAAAAAAAAAAAAAAAAAAAGAAAGAAAAAGAAAAAAGAATCACACTTTAAGAACAAAAATTTAATTCTTACAAATGTCCAGTATTATTGATTTTTGTAATTAATATTAATAATTAGTGCATATTATTTCACATTCAACTATTGATTTTCCAGAAAAAAAAAAAAAAAAAAAAAACTAAGCCATTTTTAAAGTGAAATTTTTCGAGCCCTTCCTATGACTTTTGAATTGCTATGCCCTTGGGGACTGTTGCTGTAGTTGTGTGGGGGTAAGGCTGATTGACTGTGTTAGGGTCCTAGGGTAGATGGAATGCCCTCTGTGGGGATTTTTCTAATTATAATGGTAGGGAGTAACAAAACATGATAACCGAATATCGATAAAATTCAATAATGCTTGAAAATAAATAAATAAAAAAGAGCTGTCATACATAAAGTTTTATAAAAATGATATACCATGCAGAAAATATCCTAACCAAGAGAAAATTTTAACAGGGAAAATTTTAAAAGTCTTATTTTAGTAATTTAAAAGTTTTATTAATTTAAATTTTTAAACAAATTAAATTCTAACTTAATTTAAATTTTAAATGTAGCGTTTATTAATTTAAAATATATAAGTAAACACCTTACTTTAGCTTCATTATACTTGCAAAAAGCTTTTCTTATGAGGATCCTCCCCTTTCTCAATTGCATCTTGCTGTAGTGAACAGTGGCTATCCATAGTTTCATCTTGATCTTTAAGTAGGTGGCGCCACTGAAAATCGATTCCGGCAGATTTGTGATCATTAATAGCAGTTTGTTTATTAATTATTTCAATAGTTTCCTTAAAAAATGTGTACGTAGGGTTATTATAATCAGCGATTTTGGTTATGTCATTAAATTTTATATCTATTTTGTTTTCCTGGTAGGTTCTAGCTAAATAGGTTCTAACCAAAATAAAGATACAGGATGTTATATACGAGTAACAAAAAGAAAAAGAAAAAACTGTTTAAAAGAACACCAAAACAATATAAAATATGCCAGATACACCACTGCTCTAGCTAGAATCTACAAGGAAAATGAAATAGACATAAAATTTAATGACATAACCAAAATCTCTGATTATAATAATCCTACATACTTGTTTTTTAGGGAAACTATTGAAATAATTAATAATCGAACTTCGAACTGCTATTAATGACCACGAATCCACCAGAATCGATTTTCAGTGGCACCACCTACTTAAAGATCAAGATGAAACTATGGATAGTCACTGTCCACTACAGCAAAATGCAATTGAGAAAGGGGATGATCCTCGCAAGAAAAGCTTTTTGCAAGTATAATGAAGCTAAAGTAAGGTGTTTACTTATATATTTTAAATTAAATTCTATTTTAGATAAATACAGCACACAGAGAAGAACATATTAAAACATTATTATAGAATAAACTGAACATTATTTGAAACTTGTACATTTTATATAATACTATAGCAACGCTATATTAAGAACTTACTGGGCCAGGCTTCATTTCTGTTTTCACAGGTAATTTTGAGACAGCTGGATCACTATATATATAGGGTCGAAGCTGGTCGATGTTGGTAGTTTTAATAAAGCCATTGTCCTAAAAACAGTTCAGATTGTTAAAAAAAAAAAAAAAAAACATAAAATTCTGATAATCATAAAAATTAAAAGTTAATTAATTGCACAATTAATATTTCTTTAAAGTCCATCTTCCTTACTCTAGAAAACTTACTAATATGGAAGATTATTGTAAAGCATGCTTAAAAAATATTTACAATCTTTTTATCTAAAATTAAAAAAAAAAAAAAAAAAAGAAAAGAAAAAGAAAAGTTTTAATCTTATTCAGTTAACATTTTTTTTAAATGTATATTTTTGCAAATAAAATCAGTTTACTTAAAAATAAATTTTAACACGTAGATCGCCATGTGAATTCTTAAGGAAATCCCATTCAGGCTACATGCGCTGCTTAGAAGTGCATTTATGTTTACCGAGTTTCAATAAAATCCATTAAAATGCCTTAATGATATAATCCTATAAAGAATAAAAATTAAGTAAATTTTAAATAAATTGTCGATAATTACTTAAAACTATGTAATTTTTTTAGTTTTATATCATATTTCACACTGTCAGCCACCGGTGGCTGACGTGGCCTAAACGGAAAGTTCAGTGTCAGCCTGACATAGCGCTGAACGTGTTAACTAAATATTATCCATCCATAATTTTACTACAGTATTTCATTCTGTAAGCTTTGTTAGCTGTGAAAAATAAATATAGACCAGAATTCTTTCTTATCACTATCTAATCCTTATTAAATTTCAAACTCTCTTCCCCAGTGGCAGAAACACCGCGACATAGTCGCGGACACAGAAAAATGGCTTGCGGACAGATTTTGTCAGCACTGATAAAAAAATTTGTCCGCAACTTTCGGATAACAATTCACTTATAAACATTTCTGTATCAAAACTAAAACTTTTATTATTTATAATTATTTATATTGTATTGTGTCAAACAAATGCTATAAAATATTTAATGAATGAGATGCATTGAATGAATACACACACAATTGTTTATACTATATTGTTCTGTAGTAAAATTGCATTTGTGTATTGTTGCACGAGATCACCGCTGATGTCAAGCCCCCCCCCCCCCCCCCATTAGCTTTTTTGAGTGTACGCCATTTTCTCCCGATTACATGCAAATTTTGCAGACAGATTATGAAATTTTAAAAGCCTGTCGCAGACAGCTACAAAACTTTCTGCCACTGGGCTCTCTTCTTCAATTTAAATTTCTTAGAAGTTATACAGTCTGTTATTATTGTTATTTTAGAAACAGGTTTTAACTTCCTTTTCTCACTCCTATCAAAATCATGTGGTGAGATTTTGCTTTCTATGTCTCATGCCTGAGTTATTGCTAGACTATCATGAATTACAAATCCAAAATTTTAAATAGGATTCATATCCCATATAGATTTTTTTTTATTATTATTTTTCATATCAGATGCTAACACCATTGTAACAAATTTACAATGGTAGATTATTATTTAACTAAATAAATTTTTATTTAAAACATTTAAAATATACAACCTTTTTTAGTTCTTCATGTCACTTGCCGACTAGTTTCGCATGGGGCACCCCAGCTTGGTCTCCGGAGACATGGTGCTTGAAGTTCGTTGAAACTGACGATTTACACCTCTTTCTTCTCTTTTAAAGACTCGACGCCATTGCCGGTCAAGTAGAGCATAGTTGCCATTGCAATTATTAAAACTTGACAAATTTTCCACGAATTCTCTAATGGCGGCATAATTGTGGCTATGATAATTGGCTAATTTTCTCACTTGTTCGAATTTAATATTGATATTGTCGTCCCTGTTTACTTGTGTTAAAGCAGTAGTTATTTTTCCAGGAAAAATAACTACTGTTTAACGAATTATCATATCCACAATTATGCCGCCATTAAATTTTGTCAAGTTTTAATAATTGCAATGGCAACGATGGGGCTCTACTTGACCGGCAATGGCGCCGAGTCTTTAAAAGAGAAGAAGGAGGCGTAAATCATCAGTTTCAATGAACTTCAAGCACCGTGTTGCCGGAGACCAAGCTGGGGCGCCCCATGCAAAACTAGTCGGCAAGTGACATGAAGAACTAAAAAAGGTTGTATATTTTAAATGTTTTAAATAGATGTTTACTTCATGGTTTGGTTTTTTATAAAGTAAATAAATTTTATTTAACATGTATTTTATTTCAAAAGAAAAAGAAAATAGTTTTATGGTAGTTTTCTTGACGATAATACAATTGTTATGGTAAAGATGCTTTTCATATATTTGAAATTTTGTTCACCCACTTCTTTTTCTATTCTTTTCATCATCTTGCTAGCACAGTGTCAGATTTCTTAGAAAGTCTGATACACTATAGATTAATTAACTTTTCTTTTCTAATTTATTTAACTTTCTCTAACTTCCTCCCCTTCCTTCCCACTTTGGGAAAATTTTGCTTTGACATAGTCATTTTGCAATTTTCAAATTAATTCCCCTCTAATATTTTTCTTCAAGAAAATTTATCTTTATGTTTTTATTCATTTTTGATGGACTAGTTTCAATCAAATGCATGTACTCTGAAGCACTCACATTGATACTGATGATTTAATTTACAGATTTTGCAGGTTTTTTTTATAACAGACACTTCACTTTTTTTATTTTATTTTATTTTATTTTTGATCTAGTATTTCTTTGTAACTCTTTCATTAATTTTCTATTAACTTTGCCAACTGGTAACAGTATTAAAATTGGAGGCCCACCGATTGAAATACTGCATGATACCTACACTGTGACATCTGTTAACCACACATGTTTATCCTATTTAGATTCAAATTTTAAATTTTAAGCTAACTTTTATTTCTAATACAGTCGATCTTTGTTAATGTGAACACACTTAACATGAATTACTTTTAACATGAACTGTTTCCACAATTTCTGTCAAAATGAAGATTAGTTTGGTTATATGAAGATTAGTTACTGATAGCATGAACTACTGATAACATGAACATTTTTTTTTTTTTTTTTTTGTCCCCTTGAGATTCACATTAACAAGGTTCAACTGTATTTTGAAAACTAAGGAGCTTTTTGAGAATCCTTTGGGCAGAATAATTAAGGACATTTTTTTTTTTTTTTTTTTTTTTTTTTTCTTATTTATTCATTGCACTTTGGCATACTGTCAATTTGTCTGGTTAAAAAAAAAAAAAAAAAAAAAAAAAAAAAGAATGATTATTTAAATTCTGAATCTTGATGCATGAATTAAATACAATCTATTTGAACTTTTGATTTAAATTGTTTTCTGCTCCTAATTTAATACAGACTTTTACATGGTTAAAATATTGCTAGTGATCTTTGAAGTTAAAATATTTTTTTAATTTCTGATCTGACAAGAATTTTAATATATGAAAACAATACTTATTATTTCGAATTATTATTTTATTTTTTCTTCTATCAATTATAGATGTATTTAATATCCCATATTTGACAGTCTCTGTCTCAAAACATCTTTTAACCATAGATAATTAATCATTAGTCATTCATTAAATAGACTACTCACTCCACCCAGTTTAGCAAATTCAAGATGTTCTCACTCACTCCAACCCACAGTACCTTCATAAACAGTAAAATAAGTTTGAAATGAAATATTCTAATATTTCTCTTAAGATTAATTTGCCAGAAATGTAATAAAGAAAATATAATTTGTTTATAACAAACGATTCATGAGTTGAAAGATTACTAACAGAAAAACACTGATTGAAGTTTAATTATCAAAGGTCAGTGATATTATTATTATTATTTAAATCTTTAATTCTTATATCACTGATATCCAGTCTTGTTTTAATCACTAGGTGATGCAAAATGGACTAGATAACTGGTAAAACAAAAAACAAACCGAGCACAATTTATAGAATTGATTTATATATCAAATGAAAATATGTCACGAAAGCAGAAATTTAGAAGTTGTATCTGGCAACAGAGAAAATTCTTCTAGGTATGAAATCACCAACATACATGCTGTAATTCAAAATGACAACTTCAATAGAATAAGAATCTTACAGATGTTGGAACAAACAAAACTTCATTGGATATCTTTATTATAACACATTTTCTGACCAAATTTGTTAAAGGGTCAATTCTTCACCATGATATCATAAGATGAATGAAGCAATTTATAGAAACAGGCTGCTTATGAAATGAAAAATGTGCAGGATAAACATTGATCAAAACCAAAATGGTGGGAAAGTGAAATATTTCTACAAAGTCCAACAAAATCAATGCATCATATTGGTATATGACATGCTGATCTTGTTGGACTGGTCCTTTTTAATAACAGAGCGTCTATAACAATTCTGTAACATGAAGAATTTTTACTGTTGCCAGATAAAACTACTAAATTTGTCAGTTCATACTACATTTGCATTTGCTAAATATATCTATTATAAAAATTGTATGCTACTTGGCTAGCATTTTTGTCCCATTCATTTGGTTGGTTGTAGAGTTTAAGCCGATTGGCTACGCTAGGGTCCTAGACCTATAAGTGGAACACTCTCTGTATCTTTCTAAGGGATCATAGCCTATATTTATGCAAGTTTTGGAGAAAATTATGGAAAACTCTGAACAAGTAGATCAATGAGCATGTCCTGGGATCGAAGCCAGCATTTTCCATGTACCAGCTTTGAGCACAAAACCGCTTGGCCGCTGGTCGGCTCCATTCATTTGGAATCATCCAGTATAATTATATGGAATAAAATTATATTAAAAGTAAAAAACAGGGAAATTCAATTTCACAAAGAATTAAAAAATACATCTGAAATTTGCAAGAAAAATTTATATTTACCACACATTCTGTCATCAATTCGTGAATTAAAAGTAAGTTCTTTTTTATAAAATCTTCAGTAGCTCCACCACAAAAGTTCTTAATAAGGGAATAAAAACTAAAGAAAAAAAAACAATTCTTTGTGTGGATCAAAGTTGTAAAAGCAAGACATACAATAAAAGAAATTTAAATCATACAAAATGCTTAACTATACTTCATATAAAAACTTTTAAATAAATTTCATTAATTTACATAAAAATCCGTTTAAGTTTTATAAAATATATTGATTTCAATTTTAATTAAAATCCCACAATCAACTGATTGGAAGAAAATCATATTTATTGAAATTTTATTTTTTCGACTGAGTGAAAATAATGCCTGGACCGGGAGTCGAACCCCGGATCTTTGACTTACAAGGTCAAAGCTCTACCAATTGAGCTATCCAGGCCGACAACCAGTCAGCATTACTCACTCAGAAAAACTTTAGGCAGAAACATCTGGTCTATCACGTAGATAGCTTGACAGAAATAAGCTGCAGGTAATAGAAAACGCCATTAAACAATGGGAGAAAGAAATACACTTTTAATTAAAATCACACAATCAACTGATTGGAAGAAAATCATATTTATTGAAATTTTATTTTTCCGACTGAGTGAAAATAATGCCTGGACCGGGAGTCGAACCACGGCACGGATCTTTGACTTACAAGGTCAAGTCTCTACCAATTGAGCTATCCAGGCCGACAACCAGTCAGCATTACTCACTCAGACAACCTTTAGGCAGAAACATCTGGTCTATCATGTAGATAGCTCGACAGAAATAAGCTGTAGATACACTCAGTCGGAACAATAAAATTTCAATAAATATGATTTTCTTCCAATCAGTTGATTGTGTAATTTTAATTAAAATTGTATTTCTTTCTCCCATTGTTTACTGGTGTTTTCCATTACCTGTGGCTTATTTCTGTCGAGCTATCTACATGATAGACCAGATGTAATATGGACCCCCTATGCAAGAACTCATAAAACTAAAATTATTAAAATAAAAAGAATTAATTTGTTGGCTGCTCATTACAATTATATAGTTGCTTGGTTCAAGCTTGGTAAAGCACTGTAGGAACTATTAATAATTGCAGGAAATAATTATTTTATTTATGTATCGGTGGTCCATATTACACATATGTTCATGCAATATGGACCAAATGGTCTCCTTCCCAAAGTGGTCCTTCCCGAACAGTTGGCATACTTGGGATTGGGAAACGAACTGTCCATCATGTTCCCTCATACACTTGTCCATCTCTTGGGAATAGTAGAAATGGAAGAAAAAAATAATAGTTAATGGACGAAAAAGAGGGAGGTCCAAAGGCTATATTCAATGGGTAGTATGCAAAGGAAGTGATAGCTTAATTACCCCTGCTTCTCTGGCCTATTCTATAGCCTCAAGATTTTGAGTGTGCGACATATGTACGCCAAGCATTAACAAAACCTCTCTGTTTTATAACATGGACCACTGGTCCATATTACACAACAGCATGGTTCATATTACATACATAATCAGAGCAACGTTGTTTCTAATCAAATATCGCTATGCAAATTGCCGCCCATGAAACACATGTCTAAATTGTTCAGAAAATAAGTACACTTGCTACTATTAACGCGAAAATTATATTACAATTACCTAACAGCAGAAAGTAGTACTTTCATTTTAATATACTTGCTACATCAATGATCATATAAACCAAAAACTCAATTTCATAATCGTCCAAATACAGGTATGCATGTACAAGTCACTTCCTGCTTTGTATAAAAATAATATTCACTAAAGGCAATGAGATGGTTTCACCATCTAGTGTTGAACATATAAATTTCCTCATAGTCCATATTACATGATGGTCCATATTACACGGTTTTCCACTATATAATACTTCTCTAACATGGACCAATTATGATTAAATTTTGTTGAAGCGATATGACAGTGATACAATTAATAAAATTCGTGAGGATACAAAATAATATTTATAAATGGACAATATTTAAGCATGAAGACTCAGCTCAATGATCTAATAAGAACAAAATGATGACATTTGTCTGATGAGATTATTTTATGGAAAAATGTATTTTTAAAAGTGGCATCTTCAGAATCTTTGCAAGCATCATTTTAAACCTAGTAATATTTTAAAAATATGCATAGAATATGAATTATATCAAACTGATTTAAAAAAAAAAAAAAAAAAAAACATAAAAAGTACAATCAAATTAAGAATTAGTTTTTTTTTTTTTTTTTACAAAAAAATATGCCAAAAAAAATAAATAAAAAGTCATCACCAAGATGACAATAAAAATTTAAAAGGTGTCATAGAGGTCCTATACTAAAACTGCAATATAAAAAATGGGATGTTAACCATGAATTCTATTTTGAAACCTTTCTTTAAATGATTTTAGTTTCACTGTTGCACTATATTTTGGTTTAGTAAATAATAATTTGTCTTCTGGTAAATTAAACATTTAAAAAGGTAGTGAAATTTGTACATGAGTTTCAAATTTTAAAGATAAATAAAAGAAAAGAAATAAAAGTGCAAAAATATTGCACGGGCTTGTTAGTATATATTAAAATATTTTCAGCAAAAAAGCATAGCAGGTAAGAGATTAAATAATTGGTAAAAAACAAACAGATAAATAAAGCATAAAATAATTGAAAATAAAGTCATATACTTCCGTTTTTATGTCTATATTTATTTTTTTTTCAACGACTAGTTTATTGTGAGTTAAAATAAAGTATTTTAATTAACCTTATTTTTCTTATGAGTATTGCAAAATATTGTTTGCAAAGAAGAAAAATTTTGCACAAAAAGCATTCATGTATATTATACATATCTGTTTACATATAATAAATGAAAAAAGCTGGAGAATTAAAGTGATTAATTTTAAAATGTCTATCTCTTGCTTAATTTTAATTTGCATAGAGTGAATGAATAAATGCATACAGAATAAACATTTTACTACAGACTAGCAAAAGTTATTTAATCTTATAGAAACATAATTTTTATTTTTCTAACATTTGAAAAATGCAGGTGGATTTTCTAAACCCAGTGGCAGAAAGTTTTGTAGCGACAGGCTTTTAAAATTTCATAATCTGTCTGCAAAATTTGCATGTAATCAGGGCTGAAAATGGCTTACACTCAAAAAGCCTGAAAGCTGATGTGGGGAGCTTAACATCAGTGGTGATCTCGTGCAACAATACACAAATACAATTTTACTACAGAACAATATAGTATAAACAATTGTATTCATTCAATTAAATATTTTATAGCAATGTTTCACACAACACAATATAAATCCTTATAAATAATAAAAGTATTAGTTTTAGTTTTGATACAGAAATTTTTATAAGTGAATTGTTATCCGAAAGTTGTGGACAAATTTTTTTATCAATGCAGACAAAAACTGTCTGCAAGCTATTTCTCTGTGTCCGTGACTATGTCGGCGTGTCGCAGTGTTTCTGCCACTGGGTTTCTAAATCTCATAATTTTAAATCCAATAAACTTTCCAGATATGATGGAGGGTCACACACCCAGTAGCAGAAACAGTGCAGCAGGACAGCGAGCATTGCAGATTGTTTAAAACTCTGCAGATTAATTTAACATCTTAGAAAGAAATGCTAGGTTTAAAAATACTAATTTACTTTAAATCTTAAAAATACAATACTTGTCGTATGTTCTTGATATTTTTCTAAGTAGATTAGATAGTAGTTTGCATGTTTTATGAATTGCTAATACTTCTTATGATATCAGACTTGATCCAGCTTTCCTGGATCGTTGACAAATTTTATTTTGCTGCAGATAGGTGCAGAAAATTCTGCTACTGGAATCATACATATGCAATGTTGTTGCATATATCAGGTTCTATTGCGTATAATCAAACAAAACTTCATATCTGAGAAAGCCATTATGAGACATTATGCTGATTCAAGTTGGATGCTTATTGCTTATAGGCCAATAGGTGGCGCTGCTATATTGTAAATTTCCTCGATAACGGGAAGGCTATATCTCAACTTGTATATGGCATATAACTATACGAAACTTGATATATAAGATAAACATTATAAAAATGCAATTTTTAAAATGTTATTTAGTTAGCAGATAATGAGGTTATTTAGCAGAAATTAAAATAAAGTATTTTATACTATTATATATATATATATATATATATTATTATTATTATTATTATTTTCAATTTTAGTATTTTATACTTTATTTAGCAGAATTTTTTGCAGATAATGATGTTATTTAGTTAGCAGATAATTAATGTTAGCAGACAATAAAACTGCCTTTCTTTGGATATTTAGTGTTAGTTTTCTCTAACAAGGAGAGGTCATGACATGGAAAATTCAGATCGGGACGAAATTCCGCAGGATTGTAGTATACTATGAGGGTAACAACATATTAAATCAGTAGGACCCACTATCCACAAAATTTCGAGAAAAAAGCATTTAAAGTTTCAGTAATCTTTAAATACAAGTTATTTCGCAAGTGAGCAAGCGCCCCAGTGGTAAGATCCTAAAGCGCGAGTCTGCTAGCCAGACGGCTTGGGTTCGAGGCTACCTCCAGACTACTTTTTACTTTCCGAACACTATAGTGAGGAAAGTATTGTAATCATGTCAAAAATCCGAATTCGAGATTTTGATGTTTCTATACGTTTTGAGGTCCCCTGAGTCCGTTTTCACTATTTTTACGATGATGTATGTATGTGTGTGTGTGTATGTGTGTATGTGTGTATGTCTGTGGGTGAACACGCTAGCGTCTAAACGCTTCGTTCGATTAACCTGAAAGTTGGTACGCATATTGTAAGTCACCATAGTACGAACCCTATAGATTTTGGTGAATCTAGCACTTATAGTTTTTTTACAGGGACACAAAGAAAAATTCTTTATCATTATGGCCTATGGGAGCAAAATCTTAAAAGTGCGATAGCATCTAAACGCCTTATTCAATTGAGCAAAAATTTTATACACATATTATAGATCACAAATACTCAATCTGTATAGATTTTGGAGAATCTAGCACTTATAGTTTTTTTACAGGAACACAAAGAAAAATTCTTTATCATTATGCCTATGGGGCCAAATTTTTAAAAATGTGATAGTGTCTAAACGCCTTATTAATCCGAGCAAAAAAATTGTACACATGTTATAGATCACAGTTGAACTAACTGTATAGATTTTGGTGAATCTAGCACTTTAAGTTTTTTTACAGGGACACAAAGAAAAATTCTTTATCATTATGGCCTATGGGACTAAATTTTTAAAAGTACGATAGCATCTAAACGCCTTATTGAATTCAGCTGACAATTTATATGAGTATTATAAATCACTGTTGCACTAACTATAAGCATTTTGGTGAATCTAACATTTATAGGTTTTTACAGGGACACAACGAAAATTTCTTTGTCATTATGATCTATGGGCTCAAAGTTCAGTAGCGTTAAATAAAACAACGTGTAATAGATGGAGAAAAATTCTCAAACACTCTATTATGGTTTTCTCTCTTTTTTTTTGTTTAACAACTACTCTTTCTTTACTTTATCTACAAAACTGTTAATTACTCAATGTTCGGAAAGTCGAGTGGAGTCACTCCAGATTTTTTTTTTTTTCCCTTTAACTTTTTATGTAATCTAAACTTTTTATTTATTTTTACTTTATTTTATAATTCAATTCAAAATTTGAAAATTTTAATAAAATATTATTTAATTTTTTTTAATATAAAATAAATATATTTTTTTTCTATTTTTAATATTTATAACTTAAAAATACAATAAATTTCCACAACTTAAAAAACAAATTTTAGTTTTATTTTAACTGTAAAATAAGGTAAAACTAAAGAAACTGTTTTTGATTATTTATTGAAATATTTTATTTTATTTTAGGTATGCTTGAAACAATACTAAATTTTGTTTTTTAAATTAAAAAAAATAATAATAATAACACAGAGAAATGATCATTTTAATTGCATATATAATTACTATCCAAATTAAATAATTACTTCTCCAATCAATACAGTTTCTTGAAAAATTATAGTATAGGATTACGACGCTATTAAATTATTACAGGTAAAGAAATGTTATCTTTAAATGTAGATTTTAAATGTTAATGAACATCGTTTCTTTTTTGATAACGACTTCCCTTTTTTTTTTTTTTTTTATCATTCCTTGCACAAGATAAAATTCCACCTACCCTTTATTATTAACAAGCTAGAAGCGTTTACGTAATTTATACACATTCAAAAAAAAAAAAATCAGGAAGCTCAAACCAATATTTAAGTAACACCTGCTAACTATTTTACACTTTGTTTACAGCTTGCATATTTTTTAATTATTTAAATATTTGTCTGTTTTTCTTTATGTTTCTTATTTAGGGTTTTGTAAAACTAAACTTTATTTTTTAAGTTATAGAAATTGTATTTTTAAGTTATAAATATTAACCCTTTCATTCCCAGCGATGGCAATTGGAATCATAATGTTTACAATTTTTTTTCTCATCACCTAAAACTTTCACAGATTCCAAATAAATATCATTATAAACTAGATACCTTTCCCTACTTATACATATTTTTTATTTTTACCAATTGATTGCACTACCATGTCTGTTGGTGAATGAAATTATGCTTGTTTAAGCTTTTCTCAAATCCGTGAAACGTGCTAAAATAAATTTCATTTTGGGCACAATTTAAGTGAAATAACAATCCTTACAACTACTTTATTATCTGTTTAAAAGGTTATAAATTGTATTTTAACCATTTAAAAAATATATTTCTTTGAAATTTTAATATTTTTATTTATTGAAATGTTACGATTCCAAATGGCATCAGTGGGAGTTGAATACAATTCAACACCTCTTGATACCTGTGTTCTTTCCATTCACTCACATGGTTATCTTGTTTTGATTCATACTAATACTAATATTACTAGTGTTTTCTCATATTATATTGAAACTTTTGATATGTATATTGAATTAAATATAGAATTTATGCTTTTACGTTCTAATTTTTCAAAGCAAAAACGAAAAATTCTATCAATTGACAAATCAGTTTATTTACTGATGAATAAAGAGTTTTCGAATACTGAATTAAAAAACTCCGAAGAGGAAAGATATATCACAGGTAATATATCTAAGGATGATGAAATGCAAAATGGAATTAACAATAGTAATTATTCAATTCATACAACCCAATCTGTTGGGGATAAATTTGATATCGAAATAGAAGGTGAACAAGGGACTGTGATAGAAGATATTGAATTTGAAAATGAGTTGGAAGATAATGAGCTGAACATTATTGATTTAGATAATTTACCAAATTACTATTAATTACCATTAATTACACCAAAAATTCTGATTATTCACCAACAGAAATCAGAAGACCACAATCCATGAAAACAATTCCTGATGTCAGATATGATAACATAGCTCATTGGCCTCAACGCCCAGACAGAAAACAAAGATGCAAATTATGTATTAAGTTATATTCGAGACTAATGTGTGAAAAATGTAATGTTCATTTGTGTCTAAACAACAGAAAAAAACTGTTTCAAACCTTTCCATACCAAATAATTAATATTGAAGTTTTCTCAGATTCTGAAGTAACTTTTAAACAAATATATTTTTTTGTACTAACTACAATGTCAATAAATATAAATATTTTCATTTTTTTTTAAATATATCATTTCTTAGAAATTGTATTAATATTAAAAAAGTTAGTATTCAAATTATTTTCATGAACTCCCAATGATTCCAAATGGTATCAGTCACATTTTGACTTGGTCACTACTTTAATTCCCAATGATGCCATTTGGGATCATTTTAAATTTTAATTAAAAAATTAATTTTCTTTTATTTACTTTCTACCTTTTCATTCTGGATGCTAAGTGAGTCTATTTTACAGATTTCAGATTTTTAGAATGAAAAATAAAAAGTTGGGAATGAAAGGGTTAAAAATAGAAAAGTTATTTTATACTCAAGAAAATTAAATAATTTATTAAAATTTTCAAATTTCGAATTGAATTATAAAATAAAATATAAATAAAAAAAAATTGTAGATTACATAAAAATTTAAAGAAGAAAAAAAAAAAGTCTCGAGGTAGCCTCGAACCCAAGTCGTCTGGCTAGCAGACTTGCGCTTTAGGATCACACCACTGGTGCGCTTGCTCGCTTGCGAAATAACTTGTATTTAAAGATTACTGAAACTTTAAATGCTTTTTTCTCGAAATTTTGTGGATAGTGGGTCCTACTGCTTTAATATGTTGTTACCCTCATAGTATACTACAATCCTGCGCAATTTCGTCCCGATTTGAATTTTCCATGTCGTGACCTCTCCTTGTAAGATGAAAATCGTTTGCATTCATCATCTTAAAAAATTTTAATAAGAAATGGTTTTAATAAATTATTTGCACTATTTTTATATAGGAGAATATAGAAGAAAGTCTTGTGGTGGCGACCACAATGTACTAGTTTTTCATGGTTGGAACCTGTCTGTCTATTTACGAATCAGTTACCTCACACAAAAATGTCAATGTTTTCATAACAATATGTATATTCCAATGGGTGTATAACAAAATCATGTGCTGTCTGTTCACATCAGATTTTTTTTTTTTTTTACTGGCAGCACCCTGCCCTTTTTTTTTTTAAACCAGGAGAATCTCTACATATGCAACAACAAAAGTGAAGGCATACATAACGGGTTATTTGCCATAGATGAAGAATACGAAGTTATAATAGGATTTCAAATACATTGGTGTTGTTTTGCTTTAATTTACAATTTAATTCTAGTTATTACTTTCTTCTATATTCAATAAAAGAATGTAAATTGGATTAGAACAAAATTTTTACTTCTAATTTTCGAAAGATACAGTTTTACACGTTTTGATTGGTCTAAAACATAATTTGACCATTTTTAGAAAATGTCTGTCTGTCCGTCTGTGTGTGTGCGTGAGACAAAAATTTTGTGGCAACTGTATCTCTGGAATTACTGATCAGTATATAAATTTATATGTAGATGCACCTTGACCTAAATTAGTGCCTATCAACTTTTGGTGTCAACTGCCCAACAGTTTGCACTGCTACACAGCGATTTCCATAATTTAGAGGAAGGCTATAGCTCAGATTCTATTGTGTATCATCAAACAAAACTTGATATGTGAGAAAGCCATTATGAGACGTTAAGCTGATTCAATTTGGATGCTTATAGGTCAATAGGTGGTGCTGCTATATTATAAATTTTCTCGATAACGGGAAGGCTGTATCTCAAATTTTATGGCATATAACTGTATGAAACTCGATATGTGAGATAACCATTATAAACATGCATTTTTAAGATGATATTTACAGACAATAAAACTATCTTTCTTTGGATGTCTAGTATTAGTTTTCTCTAAGATGAAAATCATTTGCATTCATCATGTTAGATAATTTTAATAAGTTATTTGCACTTAGTGAATATGTATAGGAAAATACAGAAGAAAGTCTTGTGGTGGCCACAACATATTAGTTTTGTATACGTTCTATAAGACAATCTCAGATTTTTTTTTTTTTTTATGATTTAACTATTATCTTATCTGCAGAAATATACAGTATTTAAAAATTTGCAAAAAAAGTTTCTGAAAATGAAACTGGTTGTCATTAGATGTCCACTTTCAGAGGATAAAAATTCAAAATTAAAATAATAATAATGAATACACTGGCATACAAAATTAAAGGAACAACCTGTTTCCCCCTTTTTTTCTCCTAACAAATAAAATATATGAACATAAAATTTGGATGGCACGTTCATTAAAGTAATTAATAGTTCATATTTAAAGTTCATGTTAAGTAATAATTTTAATAATTTTTAAACTAATAATTATTCAATTTTTCTCAAATGTAGGCTTTGAGAAAAAAATGGAAAAATTCAATAGTTTAGAATATAAAACCAAATACAATTTATGTGCAAGTATAGAAAATTATAAAATTTTGCTTTTAGTAAAATAATCAGATTAATTAAAGTTATTTAGTTGTAGATATTAAAAAAAAAAAAAAAAAAATTCTCTTCAAGGCTAAAATATAAAATCTTATAAATTATTGAACATAAAATCTAGTGATAACCCAAGTAATACAGTGACAAACCATTAAATAAGATTTTTTTCTATTTCATTTAAGGCATTTACTTTTAAAGTGGGAATTTAATAAAAAATATTTATAATTATTCATTTTCTTTTACTTTGAAATATTTTAGACTTATCTATATGAAACTAAATCCCAATTTTTCTTTCTGTATTCCCTTTCCTTTTACTTTTACAATGGACTTTTTGAAAAAATGTAATTACTAATTTGTAAACAATGAGCATCATCCAATTTTCATGTTTGTATGTATATATTTTTTTAAAAGTTATTCACATGCGAAAAGAAGAAGAAACAGAAAAGTGATACAGGAAGAAAAATCCTGTTTTAATCTAACACATGGATACATGTGCATCTTCACCTACCTGTAATGCATCTTTATGACCATTTTTCATTTAGTTTTCTAAAATTGTTGAAATTCTTCCTTTTTTCCAAAGTTTACTTTTAAGAAAAATTGAATAATTATTAGCTTAAAAATTATTACTTATGCCATAGCTAATGTTATATAAATTTTGATTAATAACATAATAAACATGCCTTTCAAATTTTATGTCCTTAAGTTCATTTGTTAAAAAGTTATACGCAAATGAAGACAATGAGAAAATAGTTAATTTGATTTAATTAGTTGCTTAAATTTTGAACATCAGTGTGTAATAATAATAAAAAGCAGTTGTATAATAATCTTTTTACACAAATTACCATATTCTTCAACCACATTTCATGAAACCATGGAAGCAAATGCGCAACTGCTAACTAAACAAGTCCAATGCTAAAACAGGGGTGACAGTCATCTAGTCACAGAAAATGAGCACTAAATCGGAGAAAATGAGCACTAACACAAAGTGCGGAATTACTGGATGTTTTCCAAATATCAGTCAAGCTGGCATCCTTCCAACATTCTGGACGCGTCCTCACTGCTAGTTTTAGGATATGTGGCTGTACTGTATTTTCCAGCATATAATGCGCAGGTCACATAAATGAGTTACACATCAGAAAACTTAATTTACAAATAAAACAATATTTGTAAGAAACAAAAACTTGTTAAAATATAGCTTTTACTGTGAATTTCCAGTGTATAACTGATTAAACAAACCTATGCATTACATACCAGAAAAAACTGTAACCCCTTTACAAGTACTGAGAAGCAACAATAAATTTATTTTATTTGACTAGAGGTGCCAAGTTTCAATAACAGCTATCAGTAATCAGAGTTATACATTTATGAAACGTGAACCGCCTCACGGAATATTTTTTACGCACAAACTCATATTTAATAATGAATTGCAATTTTTGTAAGCAAATATATAATATATTAATTAAAAAATTAGAAAAATTTCTGAACAAAAGTAAATAAATACGTATTTTTTTACCTTACAAAATGAAAGTTTCTTTTTTTTTTTTTTTTTGGCGGGGAGGAATGTTACAAAAATTTATTTTATTTACTATTTTTTTTTTTTTTAATAGTCTTTTTTTTTTTCTTTCAGACAACTGTTTTTATGGCATTAAATACTAAAACATTGTTCTTTTCTTTATGCATCTTGCATATTTTTTGTTTGGTGATACAGTATGTATTTTTAATTTATTAAGGAAAAATAAATAGATTCATCAAGTTCAGTAATAAAGCCTAAAAAGGCTTCTGCAGAGCTTTTAATTGTCAATGGCTAGTTGGAGATAAGAAAAGAGGGGGGGGGGGGGTAAAAAAATTACATCAGTGAGAAATATTGTGTAATTCTATTTCTTTATAGTTTCTAGAATCTAAAAACGCAAGTTTAAAATGAATATCGACATTTATGTTGTGGATGGAGAAAGATTGAGAATTGGAAGGCTTCCGTTGTGTGTTTCATCGTCAATCGTTAGTAGGGATTTTTTTTTTTAACGATCGATATCCGCGATTTTCTTAAAAGCATATAATCCGTAATTTTTACATGTTGTCCGTAATGCCGTAATTATTGCCATAAATCCGTAATAATTACGGACAAATCGTAATAATTGGCACCTCATTATTATTTTATTGCTTTATAAATAAATATTAGAAATAAGAGAAATTTACCTGTCTAAAAACTGTAACACAACAAGGTTTGGCATTTTAACTTTACTCATAGAAATATAAGTAACTTTCTCTCGTTTTATTGAAAAAATATAATTCTCATCAGATTTCTAAAAAATAAAAAAAATATGCAAAAAACAAATTATTTTGCATTTTATACTTCTCAGAGAATACAAATACAATCTTAAGGCTGCACATTAGTCAAATTCGCCCTTTCTTCCTTCCCATGTTATCCTATGGGATATTTATTGCTTACCTTTATATTTACAGTAAAGCCTCACATATCCGAGGTAATGTTGTTCGAGGGGGAAACATATGATAAAACTTAAAATGAATGAAAACATAGTCAATGAAGTAAAAGAATACATCCATTACATATTTAAATGTAGTCTAGTTAAAAATGCAATACATACATAAATTATAAAATACAGTAGTGTACAGTAAAACTTGTCAAAGTTAAAAACCACTTCTTGGCAAAGTTGTTATTTCTCTTCTGCTTAACCCAAAGAGGTTAGAAGAATACAGAGATGGTGTTAACCTTAAAACTGGGTATGCGATGTGAAGCCGGTTATAGTTCAGAATTAAATGCCCAAATGTAGCCCAAACTCGAGGGCAAGGGCGAACAGCTTAGTGATTTTCCAGGAAGGAGACACTTAACTATGTATGAAAGATTGGGCTACTCTTTTACTGCATACACTACATGTGAAAAAGTTTGGGCTACATTTGAACCGGTTTTTAGGGTTGCACTTCATTTCATCTCTATATTCTTCTAATCTCTTTGTGTTTAATCAAACTCTCTTGTTTTTTTGTCATCATTTCACCCAACTGCCATTACAACAGGGTAGCTACAGATATAAAGAAAAAAAAATGCACTGATTTCTCTGACTAATTTTGGCAGATTTCCATGATTTTCGTTACCACTATTATATATATTCCATAATTTTGTGTATATCGTACACTCTTGTGTAACATGTTCACTAAACTAATGCAATTGAAAAACCTATACTGATGAGCAAAAATATCTTTAATTTCAAAAATTTTTTAATGTTAACTTGGCAAAACTCGACTAAAAAGCAGTCAATCCTGTGCAATCATCGATATGATAACACCTATTTGGCGATCTTTCAGTAATGTTTGAATTGGCAAAAATGAAAATATCCATGATTTTTAGGAGTTTTTAAAAAATTTCCTGATATTTCCAGATTGATAAAGTACCCTGATTGTTCCATGATGTCCCTGTTTTCCCAGATTGTCGACACCCTGTAAAAGATCTGCTGGACAATGGTTGTATTAGCCACACCTTCATCATAATGTAGCCTTTATGTGGACTACCTTGGTTAACCCGGAATTCAGTTAGTCGAGGCTCAGACAACTGAGGCTCTACTATATTTAAAAACTGAGTACTTCATATAGATATATTTTTTAATATTACTGTTTGCTTATGTTGCCTTTTATCTTAATGAGCATTAAAAAAAAAAAAAAAGGGGGGCTCACTAAAATAAAAGGCGACATGTTCAAGGAGTAGGCGCAAGATAATGATTTTTAGAAAAATTATTTCTTATTCAATTTTTACCAAACTCAGTTTGACATAAAGATGCATTCCTGTTTCAGTTAAAATTTATTCCAATTCAGTATTCTATCAAATTTAACTTTAGTAAAAAAATTTAAAAACTTTTACAATGTTCCAAGCTGCCCCACTGACAATAAAATTTTAATGCATAAAAATACTAAGCATAATTGATTAATAAATCTTTATTTATAGACTCAGAACCTAATAAATGACAATATATAGTATATACAAGTATATTACATTAACAAATATTGTATTTTACATTTGAAAATTGCTCTCATCTAAATTCTAAAGAAAAAACTATTCTCTTAATAATAACCTTTTCAGAAAACTTTGGAGTGGAAGGCTGATTCTTTATACCAACTATGTGAAAAATACCAGAGCTGGGAATCGAACCCAGGCCTTCTGCTTTACGTGTGGATGCTCAAACCATTGAGCTACCCTGGCTGATTATCAGCTAGGCATTTCTCACATAACATTCGTTGGCACTCCAAAATTTTCTGAAATGAACTTTCATCGTTGATGAATAAATGTCTAAATTAAATTAACAATAGCCTTTTTTTTTTTTTGAGAGAGTGTCCCAACCTGCCCTACTTGGATCATTATAATAATGTAACTCTCAAAAAGTTAGGCTTAACTGTACAATTCATTTTCTAACATTAAAATTATTATGAAAGTCCACATTTCAATTCCTATATGCTCAGATTTAAATCGTTTCATTTCTAGCACAAGAAATTCGTTTATTAAAATCACCCATTAATGTAACTTTCAATCTTTCAAAATAAAGAAAATTGGATTAATTTTTATCTGCTAAAGTGAGAAATTCCAAATTACACTGAAGAGTAGACTGTGGTGCCTTGGTCACTATGATATCCTAAGAAAACTAATTTCTATTTACAAAATAAAAACTGAAATTTAAGGTGTCCCATGGTACCCTACTCTCCCCTATAATTAAAAGAACTTACATTTTTTTAATAAGATGTCCTTATAATATGTAGCAACATAAACTTGGGAAGCAAGAAAAGGCGAATCAGATAGAAGTGTAGCTCTAACATTTATTATGATTAAATTTCAAAATACCTTACAAAGGTTGAAAGCTATCATATCTTAAATAAAAAATGGCAGTTAAAAATCTGGGAAATTTTATTTAAGATCATAGATAAACATAAACTAAAAAGTAATTTACTAGCTAGATGTAACTATATTTATATATAAAAAGTTGAGGTACAACTATAGTATTTCCCCACAGCTGAATTTGGCGATTTTTCTTTGGCGCCGATCTGAACGATAACGGTGTCGTTCTGAACTGTTTGCGATATAATATGGCAGCCTGCATGCTATTTATTTTGGATTTATGATTTATAATTTAGCTTATGATTTTAACATTTATGCTATATGATTTTTAGATTTATAATTTAGCCATAATCGCCAAATTCAGCTGTGGGGAAATACTATAGTTGTTCCAAAGTTGAATATATGTACACATTTAAAATCTTTTATTTATTAAATACTGATTCAAAATAAACTGTCAAGTGCAAAAAGATATTTTGGGTTTTTAGTTATAACAATTTTCAGCTAATCTAATTTTGAAGCAGTGATAAAGTAAACGTAAATAAAATTCTAAATACAATACCAACAATCAAACAAATTTCTACAGATGCTTATGCAATATAAGAAAGAGATAATTATGTATAAGAGTATTTTACATAGGTGCTAAGCATATAGATATACCCGTATAAAATGAAAATTAGAATTTATTTCTACCTGCACACACAATCAAAAATAACAAAAAGTATTAGCAAGCTCAGAGATATACAAGGTGTTTCAAGTACATTTCAGAACTTGTAGGAAATATTAAGAAATATCACTATACATAAATAGTGGTGTAATGCTGAATTCACAGTCAAAGAAAATTATTAACTGTTGGGCTTCTTAATAAACACATAAAATTTCTTAAATAACAATTTCTTGTCACGCCTACTCAAAGAAAAAAAAAGCAACCCAGAAATGCAGCATTTGAGAAAAATCAATCTAAAAGTAACAACGTATTGGCTAACCTATATATTAAAACTGATGCAAATGCTTCTTACTCTCATATGGATATATTGTGAGATAGAGATGTGATTTTTTTTTTAAGCATGTTGGGGCACTTCATATGCATTTTTGAATGACAAGTTCAAAACTGCTATTTTATGACTTGTGTCATTTTCTTGCTAGATTTGAATGTGATCTTTGTTTGATCTCTTGGAGTTTCCTAGATAGCAACATCCTGTAAATTATATACACTCTTTCTTAACTCGACCGTAGAAACATATATTGTTATACTGTTATTGATAAAGACAACATTTGTTAGATATTATTAATTGTTATGATTAATATAACTAATAATTTTCTTTCATGTCACTTGAAACTAGATAAAACAATTGTTTTTATTTAAATATAATCTATTTCTTAATTACTCAGAAAAATCTTAATTTAATGATAATTAAAAATAACTGAATTTTTTCAAATGATTAAAAAAAAAAATGAATTTTTATATATTCCAACTAGCCGAATAATTTGATATTCGGCCTAGCCGAATAGTTTGAGATTCGGCCAAACCAAACATTCAGTAGTATAGCCAAACAGGCCAAATACCAAATAGATACCGAATATTTGGTGCATCCCTACTGGAAAGTGAATGTCGTAATTTTTCATCGGCAGGTAAGGTTTTAAATATCATGCTTCCCACACATATATACCATTTAAATGTTCAACAGTTGTCGGGAAAAATAGGATTATAAAAACCAGATTTTCTAACCCACATTTTTTATTTTTTTTAAACATTTCTCCCTCTCTAAATAATTTGCTCAAAAAAATTCTAGTACATTCACCTTGTTTTCCAAAAAATATGCCTATCTTTCGTTAATAAAATAGCAAAAATAGGGCAGAATACTGAATATTTAAACGTCGATCAAGTTATATTCATAAATAATTAGAATGCTAGTTGCTATGGTCATTAAAAATAAACAGCAAACAGGTTGTCATGTCATGTTGCAAAAAATCCAGAATGATATCATTATCATTCAAAACAGTGCCAAAAGAAAATCGCCAAACCGAGTTGTGGACCAACCTGTAAATTGTTCCACAAAATGCAACATATGTAACAGAAAAATAATACAAACTTACAAAACATGGAGGATTCAAATTTTGTTTATTTAATAAAACAGCTGAAATTGCAGTTTTTAACTGTTCTTCGGGAATATCATTCCTATCTGGATAAATAATTAAGGATACAAACTTTGTCAAACATTATTGTTAAATCAAATATTTGTTAAAACATATAGTCCTGTTTAATTTCACATATCTTAAATTATATTAAATAGATTCAGAAAGTAAAATACCTAATTAAAAACTAAAAAAATTTACTTATGCTGACAGTTTTGCAGTCTACATCATGGCATTTGGGAAGTAGTTGCTGCTCTCATTTCCCCCCATATTCTCATCTTTCTTTGAGCATTGCGTATTACTTAGCATCGAATAAAGCCAGTTTAATGTAATAGCTTTCTAAATCAGATCTTAAACCTTTTTAATCTTTGGTATTCATAAAAATAGCTTAAGTCCTACAACGTCCGATTTAATCTTGTAATAAAACTAGTTCTTTATGTTAAAAATTGGCATTTTTTATACCATTTATTTATACCATGAATTCATGCTCTCAATGTACGTCTATCAAATATATATATATATGCATAAAAACTTAGCATGTTATTTACAAAGCAAAATATTTAAATCAGCTTATTATTAATATTATTTAGCATGTATATCATTGCTGAAAGATAAGAGTCTATATGTATTCAACTTTATTGTTAGCTTTTTTTATTTTTTTATTTATTTTATTTTGTCTTTCCACGTTTTTCATACATAACATAATAATAACACAGATACAAATAATATAATAGAACAGTAATTATATTTCAAAAAATCCCATTCATTATGCAGCTATATTTTTTTATTTCAAGATATTAAAGCAGTCAAAATTTTTGAAGGATACATTTTTCTTCAAGAAGTTTGTCGCCGCGAGATGACACTAAACAGAAAACAGATAGCATTTTATTATTTTTAATTGAATTTCATTTTCGACTAACCACTTTGTTATTATTTTCCTTTTTCGTTTTCGTAGCCGGAGCTGTATTGGTTGGATGGTTTGATTGGCAATGCACAAAGCGCTACTTCAAAAATCCACACATCTTCATAAAGCACGGACTTAGAGAAGAAGGACCGTTTTCTCCAACGGCGGTCTTCCCTCAAAAATGGACCCGAAATGGTCGCTATTATTCGTTCGCCGCTAGGGGTCGTATGTGTTCTCTGACTGTCCACTACCTCCGTAGAATAGCATTGTGCGCAGACGAAATTTTAGTTTTATTTTCAATTTTCTTTTTAATTTATTCTTAATATTGGATTTTTTTCATAATGTGGCATTGTTACGCACCGGGTTGCACCTCTGGATATCGAAGTGTTCGAAAAAAAAAAACAAAGAAATAGGTAAAAGAACCCAAGTTTATTTCGTCCACCTAATGTAAGCTATTGATTTTAATGTTTTGTTGAATGATAAAATTATTGTCTTATAAATATTCTATTACTATACAAAAAAAAAAAAAAAAAAAAAAAAGGCTGATTTAATTGGGATGGTTCTTAGTAAAATTCTGTTTGATAATTTTTTTTTTTTTTTTTTTTAATTAATTAAAATGTAATTTTTCAGGTCACTTTGCATTAAGATTTTAAAATTTGCGTGCTAGCAGTATCCGCGTTTGTAATGATCGATAGACGGCGCTTTGTGAACACTGCAGTTGTTAGTAAACATTAGCCACGTATGTTCCAATAGTGTTCTTGTTATTCTACTTAATATTCGTACTATAATTTCTCCGCCATTACATTATGGAAAATTGATTGCTTTTGGAAAAAATACTTCAGTTTATTCAAAGTTCGATCGGAAGTAGATTTTTAACTGAAGTTGAACAAATATTAATTTCAAATCATCTGATTAATTCTTTACTTCCATTAGCCGAAGCAACTAAAATTTTAAATTCGTCATTTGGAAATAAATGGAAGCTAAATTCTGGATTTCTTGATGCTTTGGATTTACACTGTGGCACACAAAAGTATGTGTTATCTTTTTTACCGCATTTATTCATTTTTATTCAATAAATATATGTGAAACTAAATATCGGCAAGCAATGGCGGCTATATGGAATTCGAATTAAACCATGTTTATTGTAATTTCACCGTAGCCCACCAGAGGGCGAGCATTTCATTACAATCGCGGATTCCTTCTTTCATATTATTCGGCTAATACATGCGAGCTTGCAATCTTACGAATTTAAATCAGGTTAAATTATAAATTACGTTTTCTTTTTGTTGTTTTGTTTTATTGAATAAAAATCTATGTAACTTGTTTTTCATTCCTTTTTTATATTAATTTTCTTATATAATAAAAGATTTTTACATGATTCCTCGTCTTTTTTTTTATAATAGAGTAAAAGAAAATCATCGTATGCATAATATATATATATATATACAGGGCCCGAAATTTCAACTTGGATTACACTCGCTGAAAAAAAAAGTTACTTGCCACAAAATATGATTAACTTACTCTATTTTTTACGTATAAGGTGATCAGAATTTTTATTGGAAAAAGTGTATACTGACCAAACATTTTTTTCACATGTCTACATTTTGTTCATTAAAGAAAACAGTCGCTTTGTGGGAGCATTTTTGCTAGAAGGACATAAAAGGAATTCAACTAACTTCTGCATAATTTTTTGAGGTGGTGGTAGTGTTATCATTAAGACAAATTGTTTGCACTAGGATTCTAGACGTGAGTAAGAGACTCCTCTGTGGGGTTTTTCTAAGAGGTCCTAGCCTATATTTACGCTAGTTTCGGAGAAAATCAAGGAAAACTCCTAACAGTTAAGCCAACAAGCGCGACCGGGTATCGAACTCAGCATTTCACGTAGACCAGCTTCGAGAACGGAACCTCTCGATCACTGGTGGGCCTATTTTTATGAAGAATATTATTCATGCAAAAGTGAGAACACATGTCAACCGACCGCGTATCAGCCGGAGTACCACCACATTAATGATTTTATGACAATTTCAATAGTGATTCCGTGTTCTAGATCAAAGAATCGTAGGAATATAGAGAATACTTTTATTTCTTTATGATTCGAAGAATCTGAATAGACATAAACCATAATATACTTTGGCAAGTTTATTAGAAAGTTGTTCTTTTTGCGAACCTAACGCTGAAAAAAGTTAGTGTTCACCGCTCGACACAGCGAACAGCCGATTGAGTTTCCCAGTTTTGCAAAATTTTTTAAATTAAGGACTAAATCCTTTTCATTTGAAAAAGAGGACAGCGGACAAAAAACATAAAAAAGAAGACTTTTTAGTCCTGTAATGTTTGTTTCGTTTAAGAGGGCAGAGCGTTGAAAAAGAAGACTGTCCTATTGGAAAGAGGATGTCTGGTCACCTTACCTAAGATAAGCATGATTTTATAAATTGAATCAATTTTTTTAAAGTAATTTTTATTACCTTTCAAGAAATGTCAGGTTCGATCATAGGTCGGGCTCATCGACCAAGTCGTTAGGAGTTTTCCGTGGTTTTCTCAGAAACTCGCGTAAATGCGGGCTAGAACCCCATTGAAAGACTCCCACGGAGGGCATTCCACCTATTGGCCTAGGAACTTAGCGCAGGCAGTCGGTCTTAAACCCAACCATTACTTTTTAATTATGTTGTTATGACAGGTTTTTTTTTTTTTTTTTTGTTTCCTTCTTTTTTTTCCCCAATTCTTGTTGCACAAGTAAAAAAAAAAATGCATTCTAAAAAGAGAAAAATGTTCTCTAAGCTTCAATATAATATTTTTAAATTAAAAATCTTATTATAGGAACTTGTATTAAAAAGCTGAGAGAATACTTTAGAAATGAGTACCAGGCAGCTATAATGTTGTTAAGGAACAGAATATTATTTTACATGCAAGAAACAGTGGTGTCATACTGTTTGTTACAAAGATGGATATTCATAGAATTACATTATCCAGTATATTTTTCATAATTCCATTTGCACATTCAAAAATTTCTCGACCATTAAATCTGTTCTAGTTCTTCAAAAATTGACTTCTTGATGTTGGTGGACGTGAAGTCTCGGGTTCGATCACAAATCGCGCGTATCGGTCTAGCTGTTCGGAGTTTTGCGCGTTTTTTTTTCCTGAAACTTGCGTAATTGTGGACAAAGGCCCTTTAGAAGGACCGCCACGGTGGGCACACCCAGGACTTGGACCCTAATGCAGTCAGCTGGCTTTAATCTCCAACACCAACATTGATTTTAAGCTGTAAAGTCAGATGAATGACCTAAAAGCAGTTTTCGAATCCTTTAGAAGAAAATATTCAGAATTAAAAAAATTTCCCAATACAGTATTATGGGCTTTGGTTCAAAAATAAATAAATAAAATAATTAATAAAAAAAATGCTCCTTTGGCTTTTTGAAAGGGAATGCTCAAATTATTATGATTGACTCTGCTTTTCATTACATTGATTTTTATATCGCGCATATTTAAATATATATATATAAGTTAATTTTATTTTTTGAATAAATTATTTGCTTTAAATGAGTAGTAAATAATACAGATTAAAAATCTCTTTAAAGTGCAAATTTAAAAATGAAAAATATTGATAAAAGGGAAAAAGTGCTGTATTTCGGTTAATGGATTTATTGGATTTGGGAATAAGGTCGATTGACTACTGTAGGTCCTACGTCTGAAGGGGAGTGCCCTCCGTGGGGGGTCTTTCTAAGGGATTCTAGACCGTATGCACGCAATTTTCGGAGAAAACCACGGAAAACTCTGAATGACTAAGTAGACAAGCGCGACCTGGCATCGAACCCAGGCACTTCCCGTCACTCAGCTTTGAGCGCAGAACCGCTCGACCACTATTGGAGTCTCGGAAGAGGGAAAAGCACCGCCTTTCTAAAAAATAATAATAAATTTTTAAATTTTGTCTTTTTTACATACCTTGCAATTTTTTTTTGTTTAATTGGAAATGCTGGAATAAATTCTGATTTTTAAAATACATTCATTGTTTTAAATTATGAAAATTCATATTTTCATATTTATTTTTTAAATATCATATGTTTATTTTTTCATTATACTATTTCGTCTATTCTTTTTTTTTTTTTTCGGGGTTGGGGGGGGGGGGGGCAGCGAATTCTTTTTATATTTATAGATATATTTACACACCATGAATGTTTTCATTCTTGGATTTTGAAAAAAAAAAAATATTAATAAATAAATAAATTTTTTCATAGCTATATTCTTTATTCCTGTGAAATAGTTGAATAGGTTTTTCAATAATTTTACAAATTCGAAAATATCCGCAATTGATTTCGAAAACCTCTATATAGAAAACCTCTATAAGTATCGAAAACCTCTATAAACCAATTTTGAACGATCTAACTCTATTTTTATTTTTTTGCCCCCCCCCTCTCCCCCCCCCCCTTCTCGCCCCTCCTAATAACTTTACACTTTCGAAAATATCCCCATTCGACTCGCAGGCCTCTAAAACCTATCTGTACCAATTCTGAACAGCCTAACTGTATTTCTATTTGTTTTTGCCCATAGCCCGCCCTTACCGCCCCACCCCCTACCCGTCCCTCCTAATAATTTTACAAATTCGAAAATGTCCACAATCGATTTGTAAGTATCGAAAACCTCTATATACCAGTTTTGAACGATTTAACTCTATTTTTATTTTTTTTTGCCCCCCCTCCTCTCCCCTCCTCCTTCTCGCCCCTCCTAATAACTTTACACAATCGAAAATATCCCCATTCGACTTGCAGGCCTTTAAAACCTGCCTGTACCAATTTTGAACGGCCTAACTGTATTTCTATTTGTTTTTGCCCTTACGGCCCCACCACCCTTACCGCCCCTCATAATAATTTTACAAATTCGAAAATATCCGCAATTGATTTGTAAGTATCGAAAACCTCTATAAACCAATTTTGAACGATCTAACTCTATTTTTAGTTTTTGCCCCCCCTCTCCCCCCCTCTCCCCCCCCTTCTCGCCTCGTCTAATAACTTTACACTTTCGAAAATATCCCCATTCGACTTGCAGGCCTCTTAAACCTATCTGTACCAATTCTGAACGGCCTAACTGTATTTCTATTTGTTTTTGCCCCATAGCCCCCTTACCACCCCACCCCCTTACCGCCCCTCCTAATAATTTTACAAATTCAAAAATATCCGCAATCGATTTGTATCGAAAACCTCTAAGTACCAATTTTGAACGATCTGACACTATTTTTATTTTTTTGACCCCCCTCCCCTCCCCCCTTCTTGCTCCTCCTAATAACTCTACACAATCGAAAATATCCCCATTCGTCTTGCAGGCCTTTAAAACCCGTCTGTACCAATTTTGAACGGCCTAACTGTATTTCTATTTGTTTTTGCCCATAGCCCCCCCTTACGGCCCCACCACCCTTACCGCCCCTCCTAATAATTTTACAAATTCGAAAATATCCGCAATTGATTTGTAAGTATCGAAAACCTGTATAAACCAATTTTAAACGATCTGACTCTTTTTTTTATTTTTTTGCCCCCCCTCTCCCCACCCCCCTTTTCGCCCCTCTTAACAACTTTACACTTTCGAAAATATCCCCATTCGACTTGCAGGCCTCTTAAACCTATCTGTACCAATTTTGAACGACCTAACTGTATTTCTATTTGTTTTTGCCCCATTGCCCCCCCTTACCACCCCATTCCCCCTTACCGCCCCTCCTAATAATTTTACAAATTCAAAAATATCCACAATCAATTTGTAAGTATCGAAAACCTCCATGTACCAATTTTGAATGATCTGACACTATTTTTATTTTTTTGTCCCCACCCCACCCCTCCCCCCCTTCTTGCCCCACCTAATAACTTTACACAAGCGAAAATATCCCCATTCGTCGTGCTGGCCTTTAAAACCTATCTGTACCAATTTTGAACGGCCTAACTGTATTTTTATTTGTTTTTTCTCCATAGCCCCCCCCCCTCCCCGTTGCTGCCCCACCTGGGGGCTGAATTTCTAAAATTCCAGAAATTTGTTTTTAGATAGTTGCATTAGCTATATTTTAGAGCAAAAATTTCACGTATATCTATTTTTTTTGTTTGAGATATATAGGATTATGCGAAATCACGTTTTGACCCCCCGCCCCCCTTGGGGACCGAATTTTAAAAAATCCTGAAACCGATTTTTAGACATTTGTATTAGCTATATTTTAAAGTTTTAAAGTAAAAATTTCACGTATATCTGTTTTTTTGTTTGAGTTATATAGGATTATGTAAAATCACGCTTAACGCATGTGAAATCACGTTTCCCCCCCTCTCCCCCCCCTTGGGGACCGAATTTCAAAAATTCCAGAAATAGATTTTTAGACATTTGTATTAGCTATATTTTAAAGTAAAAATTTTACGTAAATATGTTTTTTTGTTTGAGATATTTAACATTATTTCATTTAATTCTCGCGTTAAAGCGCTCTTTCAAGTCTGAAGTGGAAAGGCAGTCGATGCGAGCGCCATCTTCTAAAAGCGACCAAAATGGGGCCATTCTGATAACACAGCGTGAGCGGTCCAAGAATAGGAGATCCAAGGAGGTTGCAACAACGCAAACCTCACACACTGAATATAGAACGATTTCCAGGATTATAAGTGTTATTTAAATACTTATCCGATCATTTTACGATTATTCGTTTTCGGGGCATTGTCCACAGAGACTAAGAAATTAAAAAAACTAACAAATTAACCAAAAAACTGATTAACCTACAAACGGACATCACGTAGGATTTTATGATTTTCGGATTTTTTACACGTCACACATGTAAAAACGTCAAAAAAAAAAAAAAAAAAAAAAAACAGAAGAAGAATAAATAAATAAATAAACATAAATAAATAATTTTTTATTTATTTATGTTTATTTAAATTTTAATTAAATTTTATTAAAATGTTTATTTAAATTTTATGAATACCTAAAATCTCTGTATTTTTAGTTTGATCAGGAACGAAAATTTCCATTAAATTCTCAATAACTATAATTTATTAATAATCAACTGCTTCATTTAAAGTTTTCTCGACAAATTTCTCCAATATTTAAAATTCTCCGTACAATGGTAAAGTATATAAGTAAAATTTCTATATTTCTATTTGGCACGCATTTAAACTAAAAAATAAAATCGTGTAATCAAATAAAAAATAAATAAACAAATAAAAAAGAAAGAAAGAAAAAAAGAATAAAAAGAAAAAGAAAGAAATAAGGAAATAAAAAATAAAATAAAATATGGTGTGACACTCACAGTACTTTCTGTTGTCCTGAATTGCCTAAGGATACATTATTGCACTTTTTATGAAAGATCAGAACAGAAACAGCATTTGAACATATACAGTGAATTTTTAAATAGCTTATGAAAATAATTTTAGTGACAGATTAATTTTACCCGAATTTTTGTTTCATTTTAACAAAAGAATTTTAAGTAGTACTCCCATATGCCGCACATTTAGAATAATGAGATTGGACTTAATAAGTACTTTTCTCTTAAGTCATGCTGTTTTTTTTTTCTTCTTTTTTTAAATATCCTGATTGAAACACGAGTTTTAGATTCAGACGATCTCAAAACCTGTAAAAATAGTAAATTTCGATTATTTGATCCAAAGAATATTTTCTCTACCATAATATAAGTAAGAGAAAGAATCTTATATATTAAAAAAATTTATGAAAACTAAAGTCAGTCCGTCTGGCAGTTCTATCCGGCCGATTTTCTTCATTTTTTTTTTTTTTAATGAGAGGTATTTAGACACAGATATGTCATCAATCATTGAAATTTACTCAACTCCCACCTTACTCAAATATACTCAAACGCGATTCTTCCCTGTGCATTTCTTATGGGACACATTCACTCAAGCAATTCGAATTCTCATAGCTCCTCTTCTAATGAATGGATCTTGATCGTTTCACTCTCAGAACACTCAGTGGATCAAGCTCTTTCTTTTGAGCTATTAACTGCTTTAAATTCGTTAAGTTTTAGGAAAGTTATGCGTGCACAATCAACTTTACATTCAATTTTTTCAAGATTTTCCTTCACTCAAACCTTCACAACTAGAGTTCTAATTAACGTAGGCTGTTAACACAAGTCTAAGAACACTCAGTGGATCAAGTTCTTTCTTTTGAGCTATTAACTGCTTAAATTCGTTGACTTTGAGGAAAGTTATGCGTGCACAATCAACTTTACATTCAATTTTTTCAAGATTTTTCCTTCACTCAAACCTCTATAACCAGAGTTCTAATTAACGTAGGCTGTTGACACAAGTCTAAGAACACTCAGTGGATCAAGTCTTTCTTTTGAGCTATTAACTGCTTAAATTCGTTGAGTTTGAGGAAAGTTTATGCGTGCACAATCAACTTTACATTCAAATTTTTCAAGAATTTTTTAAGATTTTCTTGCGTTTGGTGTAAATCAATTATTTGAAAAAAAAATCTATATATTAATTTGAAACATGTTTTTGTCTGTCTCCACTATATTGAGAGAACTTCTTGGTGTAAAAATTTGGTTGAGGTGTCTAAAAAAAGGTCTTGGTCTGTAGCTGTGTTATGAAAAGAGAAAAAAAAAAGTCGAACGGGGGAACGACGGGTTAAAAACACGTTTACGAGCTTAACTACAGCTCCAAATTAATTCCACGGTTGAAGAATTGTACATATGGGGACTAGAGTCGAATACTAAAAAACCACTTTCTGCGAATTTAGAATTTTCGATTTTAAGGGGGGGAAAGGGGGAAAGTAGATTTGAGGGGGGGGGAATTAGTTTGAGAGGGAAATCCGTTCTAGACCCACACATGTAGCACCTCATTTTAAAGGTCTTGAAAATTAATGTTGATTGGAGATGTTGTATACAATATAGGGCGCCCCTGGTGGTGAAAAATGGACCTAGGTGATTTTGCAGTAGGCCCTATCATGTTACATCTTATTTTAAACGCAGTGGTTAGAGAACGGCAGCCGGGTGTCTATTATATTCCCGGCAGTTCTGACGCTTGCGCAGTATGACTGTCGGGTGATTTATTATTCATCTGCCGGTAAAGTGAACGACTTTTATCAATACGTGCTTGTGATAATTCATATGCTGCTTTAATTCGCATTCATTTGTGTACTAAACACGTTTTATATTTTAATTCTCTCTCTTGATTTATCTCGTTAAATATTTGTTTCATTATTCAGTTTTATTTTCTCTTATATTCCTTGCTTTATCTGCTATGTTGTCTTTCGTTAAATAAGTTAATATAATTAAACTAAATAAATCTCTCAAATGCTACAGATATTTCTGAGATCTTATATTACTTCACAATGCAAATTAAAAATAAAAATGTAAGAAAATTGTTAATGCATGTGATTGAAATATACGTGTATAAAATGGGGGGGGGGGGATTTTACATTACACAAAAAACCATCACATTACTAACGTATTATTATATTTGGATTTTAAAAACTAAATATATATATTTTAAATTAATCAATATAGTAAAATAAATTTAATTTTTGAGCTTTGCTTGATTTCTGAAAAATTACCCTAAATGTATTACTATATTCTTATTTTTAAAATATTTAATTTAAGCAGTATAGTGCAAAAAAAAAATAATTTTTCAATTTTTCGTGGTTTCCTCAAAGATCATTCTAATTCATTGTTATATTTGGATTTTCAAAAACCAAATATATTTTTTAAATCTTTAATGTAATAAACATAGTGCAAGAAGTTTAATTTTTAAACTTTGCGAAATTTCTCCAAAGATTTTTCTAATACATTATAATTAGATTATTAAGAACTAAACATATTTTTAAAAATTTTAGTTAAATCAGTATGGTACAAACAAATAAACTTTGCATGATTTTTTGAAAGATTATTTTTAATATTTTATTATATTTTGATTTTTAATAAGTAAATATATTTTAAAAATTTATATTAATCACTATAGTAATTTAAATAAATAAAAAATTTTGAACTTTGCATAGTTTTTTCATATATTATACAAATTTAATATTATATTTGGATTTTTTAGAAACAAAATGTATTTTTTAACACTTTAATTTAATCAACACAGTACAAGGAAATTTAATTTTTAAACTTTACATTATTTCTCGAAAGATTATTCTATAATTTTATTTTATTAAGTTTTGATTTTTAAAAACTAGATATATAATAATAATAATAATAATCAATATAGTACAAAAATCAATATAGTACAACTTTGCATGATCTCTCCGATGATTATTCTAATATATTATATTTGAATTTTTAAAAACTAAATATATTAATAATAATAATAATAATTCAATCAGTATAGTACAAAAATTTTAATTTTCAACTTTGCATGGTTTCGCCAAAATAGTTTATATTACACATTATATTAGGATTTTAAAACTAAATTATTTTAAGAAAATTAATCTAAATTTTAATTTAATCAGCATAATATAAGAAATTTCATTTTTCAAATTTGCGTTTTCTCTCCAAAGATGTTTAGAAAATCTGTGGTTTCAAATCATTTCGAAAGAGGGGCAGCACCAGCTGGATTGATCACAATATTGACTGATTAAAAAACCGCTACTGGCACTATTTATTCGTTTGCTTAATTTTAATTGTTAAAATACACATCAAACTTGTATGCTTGACTGACACTATTTATTATTTACTTTTATGTATTTACCAGTTAGGAATAAGATTCATTCGAAAAATATTTTCTCTCTGTTTCACCCGGCACTTCAGCTACAGATCAAGTATGCCATACCCGTAAGTTCTAATGCGCAAGCGTAGAAGACTGCCGGGTCTATAATACTTACCCGGCTGCCGGTTCTCTAACCACGGCCTATTTTAAAAGTCTTGGTATTTCCTGACCGTTGGTGATGTTCGTACAGAACACACTGTGTCCCCTGGTGGTGGAAAGTGCAACTAAAGGATTTTGCAGTTGAAACCACCTTGTGACACCTTATTTAAAAGGTCTTGGAAATTCAAGACGATTAGTGATAAAGGTCTTAAAATTTCATGTTGATCGGGAATGTTTGTATACGATATAGTGCGCCCTGGTGGTTAAAAATGGAACTAGGTGATTTTACAGTAGACCCTATCATGTTACACGTTATTTTAAAGGTCTTGGTGTTTCCTGACCGTTGGTGTTGTTCGTATAGAACACGCTGTGTCCCCTGGCGGTGGAAAGTGCAAGTAAAGGATTTTGCAGTTGACACCACCATGTGACACATTATATGAAAGGTCTTGGAAATTCAAGGCAATTAGTGATGTTCGTATACAACATACTGCGCCCCCTGGTGGAGGAAAGTGGATTTTTGCAGCGCGTGCGTAGCATGCCTGCTATACGGTGCCGCAGCCACTGGCAGCGGTAACACGAGTCAGAGAATCGTTCAGTTCAAGATTAATTTTTGAGAATTTTTCACGTTATTAGCGGGCTGCATATACGCTGCCGCAGGCACCGGGTCACGAGCCCGAGTTCCGTTCTGTTTGAGGTAATTTTTTTTTTGTTACAGATGATTATTTTTTTATGATTTCATTTAAAAATAGAAATTCAAACAAAATCGGGTTAACGATATAAAACCATACACATTTAAGATTCATTTAAGGTTATTATCATGGGCCCGAGCATTGCCGGAGGATTCGTTCGGTTCCAGGTTAATATTTTGGAATTTTTTTATGTTATTAGCGGCCGCGTGTGCGCTGCCACAGGCACCGAGGTAACAAGGCAGAGTTTCGTTCGGTTCGAGGTTTTTTTTTTTTTTTTTTTTTTAATACAGCTAATCATTTTTTTCGTGATGCTATTATTTAAAAACAGAAATTCAACAAAATCGAGTTATAAAGGTATAAAATCATACAAATTTAAGGTTCATTTAAGGTATCATGGGCCCGGGCAACAGCGAGTGTGTTCGTTTGGTTCCAGATTAATTTTTGTGAATATTTTTATGTTATTTGCCACCGGCGTATGCGCTGCCGAAGGCACCGGGGTCACAAGGCAGAGTTTCGTTCGGTTCGAGGTAATTTTTTTGTTACAGCTGATTATTTTTTTGCGATGCTTTTATTTAAAAATAGAAAATTCAAACAAAATCGAGTTAAAGATGTAAAACCATACAAATTTAAGGTTCATTTAAGGTTATTAATATAGGCCCGAACAACGCCGGTCGGGTCAGCTAACATGTAGTATTTAACGGAATAGAAAATAAAAGATAGCAACTGTTTATTTGGAGTCAGTTTGACGTCACATTGACAGTACTTTGACATATTGACAGTGATGTCATATATAGTATTTCCATTTATAAGTATTTTTCCGAATTTCTTTTTTTTAAGTGAAATGTCGTAAATTATATTACATATTTTAACTTGAAATACATTTATAATGATGCGATGATTTTTGAAACATTACAGTCAATAAAGTGATCGTCGAATTCGACGGGTTTCAGCTAGTACATATTCTTAAAAAAAAAAAAAAAAAAAAAAAAAAAAGAACTTTAATAATGTAGGATAACTGGCAACTATGCAGTTGTGTTGTTAAAAATTCGGTAAAATTACCAGTAATGCTGAAACTTATATTCCATAGTATCTGCTTGATATTTCCACTTTTAAACATCACAAAAAAAAAAAAAAAAGAAGAAGAAGAAATAAAAAGCATCATTTAACGATTTTTCTTTTCATTTATATAAGATGTTGATAACTATTGTAAAATAGTGATAATAAAGAATCGAAAGATTTGGAAGTTATGATGCCCCATACTTAAATAAATAAATAATCATTTAATAAAATAAGCAGAGTGTAAAAATGAAACATGTCAAAAAGTTGTAATACTACATTTGTTTTATCATTGAGTGACTTATTGTGTGAATTATAAAGCAATATCCTAAAGGTCAGCTATTTATGTAAGAGAATACATCTGAAATCAAAATTCATACAGAGTAAATAATTTAGATTGTAATATTTAAAGATATGTCAGAAAACGCTCGAAATTTACATAAACATATCTTTAAAAATAATATGTTTATGCATTTACAATGCTTGTGTAGATTTTTTTTTTCATATTCTTGAAAATATAGTCACGACTCTATTATCATAGCCTCCTATACTAGATGTCTTCCGCGTGGCTCGGAAACTTGATTGTTAACAGCGCCAGCTGGTACAGATAGGCCGATTTTTTTTATTCAATAGCCACCAAAAATATTTAAAAGTGGGATTTGATACACATAAAAAAGCTAATAGAATCTAAGAGACGTCGATTATCGCTTCTTAAGATTATTGGTGACAGTGGAATAAAAAAGTCGCGAAATCTGTACCAGGTGGCACTGTCTACCCGTCGAGGGTCACGGTCTACCGCTTGAACTGTTGCCAAGTTTCCGATCTACGCGGACGGAATATAGTTTAGGAGTACTTACTGTCTGGCTCTCATAAGAACAGCTCTGGGTATGGTTGTAAGAAAGGAAGGGGCAACTTATCAGAGGGAGAACAAGTTTTAAGTATGGGAGAAAGATTGTCATATTTGGCGTAGTTATCAAAGTTCTTTTCTCCCTTTTCCCCCTTTTTTAAAATCTTGTATATGAATTCAGGAAGCATTTTAGCAGTTTTATACAAGAAAATGTAACAAGAAACAAATAAGAATATGAAAATCTTTCCTTTCGAAATTGCAAGAGCTGTAAATACATAACCTGTCTGAACGATTCAACAATAGGAAATGCGGTAAGTCAATCGCTAAACGGAACGATTGAACGAGAGGAATGTGGCGAGAAATTCCAGTGTTGGCGCGAAAAGAAAATACCAGACATCCCTAAAATTAGGTCGACTGATCGGTTACCATGGCAACTGGACAGGGACTAAACCAGTTCCAGGGTCGTTCTTGTCTCGGTCGTACAGTAGTTACACCAGAAAACACAGTCTAATGTTTATAAATGAAATAATCTTATCGTGATAATATTGGTGTAATATTAACTAGCGCGTTTTGAATTAACGAATAAGAGAAGAGTTGTTAAATTGGTTCGCATAATTCAGCGTATTTTCAAAAATTGATCTGTCTGCTCAAGTGCTTTAATTTCATATGTCTTACATTTTAATATAAATGTTTTAAGTAACCTATTTCCGGTCCTTACGCTGCAAACGTTGCCAAATTTAGGGACTCTGTCATTCAACAATCACCATTAAATTTGAGCAGTGTTGCCAGACTTTGCGACTTTTTTATTTGACATTATTTTATATGACATTTTATTCTATTTATCCAATTGTTATTTATTTATCTAATCCCATTTTCCCATTCCGAAAATTTTCAACTATTAAATTTGTGATTGTTTTCTAAAAATTAAAAAAAAAAAAAAAAAAAAAAAAAAAAAAATTAAAACATGACTTTATCAATATACTGAAATAGTTCCTTAATTTTTCTTATTATCAGTTTCTGATTGACAAATTTAATTTTGCGATTTTTCATTTTGCTTTCTTTACCACCCTGCCCCCCCCCCCCACACACACACACACTCGAAAAAAAAAAAAAAAAAAAGACGAAATTCTGGCAAAAACAGAATTTATCTTAGGACTGAGAACTATTAGTTTCTTTTGTTTTTGTTTTTAATTATAGCATCTCTTTCAAATTATTCAATTATATTTTCGATAAATTTTAGATTTCGATAAATGTTCAACTATGGAAAAATGGCACAAAAAAGCAAAAAAAAAAAAAAAACGCAGATTGAGACTAATAGTCTTCAGTCCTAATGAGATTAAAACTCGAAATATTTAATTAAACACAATATTTCTATTATTTATCGTAGTCGGATAATGAAAGCAAAAATGAAATCTCATTGAATATTTATTATTTTGTTGGCATCTGTATGTTTCTGTGATAATTTATAGGATTGTCTCTTCTTCGTTCTCATTTTTTTCTTTTTAATCATATATATATATATATATATATATGTGGGATGGCCAACTTTCGTGGGCGTAAAACAGAAAAACTAATTCTTATTTATCATTAATTATAAATTTAATAAAGAAAGTTAAAGTATAATATACATATTTACGAGACGTTAATATGAATTAAGATCGGATTGCTGGCCAACACAGTCACATTTAAAAAGTCAAAGTTTACGTTCAACAGTTTGCCTTAGCACAGTTTTTGTCAAAAGAAAACATAACATAGCTTTTGTTTTCGATCACTTTAGAAAAGTACGCGGCCTAATACAGAACACCGTCTCGGCGAAAACCTGTCGTCCACAGAACAAGATGCAATCGTCTAAATGCACTCATCACCATCCATACGTCAACTGAATTCTTTTCGGCAAGAGCTTTTTGCCTCCGTCTATCAAGATGCGTGCTCCGGAAGTGACATCCGTCTGTCGTCACGGCTACGTCATTCCGCTACGTGTGAGTTCATCCTCGCGTCGAAGATACAGGCTGCGGCATAAGGAAACTGGGCAGTTTTGGAATCAAACGTTGGTGGAAGCAAGATGCCGTTACCATATATATATATATATATATATATATATATATATATTAAGTGCTAACATCAGTAGGGTTTAAAGCACTGTTGGGTCTGCTAATTTTATTTTTTCTGATCCCCCCCCTCCAAAATTTGTTTGCTACAGCCCTATGTGCCATGTACCACCCCAGCTTTAATTTTCTTAATTAATTCGTGTGTTTTCTCTCAATTTGTTAAAATAAGTGTTTAATCACAGCTGAGCTGGGCACCTTGTGAGAAGAAATGATGATAGATGGACCATTGAAATCCTATTTTGGATACCAAGAGATAAGAAAAGATTGATGAAGAGATTATTATGTCAGTAGAGAGATAAAATAATTACAGTAAGGTTACATATGTCTGGGAAGGGGGGGGGGGCACAGAAAGAAAGAAAATGATGTTTGTATCACCATATTTTGCATTTTAATAAAATTTATTATAAATATCATTGAATGTTTAGAAAAATTTACGCTGATTGTTATATATATCTTGGGGGCAATGGGATAATGGGCAAAGGAGAAAAAATGTTTTATAAATATCACACACAATATTACCAATTTTAATTAAAATTTCAAAAACTATCGCCTACATTTAATGAAAACTTTCAAAGAGCGTTACATATATCTAGGAGGAGGGGAGGACTGAGGGAAAAAATATTGTTTTAAAATCACTTTGCTTTACATTTATAGGAAATTTTGCATAAATATCTCTTATTATTTATCAAAAATTGAAGAGAGGGCTACACTACCTGGTGAGAGCTAGGGGCCCACATGGAAAGAATATGTTTTTATACCATCTTATTGCCGATTTAATGAAACTTTGTAGAAATATTACTTAGCATGTATAAGACATTACAGCGAGGTTAAAATATCAGTTTCATTCTCTTCCTAAGTTTGTACCCAAAAATTCAATGTATGATTTAAATCTGAAAAAACAGTTAAAACAAAAATAAAATTTCTTCTTTTAATCTGTCTCTTTTGCCCCCCCCCCTCTCCCCCCAACGTAGAAATAAAAAACTTACGCTCTCGTTCATGTTTAACATGAGTTATACAAGGAGAAATTAAGAAAAGTGCCCTTTTTTCCAGATCGCGGAAAAAGGGCACTTTGCTTAATTGTAAAATACTTCCAAATACGAACGATAGCAAAAATATTTTATTTCTACGAGAGGAAGGGGGAGAAATGGGACAGATTAAACAAAAAAATTCTGTTTCAGAGTAATCTTTTACCGATGTTTGATATTAAATTTTAATTAATATCTTAGGCGAACAATGCATTGAATTTTTGCATGCTAACTTAGAAACTGAAAGATTCTGCGATACGTAGACCTCTCTAAAAAATTTCAAGAACAATAAAGGATATTTATACAAAATTTCCTGTAAATGAAGAAGTGTGATTTAAAAACAATCGTTTTTTCTTTTCCTCTGCCCCCACCTTGTCCGCCAGGTATAGGTAACACTGACCGTATAATTCTTCATTAAAAGTAGGTGATAGTTGTTAAAATTTTAATTAAAATTGGTAACATTGAGATATTTATACAATCCTCTTTCTCCTCTGGCCCCATACCCCCCAAGATATACATAAAAATCAACGTAAATTTTCCTAAAAATTAAGTGATATTTATAATACATTTTATCAAAGTGCAAAGCATAATGATACAAAACATCATTTGTATCCTTCTGTTTCCAGCACCCCCCCCCCCTCCAACCCTCACCCAGACACATGAAACACTGACTGTAATTTTTCGTTAATAGTAAGTGACATTCACACACACACACACACACACACACAAAGATAATAAGTGCTGTTTATACATAATTTGTTTTTCATCTGCCGCCCCTCTCCACTCACACACTACACTGACCCCTTTTTTAACTACAGGTGAGGTAACTTTCATTAAATTTTAATAAAAAGCAAGTGATAGTCATACAAAGTTTCATATACTAGATATAAAAACAACCACTTTTTTTACTCTGCCCCCTCTTAGCAACTCCCCCCCCCCAGATATGTGTAAGACTCACTGTAATTTTTCTTAAACAGTAAGTGGTATATACAGAAAGATCTATTTAAATCGATGCCAATGTAGTTTACGAAAAATATTTTTTATTTCCATCTGCAACCCCCCCATCCCTCCAGGTATATAATACACTCATTGTGATTTTCATAAAAAGTAAGTGATAGTTATAGAATATACCATTAATAACGATAAAATGGTGACATAAAAAATATTTTATTTTCCTCTGCCCCCCCCCCCCCACCTTCAATCCCCTCCCAAATATGTCTGACACTTACTGTAATTTTTACACAAATTGTACATGATTATACAAAGTTATTTTTTTAAATCGATAATAGGGTAGTTTAAAAAAGAATATATTTTATTTCCACAATACCCCCCCCCCCCTTGTCCCTCAGGTATACAATACGCACATTATGATTTTCATAAAAAGTAAGTACAGTTATGCAATATATCAATAAAATATGTAAAATGGTGATATGAACAATCATTTTGTTTGCCTCTGCCCTCCCCTCTATTTAACCCACCCCCAAGTATGTCTGAAAATTACTGTAATTTTTTCACAAATTGTACGTGATTATACAAAGTTTTTTTTTTTTTTTTTAATCGATAATAGGGTAGTTTAAAAAAGAATAAATTTTATTGCCTTCTAGCCCCCGCCCCCCCCCCCCATAAAAAGTAAGTGATAGTTATAGAATATATCATTAAAATCGGTAAAATGGTGATATAAAATATCATTTTATTTTCCTCTATCACCCTCTCTTTAACCCCCCCCCCCTCCAAGTATGTCTGACACATACTGTAATTTTTTCACAAATTGTATGCGATTATACAAAGTTTCATTTAGGAATGTGATATAAACACAATTGCTTTACTTCGATCTGCTCCTAGTCCCCCCCGCCCCCTTCCTCGAGGTATACACTGATTGAATGTTGTACCAAATCAACTAAAATTTCTAAAAGTGTAATCTGAAAATCATTCTTTAAATTCTTTATTTCATATTATTTTGCGATTTGCGAATTGGAAAAGTGTTCTTTTTATCTGGGATCCCCTTACAACATTATTGTGACAGTAGTTCCATTCTCAGATTTTGTACACAACTTGTTTTCATATCTGTAGGTATTCATATAGCTAAAATGGATGAATAGATCTATAATCGACTTAAACAAATTTGTGTAATATCAATATTTCTGATTTCAGCAATAACTAAAAATACATTTTTCTTTTTTTTTTTTTTATCAGACTTATAAATATTAATCATATAAGTAATGTACTGTTTTAAAACACATAAAAAAAACTAGTTGGCATAGGTGGACTCTGCTCAGTTCCCCATCATATTTATGTTTTCATAAATTTCTAGTGGGAGACATATTATACTCATGTTTAAAGAAATGAATTTGACCAAAGCTTGATACAGTGACAGAAGGAAAGCCCCGCCTAATAGGCTATCCACCGTTCACTTCGATATATTTATCTTATTCTAATCTATTAATTTATTTTATCAGGGTTAATTCCGTGGTTTAGTTTTCATGCTAATATTTCCAATGCAATAATCCTCAAAATTCATATTTATATGAAAAATTTGCAATTTCGCTATTCTGGTAAAATCGTAAATTACAAATAATTTACGAAATTTTCCTATTACAATATTTGTATTCAATCATGTTCAAACAAATATCATAAATGTAATTTTGAAGTTGTCTAATGTATTTATAATCCTCAAAATGGAAGTTTATGCTCAAATTTACCTTATTCTGACATGTTAAATAAATCGTAAATTCCAAATAACTTGCAAATTTTTTAAATTGGAAAAATCATAGTCTATGATGTTCATGCCAGTATCCTAAATAATATTTCGAAAGTGGTTCGGCATCTTTACGATGAAAATATCCCTCAAGATTGACGTTTATGTGAAATTTCGCTCTATTCTGCCATGTTAAGAAATTCGTAAATTTCCAATAACTTACGAAATTTTTATATTGGAAAATTCATAGTCAATAATATTCATTCCAGTGTCCTAAATAATATTTCAAAAGCAGTCTGACATCTTTACGATGAAAATATCTCTCAAAAGTGACGTTTATGTGAAATTTTGCCCTATACTGCCATGTTAAGAAATTCGTAAGTTTCCAATAACTTGCGAAATTTTCAAAAAAGCATATTTATAGTTATTGATGTTCATTCCGGCATCAAAACTGATATTTTAAAACTGGTTTGACATTTTCACAGTAAAAAGTTTCCATTTAATGCACGTTTAAGTGAATTTTTGTCCTATTCTCCCGTGTTAAGAAAATCGTAAATTTCTAATAACTTACGAAGTTTTTAAATTCGAATGTTGCAAATCAATAGGGTTCTTTCCAGTGTCGAAAGTAATATTTTAAAACTGATCTGACCTCTCTGCGACAATTTGTTCTTGAGATATCGTGTACACAGACTAACAAACGAACGAACAAATGGAATAACACACTAACAGGCACCCTACAGACAGACACCATACAGTGGCGGATCCAGAACTTGACTTTTGCGGGGGGGGGCTAAGATTTTCAAAGTGTTATTCTAGACCAATAAAAAATTTACAATTGCAATATTCAATTGTAAATTTCAGTGTTTTTTTTTTTTTTTTGGGGGGGGGGGGGCTTCAGCCCCCTAGCCCCCCCCCCCCCTTAAATCTGCCACTGACACCATACAAATTTTGTCATTTTCGGATTCCTCACACCTGAAAACGTGTAAAAAAGTCAAAAAACCGAGGTCGAAAATTTTCAGGATTACCTAAGTTCCCCATACCTATAGTATGATGGGGAACTAATAATAATATTTCCTATACTAGCAGGCTTTGCCCGCTTCGCTGGACATTAAACTTAAATGAGTTGTCAAAATCCCATATATCTTTATTAATAACCTAAGTTTTCGCTGTGATTGGTAGAGGTTTTCTCGCTCGCAACGTGAGAAGTCTGGGGCCCCACTGCCTTCGGTAGCAACTTACCTACTTCTTACTTCCCCTTCCTCAGCGGGTGAGTTCGAAGTTTTGCAAAATCCTACTAATGTACATAATGCGTACACTTAATCAATATCCATACACCAAAATTCGTCATTCTAATATAATTCAAAGCGAATTCAAACGGAAAAACATGTTTTTACACATGTTTATTGCCCTCCGACTCCAATATGGGGGGGGGGGATTTCGAATTCCGTGAAATCCAGTTACAATAAGTGCCGGAGGCATACAGACAATTTACGCACCAAATTGCATGAACACAGAAGTCTTTAATAGAAAATATTATAAATAAATAAATAAATACAAAAAGCTCAGCTTTAGTATGGGACCTCTTTGGTATGTATGTATGTTCGGTTTATGGCATCGGGTGTTGCCTTCCGACAGAATCCACAAGTCTGTGCCAGGTCTTCCGGTCATGGGTCCACTCTTCTTCCAGACCCCTATCCCTCATCGCTTCTGTTACATTATCCATCAATTTTTTCTTGGTCTTCCACGTTTTCTTTTCTGATTTGGTATATAGTTAAAAGCGAGTTTAGGTAATCTTTCATCGTTCATTCTTTTAATATGACCAAACCAGATTAATTGCTTTTTTTGAACCTCATCTAATATGGTTTTCTTTATTTTCATCATTTCTCTGATTCTCTCATTTCTCACTCTCTCCATTCGTGATATCCTGCATGACCTTCTCAGGGCATCCATTTCAACAGAACCAATTTCTTTTTTTCCGTCTCCATAATTGTCCATCCCTCTGCTTCATACAACAATATGCTTTTTACAATGGAGTTGTATATATTATACTTTCTCGTCCTAGATAACTCTTTACTCCACCACATCGAATTTAATAGTTTTACTGCTTTTCTTCCTTGACAGATTATATTCTTAATTTCCTGTGAGTCTCTTCCTTCTCTATTAATGCCTACACCAAGGTATCTATAATCATCACAACTTTTAATTTCGATGTTATTATTCAGACTTAGGTCCGTCTCGTCTCCTGCTATACATAGGTATTTGGTCTTATTGACGTTCATGTATAGTCCCCATTTTTCATATTCTTCCTTAATTTTTATTGTCATTTTCTCTAAATCACTTTTACTTTTTGCAATTATGACTTGGTCATCTGCGAATTGTAGAGTAAAGATTGACATTCCATTTACATTAAATCCCATTGCTCTGCAATTTTCTTTCGAAATTTTTAATGCTTTATCAACATAAATTTTGAAAAGTGTTGGGGAGATACAACATCCGTGTTTAAGTCCTTTATCTGTTATAAAACCCTTTGACAATCTTTTGCCTATTTTTATCTTCGTGTTTGACTGTCTATAAAGTTCTTGAATCGCTCTAATGATAGTTGGATTTACGTTTATTTCATTTAATACACTGCATAATTTTGAGATTGGGACATTATCGTATGCCTTCGTAAGATCAATAAACAAAAGGTGAATTTGATTTCCCATGGCCATTTCCTTTTCAACAACTTGTTTTCAACCCCTTTGGTGACTTTAAATATTTTAAGCCATTTTTTCGATGAACTGAATTGGCTATCTCAATTGTGTAATTAAAGATCTTGGCGAGAAACGTCCGAGCTACTTCGGTGCCGAATTTCAAATTTTGCCAAAGGGATCCGATACTAAAGCTATCCCATACACAAAATAAATAAATAAATAAATAAAATAAAATAAAATAAAATAATAAAATAAAAAAATTCCGATATTTTCAAAATAAAAATAAAAAATCTTAATAAAATCCAAATTATAATCATTTACAATTAAGGGGAGAACATAAAAGAATCTCATAAGGTACATAATAACAACAACAAATTTTGTTTTACTGCACTAAAGAAAAGTGCTGCTTAATTAAATAAAAGTATTAAACTAATGCCAAATATCTCTATGAAAATATTTATCCACATACAAAGTCATAATTAGAAAAAAAAAAAAAAAGAAAAAAAAATCGCCAACTTTTGTAGGTCAACTATTTACTTTTCTCTCTAATTTTTATTATTATTCACGTGAAATTAAAAATATTTCATTTTATTTCTGGAAAATAAAAAGATACATAAATGCGTATATGTAAATGTAAAACCTTCTACCTAATCTGGGTTGAAAACGGAAAAAGGGTAAAATAAATTACAAATATCAGACCTGTATTTATAAATTTGATACCAAATGAAACGGGCGATTTTTCTGAATCCAGGGATGCAAACAGTTTTTCGATGCGACAATTAGATTTTTAAAAAATAACTAAAGTATGAAATTTAAGTGGCAACGGTAAAACGGAAAAATAAATTAGAAATATCAGACCTATCGTTGCAAATTCAGTACCAAATGAAAGGGGTGATTTTTCTGAATCCTGAGGTGTAAACAGTTTTTAGATACGACAATTAGATTTTTTTAAATTAACTCAAGTATGGAATTTAGATAGAAACACTTCATTTCAATCTTTTCATAATTTGTAGTGCGAATCACGAGAATAAAAAAGTCTTTAACTTAAAAATTTATTTTTATATTTTATTTTTTCATTCAAAGCGTTTTAGTGATAAAATATTTATGACGCATGCGCAGGCGTTTTTTCCCCACAATTTAAACACTAATCATAATTTTGAAAATTTCTATAGATATAATTTTAAGTTGGGTGAAGACTTAAGTTTATGCCAAGCGCCGTTGAAATCCGTCCAGCCGTTCTCGAGTGATGCCCGGACAAACGTGTTTTAGACTTTTACCCCCCAGGGGGGAACAAGGGGGGGGGGAATTTCTGAAAAATTGATAGATATAATTTTAAGTTGAGTGAAGACCTAAATTCCTACCAAGCGCCGTTGAATTCCTTCGAGCCGTTTTCAAGTGATGCCCGGACAAAAAAAGCGACATACAGACACGATGAGACACACACACACACAGGCAAAATTTTCTGAAGTCATTTTCGGCTTTCATGGGGTGTGAAACGTGAAGATATCGCAAAATTTTTTGATTCCGACAAATTTACAGACAAAACTCTGATTTTAGTAATATAGACTAGCTGGCTTCGCCCGCTAGCGGGTCAGTATTTTCAAAAGAATCACTAAAATTAATGAATCACTAACAGTAATTTTTAGTGTTAAGAAAAGAAATAAAAAAAAAAAATCATTTCTGATTGGGTAAAAAGTAGGCCCGGGTCCCCACTGCCTTCGGCAGCGCACTCCCGTGCGCGCTGCGCGCGCACAACTTAAGGGATACACGCGCTGCGCGCACGTATATCTTCCCTGACCTTTCGTGCCCCCTAAAAAAATCATTTCTGATCGGGTAAAAACTCGCACCGGGTCTCCACTGCCTTCGGCAGCGCAGATCCATGCGCACGCACGTGTGAAGGTATACGTGCGCTGCGCGCACATATTCCTTCTGAAGTCATATTTTTATTCTTAAGAAAAGAAAACTAACAGTAACAGAAACAAAAAGTAACTTTTTGTGTTAAGAAAAGAAATTAAAAAGAATCATTTCTGATTGGGTAAAAAGTCGGCCCGGGTCCCCACTGTCTTCGGCAGCGCAGTCCCGTGCGGGCTGCGCGCGCACAACTTAAGGGATATTGTTGTAAAATTTATACCCTTTCCGTGTTGATTCTCAAATTTAAATTTAAATTCATTCACTACTTAAATATAATTTAAATTCACTTTATAACCTTTAAAGTTTAAGTTATTAATTAAATGAATTATAGCGTTTAGTGCTATTTTCTCTTTTGATGCTGCCATTTGAGTTAAAGATATATTAAAATTAAAAAAAACTTAATGATAATTACTTTTAGTTAAAAATTATATTCCTTATTAATATATTTATGTTTAAGTCTTTTGAAATAACTTTAATTACTTACCTCATATTTAAAAGCATATTTTATTAAAATTAACTTAAAGAAAAATATGTTTAAATCCTTTTACGGATTGTTCATTTCGCTACTTAGCGAGGAGATGTAATATTTTTTCAACTGCAGAGTCTCTTTGCTTAGCCCATAGATGGCGGCTGACTCGCAGCGTCGTGTTGCTATAGTTATGGGAGGCGTTCCTATTCTATAGCATCTAGTAGCTGTTACTTTGAATCCGTTTCGTGACTATAAAAGGAGGTAGGAAATATGTAATCAGTCTCTTAAGCTCTGAAGCCCTTAATCTTTTAAGCTTTTATGTTTTTTCAGTTTAGCTCAAAGTCATGAGCTGGTATTTCGATATAATTATAAACTGTTTAGTTTTCTTATGATTGTAAATTACATTTTTGTGACTTGTTCGTTTAGTGTGAAAAGTAGCTTTCTATTTGAACTCAGTATGGCAGTATTTTTTAAGGGTATTTAACCTCTCGTCAGCAACCTTTCTAAAATTGTTTCAGCTGATTTAATGTTATTCATCATTTTGTTTCAACTTTAATAAACTGTTTTAATCGAACTTTTGTCTTCAATGAATGCCACATATATTTATCTTCTTTATAGCTTTTTAGAGCTGAGCAACTATCATTTCACTGCACTGCTAACTCTGCTAACTTGATATATGTGGAAATTGTTTTTTTCACAATAAGCGGTTATGGGCAATTTGGCTCGTTGTCAGCTCATAGCATTAAAATTTTGATAATAGTTTTTATGGCATTCTAAGTGTTTGAAGATAAGAAATTGAAATGGCAGTAAGTTTAAACCCCACGATTGAAAAATTACGGATGAATAATTGTACTACGTGGGTCAAGGACATTAAATTTATTTTAATTGAAAGAAACTGCTGGAATATAATATGTAAGAACGAAATACTGCCTGTTGAAGATGCTGAGGCCGGAATAACTTCAAAACAAGTGGAGGATTTTAAATCTCGTAGTCGAGTTGCATTATCCACAATATATCTGAATACATCGCCTGAAGTCAGAAGCATTATTGAAAATTGTGATTGTGCTATTGATGCCTGGGAGACTTTGAAGAAGACCTTTATATCAGACTCTAGAGCTCATCATATGGGACTGTTTACAGAGTTCATTAATTGTAGAATGTCTGAGAATGAAACGGTGAATTCTTTTGTAACCCGGTTATCAAGAATACTGGACCAGCTGCGTGAAATTGGTCATGCTATGGAGGACGTGTACTGCTGTTTCCAGCTCTTGCAACACCTACCATCCAAGTTTGAATCTGCAGTGCAATATTTGTTGCGTTGGAAGAACGACCAGTTCAAGTTCCAGAATATTGTGTCCGAGTTAACAGCGGAGGAATCGCGTCTACAGCTTCGTGAGGGTGATATTAAGAAAGATGCCAATAACAGTGTTCAGATACAGAACATCCAGCAAAAAGGTAAAAAGCCTTTAACTTGTTTTAAGTGTGGCCGTATTGGCCACTTTAGGAAAAACTGTTTTTTGAATAGTAATGTTAAATTTAAACCTAGAAATTTAAAGTATAACTCCAACGGTCGTGACAAATGCAAATCTCCCCCCTCCTACTACATAGCTCAAGCTAACTTTAGTAATTTAAGTGATGATGACAGCTTTATTTTTGATACTGCTGCTTCAAATCATTTTCTAAGAAATTTAGATCTTTTTGAGCATTATACTCCTGTGGAGGGAGAGGAGCTTTTTGTCGCGATCGATGGTATTAGTTTTCCTATTACTGCTAAAGGAACTGTTAAGTTGGATTTTGGTAAAAATGTATTGTATTTAAAAGATGTGTTATATTCACCAAAGTTACGGAAACATTTAATATCAGGTCCTAAATTAGATGTGAACGGTGCCACATACACTGGCGGTAAGGGTCGAGTGTCGGTGTTCGGTAAAGATAAAAGACATATTTTTACTGCTAAAATTAAAGACGGTGTTTACTATTTATATCCTAATGTTTCTAAAGTTAAAAAGGGGAGTAAAGTGAATGGGGGGCACCCGGAAAATCCTTCAGCTTCTCTTGCAAAAGTTAATGAAATTGGGTATTGGCATGCTCGTTTTGGGCATGTAAGTCCTGATACTATTGTAAATACTAGCAAGAAGAACGGGGTGAGGGGCCTTCCTAAACTTAAGTTTAAGAAATTTTTTTGTGAACCTTGTAGGATTAGTAAACAAAACCGTGTGTCTTTTAAGTCATCCGATGTTCATGGCGTTAGGTCACCGTTAGAGAAAGTATTTATGGACGTCTGGGGCCCAATTAAAGTAACTGGTAAAAATGGGGAAAGGTTCTTTTTGTCCATTATTGATGGATTTTCTAAAAGGGTTGCTGTTTATCCTTTAAAGGATAAGTCTCAGGTTTTTGGTGTATTCGAGAGGCACATTGCACGGGCTGAACGTAGTTTGAATAAAAAATTAAAAGCTATTCGTACGGATAATGGTTCCGAATTTGTAAATGACAATTTCAAATCATTTTGTAGTAAAAATGGAGTTGTTCATGAGTTAACTAACACGTTCACACCTGAGCAAAATGGGTTAAGTGAGCGGTTTAATCAAACTTCTTTAAATTGTGTTAGAGCTATTATCACGGATAGTGGTTTGCCTTTTTCTTTCTGGCCCGATGCAATGTTGTATTTCGCGTACACTTGGAACCGTTTAATCCATAGGGGACAAACTAAGACTCCTTTTGAGTTATATACTGGGTTTAAACCATCCGTAAGACACCTGAAGCCGTTTGGGTTAATTTCGTATGTTGGGATCCCAAAACAGCATAGAGACCATAAGCTTGAACCTAAGGCTAAAAAGGGAGTACTAATAGGTTATTCATTAAAGACTAAGGGGTATAAAATTTGGTTGGAGGATGAGGATAAAATAGTTGAAACTATAAACGTAACGTTCTCTGATCAGCTATTTAGTAAATGCAGTGGAGCGGTGATGGGCACCTCACTGGAGGAATTGGACTTACTTCCGGAAAGTCCAGTTGATTGTCAAGTTTCCGACCCTGTTGACATTGTTTTCGGAGGTGAGCCCGATGATTCTAGTGACGAGCCCGTCGATGAAACTCCTGTAGATAAATCTTCTCTTAAACCTCTTTCTTCAATTACTTGGAATAGAAAACCCGTACCCAGAAAAATGAGTGACAGAGTTGACATCTTCTATTACCCGGACAACACTAAAACTAGATTGAGATCAATGAACGATGTCAAGCAATATTGTGATAAAAATAATTTAATTTTTGACTCTAATTTTTTTGATTTCTCTAGTAGTAATAAGTTCGAGGGGGTGGTTGATCAGCAAAACTCAGATAACCCAACTTCAAGTTTAACTCATAAAAAATCATGACTAGTTATCCCTATACCTAAAACATATAATCAGGCCGTTAAATCTTCAGAATGTATTGAATGGAAAAATGCCATGGATGATGAGATAAATAATATGAAAACTCGTAAAGTTTGGCATCTGGTTAATTTATCGGAGGGGAAAAAAGTTTTGGGAAATAGATGGGTATACGCCGTTAAAAGAGATGAGCTAGGAAACGTTGCCCGCTTTAAAGCGAGGCTCGTGGCCCAGGGCTTTCATCAGATAAAGGGGGACACTTATGACGAGACGTTTTCACCCGTCGTTAATTTCTCAGTAATACGTTTCTTTTTTTCATTATTGGTCTCATGTTATAAATGGCATAATGTTCAATGCGATATAAAATGTGCTTATCTTTATGCACCTTTAAAAGAAGAAATTTATATGTCTCAGCCAAAAGGATATGTTGTAAAGGGGGGGGAAAATCTTGTTTGTAAACTAGACAAAGCGTTATATGGCCTTCATCAAAGTGGCCGGCTCTGGTATTATGAGTTAAATAAAGTACTATTAGATTTAGGGTTTAATAAATTTAACTGGTGTAATTGTTCATATTATTTTGAAAATTATATTGTTTTATTAGTTTATGTAGATGATTTAGTTTTGTTTGGTAAAAATCAATTTCAAATAGACAAAATTCTTAATTTATTAAAATGTAAATTTGATATAAAAATTTTAGGTAAAACCAAGAAATTACTTGGTGTAGAATTTAATTATGAAAATGATTCAGTACAAATTTTTCAGGAATTATATATTAATGAAGTGTATGACAGGTTTAAGTCGTTTAACATCCCTTTCTGCTCATTACCTATTGTAAAAGGCATTAAGTATTCGAAAAAAGATTGTCCTACTAATCAAAATGAAATTGATGAAATGTCTAAATTTCCATATCGGAATATCTTAGGATGTTTATCTTTCATTGCAAACAGGACACGACCTGATATTGCCTAAGCAGTTAATATATTCAGTCAATTTCAAAATTCACCGGGGTTTAATCATTGGAATGGGTTAATTAAATTACTTGGGTATGTTTCGTGTACTCGAGATTTGAAATTAAATTTGAATTGTTTTAATCCATGTTTAACTGCTTTCTCTGACGCTGATTTCGCGATGAATAGAGATGACTTCGTATCAATGGGGGGACAAATTTTATTTTTGGATAATAGCCCTATTTCTTGGAAAACCTTTAAGCAAAAAAGTGTTTGCCTTTCAACCATGGAAAGTGAATTTGTATCCATGTGTGACGGGGTTAAAGAATTAATGTGGTTTGATAATATATTACGAGATTGTATTGATTTTAAATTAATTGCTATTTCATATGAACCACCAATACTTTTTGCTGATAACCAAGCAGCTATTAATTTTACGAGGTCTCCTATAGAGAATAACAAATCTAAACATATTAATGTAAAATTATTTTTCATCCGTGAATGGTTATTTGAGGAACGGTTTGATTTAAAATATGTAAATACTAAAAATAACTTTGCCGATCCCTTCACAAAGCCCCTTACTAAAGGTGATATGTCTAAATTTGTAAATAAGGTATTTATTAAGTAAATGTACATAGAGTAAATTTAAAATATTTTTGAACGTATAATATATATTTGAATTTTTTGAAACTGAAAAAATGGTTTTTTAGAGGGATATGTATGCATTTTCTTGGTGGGTTTTTCCTACGTTTTCCATTGTGTAGTGATGTATAGTTTAGTTTAACTTTTGTATGAGAGAAATTCGTAGCGCTACGTGTAATTGGTTATGTGTATGTTATATAAATGTTTCATATATTTGTGAATATCATCGTTTTCTTATTTTGACAATGGGGAATGGGGGAAAAAAAAGGTTTCCTTGAAATGCTGTGCATATTTGCTCTATATTAATATCTTGTTCTTTCTTTTAGTAGATGTGTATAGTATTTTGATAGTGCTACTGTTTTTTTGAAAGTGTGAGTTGGACTTGTGGACTCTTGATCTTATGATTTACGAGATTGACAAACCTTGTAGCTTTGTGTGAAGTATATTCTGTAGAAGACATATGTGAATCTCTCATCAAGTCACTAAATATTCAAGGAATTTTTTTATTTCTTTTCTAATAAAGTTTATATTGTAATTGCTGACGTTTGTGTTTGTCGAATCAACGCGGTGGGGGGCCTTGTTGTAAAATTTATACCCTTTCCGTGTTGATTCTCAAATTTAAATTTAAATTCATTCACTACTTAAATATAATTTAAATTCACTTTATAACCTTTAAAGTTTAAGTTATTAATTAAATGAATTATAGCGTTTAGTGCTATTTTCTCTTTTGATGCTGCCATTTGAGTTAAAGATATATTAAAATTAAAAAAAACTTAATGATAATTACTTTTAGTTAAAAATTATATTCCTTATTAATATATTTATGTTTAAGTCTTTTGAAATAACTTTAATTACTTACCTCATATTTAAAAGCATATTTTATTAAAATTAACTTAAAGAAAAATATGTTTAAATCCTTTTACGGATTGTTCATTTCGCTACTTAGCGAGGAGATGTAATATTTTTTCAACTGCAGAGTCTCTTTGCTTAGCCCATAGATGGCGGCTGACTCGCAGCGTCGTGTTGCTATAGTTATGGGAGGCGTTCCTATTCTATAGCATCTAGTAGCTGTTACTTTGAATCCGTTTCGTGACTATAAAAGGAGGTAGGAAATATGTAATCAGTCTCTTAAGCTCTGAAGCCCTTAATCTTTTAAGCTTTTATGTTTTTTCAGTTTAGCTCAAAGTCATGCGCTGGTATTTCGATATAATTATAAACTGTTTAGTTTTCTTATGATTGTAAATTACATTTTTGTGACTTGTTCGTTTAGTGTGAAAAGTAGCTTTCTATTTGAACTCAGTATGGCAGTATTTTTTAAGGGTATTTAACCTCTCGTCAGCAACCTTTCTAAAATTGTTTCAGCTGATTTAATGTTATTCATCATTTTGTTTCAACTTTAATAAACTGTTTTAATCGAACTTTTGTCTTCAATGAATGCCACATATATTTATCTTCTTTATAGCTTTTTAGAGCTGAGCAACTATCATTTCACTGCACTGCTAACTCTGCTAACTTGATATATGTGGAAATTGTTTTTTTCACAATAGATATACGTGCTGCGCGCGCGTATACCTTCCCTGACCTTTCGTGCCCCCTAAAAAATCATTTCTGATCGGGTAAAAACTCGCACCGGGTCCCCACTGCTTTCGGCAGCGCAGTCACGTGCGCGCTGCGCACGCACAAGTTCACGGATACACGCGCTGCGCTCGCGTATTCCTTCCCTGACCCTTCGTGCCCCCTAAAAAAAATCATTTCTGATCGGTTAAAAACTCACACCGGGTCCCCACTGCCTTCGGCAGCGCAAACCCATGCGCGCGCACGTGTGAAGGTATACGCGCGCTGCGCGCATATACTCCTTCTCAAATCAAATTTTTATTCTTAAGAAAACAAAATGAAAAAAATCATTTCTCATCGGTTAAAAAGTCGGACCTGTTCCCCACTGCCTTCGGCCGCGCAGTCCCGTGCGCGCACAAGTTAGGGGATACGCGCGCGGTGCACGCCTCTCTCTTCCCCACCCTTTCAGCCCCTCCTAATTAACCTACGTATACCAATTTTGAACGGTCTAACTCAATTAGCTGAGATGCAAAGGAAAACGTAATCAGGACACCTCAAAAGGTGTAAATCTGGTGAAAACTTTCGATAAATTAAAAGAACTTTAAAATATCTTTCGAATGATGCATTAAAAATAATTTAATCATAATTAGAAATTGAAATATTGAAATTTGAAAATATTACAGCGCCATCTGTCGGTAGAAATTTCTGTATTCCACTGTTCCATTCCAATTCAAAAACGCTTTCTAATGATGTATTACTTATGAAATTATTTTAATTAGTAGCTGAGATACAAAGAAAACTAATTCAGGAAACCTCAAAACGTGTAAATCTAGTGAAAACTTTCGATAATATAAAAGAACTTTAAAATATCTTTCGAGTGATGCATTAAAAATAATTTAATTATAATTAGAAATTGAAATATTGAAATTTGAAAAATTTACAGCGCCATCTGGCGGTAGAAATTTCTGTATTCCACTGTTCGATTCCAAATCAAAAAAGCTTTCTAATGATGTATTACTTATGAAATTATTATAATTAGTATCTGTGATACAAAAGAAAACTCATTCGGGACACCTCAAAACGTGTAAATCTGGTGAAAACTTTCGATAATTAAAAAGAACTTTAAAATATCTTTCGAATGATGTATTAAAAATAATTTAATCATAATTAGAAATTGAAATATTGAAATTTGAAAATATTACAGCGCCATGAAAGAACACTGATTCAGGAGACCTCAAAACGTATAAATCTGTTGAAAACTTTGAATTATGTAAAAGAACTTTAAAATATCTTTCGTATGATGTATAAAAAATAAATCAATCGTAATTAGAAATTGAAATACGCGTATTAGAATATTGCAAAAATGCCCGGCGTGTAAAGATAAAATTTAATTTGCAATTCAAATGTAAATCTTTTGTTTATTGACGAAAATCGATGAAATTTGAAATGCAAGTTTGTTTTGTGGTGTAAATAATATATACTAAATAAAATGTGTAAAATTTGAAAAATTGAAGAAAATAGAAAATTGTAATTTTTAATCGCACCACGAAACACGTGACTCCATTAAATACCAGATGTGTTTCCCTTGAAGACTGCTGTACACTTAATGTCTGCAAAGATAACATTCTTGTGATTCGTTGCCAACATTTTTTTATAGTTTAGTTAATTTTAAAAAATCTAATTGTCCGATCGATAAGCCGTTTAAACCATCGGATTGAGAAAAAAAAGCCCTTTCCAATGGTATCTTGTTTGTAACGATACGACTGATATTTCTAATTTATTTTCCACTTTTTCCGTAAAAATGTCGCTTTTTAAGCATTTAATCATGAATTCTGGGTCATTTTTCGGTAGACAATGGTCAACGTTTTAATTAATATCTCCGCTAATTAGGGTCGCATCGTTTAGCAAATTAGATAACCCAGATCTGCGATAAATTCTCTGTCGATCGGTACCTGTTCGAAGTCCGTGCGACCGTTAGCGGCCCAGCTTTTGCTGCGTCAAGCCGTTTCTCACAGACAGACACACACACACGCGTACAGATTTTAATAATATAAGGAGACTAGCTGGCTTCGCCCGCTAGCGGGTCAGTATTTTCAAATGAATCACTAAAATTAATGAATCACTAACAGTAATTTTTAGTGTTAAGAAAAGAAATTAAAAAAAAAAAATCATTTCTGATTGGGTAAAAAGTCGGCCCGGGTCCCCACTGCCTTCGGCAGCGCAGTCCCGTGCGCGCTGCGCGCGCGTATACCTTCCCTGACCTTTCGTGCCCCCTAAAAAAATCATTTCTGATCGGGTAAAAACTCGCACCTATTCCCCACTGCCTTCGGCAGCGCAGACCCATGCGCGCGCACGTGTGAAGGTATACGTGCGCTGCGCGCACATATTCCTCCTGAAGTCATATTTTTATTCTTAAGAAAAGAAAATGAAAAAAATCATTTCTCATCGGTTAAAAAGTCGGACCTGGTCCGCACTGCCTTCGGCCGCGCAGTCCCGTGCGCGCTGCGCGCACAAGTTAGGGGATACGCGCGCGGTGCACGCCTATCTCTTCCCCACCCTTTCAGCCCCTCCTAATTAACCTACGTATACCAATTTTGAACGGTCTAACTCAATTAGCTGAGATGCAAAGGAAAACGTAATCAGGAGACCTCAAAACGTGTAAATCTGGTGAAAACTTTCGATAATTTAAAAGAACTTTAAAATATTTTTCGAATGATGTATTAAAAAAAATTAATTATAATTAGAAATTGAAATATTGAAATTTGAAAATAATACAGCACCATAAGAGAAAACTGATTCAGGAAACCTCAAAACGTGTAAATCTCGTGAAAACTTTCGACAATTTAAAAGAACTTTAAAATATCTTTCGAGTGATGCATTAAAAATAATTTAATCATAATTAGAAATTGAAATATTGAAATTTGAAAATATTACAGCGCCATGAAAGAACACTGATTCAGGAGACCTCAAAACGTATAAATCTGTTGAAAACTTTGAATTATGTAAAAGAACTTTAAAATATCTTTCGTATGATGTATAAAAAATAAATCAATCGTAATTAGAAATTGAAATACGCGTATTAGAATATTGCAAAAATGCCCGGCGTGTAAAGATAAAATTTAATTTGCAATTCAAATGTAAATCTTTTGTTTATTGACGAAAATCGATGAAATTTGAAATGCAAGTTTGTTTTGTGGTGTAAATAATATATACTAAATAAAATGTGTAAAATTTGAAAAATTGAAGAAAATAGAAAATTGTAATTTTTAATCGCACCACGAAACACGTGACTCCATTAAATACCAGATGTGTTTCCCTTGAAGACTGCTGTACACTTAATGTCTGCAAAGATAACATTCTTGTGATTCGTTGCCAACATTTTTTTATAGTTTAGTTAATTTTAAAAAATCTAATTGTCCGATCGATAAGCCGTTTAAACCATCGGATTGAGAAAAAAAAGCCCTTTCCAATGGTATCTTGTTTGTAACGATACGACTGATATTTCTAATTTATTTTCCACTTTTTCCGTAAAAATGTCGCTTTTTAAGCATTTAATCATGAATTCTGGGTCATTTTTCGGTAGACAATGGTCAACGTTTTAATTAATATCTCCGCTAATTAGGGTCGCATCGTTTAGCAAATTAGATAACCCAGATCTGCGATAAATTCTCTGTCGATCGGTACCTGTTCGAAGTCCGTGCGACCGTTAGCGGCCCAGCTTTTGCTGCGTCAAGCCGTTTCTCACAGACAGACACACACACACGCGTACAGATTTTAATAATATAAGGAGACTAGCTGGCTTCGCCCGCTAGCGGGTCAGTATTTTCAAATGAATCACTAAAATTAATGAATCACTAACAGTAATTTTTAGTGTTAAGAAAAGAAATTAAAAAAAAAAAATCATTTCTGATTGGGTAAAAAGTCGGCCCGGGTCCCCACTGCCTTCGGCAGCGCAGTCCCGTGCGCGCTGCGCGCGCGTATACCTTCCCTGACCTTTCGTGCCCCCTAAAAAAATCATTTCTGATCGGGTAAAAACTCGCACCTATTCCCCACTGCCTTCGGCAGCGCAGACCCATGCGCGCGCACGTGTGAAGGTATACGTGCGCTGCGCGCACATATTCCTCCTGAAGTCATATTTTTATTCTTAAGAAAAGAAAATGAAAAAAATCATTTCTCATCGGTTAAAAAGTCGGACCTGGTCCGCACTGCCTTCGGCCGCGCAGTCCCGTGCGCGCTGCGCGCACAAGTTAGGGGATACGCGCGCGGTGCACGCCTATCTCTTCCCCACCCTTTCAGCCCCTCCTAATTAACCTACGTATACCAATTTTGAACGGTCTAACTCAATTAGCTGAGATGCAAAGGAAAACGTAATCAGGAGACCTCAAAACGTGTAAATCTGGTGAAAACTTTCGATAATTTAAAAGAACTTTAAAATATTTTTCGAATGATGTATTAAAAAAAATTAATTATAATTAGAAATTGAAATATTGAAATTTGAAAATAATACAGCACCATAAGAGAAAACTGATTCAGGAAACCTCAAAACGTGTAAATCTCGTGAAAACTTTCGACAATTTAAAAGAACTTTAAAATATCTTTCGAGTGATGCATTAAAAATAATTTAATTATAATTAGAAATTGAAATATTGAAATTTGAAAATATTACAGCGCCATGAAAGAACTCTGATTCAGGAGACCTCAAAACGTGTAAATCTGTTGAAAACTTTGAATTATGTAAAAGAACTTTAAAATATCATTCGTATAATGTATAAAAAATAAATCAATCGTAATTAGAAATTGAAATACGCGTATTAGAATATTGCAAAAATGTCCGTCGTGTAAAGATAAAATTTAATTTGCAATTAAAATGTACATCTTTTGTTTATTGACGAAAATCGATGAAATTTGAAATGCAAGTTTGTTTTGTGGTGTAAATATTATATACTAAATAAAATGTGTAAAATTTGAAAAATTGAAAAAAATAGAAAATTGTAATTTTTAATCGCACTACGAAACATGTGATTTCATTAAATACCAGATGTGTTTCCGTTGAAGACTGCTGTAGACGAAAAGTCTGCAAAGATAACATTCTTGTGATTCGTTGCCAACATTTTTTTATAATTTAGTTAATTTTAAAAAATTTAATTGTCCGATCGATAAGCCGTTTAAACCATCGGATTGAGAAAAAAAAAGCCCTTTCCAATGGTATCTTGTTTGTAACGATACGACTGATATTTCTAATTTATTTTCCACTTTTTCCGTAAAAATGTCGCTTTTTAAGCATTTAATCATGAATTCTGGATCATTTTTCGGTAGACAATGGTCAACGTTTTAATTAATATCTCCGCTAATTTGGGTCGCATCGTTTAGCAAATTAGATAATCCTGATCTGCGATAAATTCTCTGTCCGACGGTACCTGTTCGAAGTCCGTGCGACCTTTAGCGGCGGAGCCTTTTCTGTTTCAAGCCGTTTCTCACAGACAGACACACACACACACACGCGTACAGATTTTAATAATATAGGAGATTATCTTTCTATTAAATAAACTAAAAAAATACTAATCATCTCAGTCAGTTTTTAAAAACTATCTGAAAAAATGAAAAAATTATAATTTGTGTTTAAGTGTTTTTGGTTTTTTATAAGGCGATTTGTGAAAACATTTGGTGGGCCAAAAAGAAAATCACCTTTTTTTTTTTTTTTTTTTTTTTTTTTTTTTAATAAAAACAAACAAGCAGCTTGAAAACTGTTAACGAATTGACCGGTTCCAGTAAGTATGACGACGAAACTTGTCCTTTCCCCAAGGAGAGAGAAGAGTTAGGCCGAAATAGAATGTTCCAGAATGATTAGCACTCTCGCTTCAATAATACAAGTTAAAAAATGACTTTGACATTCTAAGTTCAAAAACTCCACTCTTTCCATTGAAAACAAATCAGGAACAGATGGAACTATCATAGCCTCCTTAACTAGATGCCTGTCGCGTCGCTCGGAAACTAGGTAACAGTTGAAGCGGTAGACAGCGCCACCTAGTACCGATTATGGAACATTTTTAATCAACTCTCACCAATAATTTAAAGAAATAACACATAATATATATATAATCGACGTTTTTTTTCGATTCTATTCGCCTATTATGTATATCACATCCCACTTAAAAAAAATTTTTGTGGTTGTTGTTTTGAAGGTGTTCACATATATATGGTTAACTTTGAATTGAATTTTTAAATAAAACAAAATGTAATGATAAATCAATGCATTATTGAAATAAAAAAATAATTAAATTTCAAGTGAGATATTATATTCACATAATTTGTACTCAGTCATTTGAAGAAAGAATTGTTTTTAAATGTCATCAAAAATTACACAATTTTAATTATACATACGACCTACACTATATATTAACATAAAACGATAACAGACATCATTCAGAGATCTAAATTTTATATGTTTTATATCTATATCGTAAATAGAACGTGTATATTTTTTAAATAAAAATGTACTTTATTTTATAGAATTAAAAGAAAATAAAAAAAATAATATCTAAAGAAATTCTGACATTAAACATAATTATATTTCTCAAATATTCCTAAACAAGAAAACTCATTGTCAGAATTAATGTATTTCAACACCGGATGTAATAATTTATTTGAAATTACGCAATATTAATGATTTCAGTTCATAACGGTCATTCTCTAGTCAAACTGACGCTTGGCATAATACCAACGAACTACAGGGTTAATACATTTCATAAACCGTCGTTGATAATTCAAAAAATTAACATTAGTTTATTCGTCAAAACAAAGAATTAAAATTGGCATGCATTTTGGCGAAAATAATGATAACGGAAAAAGATGGCTTCCCTTCCGGGCTGATCTCTCCGTGTCATCAAAAATGCGAACCCTCAGTTTTACTCTTTTTCTCAGATAGTAAAGACGTAACTCTTTCTTTGCCCTCTCTCTCTCTCCCTTGCTCACCGAGAATTTTTGAGATTGTATTCCTGAAACAATGGGCGAGTCCAGCCTCTGGAACACTTCGACCGATCCAACTGGGTCCTGAGACATTTGATCCACGACCGGTCGAAAGAAGAGGCTGGACGACTCCGATCTCTCTATTGGATCAAAATCAGTGCTGCCATCTGTAGGCTTAGTTTGAAATTAGCTCTAAAATATTAGAATTAAATTAGTTAAAGACACGGAGTATAGACAGGAGAAGAAGGTAACGCTGAAATTTTGTGATGTTGTTTTCTAATGTTTACAGAGGGCGCCAGCGTACAATACTTCCTTATCTCCAGCTTCTGCAATGTTATTCAATGGGGAAATGTGTCGTTTTAATAATTTTTTTTTAAAATAATATCAAGCTGAAAAAATTTCGATTGAAAGCAAATTTCATTAAATAGAGTATACTAAGCAACATGTTTTTTTAAGAGCGATTTTATCCTAATTTTACTTTGAAAGAGAGCTTTTAAAAAATGACGATCTTTATGAACCGAAGACACCTAAAACAGACAATTGGGAGAAAAGAGAATGGAGATCGTTTGTATTGTGTCGTTTGAAAATGTAGATTGTTATGGATATCTTATGGCAATCTTATAATTTTTCATTATTAGTATATTTGACGTATAAAAAAAATGTAGTAAATAAGTTTTTTTTTTTTTTCTTATCACTATCATAGCCTATTTTACAACTAGGAACGAAGCATTTATTTGAAACATCTGAATTATGCAGTTTTAAGCACTTACAAAAAAATTAAATTGCTTAAAATTAAAAATTTACTCCGGCAAAATTCTATTGAAAACAACATTATATCCGCACCGAGATAGGGAGTAATGACAAGTGGCGCCCTCAATATTTACGAAAAATTTACATCACAGTTTCGTAGATTTCTCCCATTGGACCTTCAACTCCTATTAATATTACTCCGTGGTTAAAGAAAAATTTAATTCATTAATTAAAAATGTAATTTAACTATGAATAAAAAAAAGATAGATGCATATCTATTTTTTTTCTATTCTGCATAGTTGGGTACATATGCACTGAGATACAATAATATTAATTATATAATTCTTTTTCGAAAATTATTTAAAAAAAAATAATAGCAATAAAATTTTAATTTTAGAAAAAATTTCCAGCAAATTTTTTCAATTATTTCCCGCAATTATGCATTTTTGTATTGTAACGATATATTGTAAACAATTTTAAGTAATATTTTATGGATTTATTATCAAGCTAATTTTTGTTAAATATTTTTAAGTTGGAATGATGAAATTTAAATCAAATATGTAGCATTCAAATATTTGATGTAAATAAGAAGTAGGTTCAAGTTTTATTATTATGATCTAAGGTAAGAAGGATAAGAAATATGAAACTATTACACATTGCCAAAAAAATATATAATTTAAATTTTGATTTAAAACAATAATTACAAAAAAAAAATAAATAAATAAATAAATAAATAAATTATCACTTTATTGATTGGTTTGTAAATTCAATTAATTATGATTTCAATCAATAATATTTTAAATGTTTAATATATTTATGATTTTTTTAAAATTTAAATACAAATAAAATATTGATTTTTAAACATTGTTAATTACTTTTATGTTTGAAAGCTGAAATTTAATGCAAATATATTAACAAAGCAGTACAAAACATATTTAAAATATTTTGTTAAACTGAAAATTTAAAAATTGTTAGCAGGGAGCATTTTAAAATTTTATTTTATTAAATTTAAATAATATTTGATGAATTTTAATTTGCATTATTGTATTATATTTGAATCCATTCCATGAATATATTTATAATTCTAAAACAATTATACAGTTTTTTACCAAAAAAAAAAAAAAATGCTTGTATGCATATTCGCGTTTGTAAGGACCGATAGATGGCGGAACCAGAGCAATAACCAACAGCCAATCAGAGCAATGTATCATTAAATTGATCAAATGACTCGGAAAAAATTCTTGGTCGATTTGATCCACGACCGGTCCATGGAACACATTACACTGGACGACTTTGATCCAGACCGGTCCAAGAGACTGGACGCATTGTTCCACGACCAATTGGATCGATCCTGGATCGGTCGAGAGCCTGAACCCGCCCAATATTTTTAAGTATGAACCTGGAACTCCTTATGATGTGACTTTTTTTTAACAAATATTAATAAAGACTATATTTGAATTTCAAGACTTTAATTCGTTTTATTTGTTATAAGACGCAATGTACAAGAGATCATAGTAAAAGGATAAAAATATTTTTAACCAGACGGATTTCAACACCACAGAAACCTGATTCCTAAGACCAGTTTCGGGAATGCATCGGTGGAGAGAGAGAAGGGCCCGTTAGACTGTGTTAAATCTTCGAACTTTTATAATTGCCTTTCAAAGAACATTTTTTTGATTTATGCAAGTGAACGTTATAAGTATGGACTTGCCTCTCCTGCTCTAGTCAATGCTAAATGGAGCGCTCGTCTGGAATGCTCAGTAAGATGTCCAGTTCCGAAGTCCCAAATCCCAAAGCGGAGCTCCTCGGTATATGATCAGCGGTGACTAGCGATAACTCTTCGTCTCCCCGTCCTTTAGTCTTCAAACCAACATGAGAGGGAGACAAGATATTCGAGCGTGCCGTCCGGAACATATGCCCTTCTTTCTTCTGTTCGGTCAGCGGTTTTCATCGGGAAGTGCTACAGGTGCATTGATGTGTGAGCGAGCTGGAAAGCCGTGTGAAAGTTCATAGGATTTATAGAGTGATTCGCGCAGGTGTGCTGAAGAAAAGCCAAAAGTGTACAACGTCAAAAAAACTTCATATTGTTGCATCGATGTACTAGGCCATATGTGAAATTTTTGAGTAGAGTGTTATGGTTATCAAAGATTTTAGTGCTCTCATACAGGAAAAGGGCCATACGTGTAGGAAATAAGTTTTCTTTATAACTTTTATTAGATAAAAACAGTTAATAGCGATATAAAATCGTATTCATAGAACTGATAAAAGACGGTATAAACTGTGGTGCACAAGTAATTATTTTTTTAATAATTTTTTTTTGAAAAGGAAATAATAATTAAACAGGGAATCGGAAAAAAAAAACAGTAAGTTAATTTTTGTTGTTTGTTTATCTGGAGTTAATTACAAAGATAATAATAATTGAAGACATAAAATGTCTCTTACTTGAAAGTTACATAATTTACATGGCATAGTAAAATATTTAATAAATAATTGATTACATTTATAAAGTAATTTCAAATTTTTTGAATGATATTTCATATTTTGATCTATACAATACTTACACATTTGGCTAGGTACTTTTGCTGATGTTTTTAAGTAATATTTTCGATCTATAGATTTTTATTATAGTAATAGTGATATTAATTGGAAATTGAAAATAAATAGAGCAAAAGTGCTTGGTCTGATTTGGGTATTTATTCATGGATATTTTCTTTGGATATAAATATTCAATTTATGATTGACATTATTGCATATATATGGTAAAGCTAAGTATTTTTGCTGAAATTGTCATGCAATATTATTTTTATTGCTTTAAATATCAATGAAAGGTTTAATAAAGACTTAAAAAAATAAAAGAAGATAAAAATAAAAAATAAAAAAAAAATCATAACAGCAGAAATGCTTAGTACAATTCTAACATTTTATTTATATATGATTCATTCATTTTGCTAAATAATTATATTTTACTTTCACACTTATATACATTTTATTTAATTTCACAATTTTTTTTTACACACTATTTATCATATGCATGCTCATGTATTTTTTCTTTTTGGATAATAATATATGGGCATATAAAACTAAGTATTCTTGTTTGTGAAAGTGGCATGCAGTAGTATAAAATTATATGCCAAAGTAATTAATAAATAAATAGATTAAAAAAAAAAAAAAAAAAACAAGAATGCTTGGTATTAACAATTTTTGTTTTGTGTCACATAATATATTTATTATATATATTTCATTTACAATATTATTTTGAGTCAGTAGGGCAAAATTAATAATTATGGCAAAAGCCAAAAACGTTAATAGCCAATTAATGAGTTTTGACGGAGAACCATCTTTGGTGGAATTTTTCTTTGATCAAGTGTCCACCTACGCTAAAATAAATCGATTATCATCTGAGGAAGCCGTGGCTGTAATGAAAGGTAAACTGGTAGGCGCTGCATTAAAATATTTAACTCAGTCTTCACATTTGTATAAATCAAATGATTTAAATTTTATTAAGGAGGAGTTTAAAATCTTCTTTACTCCTATGAGCTCTACTCAAGCTCTGATTGAATTTAATAACTTGAATTTGCTCCCTCAGGAATCCATAAAAAATTTCTCACATAGATTAAATATTTTAGCTAATATTATTTATGACAAGATTACAGACACTAATGCGCGTGACAATATTAAATTCACAAGGTTCATTTCGTCTATACCATCAAACATACGCATAAAAATTATGGAGGAAGGAATCACAGATTATAATTTGGCTGTAAATCTCACTCAAATGTTACAAGAGATTAACATGAATGAAAATATCCTACTGAAGCAAAATGATAATATATTCGTTAATAATTTATCAGAAAAACTGATTGAATTAACAGAAAAAGTTAATGCTTTGTCTTTTGGACAAAAACATAAAGAAGAGGAGGTAGGTAACCTATTAGATTTACGAAATGCTAATGTTGGAAGAAGTCGACACAATGATTATAGACAAAATTTTAAAACACATAAGGTTAAGGGGGTCACAACAGAAAGAGGGTTTTAATAGTGTTGTTTGACAGCTTTGCAATCGTAGAGGGCATGTGGCTTCTAGATGTTATAAATGGCAAAGAAGCCAAACCCAGAATAAGAACTTTTTAACTGGAAGATTTTACAAAAGAAATGACAATAACAGAAATTTAAACTAAACACGCGATGTAGAGTGGCTGATGGCCTTACATCTCAATTACACCCGAAGACATCAGCACCTAATCCTAGTTTTGGTTTATCAAATCTGAGTGGCATTGCAAAATTATCTAGTACAAGAAAAGTAAATCCAATTGCCTCACAAACTGTAAATAAAATAAGTATTGCTGATAACAAGTCTACACAAACTACAGAAATTCAAAATGAATATATTTTTAATGTAAATAAAATTTCACCTACACTACCGTTAATTAAAATTAACTTAGTTAAAAATGTTATCACAGGATTAATTGATACAGGGAGTTCGATTTCATTGCTTTCTGAGAGTACGTTTAAATCTTTAAAAGTGAAATTAACTTATAAACACTTGTCTTCACGAATAACGATTAAAACAGTAAATTCAAACTTACAATTCTCCTCCTGTATTCAAACTTCTTTCAACGTAAATAACACATTTTTCTCGCAGAAATTTTTCATTGTTGACATTCCTAAAGATTCAACTTTTCAAGCCATACTTGGATGAGACTTTATTCAACAAAACAATGTAATAATAGACATGTATAAAAACAATATCAAACTTAAAGATATAATTATTCCCATTACAAATACACTTGTAGAAGATGAAAACTTAAACAGTTGTAGAGTTTCGAAAGATACTGAAACTCAGAAAAAAAATCAAAATCATCCCCAGAAATGTAAACAAATTACAGTTAGGACTTCCCAGAAAATATTTTTAGAACCTAAAGAGGAAACATTTATTGATGTGAATACAATTTTTTTGTCTGACAGGGACTATTTGTTTGAAAAGACAGAAAATAATGCAGATACATTGTGTCTAGATTCAGTGATAAATTGTAGTAATTCAAAAATGCTAGATAATGATAATAATTGTAATAGAGGCCAATTTCAAATTTATGTTAAAAATCTAACTAATGAAAATATACACATAAATAAAGGTACAAAAATGGGCACCTTAACAGAAATTGATAAAAACAGTAAAATTGTTCCTGATACAACAACACAAATTTTGAATTACATTCAACCTTCTGATGAAATAATTAATTTGAGAAGAAAGGAACTCTCTCCTTTGGATTTTGATGTCAAACATCTCCAAGGAGATCAAGAAAAAAAATTAAAGAAAATTTTGTTAACAAATTTTGCTGCCTTTTCTAAATCTATGAAAACTTTAGGGCATACAGACAAAGTTATACCAAATTTAAAATTCATCACTGAGTTCCCAATTAAAACATTACCTTTTCCAATACCACAATCATTACAACAAGAAGCTAAAAGTCAAATAAATCAACTTGTGGAAGCTGGAATTATTGAAAGAAATTGTTCAGAGTGGGCTTGCCCCATTCTTTTAGTTAAAAAAAAACTTGACGCAGAAGGTAAACAAAAATATAGAATTGCAATGGACCTTAGAATGCTTAACTCAATAATTCAGGGATCTTCATACTCTTTGCCCAAAATACAAACAATTATTGCTGACTTATCAGCCTACAAATACTTCACATGTTTAGATTTTCAACAGGCTTACCACCAGATTGCACTTCCTGAAGATTTACAAGATAAATTAACATTCACTTCTATGTTTGGTAGTTTTAAATACAAAAGACTGTGTTTTGGATTAAAAAATGCTGTTTCTCAATATCAAGCTTTAATGGACACAATTATAGATGAAATTGATTTAGAGGGAATACATGCGAATCAAGATGACCTCATTTTTGGCTCGAATAGCTTTGAGGAAACATGCACTAAATTAAATAGAATTTTAGAAATTTTGGTAAAGTATAACTTAACCCTTGGACGTAACAAGTGCACCTTTCACCAAACTGAAGTAAATTATCTGGGATTCCATATTCAAAATCATTGTATTTCACCAATACAATCAAATATTGTAAAAATTAATTCTTTTCCTACACCGTCAACTAAGAGGCAATTAAAAAAATTCATTGCTGTTGTAGCATTTTATAAATCTCTTGTACCCAACTTTTCTAAATTAATACAACCTTTAATTGATCTGACTAAACCAAAATCAAAATTTCATTGGACTACTGAACATCAACAGATTTTTAATAAAATTCAGAAAATTTTCTTTGAATCACCAGTGGTCAGACTACCGGATTGGGATAAAGATTTCTATTTAAATACCGATGCGTCAAATATTTCAATTGCTGGGGTGCTAATGCAAAAACACGATAATAAATTACTTCCAATAGCCTTTTTTTTCTAAATTATTGAAGCCATCTTTAAAACGCTACCCTGCACTAAAATTGGAATTAATGGCTATCTACAAATCAATCATTGCATTTAAATATTATTTGTACAACAGAAAATTCACAATTTTATCTGACAGTGCTCCATTAAAGAGATACAAAAAAAAAAAAAAAAAAAAAAAAAAACTAATCCTACAGACTTTACCACTAAGTGGTTAATGGAAATTTCAGAATATTCTTTTGATTTTGAACACATTCCTGGTTCATCAAATATTTTAGCAGATTATTTGTCGAGATGTGACTTCTCTCACAATCAACAAGATTTGAACTCTAATCCTGAATTAATTTTTCATAAACAACCTCTACCTATAGTACATGATAAAATTAATGTTGTTAATCACTTTGATGATAAAAATTGTAATAAAATCAAACAACAATACACTAATTGCTTAATTTCTGGAGATTCGAATAATAAAGACCCACTGTTAGAAATCTCTAATGATACTTTTGTAAATGAACAAATGAAAAATCCTGTATTGTCAAAAATTTACACAGAAATTTTAAAGAAAGGTTTTTCAAGAAAATACTCAAACTATTTTATTCATCCAGACACAAAAGTACTAATGTATAAAAAGCAATGTCCCAATAGCTCAGCATTCTCATATCTTATTATTGTTCCTAATTCGCTAAAAGCTAAGACATTAATAATTTCACATTTGTCTCATTTTGGATTAAATAAAACATATAATTTTCTGTCAAACAAATACTTTTGGAAAGGAATGTACACAGATACTTTAAACTTTGTCGCTTCATGTACTCGATGCCTACAGGCTAAACATCATGACACTCTTCCAGCTCCATTACAACCTACATACACACCCACACATCCTGGACATACTATAAGTGTTGATTTAGCAGGACCATTTAATAATGGTCACTCAGTACTCAATGTGTTGGACATTTTCTCACGCCATCTTGAACTTTATCCATTAAAAGATACATCAACAGAAAAAATAGTTAAATGTTTGTTTAGTTATATTACCACCTTTGGTAGACCTTCAGTTATCCTCTCTGATCTTGGTCCTCAATTTACATCTAATGTTTACAACACTCTTGGTATAAAAATTACACATTCTTCAGTAGCACACCCACAATCAAACGCGATTTCCGAAAGAGTCAATAAATCCATTAAATATTCAGTAAACTCTTTAAGAGGCCTCAGGAGTGATTTGACGTTTTTCTTTCTCCAGCGTTAATCTATAGTATTTTTTGCTTTACTAGTTCTGCTAATATCTCATAATGTAATTAATATTTTTTTTTTAATTTCAAAAGGATTACTATTTTATACTTCACTTTTCTTTTCGCAACTTTTCACTTTAAAAAAAAACTCATTAATTAGATTTTTAAAAAGTTATTGAAATTTGTTTGTCAAAGTAGAGTTGAAAAATTGGACTTTGAACTGCTTTTCTGAAAAAAATATTTGGTTTATCGAAATTTGATTAAGATACGAAAAATGTTCTTTCAAATACCTATTGATAGACTTAAAAATATTTTGTAGGTGTTTAATATTAAATGCTACAGTAGGAAAAATATTCAAAGAGAGATGAACGCAAAGTCATATATTTCCTACCCCCTCTAGTAGGGAAAAAGAAAATCCCTATTTCTAATGGGCGTACACCTGTCAGCGTTGATAGATGTTTTTCTTATCTATTCTTTTTCTTTCAACACCTGCAGGCACTTTTGGAGTCTCTGAAATGACCATTTGTGGTCGTAGCAGTACCTTTCATGAAATGAAATACGATATAATAGCTTGCTTTCGTACATTGTCAGGGATTGATCCAGGTTTTAATTTTTGTGGCCCATTTTTGTGAAAAACAAATTGTTTTTTTGAATTGTTTATTTATTTTTGTAAAAAATCAAAATATTTTTGTGAAAAAAAAGAATTGTCGCTAGAAACCTTTCATTTTAGCAGATACTCTGTCTAATGTTTAATTTCAAGTTAATAGCATTTTATTAAACAAGTATAGACACTCATTAAAAATAATACTGTAAACATGGAAAAAATTTACAAAAGTATTACTTTTATAAAACAAAATTTTGTGAAAGGGCTGTTTTTATAGATTTGAATTTTGTGAAGGGGCCCATTTTCTGAATTTGAATTTTGTGAAGGGACCCATTTTATGGATTTGAATTCTGTGAAGGGGTCCATTTTAAGGATTTGAATTTCGTGAAAGGGCCCATTTTAGGGATTTAAATTTTGTGAAAGGGCAGCAAAAGGGTTCCAATTTTTGCCTGGATCGACCCCTGATCAGGCCCTGATTACCCAATAGGCACGAGAAGCATGTGCTTCCTCTGGAAAATTTTGAAAGGGTCCCAAATTAAGCAAAATATGAGCCCCGAATTGTCAGATTGTGGTCTAAATGCATTGTCTGATTATAAGAAGTCACAGTACACTTGACAGCACAACCATAATTTCTAGATTATATAGGAAATATGCTAATGAAGCTTTTACACATCCATTTATAATAGAGTAATTTCATATATTGTGGTGAATATAGGCTTTAACTAGTTTATATTTTGGTACAAAAAATAAGTGAAATTACTTGTCTACATTTTAAGCAAATTTAGTTGTCCTCAATTCCAAGTAAGTACAAAATATAATGAAAAAATTATAAATTTTTCCAGATGTTTGTATGAGGGGGGGCCCCAAATGGATTTGTGCTTCCCTTGAGTTGTAAGGTTCATCGGGCCCTGCCCCTGATTGTTAATGAATAAATGAATAAAAATAATTAGAAATTAACTTAAAAGACCATTTTTTTTATTCTTTATTTATTTCAAACTAATGGGAAATACTTTTCGAGTAACGTTTCCCGAATTTATTCTAAAATATTACTAATACAGTTGTCCTTGTTATACAGTTATGCAAGTTGTATTTCATGGTCTAATAAAAATATGTTTTCTAAAGGTATGAAATCAAGGAACAAGTGTTTCAGTGGCGGATTTAAGGGGGGGGGGCTAGGGGGCTGAAGCCCCCCCCCAAAGCACTGACATTCACAATTGAATATTGCAATTGTCAATTTTTTATTGGTCTAGAATAACACTTTGAAGAATCTTGCCCCCCCCCCCCCAAAAGTCAAGTTCTGGATCCGCCACTGTGTTATTTAAAAACAAAATTTGATAATAATAATAATAATAATAATAATAATAACAACAACAACAATAATAAAGTGCTTAAATATATACACGTGTGTCTAAAATAACTATAATCACATAACGTTGCTCTATTATTACGTAGATTTTTGGTTACTGATAGTAAGTGCTTTTGGTCCGTTTCTTTGCGCACATTCCATAAAAGTGCATGAAATTAAATCATTGCTCATAACCCCCCCCACACACACACACACATACACACACATGCATACCTACCAAATGAAATAAGAATAAATAATAAAATAAAATAAATAGATAAAAAATAAATAGAGTTCAACCATTTGAGGACACGGGCAGTTAATATATACATAATATATTAACAGTTATAAATACAGTTAATAAATACAGTTAATATAGGTGTGAAACATTTCAAGGGCTGCCTTAAAATTTGGTGCTGAATTCATGGTTTTTTAAATTTTGCTGTTTTCAATTTCATGTAAAATTATTTTGTTTTTATTGAAATTTTTCATTTTATATGCTTAATTTTTCTTACAATGTATAAAAAAACTCCCCAAATACCATTTATTGTAGGTAGCTGTACGTTATATCATTAACATTATATCATTATGTTACATCATTCGTCTTCTTTCCAATCTACATGCAAGTAGCAGTTTTCAGGAGTTTTGCATGTCAGGTTGTTTCACCCCTGTTATTTCATGTACGTTAATTCTTTTCAATTTCAACAAAATTTTATTTAGTTTTTACGTAAAAGAAAAAAAGAAAAAGTGGATCTTGACTGCCTGTTTCTATTTTAAATAAAGAAAATTACAAATTAATGAATAATAAAAATGTATGCAAATACTATAAATTGCCCACTACAACCCTCAGAAAAAAAAAAAGGGGGTTGTGTTTTACGTTGCAGTAGTGCCCACACCATCGCCAATTGGCGATGGTGTGGGAATCACACCTAGAGGTGGTCCGGAGATATTCCATCACAATTTTGATCCTCTACGAAAGGAATCGCCCTCCCGCTTCTGTGATCGACAGAGGTATAATTTTGATGAGAACATGGAGGACATTGCAGCCATGACAAATTTTATGTGCACCAGCCACCATTAGTGTACACGATGGTCTTTGGCTGGCTCGAGTACCGAACCCGCAATATTCCAATTACGAGCTCGGCGCTCTAGCAACTGCGCTACCGCCTCCCGCACCCCCCCCCCAAAAAAAAAAAAAAAAAAAAAAAAAAAAAAAAAAAGAAAGAAAGAAAGAAAAAAGCTGCGGTTTCGGACCGAAATAACAGAATGACCTTTTATCAGGCGAAAAAGCAAACACGAGTGCGGTGTCAAAACAATAACGCAGTTGGTGCGGGGGGAGAGGGGTTGCTTTGATGCTGTATTTTGCTCCCCTTTCATTGAAATATATGTATATATATATATTGTATTATTTTGGTTTTTTGATTAAAGAAAAGAATGAGATCGATTAATAGACTGTCAAATAAATCACCACAGAAACATACATATGCCAAAAAAGTAACAATTATTTTAAATTGATTTAATTTTTTAAGATATTACTTACTTTAATTTTTTACATTACATTACCTGTTGAAAAAATAAAAATCTTGTATGAAACAACCACATGACTTCCATTACCCACTATTGCATGTATTATATGCACTTTTTGGAGATAATGTGATCAGAATACATAGAATTGAGCTAATGCTAATGAAAGAGATCGCAAACAGACAGACTGATAGACAATTAAATTGAAGTTACAGACATTTTTTAATAAAATAAAATTTTATGTGACATACCAGCCTGTAAAATTATGTAAAATAAATGACTGAATAATTATTTTATCATTTTCCCTTTTCCCTGATTAACGGGGAAACTAGAAAATGGTTCGGGCCGACATGGCCCGGTAAAAATTTCATTCAGGCCCGGTCCGGCCCGTGTATACACAAAACAATTGAGCCCGAGCTTGAAAAAAAATTTAAGCCCGAGCCCGACCCGAGAGCCGAGCCAGGCTCGGACCGTAAGCCCGTCCCGTGCAAACCTCTATGCTCTAAATCTCACTTCGGAACCGGCAGCTCTTTTTCCGCCCGCACAGTATTCGGTGCAGGCAATTATTTAAAAATGTGTGTTTGAAATAAAGAAAATACTTTTTTAAATTTAAAAGAAATTCTCAAAAACTTTTAGAATTAAAGTGTGAGTACTTATTCAAGATTATCATCGTTATTTTTAAGAAAAGGGAAAACAGGAGAGAAAAAGGAGGTGTGAATATAAAGAAACCAACTATCATGAGTTTTTCTATAATAAAATTTTAATAGCTTTAAAAATATGTCAATTAAGAATAAGATCGCTTCCGTAATATAAAATATATAAACATTAAAAGAAGAAAAAAAAAGAAGAAGAAGAAGAAGCTTGTCTTATAAATAAAAAATAACTTTTTTTCCACTATATCATCCACAAAAACGTTCGCCTAAAGTACGCGAGCTCCAAAAATGACCGAAAAAGTAGAAAATTATAGTTTATATTCAAAAGTATAAAGCGTTAAACAATTTAAAAAATACATAAAATCAATTGGTTAGACGTTTCGAAGGCAAATATTCTCCATCACCAGGAAGAATAAATAAAAACTCCACAGGCGTTTTTATTTACAGCTCTTTCTTTTCTTTTTTAGCTTCACCTGTATGTATGTATGTATGTATGTATGTATGTTTATTTGCATGTTTGTAACCGCTCTGGGAGCAAACAAAAAATCTATATTGTAAAAAAAAAGACTATATCTAGGTGAACACTGTGGCGTTGAGGTATAGCTCCGCGCTATGAACCTAAAGGTCTAGCGTTCGATCCCTGTCAGGGGAGAATTTTTTAAAAATGGTTTTTGTTTAATTCTAAATTATTTTAATTAAAGATTTAAATGTATGTAAATATTATGGTGTGTCACTCACACGATTTTCTCTTACCCTGCATTTTAATACTAAGATAGATATTTTGTGTTTTGTAGTTCACATTTCTATAAAAGCGTGTTCTTTATTTTTTTTTTAAACTATAATATTATTATTTTTTCTTTTTTGACCTTCAAAAGTTCATTCTGTGAGAGCACATCCCATTTCTTATTGGTCGGAAGTACCATTTTATTGACACAGTATAAAACCTCAAAAAATTGCATTCAACTGTGCGTAAATCTACTCCTCAACTTATTATTCAGGAAATAGAGTAATAGTTCAATACAAAAGTACTTGTAATACATTTTTATGATTTCATAAATATATACAGTAATACGTTATGCATTGACTTCTCCTTTATTTTAACAGACACAAAGTATTTTCTAATGGGGAGTATTTTCCATATTGTCTTTATCTATCTGCAGATGTTCTTTTTACTAAAATTAAATTATGTATTTTTGATGGTGTTCTTATAATTCATAATTGCAAATGCTTAGTGCTTATAAATTTGAAAAAAAAATTATTTAAATATTAATTTAATATAGAAATTTGTCTTAAAAAAAAAAAAAAAATGAATAATTGTATTAATTTTTTAATTAAACTAGTACCTAGATGACTGAGTTCCCTCGTTTTCACTGTAAAACATCATTTGCAGTGATTTGTTTTCGGGGAATATATTTCTTATTTGTTTGCCCTCTATGGAGCGTAAATATATTTTTCAGTGATTTTATAGATAATTAAAAATACAATCGTTTAAAATATTCCGCATATATTATACATACATACATATATGTATATTCCAAGTGCATTTTCAGTTCTCAACTGCAAAATTAATTATGTGCTCAAATTATTATACACTGTTAAATGATTAAAAAAAAAAAATTAAACACAATTATTTAAAGCAATAATAAAAAAAAAAGGCCATTTAATTTTAATCCTTAATTTAATTGTTGCCAAAAAAAAATTATCATTATTTTTTGGACAGAAAAAAAAAAAAAAAAAAAAAAAAAAAACGTGAAAAATAAAAATTACATTTATTTAAAACACGGAGTAATATTAATAGGAGTTGAAGGTCCAATGGGAGAAAGCTACGAAATTGTGATCTAAATTTTTGGTAAATATTGAGGGCGCCACTTGTCATTCCTCCCTACCTCGGCGCGGATATACTGTTGTTTTCAATAGAATTTTGCTGGAGTACATTTAAATTTTTTTATTTTAAGCAATTTAATTTCTTTGTAAGTTCTTAAAACTGCATAATTCAGATGTTTCAAATAAATGCTTCGTTCCTAGTTGTAAAACAGGCTATGATAGTGATAAGAAAAGAAAAAAAAAGGCCGTAGGAGAAAAATAAAGTCCGAGTTTGTGTTTTCTGCACCTAAAGTAAGTTTATTTTTTTTCTTTACAAAATTTCATCCATTCTCCTTCCTCCCAATTGTCTGTTTTAGCTAGCTTCGGTTCATAAGAATCGTCATTTTTTAAAAACTTTCTTTCAAAGTAAAATTAGTATAAAATGGCTCTTAAAAAAAACATGTTGGTTAGAATACTCTACTTAATGAAATTTGCTTTCAATCGAAATTTTTTCAGCTTGATATTATTTTTAAAAAAATAATTAAAACGAGACATTTTCCCATTGAATAACATTGCGGTAGCTGGAGAGAAGGAAGGATTGCACGCTGGCGCCATCTGTAAACATTATAAAACAACATCGCAAAATTTCAGCGTTACCTTCTTCTCCTGTCTTATACTCCGTGATTTAAAATATTTAATTTTAATCCTTAATTTAATTGTTGCCAAAAAAATTATCATTATTTTTTCGACAGAAAAAAAAAAAAAAAAAAAAAAAAAAAACGTGAACAATAAAAATTACATTTATTTAAAATAAGGAAAGTAAATTAAAAAAAAATTAGAAATATCAGTCGTATCGTTACAAATAAGATACCAAATGAAAGATACAATTTGTGTAAATCCAACAGATTAAACAGCTTATCGATCGGACAATGGACCATATTCCTCCTTTGGGTTCGAGACTATAAAAAATCAGCTGTTTTCGGAAAACAATTCTCAACTCTACCATAGCAAAGCATTGTGGCCTACAAAATTTTATCTTGCAATATTATTTATAAGAGTTACAGATTATATGAAATTGAAGTAAGAGTGATATAGTGATACCTTTGTTTTGTTTTTAATCCAGTTTTAGTAATATACTTTAATATTAATCAACATATGTATTATTAAAAGTAGCCGTGTGAACTGTGGCGATTGTAACAAATTTAAATGGATGTTCCATTTAATAAATTCCTTTATTAAAGTGACTGAAATTCTAATTATTTAAGCTTTGTTGTCTATATATATGTGTGTGTGTGTGTAAAATGTTCTTATTAATCTTTTATTCATTATATATACTATATGTGTGTATATATAAAATGTTCTGCAATTTTACGATATGGAATAGTCTTAACTTTATCATTCGATTCAGTTGTTTACATTTCTCTTTTGTTCTTGTTTGAACAGATGTCTGATTATTAAGTTTCACTGGAGAAATATTTAGGAAAATGTTATGCGTAACAATAAAATGGCATCTTGAATCTAATTTGTTTACAAAATATCAGCCACGTGTTCGGCGATTTTACCCACTGTGACGTCACAGGAATATTGTCCATTAGATTTTTTAAAATTAACTAATGTAATGTATGTATTTTAGGTGGCAACAGCAGGAGATTGTATGGAAACCGTTTGGAAATTTTTTTTAAATGTGCTACTAATTAAGTCACATTTTTTTTTTTTTTTTAAGTGGGATTAAAATGAAAATATGTTTAATGGGAGATATAGAGCATTTCCTCGTGACGTCTGGTGGTTGGCAAAAAAGCGCGCTCGACTTTCCCGCGCCCCGCCCACCATTGATTTTCCGTTGGTAATCCGCCATCGCTATGCTTTTCCCAAGCCTTTTTGCCAACCACTCATAAAAGTTGAGATGTTTGTTTACAAACAAGGAACTGCCCTATATATAACCATTAAAAGTTTAGTTGTCTAAAATATGGCAGAAATAGCGCTCATAGTATATTGTTACAAAGTATTAAATCTTATTTTTATAAGGGATTAAATCTAAAATGGTGACAAAAATTCAAAAGTCGCCAAAGAGAACTATATTAAGGCGGTACTATGATCATGCTTACAAACCATGAATTATATATAACCACAAAAAATTAATTGTCTCATGCAACAGACGGAGATAAACAAAATAAACATAGGAAATAACGTAAAAGCAAATATTATGTGCACCACGTATAGTGTTGTTCATATGTAACTGGGATTCAAATATAAAAGGGATACTTCACTTTTTTCGATACCATCTATTTCGAAACTGTTATCTAATAAGGACTTAATGGAAGCCTATTGGTAAATCATTGTCTCAGGTGATAGGGACAAGCACCCGAGTTTTAGCGGATGACCAAATCGCTACCGAAGGCAGCAGGGATCCGAAGCGAGCTTTTGAGCAATTTTAGTATTTTATTTTATTTTTATAAAGCTATATAGAAAAGAGTTTCCTTTAAATTTAGTGACCAGCGAAGCGGGCAAAGCCTGCTAGTAAATGAATAAAGCTTTAAGATCATTTATTTTAATTTTTAATTGTTGCCAAAAAAATTTACGCGTTAATTTATTTTTCGACGAAAATAAAATATACTCTCACGCGAATAATAATAATAATAATTAAAAAAAAAAAAACTTTGTCGGTACTGTACGTTTTGGAACTGACTATTATTAATTTTCTTTTCTTTAGTTTTTTTTTTCTTTCAAAAAGGAAAAGAAGGAAAGGAAAAAAAAAAAAAAAGATTTTGACGAAATTCTGGCAAAAGCAGAATTTAGTTTAGTACGGAGGCTATTAGTTTTTTCTTTTTTCTTTTTTCTTTTTTTTTCTTTTTTTTTTTTTTTTTCTTTTCTTGTTTTTTCGAATTATAACACCGCTTTCAAATTATTCAATTATATTTTCGATAGATTTTCGATATCGATAAATGTCCAACCATCGTAAAACTGGCGACAAAATTTTATCCGTAGATTGGGAAGACTTAATAGTCCTCCGTCCTAAAAATCAGCAAAAATACCTTTATTAAATTATTGAAAGTATTTCATTGCTTTTAAAATTTGATTATCTACTTAAACTTTTTCCTGACACATTTACTGAAATTTAAATTAAGTAAAGAAAAAGTAAATCATAGTTGTCCATCACAAAATTAAAAAGACATTTTATCCCATAATTATGGATAATATACGATAAAAATAAATGAAACAAAGTAAAAATAAAGACTAGCTTCACTAAATCAATCCATTTTCCTTTTATTTTTTCTTTCTGTCTTTTTATATTTTTGTCAATACAAATAGATACCATATGTTTGGAAAGATATTTAACGGGTGTTTGAAGAAGGGAAAAATTGTGGGGTTATTGGGGAAGATCCTCTTGAAATTCCCCAGAAAAAAGGGATTGTCTCGTCTACAAACGGAATGCTCTCTATTGAATGGGGGGAGGCAGAAACCATCCTTTTCTTTCGCTAACCCTGAAAAATGAATTCCCACGTCACTCCTGGGAAGCCTTAATGTCTGAAGGCCATACATTTGAAAACTCTTTGTTTATACATAAATCATTGTATAATGGGTCTAAACATTCATCTACTTTGTACTCACCTAGTTTATTACACTTTGGAAGAGAAATTTCATTAATTTTTGACACGTTTGAACAACAGATTAATCAACATTTTCTCGACAAAAATGTTGATACATATAAATTATTAGAAGATTTAAATAAGATTTACCTTAAAGCTTACTCTAACATAAAAGATAACCAAAATAAGAGATATCAATACTTTCACAGACATGTTAAATTAAGACTAGTTGCTGTACATGACATAGTTTATTTAAAATCTGTTGATAAATTTAAACCAAAATACACTGGACCTTTCATAGTTCTACAAAAGCACTCACCGGTTTCATTTACAATTAAAAGACTACAAGCATCTGATAGATTGTCATTTCGAGTCCATATTGACAGACTTATCATTGCACCACCTAGATACAGCCACTTACTTGATGAAGCAAGTCCTAATAGAAATGTTAATTATAATTCAAGACAAAGCCACAATTATAATTTAAGAAACAGAAATTAAGTTTTAATATCATATTATGTAATGTTTTACAAAACTTGTGCATTATATGAAGAGTGCTCGATGCATAGGTTCCTTTTTTTTAAGTTTATTTTTTTTTTTTGTTCTGTCATTCATTGTATGCAGGCAATTGGCTGGACCAATATATCAATCCTGTATATTTTTTTTCTTCTTTTTTCTTATCTTTTTATAACAATGGATGACACAACACTATGTGAAATATTACACAATTTTCTCTTTTCTAGTTCATATTATTACAGTTTTCTTAACATCAAATTTAACAAAATTTATTATGATTCAGTTAAAAAAAAAAAAAATCTTGTTTAATAATATTTACATTTTGATAGATATTAATGTGTCATAATGTTAACAGATGATTACAATACTGTTTGTTTACATACTATATGCAAACCTTTTCAATAGTTCAGTGACTTAAAGTTAAAATTCAAAATTTTAATATGTGGCAATTACCCTAATATTATTACTGTACTATGTTGTTTTTTAAATGCTTCATTGGGTTTAGTGACTTGTTTTGGTAGTCTTTATCTCGTCACACTAAATTCTGATAGTACTAAGAATTTTAATTAAATATATATTTTTTTCATTTTTAATTTTACCCTCTATGTTAATGCTAACTCGTTCAAAATTTACCCGGGAGAGTAGCATTTCATTGTGATGAGACCCCCCACACTTCTTTTGAAAATTGTTTAATTCAATTAGATACATATACGTACCCAGTTTTGCGAGGTGTCCCTACAGAAGTCTTTGACTTTGATGGGGGACGGAGGCTTGTCCCTAACAGGTCAGGTCTTTACACACGCCCTATCCCGCTAGGACAATGGCCATAAGCCAAAGTCGTTATACTTGTTGCTTATTACAAGATTTAGGGGAGATTTTTTTTTTTGACTGTCCAATGGACGTCGTTTTTGAATCTCTCCTGTGTGGAATTGAACGAACAAATTTTTCATTTTAGTGATATTTTTCTCTTATTTGTATATACATTTTTTTTTTCATTTTGTGTTCATTTTTTTAATTTACTTGTACTCATGTGTTATTTTTTTCTTTGTTTTACATTGATGTTATTTGATATGTTGCAGTATTATATAGCATATTGAATAGTGTTTACAATTTTGAAATTAATCTGAAATAGTTTTAAAGCATACCATCATCATTCTATATATATATAAGAATATTGTAAAGAAAAACTTTTTTTTTTAAAAAAAAGTGAACAATTATCACTTTGAAAGCTTTCTTGACAAGATATATGTAGGAGAGAACTGGATCCAGACATAAAAAAAAGAACTCTATTATATGTGGTGCCCACAATGATACTCAGAATGATAAAATCTTCATCTACCAATGTGTTTCATGGTGAAAAAGATTTGTAATGTGCACACTTATAGTTATAATTGAATGTTTCATTGATATACAATTTTTGTTTTTGCTTATGCAGGTTTCTTATATACTTTTTTTTAAAGGACATTTTTTTTCATTATGTTTATATGACATACTAGGGAGTGAGAGAGATTTTATTATTTTTTTCCTGGGTCGCCGGGAGAAATATGTGAAGGTGTTCACATATATATGGTTAAATTTTAATTGAATTTTTAAATAAAACAAAATCTAATGATAAATCATTGCATTATTGCAATAAAAAAATAATTAAATTTCAAGTGAGATATTATATTTACATAATTTGTTCTCAGGCATTTGAAGAAAGAATTGTTTTTAAATGTCATAAAAAATAACAAAATTTTAATTATACATACGACCTACACTATATATTAACATAAAACGATAACACACATCATTCAGAGATCTAAATTTTATATGTTTTATATCTATATCGTAAATAGAACGTGTATATTTTTTAAATAAAAATGCACTTTATTTTATAGAATAAAAAGAAAATAAAAAAATAATATCTAACGAAATTCTGACATTAAACATACAGTACCTGGCCAAATTATCAGACCATTAGCAAATTATACATTTTTTCATGTTTACAACCTTATTAATGAAGAATTTTATTAGAAAAGGTATTTTCTTCCTTCATATTTCGAAAACATATACATTAAGGAATACAATGACAAAAAAAATCTTACAATACAATACTTATTGAAGAAAGAAAAAATTGATAAATTAAATTTAACAGAAAAATCAATATTTTGTATGGCCACCTTTGGCAACTAAAAGGGCTTTAACACGACGAAGCATACTTTCTATGCATGCTTGGATATTTTCTTGAAGATGTTTATTATGATCACACTGGTATGTTAAAGATTCCAGAAAATCTACCTTATTGGTTATATTTTTGTTTTACATTTCTTTTTTCAGCAACTCCCAACCATTTTCAATCTCGGGCGAGTTGTCAGGCCAATCAAGAAATTTGATTTTTTTTTTTTTTTTCGCTCTAAATATTTCGATACACTTTTAGCTTTATGGCATGGAGCACCATCATGCATGAAGACTAGTTCCTCGTCTCCAGGAAACCATTCTTGCATTTATGGCATGAGCCTGGTTTGTAAGACTTTCAGGTATTGATCTTGTTTCATTGTATTTTTCACCACATAGAGTGGACCAGAACCTTTTCCTGATATGACAGACCACACCATGACTGATGGAGGATGTTTGATGGTGCGAAAAATACAATCTGACTTGTATTTCTCGTTTAGACGCCGCCAAACAAATTTGTATTTTTCTGTTAAAACATGAAAAACCGATTCATCAAAGAATCAAACCTGAAAATAAAACAAAATTGCTTTGTTTTTAATTTCTTTATATTCATTATAAATGCCAATATATCGTTGATCAAAATAAATAGCTATATACCTTTTTCAAGTCTTCTATTGTCCAATTTTTGCACTTTATTTTCCACTCCAAGCGTTTTTTCATCATTTCTGATGTAAGCCTTGGTTTGCGAGCCGGTTTCATGGCAATGAGTTTATTTTCTGCCAAGCGACGTCTCAAAGTTCTTTCTGATATATTAATGACTTTATTTTAAACTTCTTTTATTAACATGCTTAGCGGTTTCTTTCTGTTATTTATACAAATGTCTCGTATTTTTCGAACCGTTCTCGGCGTCGTAATGCGAGCTCGTTCACTGTTATTCTTCCGTGATGGATCCAAGCTTACGTTTAAGACCATTTTCTTTTTAATATTTCTTACTGAGCTTCTGGATACTTCTACCTTTTCTTCAATTTGATTTTGGGTCAGTTTAGTGGCCTTCAGTAGACCATAAACCTGCCCTACACTCTTTGGTGAAAGGTCAGCCTTTCTTTCCATCTAAAATAGAGGAGCAAAAACTTTTTATGATAATAAATGAATAAAAATGTTAAATATCCCACACGATATTAATAACAATGCAAAACTTATTTTTTGCAGCAAAATATTCGTTTCAATCCAAAATAAACAAGCAGAACAAATTTTACGTTATAATGCAAGTTTACATTTATGCCACTGTATCACAGAATAATAACTAGCTGTCTTGTGTTGCCAGCTTGAAAATGTTTCTGTAGTAAAGGTGCTGAAATAAGCTTAAGGTAACACTAATTAAATAATAATAATTTTGAGCAGATCAGGTATAATAAACTTCCAATTTCAAAAAACTTTAAATATTTTCTTTGGTCTAATAATTTGGCCAGGTACTGTAATTATAAAAAAAAAAGTGTTCTCAAATATTCCTAAACAAGAAAACTCATTGTCAGAATTAATGTATTTCAACACCGGATGTAATAATTTATTTGAAATTACGCAATATTAATGATTTCAGTTAATCCCCACTAAAAATAATCTCAAGATATTCTGCAGATATTTTTAAAGAAAATCTACAAAATATCTTAAGTTATTTGGCCCATTCTTAAGAAAGTTTACCAAATTTCTTTATAATGTCTTCAAAATTTCTGAAGATATTTTGTAGAAAAAGATAAATCTTTACAATATTTTAAAATATTTGAAGAAAGTCTTAAGAAAATACTATTTTCTCAAGAATATCTTAGGATCATTTTTAGTGGGGTAACGGTCATTCTCTAGTCAAACTGACGCTTGGCATAATACCAACGAACTACAGGGTTAATACATTTCATAAACCATCGTTGATAATTCAAAAAATTAACATTAGTTTATTCGTCAAAACAAAGAATTGCAATTGGCATGCATTTTGGCGAAACTAATTATAACGGAAACAGATGGCTTCCCTTCCGGGCTGATCTCTCCGTGTCATCAAAAATGCGAACCCTCAGTTTTACTCTTTTTCTCAGATAGTAATGACGTAACTTTTTCTTTGCCCTCTCCCTCTCTCCCTTGCTCCCCGAGAATTTTTGAGATTGTATTCCTGAAATAATATTTTTAAGTATGAACCTGGAACTCCTTATGATGTGACTTTTTTTTAACAAATATTAATAAAGACTATATTTGAATTTCAAGACTTTAATTCGTTTTATTTGTTATACGACGCAATGTACAAGAGATCATGGTAAAATGATAAAAATATATTTAACGAGACGGATTTCAACACCACAGTTGTATAAAAAAGTCACGCAATCTGTACCAGGTGCGTTGTCTACCGCTTCAACTGTTGTCTAGTTTCCGAACTACGCGACAGGCATCTAGTTAAGGAGGCTATGGGGCTTATTTTATTCCTATCGAGATCGTCTAGATATCGAGAGTGACATCACCATGACGTACCGAAACGAAACCTGAATACCGTTTTCTCAGTTTGCTACTTTATTCCACATTTTTCGAGACGGTCTCGATAGTAAACATTCGTTATCAAAACGAAGCCTACTGTGTTTGCGAGACGTTGTCGAAAGCGAATTGTAGAAGCATTTTTAAATATGGCGTCTACATTATTTCTGACACTTTTAATGGATTTCGAACAAAATAGAAGAATTCCGAGAAATTATTTAAGAAATCGATCTTCCAGATGTGAGATTCACCAAACTATTCAGTCTGGATAAAGAAACTGTGATATTTCTCTGCGACGAAATAAAAACGTCCCATATCATAACTACATACTGTCATAAATAACTACATCATCCTCTCAGTTCTTTTCCTTCATATTTATTACATTGATATTTTATGCTTTTTTTTTTTCTCTCTCTGTCTGAATAGTTATGAAAATTCCGATGGTTTCAAATTGTTTTTGAGTTGTTATATGCTTTGTAATCGTCATTGTTTTCATTTTATCAGCACAAGTTCGTTTTCGATTTTAATATTTTTCTAATAGACACTAAATAATCTTTATTTTCTTTAACATAAATTTCAAATTAATTCAGATGCATTAATAGTAATAATAATAAATACTTGGTATATCTTTAAACGACTTAAACTTTTTCATCATCTACCTATTATATCTATTTCATTAATATAAAATACCACATTATATAAAAATATAAATATGGCATAAAATTGTTACTTATAACAATATATTTCCTTCATTTTAACTTCGGAAAATTTTTAATTACTCATACTCGCACAACAGTTGTTAGCAATTAAATTATTTTCGAATGACTAACATAATTTCTCTTTACTGACAACAATTTCATATTACAGTCGTGAACAAATAAATGTAATTTTTTTTTTTTTTGTGTGTGTGTGCATGAAGTGTATATACATGTATGATATAGGGTTTCTATGGGTCAGGGAAAACCTGGAAAAATCAGGGAATTTGAAATTACTGAGAAAAGTCAGGGAAAATTGTAAATATTGCTCAAAAACCTGGAAAAATGATTATATAAACCTGGAAAATGCTTTTTGAACATTCAATTTATATCACAAGTCACGTTACTATGTCGTCTTTTATGTTGCGAGCTATGTTTTGTTTTATACCGTGAGCTATTTTTTATGTCACGAACCAAATTTTGTGACTGGAATTTTCTAAAAATAGACCTGGAAAAGTCAGGGAATTTTATTTTTGAAATTGAGTGGGAACCCTGATGATAGTGATTGCTACGAAACAGATTTTTGTGCATTTTGAGATTGATACACAGCAAGGTAACAGAACCCAGTGATTTTTTATGTGTGTGGAGTGTGCATACGTGCACAGTGGTGAATGTTGTAATATGGTTTTTCTTGCATATTTTAGATTCATGCACTGCAAGGTAGCGGCAAACAGTGAAGGCTGTTTTTTTTTTTTTTTTTTTTTTTTTTTTTCATGTGCAAAAGAGTACATATGTGCATGACAGTAATTGTTACAGAACCGAGTTTTGCAATTCATACACAATAAGCTAGCAATCCCAGTGGCAGAAAGTTTTGAAGCTGTCTGTGACAGGCTTTTAAAATTTCCTAATCTGTCTGCAAATTTGCGTGTAATCAGGGGTAAAAATGGCTTACACTCAAAAAGACTGAAAACTGTTGGGGACGGGGGGGGGGGCTTAACATCAGTGGTGGTCTTGTGCAACAATACACAAATACAATTTTACTACAAAACGATATAGTATAAACAATTGTATTCATTCAATTCATCTCATTCAATTAAATATTTTATAGCAATGTTTGACGCAACACAATATAAATAATTATAAATAATGCAAGTATTAGTTTTAGTTTTTATACAGAAATTTTTATAAGTGAATTGTTATCCGAAAGTTGCAGACAAATTTTTTTCTCAGTGCAGACTAAAACTGTCCGCAAACCTTTTTTCTGTGTCCGCGAACATGTCACCGTGTTTCTGCCACTGGGGTAGCAATACAAGTAATATATATCTTTTTTAATTTTCTTGTGCACGTAGCTTACAAACATTCTTGAAAGTGATTGCTACAATAAAGATTTTCTCATACTTTTTAGATTTATAGAAAATATGGTAGCGGCACACATTTTTTTTTTTTTTTTTTTTTTTTAAGTACGACAGGACTATATCTTTCAATCTCGTATTTTGTGTCATTACCAATTTATAGTGTTCCACTTCGAAAATGCTTTCGAATTTCCTCCATAGTTTATCTTTTTTATTTTTATTTGTTTATTTATTTTTTGTTTTTCATATGCGTGAAGCTTACATACATACACTCGTGACAATAACTGCTACTGAATCGAATATTGTACATTTTGAGATTAATACTCAGCCAAATACAATTAAATTTATTAGTACATTTAAGTACTATTGTAACTGGTGTTGTACAGTACCGTAGATACATGTAATAATGTATCAGTACATAAAAATAAATTATAAACAGTTATCTATATATATAAAAGAGTAAACTCACTAATCACCGACTCAACACAGCCGTGGCGATTCTATGGAAGGTAAGAGTCGCAAATTTTGGTAATCACGTTGGTTTTAGGACACTGACGCCCACTAAGACAGGATTTTGTGAAATATCCCCTCATTCCCCCTGTGTGGGGGGGGGGGGCAGAAGGCAAAAACCCGTTTATAAGCATAACTCAACTCCAAATTGCTTCACTGTGAAGAAATTGCAGAGGGAGAGAATAGACTTGAGTACAAAAAAAGTATTTTCTGCGATTTTGGATTTTTAAGAGGGGGGAGGGGGTAAAAACGATTTTCGGAGGCAAATATAGAAAAATACGGATTTTCGAGTAAAACTCTACCAATAATAGCACAAAGATATAGAAAACCGCCAAGAACCTTCTTGAGGATATTTCCAAAAACATATTTTTGTTTTGCGATTTTCGATTTGGGGGGGGGGGGAAGTTACGAGGGGACAAATTCGAGCCACATTTTAGCGCTGAATTCGTCCGGGGAAATCTATAGGAGCTGAGGTCATAAGTTTTAGTGTGTGGCTTATTTACGTGTTCCCAACACCCATTGTAATGAAATTTTGCATAAGGGGCAATAAACTCGTTTCCAAGTATAACTTTGCTTCAAATTATCTCAGCAAAATTGAATTTTATGTGTTGGTTGTTTATGCCTCCACAGCACAAACAGTAAAGGGATTTTACGAAATTTCTCACCCCCCCCCCCCCCTTTAAAGGAGGGGGAGGCAAAACACGAATATAAGAGTAATGCTCCAAATTATCTGAGGATAATGATTTTTTGATGTGTCAATTCGTTATGCGTCCTCAAGACACATACTACAAAGGGATTTTGTAAGATTCTGTCCTATTCCCCACCTTGGAAGGGGGGGGGAAAGCATGTTTCCAAGCACAACTTTGCTTCAAATTATCTCAATAAGATTAATTTTTATGTGTTGGTTGTTTATGCTTTCCCAACACGTATTATAAAGGGATCTTATGAAATTTCTCCCCCCTTCAAAGCCAGGAAAGGGGGCAAAAAACGCTTTTAAGAGTAACTCTGCTCCAAATTATCTCAGAATAGCAATTTTTTGATATGTCGATTGGTTATGCGTAATCAAGACACACACTATAAAGGGATTTTGTAAAATTCCACTTTATTCACCTTAGGGGTGGGGTTGGGGAATCATGTTTCTATGCGAAACTCTGCTCCAAACTATCTTAGACGATTTTTTATGTGCTGGCTGGTTATATGTTCCCAACACGTACTATACAGGGATTTTGTGAAAATTCCCCTCCCCCATTAAGGGTGAGGGGTGGGAGAAAAAACACGTTTTAAAGAGTATCTCTACTCCAAATTATCTCAGGTAGGCGATTTTTTTTATATGTCAATTGGTTATGCGTACTCAAACACACAAACTACAAAGGGATTATTTGAAATGCCATGCTATCTCCCCTTGAGGGTTAGGGGGAGGGGGTAAAAACATGTTTCCCTGCCTAACTCTGATCCAAATAATTTTAGAATGGCAATTTTTGATGCGTGAACTGTATATGCATATTCAACACACACTACAAAGTGATTTTGTGAAACTCCCCCCTACCTCCCCTAAGGGGGCGAGGGGAAAACATGTATTGTGTAACACAATAACATCTAACACAAATGTGTAATTCTGCAGTTTATTATCTTAGGAAGAAGCTTTTCAATGTGTGGGTCAGTTATATGTATCTAACTCATAATACAAAGATATTTTGCGAAATTCCCTCCTCCTTTCCTTTAAGAGCGGGGTGGGAAGGTTGGCTAAAAAACACATTTTAAAACATAACTCTGCTTTAAATAATCTCAGAATCCCGATTTTTTTAATGTGCCAGTTAGGTATGTGTATGCAACATGCACTATAAAGGGATTTTGTGAAGTGTGGAGAGCGGGAAAACCGCTACCGAAGGTAGCGAGAACTTTAACTTGGAGTTTGACTGATTTCAATGATTTTTTTTTTAAATTATTATTATTAATGATATGGTATTTTGAGAATTAGTTTCAATATAATGACCAGCGAAGCGGGCAAAGCCTGCTAGTTAATTATAAATTTACCATATTATTTATATTTAAAAATTGGCGATTACTTAGTGGCATGAGGATAATATGCAAGCACCTCAAAAAATACATTTGAAAAAAAAATATTCATATTAGGGATGCACCGGATAGCAGTTTTGGCCGAATATTCGGCCAACCGAATACTAACTATTCGGCTGAATACCGAATATTCGGCTGGCTGATTTACTTATATTCAAGTGTCAATCAGCTAATTTTGTGTGAACTTTTTCAGTAATATCATTTACATTTAGTAATATTTTATTTTTTAAATTGTGAAAAAAATATTACAAAAAACTACTATTCAGAAACTATGGTTTATATAAATGTAGAAAAATATTAGGAAATATTACCAAACATAAGTAGTGGTGTAATGCTGAATTCACAGTCAAAGAAAATGATTAACTGTCTGGCTCATGGGTGAAAGTAAAAAATTTTCGCTGGACTGAAGAATATATATATATATATATTTGTAATATTGGGTAAAATATTATAAACTCATACATAATGTATGTAGATATTCAAAACATACATTTCCAAAGGTTACATTAATAATTATAAGTATGAAAACTTAGCGAAATTATTTATTAATATAATTGAATTAAAATTAATAGGAGTTGATTCAGAAAAAAAATTGGTCATGCAGAATAAAAATATTTTTCAAATTTTCACTTGTTTGTTTCATTGACTCACTTTTCCTTGATTGCCCAGTTTTCCTTTTCAGTATTTCAGTAAATAAAGAGAAAATAATAATAAAATATGACTGACATTTAATCAGTTTGTTTTAATAATCAGCCAAGAAAAAGAAGTGAAAAAATATTATTTATTATTATTATTTTATTATCACGTGCTGTAAGAAGCATACACTAGATAAAATGTTGTTTTGGATATTGTTATTATTATTTTAATTTTTCTGTACAATGAACTCCAAACAAAAAGTTTCTAAAAGGAGAAAAATGCTGTAAACTTAAAGTTTTTCTTCAATTTTTATAAATCGAAGTGGAATTTTCACAGCAATATTATAAGAAAAGTAAATTATTATAATTAATAAATTTTGTCTGACAAATCTGTTTACTATTTTTATAAATATAGTATTAATATATGATACATAAAAAAATAAATAAAAATAAGATAGAGAAATATGATAAAAAATTAAAGATTTATAATAATAATAATATATATATATATATATATTTTTTTTTAAAGAGGAACTTTTTTTCCCCCCATTTATCTCATAAACTCTTAGACAAAATAATGACTTGTGATTAGTTATTACTTCTGAAAATTTCTTGTAAAATTTACTTCTCATTTTACAGTGCAATAATAATTATTGTACAGTAAAATTTATTACAGTACAATATTTTTTATATTGTTAAAGAAATTCTAAATAGTAATATTGCTGAATTTTCCCAAGGAGAAAATAAACATTAAAATATTGTAAATTAATTACTTGTTTTCAATTTTGGGAAAATTTAAAATGGCATTTTTGAGAAAAATCTTAGACATTACATAAAAAATAAAATAGATTCGTTATATTTTTGCTGAAGATATTTCATTATTTTCTGTTTGTAAACATTAAAAAAAAATTAAACTTTTTCATATTTTTTCTTATAATTTTACACATAATATTGATAATAATAAGGATAAATATTAACCAAAAGATATTGTGATTTATGTGAATATATACTCAAAATATTTGAGCAATTGATTCAAGATTAAATTGAAGTTTTTTATAACAAATCTTGAATAATAATTTGTACTTAAAAACTTCTTTACACATCATACAATGGTGTGTTAATAAGTTTTAAAGTTTAAATATTTATTGTACACTAGTTTATTAAATCTATATTTAGATTATTTAAAGATTTATTAAATTATTTACACAAATATTTTAAAATATTCTTTAACATCTTTCTCAATTATTTAATTGTTATACGGCATTAAAATTAATTTTGGATCTTTCAACTGAAAATGAAAATACTATTTTAAGAAACAAATTATAAAATAGTATTGATATTTTATAACGTAATATTTTATATATATATATAATTTTTAAAATAGTACGGTTTTAATATATTATTGAATTTCTAATAGCAAATTAATATTATCGTTTTAGGAATAATCAATTAATTTTTTTATCATTTTTCTTGACTAATCCAATGGGCTCTTCCCACCTGACGTCAGAGGTCACATGATAGAGGAAAAACAAATAGCAGACGAAGTCTTGTTTATCTAAAGTAACATATTTTCTATTCTTATTTTTTATCAATCGTATTTAATCTGTGTTATTTTGTTTATACATCATCATTTTTAATCCATTTTATATCATTATTCATCATCTTTTGTTTGCTGTATACATTTACAATCATCATTTAGTTTATACCTGTTATTGATGTTCGTGAAGAACATGTTAAATACTCTGATTTTTGGTACTTAAATCAGTGACAGTGCAATATCGTACTGCGTAAATCCATTTAAACCAGTAACTAAGTCAATTAACTTGTTGTAACACCTTTCTGCAATTAAATTAAATGAAAACATTTTAAAATTTCAAATTATAATCCATAACCATTCCACAAGAAGCTATTATTTATTGCCAGATCAGTTAATGTTACAGTTACACTACAATATACAAAAATCGATTCTTATACGTAAAAAAAAATAAACACATAAAATGTTTTTTAAAAATTATTAAATTTACAAATACAATTATTTTACTGTTTACAAATGCACAATATTACTTTTATTTTATTTTATATTAAATATTAACATTTTTGTTCTTAAGAACAATATTTAATTGAATTCGATTCTCAGAATTCGATTATTCGTTTTCCTCTATCACGTGATTGAGCAGACGACGGTGGGAAGAGCCCATTAAAAATAACTCGAGAGGTTTTATTTTTATTTATTTATTTATTTTTTTTTTAAATCACTCATTATTGCGGGAAAAATAGGGAGAGAAATACGAAAAAAGAAAAGAATGAATGAAATATTTGAACATAAAAAAAAAATAAAAAAAAATAAAAAAATAAATAAAATAAAATAAAGTTTCATATAATAATAACAGTTGTAACCTTCTCTATTTATCGACAGTTATCCCGAAATAATAATAATTTTTCTAATTAATGCAGTTATTTATTTTACTTAATTTTTTTATTTGTTCGTATCCTTTTTTATGAATGTGGTGCGTTAAAAATGCCTAAAATAAAGATTGAACATTATGTAATATATACATAATAAAACTGAAAATCATAAAATCTTTTTCTCTGGATAAACCACCTGGAAAAAAAATCATCATGCTATGGCACTTCTGAATCCCAGTAGAGTGACGTCAAGAACCAGTTATTCGGCCGATGATGTCGAGGGTTACGGTTACGCGCAGTTCGTCCAAACGGATGGAATGGAATTCGTCCCGCTGATTGGACGAGAGGATATAGCACAACAGCAAATCAACGATTAGGTTTCGGGATAATGCTTTTCTATTTCTATTTTCTTTCGATCGATGTTTTGTATTTTTATGGTAAATTTTATTAATGAAAGTATTTACAAATGTTTTTCGATGATATACTACACATTTTTAATATTATAGGCCATTTTCATAAAGAGATTAAAATCTTTCACTGCCTATTTGTTCGTATTTATAAAGTGACATTATTCATTTTTCTTACCCCACTTTAAAAAGTACTGATTTTTTAAAAAACGAATTTGTATGAATAAATAATAAGTTTAAAAAATGTATTATTATTATTATTTTAATTTACTATTTGTGTTTTCATCTGTGAAACTCACGATTTCTACTATTTTCTAAATGAAATCATATACAATAATCGAAAATTTCAGATCACTAGGTTCATGTTTGTTTCCATCTACTTGACGCTTGTTAATGATAAATATAAAAGAGGATTTTTTGAAGTAGAAGTAGCGATATTTTTGAAATTAAGTAAAGGACAAGCTATGAGAAAACGATGAAAGGGGGGGGGGGGGAATTAAAGAATTGTACAATAAAACCTCATCGTTTTAAAATCGAGCTGAAAGGCGTAAGAAAATAGACTGCTAGAATATAATTAGTGCAAATTGTAGATATTACAGTCATAAGACAGGGGTTCAAAATTTGAGGATAAGTTGAAATCACAAATTCTTCAAATATTGATGTATATTCATTTACACAGTATTAGACGCTCTTCTTTCCTTTTTTTTTTTTTTTTTTCTTATTTCAATTTCTACTAAAATGCAGATATATTATATCATCGTAAAACATTTGTAAATATTTTCATTTATAAAATTTACCATAAATATACAAAACATCGATCGAAAGAAAATAGAAAAGTATTATCCCGAAGCCTAATCGTTGATTTGCTGCTATATCCTCTCGTCCAATCAGCGGGACGAATTCCATCAATATTGGATTTTATTTTTAATGTATACGATAGGGTGACCAGATGTCCTCATTTTCTGAGGACAGTCCTCATTTTTCAAGTGCTGTCCTCAGTTGCTTTCAGAAGTTCTCATATCCTCATTTGTCCTCATTTTTGGACGTTTGTTCTCATTTTTCAGTAATTTCCTTCTTTACTTAAAATTTCAACATTAGAGGTACTGCTGAACTTATTAATTTGCAATACTGATTCTACAACTCAACACAATAAAAAAAAAAAAAAAAAAAATCACGATATCTTATTAATTACATTATTTTTAAATCATCTCCAACACTATTACATCCCTCGTGGAGGATCAAAATTGTGATGGCATGTCTCCAGACCACCTCTTAGGGTGAGTCTCAGACCGTCGCCAATTGCCTATTGCGCAGCATTAGTGCAATGTAAAAACCCATCCAATCAAACTGTATTACGCAGAATATATTCTTATATTGGGAGATTTTAATCTTTTCAACATTATACTTTAAAGTATAAAGTTTGGAAAAAAAAAAAAAAAAACTGAATTTGCATTAAAGTAAAAAAAAAAAAAAAGTATTTAAAATTTAACATGAAGCTGAAAGTTATTTTATTACTAATTGCATTTTTTAGCAAGATTGAAAACTGACTAATCAGGGATAGGAGCTGAACACAGACTACCTTGTTAACATCTCGTGATATTTTGCCTTCAAGTGAGTAAATAATGCTATTCGAAGGTCATAATAATAACTCAGTTTGTAGATCAATTCTTATTCCTAGCCTAGCCAGTTTTTGACATTATTCAGATTGCCTTTTTCTTTTAAAATGTTATTTAATGGATCACTTCCATTTGATGTAGTTATGATTTCGTTTATACTAAAAATTTGGTCTATATAACAATAACAATTCTATTAAAACAGCTCATAAAAGTATTAATAGAAGCAGATATAAAATAGTTTGGTATTTTCATGTCAACCATATTTCAGAAATTAATATTAACAGATTGTCATTATATTATAGGAAGAGAAGTATAATGTGTACGAGTTTATGATAATATTTATTATAAATTTAATAATGCTTATATAAATATTTTTTCATAAAGTTTATCGTATAAGTTCATAAATAGTATAAATTTATCATAGTGACAATTAATGTCTGCAAGTGGGGAATATAAGCTAATTTTGTGCTATATTTTATGAAATTTCATGTCCTCATTTTTAAAGAAGACTGTCCTCATTTTTCTCATGGAAATGAGGACATTGAATAATTTGTCCTCATTTTGCATCAAAAAAATCTGGTCGCCCTAGTATACGAGCTAAATTCCGCACTTCTACGAGTAGTGCGCCATGGCCATGAGGCAGCTGCCCCAGAGTCTCAACCCCTGGCTCCGCCTCTGTAAAAGACCATAATTTGTATGGAAAATATTATTATTATGATTCTTTCTTAAGCCATATGCAACTCGTAACTGCGTTGTTATATCGTATATAAGGTCAAAAAATGGAACATCTAAATATACATGCATGCACTCACATAGAAAAAAGATATTTGTGTGAAATTTGATGTAAAGGTTTTTTTTTAATCTGGATGTCTAAAAAAGATATCTAAAGACACGTCTACGCATTCATACAAAAAAAAAAATGCCGTATGTTTGTGAAATATGTTCTAAAGTATTCTCTCAGAAGAGTGATCTAAACAGACATTCACGCTCTTACACAAAAGATGAGCTGTATGTGTGTGAAATGTGTTCTAAAGGTTTTTCTGAACAGGCACATTTAAGCAGACATCTACGCATTCACACAGAAAAAAATTATAAGGTGAATACTCATACAAGTGAAAAGACATATGTGTGTGAAATTTGTTTGAAAAGGTTCTCTTTGAAGAGTAGTCTAAAAAGGCATTTAAGCATTCACACAGAAGGAAAGCCATATGTGTGTCAAATATGTTCTAAAGGATTCCATCAGAAAGGTGATTTAAATACGCATTTACGATTGCACACAGGCGAAAAGCCATATGTGTGTGAAATATGTTCTAAAAAATTCTGTCAGAAGAGTGGATTAAATACACATTTACGATTTCACACAGGCGAAAAGCCATATGTGTGTGAAATATGTTCTAAAGGATTCCATCAGAAAGGTGATTTAAATACGCATTTACGATTGCACACAGGTGAAAAGCCATATGTGTGTGAAATATGTTCTAAAAAATTCTGTCAGAAGAGTGGATTAAATACACATTTACGATTTCACACAGGCGAAAAGCCATATGTGTGTGAAATATGTTCTAAAGAATTCCATCAGAAAAGTGATTTAAATACGCATTTACGATTGCACAGAGGCGAAAAGCCATATGTGTGTGAAATATGTTCTAAAGGATTTTCTCAGAAGGTTAATCTAAATACACATTTACGTACTCACACAGAAAACAAGCCATATGTGTGTGAAATATGTTCTAAAAAGTTCTGTCAGAAGAGTGAATTAAATACACATTTAAGATTTCACACAGGCGAAAAGCCATATGTGTGTGAAATATGTTCTAAAGGATTCTGTCAGAAGGGTAATTTAAATGCGCATATGCGCACTCACACAGGTGAAAAGCCATATGTGTGTGAAATTTGTTTCAAAAGATTCTCTGTGAAGGGTAGTCTAAAAACACATTTGAGTATACACACAAGAGAAAAGCCATGTGTGTGAAATATGTTTTAAAGGATTCTGTAACATGGGTGGTTTAAATACGCATTCAAGCTGCCACACAGAAGAAAAGCCATTGTAAGTAAAATGTGTTTTAGAAAGTTTTCTACAAGGCACAATCTGAACAGACATTTCCGAATTCATACAGGAGAAAAACCAAGTGTGTGAAATAAGAGTTTTTCTGAATAAGTTCTGAATGGAAATCTACGGATTCTCACTTAAGGAAAGCCATGTGTATGTGAAATATGTTTTCAAGTGCTCTCCATAAAGAGAAGTCTGGCTAGACATTTAAGCAACCATATAGAAGAAAAGCAATTTATGTGTGAATACATGTTCTAAAGGATTTTTCCAGAAGGATAATCTAAATACACATTTACGTACGAATAGAGAGGAAAAATCTTATGTGTGGGAAGAATTTTCTCGAAAAGGAGATTTAAATAAGCTCTATGTATGTGGGATTTTGTTATAAAGAATTTTCCAAGAGAGATATCCCAATAAACATTTACGTATTAACACACATAAATAGCCTTGTGTGTAAAATGTACTGTAAATAGTGTTGCAAAAACCCCACCGTTTTTGTAAGATGGGAATAAACCCAGGAATATTCGAAATTTTAAAAGTAAATAAAACCAGTCGCTTTCAAAATGGAAGTTAGGGCTAACGCATTTAACATACATATACATAATACTTAAAATGTCAATGAGCATTGCGTAAACTAGTTTTAAATGCAGGAGCAATTTTATTTTCTGGCAATACTGCTTCTATTCATTGCAAAATACTTTTTAATATACAGTAGAAGATCTTTATAACGCAAAGCTAAAAACACAAGGTTTTGCGTTATATAGAATTTTGCATTATATAGATCACATTTCACACATCGTCAAACTTACCTTGTAAACATGGCCAAATATGTCTGAAACATATCAAAACAGAGTAGGACAGTTTAAAGTTACATTTCTTTGAACAAAAAATTGGGTGGATAATAACTTTCATTCTAAAATTTACTTTACAAAGATAGTCCATATATGCCTGTACAAAATCATTCATTATATTGCTCACTTAAAAAAAATTAATTATAGCAATTTTTTCATTAAAAATCTCTGAATTAAGCAGATAAAGAAAAACAAATGTATCACACTTACTTCTCAACAAAGTATCAGTTTTTTAGAAAGTATTTCTTAACTGCAAAATTTATTGTTTATATCCAAGAAATTTTGCGTTATATAGAGAATTGCATTATATAGAATTGCGTTATAAAGATCTTCTACTGTATTTCCAAAAGAGAAACAAACGGACAAAGTAAAAAAATTTGGTCTTTTTTTTTTTTTTAATTATTTTTAGCAAAGCAAATGAATTTAAATTATGTATGTTCTGTTTTAAACTTAAAAATACAGTTTAAGTAATATTACTTGATCAGAAAGGTCTTTAAAAAAATACTCAACTAAAATTATCATTTTAGCTGCAATGATTTTGAGTGAATTTTTTTTTTTTTTTTTTTTTTTTAGATTTTTCAATAAATATTCATTTTGGATGTTTTACTAAGAAGTACAGTCAACTCTCTTTAATCTGCAGTTAAATTTTTAATATAAAAGGGAAAAAAAAAATTAAAAATGTAAGACAAACTACTGTTACATCAGTATTTAACAAAATCAAAAATAAATAATGATGAATATTCATTTCTGAACTTAAAAAATGTTTTCCTTTGTATTTTTAAAATAAATTACTATTATTTACATTCTGAATACACAATTTTATTGACATTGAAAAAATATTTTATACTGAAATTTATTAGAAATAATCTTTGTATTTTAATGTCGATTTATGAAAGAATAATTTGAGATGTGCCGTCATTCGAGTAAAATAATCGATTAATTCGATTATTTGTAATCATTCGATTAACTCGATTATCTAAAAAATCATTAATTTCATTCGATCATTTCACTCGTTAAGGGCCCTCTTCACTCACCATTTTCTTTTCTAAATGACTTAAATCAGTGACATATTAATTGATTGAGATGCGGTTTTTTTTTTTTATTGGATTACTCTCATTTCGTAAACTGACGCAGCTTTTGTAGATTTTATGAAAGAATAACAGTTGTTTTTTAAAAAAGCTGTTTTATTGCAATATTTGGGTTGATGCATTAAATGGCTTATAAAAAACTCTTTCAATTTTTTAAAACAGAATTTAAAAAGCTGCGTCAATCTCAAAGAGTTTAATTCAATGCGGAAAAAAACCCTGTATTTTAATAAAATTTTAAAACAATTAAATTTGTAAAGAAAGTCCAAAAATTTTACAAATTTGTGCCGATTTTCCTCTTTGACACACCCTTTATTTGGCTACGCCTCTCGTTCGTGGTTTCGATGAAAAGATGTTTACATTTCTGTGGTGAAGATACGTCTGGGCGTTGTGGTTTTTTATTCAGTTATTATTATTATTTTTTTAATATTATTATTATTATAGATTTCACCTGTATTACGGATGTGAGTAACATAACAATTTAGAAGACAATCGTTCAGAGACTTATTTATAGGAAATATATGATCACATTTTATTTTAAATAGTTTTTCATTGCGCGTAATACTATTATTATATGAATACTTTGTACATAAATCTGATATTTTACTGATAATGCCACGATTGACAATATACAAACATTTTTTTAAACAAGTTATATAAAGCTTTTTACTAAATTAAACAGATTTTCAATAATAAATTTTATTTTAAAGTATATAATATGGTGTGGCACCCACACGACTTTTTCTTACCCTACATTTAAATTTTATAAAGACAGATTCAGATTGAGGAATAAAATATCAAGTACTGTATAAAATTCTGTAGTAAAAAGAATTTAAGCTAGCCTTACGAATAATTTAATTTGACAAATAATTTTCTGTGGGAAGCTGACAACTTTAACCCGTATCACTCGTTGAAACTTATCAATATTGATCAAACTGTTCAAAAATGAATTTCATATGAACATTAAAATATAACACTTGAGTTCCCTGCCGGTATTTAGTTTTTAAAGTTACAGACTCACAAAGAACAACTGTTAAAAACTTTGTTTAATTATTCATGGAACCTCAAAATACGTAGTTATTAAAAAAAAAAAAAAAAAAGACACTTCAAATTAAACTAAATATTTTATTTACTCTTTAGGTATGGAGAATTAATTTACATTCCTGAGCAAAATAAGTTGTATTAATATTGAAGTCTAGGAATTGAGTGAAACAAATATTTTTAACGACATAAGCAAGTTGATTTTATAACTGAAGAAACTAGAACAATTTAAAGTTTGCAAGAAATGGGAGTCAAATGTTTATGAAATTATTTATAAACGACGAAATCACACTATTATTTTCAAAGATTTTGCGCTCTTATTTTCGCGCCTAACATAGAAGCGCAGCTGAAATTTTAAGTATGGTACCTGAACATGAACACTGTTTCTATGCGTTCTTTTAGAATTACAGTAACTAGATATCAAGCTGTGTATCGATATTTATAAAATCAGACTTTTCTCTGTAAATTTATCAGAATAAAAACAAAAAAAAATGCGATATCTTCACGTTCCACACACCTCAGAAAATTTTGTCTGTGTGTGTGTCATCGTGTCTGTATGTCTGTAACGCTATTATTGTCCGGGTATCACGTGAGAATGGCTGGACGGAATTCAACGGTGCTTGGCAGAAATTTAGGTCTTTACCCAACTAAAATCTGCCAACTTTTTCGAAGTTCCCTCCCCAGTTCTCACCGGGATGGGGGGGGGGGGGGGGAACAAAAGTCAAAACATATTTGCAAGCATAACACCGCTCCAAAATTACTTCACTGTAAAGAAATTGCACATAGAATAGTCATGAGTATAAATAAAACGTTATCTGCAATTTAGGAATTTTCGATTATTAACCCTTTCAGTCGCAGTGTTCCCGCTGATGGAACACCTAATTTTAATTCTCAAGTGCAAAAACTCATCCCGGAAATTTTTTAGCAAAAATTTACGTTTATAACATATTAGAAAAGGCCCTTTTTTTTAACCTGAAAATTTAAAATTTCTTTTATTTAAATTTTATTCGTAAATTCCGGTGGCGAGGAATTTCGCAATTTCCGAATCTTTTAAAGAACTCTACAAAAAATGGAACAGAGATGTTAAAAAAAGCTACGAGACTTCCTTAGAAAATTTCCAAAAACACATTTTTTTTTCCCTAATTTACGATATTTTTGTGTGAGGAGGGGTTACGAAGGTTCAAAATCGAGACAACCCTTTTAGCGCTAAATTTCTCCTAAGAAATCTATGGAAGCTGCGGTCACGAATTTCGGTGCTGGGATTATATGTATCTATCCGACACCTAAAGTAATGGAATAAATGAAACATTGCGATTTAGGAAATTTCGATTTTTAAGGGGAGGGAAGAGGGAAATCAACTTTTGGCGGGAAATTGTGCAAATTCCAGATTTTTAGTAAAATTTTAACAAAAATGGAAAAAAGATGTTGAAAACAGCCATGGGTCTTCTTTAGGACATTTTCAAAACGCGTTTTTTTTTTTTTTTTTGATTTGCCTTTCTTTTTTATATTTAGGGGGGGGGTGGGTGTATGTGTTAGAAAGGGCAAATTCGAGGCACCACTTTTAGCGCTAAATTTGTCCTGAGAAATTTATGAGAACTGTGGTCACGGTCAGAAAGTTTGATGCTTGGATTGCTTATATATGTATCCGACACCTAAAATAACGGAAATTATCGATATCTCCCCTCTTTCACCCTGGGGGGTAGGAAGCAAAAAAAAAAAAAAAAAAAAAAAAAAATTTGTAAGCATAACTCGGCCCCAAATTACTTCACGCTGAAGAAATTGAACATGAGAAAACTAGACTTGAGTATAAATAAAACATTATGTATGATTTTGGAATTCTTGACAGGAGGGAGGAAAGAAATCGTTTTTTGGGGGGAAATTTCAGAAATTCCGGATTTTTTAGTGGAGCTCTACTAAAATGGTACAAATGTATTGAATAAAGCTATGTGTCTTATTTAGGATATTTCCAAAAACATTTTTTTTTTGGGGGGGGGAGGGTGGTCTGGGGGGAGGTTACGACGGAGTTAATTCGAGACCCTCCCTTTTAGCGCTAAATTTGTCTTGGGAAATCCACGGGATTAATGGTCGCTAAATTTGGCGCGTAAATTTTTTATATGTATCCGACACTTATTGTAACGGGATTTTACAAAATTCCTCCTTTACCCTACCACCCGCGGGGGGATTCAGTATTACAAAAGTTATGATGATAATAAAATTTTCAAGTGGCCGCCACTTGGAAATAAAATTGCGGAACAAGTTATCAAGCAAACGTATCCAAGATATTTGAACCATGAGTTCACTGTCCAACTTTTGTTTGAATCAATTTAATATTTTAAAAGTTATCTTGATGGCACATTTTCACGTGACAGTGCGATTTCAAGTGGCTGCAACTTGAAAACAAGATGTTGGAATACGTTGCCCAGTGAACTCATCCAAGATAATTATATGATAAGATCACTGTCCAACTTTGGTTCGAATTGAATCAAAATTTAAAAAATTATGCTTATAAATTTTCAAGTGGTAGCCTAATTTCAAGTTGCCTCGCTTAGTTTATAACATCCGCATTTTGATTTAAATGGCGGATAAAGTTCATTAATAAACTTGATTGTCACCCTTATATAGTGTATGAATACATCAAAATGCGGACAAATCCAGTCTCAAATACGCTTTTTACAATGTAAATTTGAAATTTTCAAGTGGGCTCCACTTGAAAACCAAATGGCAGACCGATTTGGTTAACAAACTCATCCAAACATTTTAAAAGATAAGTTTGCTGTCCAACTTTGGTTCGACTTGGAATATTATTTAGGAAGTTATCGTGATTTTAAATTTTCAAGTGGTAGCCTGGTTTCAAGTGGCCCCGCTTAACTTAAGATATCTGCCACTTTGTTGAAAATAGCGGATGAAGTTCATTAATAAATTTGATTGAGAGATTTTTTGGTTTATGTATACATTAACATTCAAACAAATTCGGAATATGCTTTTTACAATTCAAATTCGAAATTTTCAAGTGGTCTCCACTTGAAAGCAGAATGTCGCTGCAACTAGGTTAAGAAACTCATCCAAGATCTTCATAAAATAAGTTAAGAAACTGTCCAAGTTTGGTTCGATTTGGAGTATTATTTCGGAAGTTATCGTGATTTTAAATTTTTATGTGATGGTAGCCTGATTTCAAATGTCCCTGCTTAACTTAAGATATCCACCACTTTATTAAAAATGGCAGATAAAGATCATTAATAAACTACATTGAGACACTTTTATGGTATATGTATACATTCAAATTGAAACAAATTCTGAATACGCTTTTTACAATTTAAATTTGAAATTTTCAAGTGGACTTCGCTTGAAAACAAAATGACGGAGCAACTTGAACAAACTCACACAAGTTATTTATAAGATATGTTCACTGTCCAAGTTTGGTTCGATTTGGAGTATTATTTGGAAGTTATGATTTTAAATTTTCAAGTGGTATCCTGATTTCAAGTGGCCCCGCTTAACTTAAGATACCCGCCATTTTATTAAAAATGGCGGATAAAGTTCATTGATAAAGTTCATCGAGACCCTTATGTTATGTATATTTACATTAAAATACAAACAAATCTGACTTTAAATACACTTTTCACAATGTGGGTTTGAAATTTTCAAGTGGCCGCTACTTGAAAACAAAATGTCAGAGCAACTTGGTTACCGTACTCATCCAAGATATTTATAAGATCAGTTAGCAACGCAAATTTGGTTCAATTTGGAGTATTATTTCGAGAGTTATCGTGATGACAAATTTCATTATAGACAGATAAATATATAGATAAACGAAGTGGTTGCAATAGGTCGATTTCTAAAAAAAATCAACCTAAAAAGTTTTTTTTTTTTCCTAAAAAAACCCTGGTTTTTTGCCTACCCTTCGAAAAAAGGCATTTAGATGATATTGTGATCACTCACATACATACACATACATCATCATCATCATCATCATGAAAATAGTAAAAATGAACTCATGGGACCTCAAAACATGTAGATACGCCAACATCGCAAAGTCAGAATTTTGTCACGATTACAATGATTTCCTTACGTATGTATTTTCGGAAAGCAAAAAATTGCATGAAAGGTACGTGAATCATTTAATTTCATCATGCTTAATAACTTATTTTTAAAAGGTATATGTGTCTATGAGAGAGGAAATGACAATGTAGTTGTAAACAATGGAGGGAAAAAGTGGAGGATTGAAATTCAAGATATGAAATATACCTTTACATCCACCCTTAGAAAAATACAAATATTTCATTTATTAAATATTGTAAATTTTGCTTATTCCATGTCTATTTTGAAAAATTCAAATTGATTATACAAACATATTAATAAAATATCTGGTGTGAAACAACCTCACGGCTTCCATTACAAACTATTACACATATTATATGCATTTTTTGGAGATAATGTGATCACAAGATATAAAAGTGACCTAAAGAAGTAGAAACCTAACATTTTTCTGGTAAGATAAACTTTATACACATGTAAAGGCATATAAAACGAAGCTTACATAAAGCGAGGTAAAAAATAAGATATATATACATATGTAGTAGAGTTATTTTTTGAAACACCAATTTTCGAGATCTACCTAAACTTCTGACCTACCTAAACAGGGTAGCTGTTAATTTTCCTCTAATAATTACGTGATACACAAGAAAGAAATGGATTTATATGACAATTTTCAAGAAAATCGTCAGAGCCGTTTTTGAGATACCAACTTTTACCAAAACTTAATCATTGACAGGAACACAATAATTTCATACAAAAGCATATTTAAAAGTGAGTTAATATGGCGAGTTTGAAAAAAAAATCCGTACAGCTGGTTTTAAAGGAACGCGCTTCCGAGACCTGAAATTGAGCTATTTATACAGAACGCCTATCAATTTTTCTGAACTAACCAGCTATATCATTCGAAAGGACATCTAATAGAGTATTTATGTAACAAATTTGAAGAAAATCGTTAGAGCCGTTTTTGAGATACCAACTTTTACCAAAACTTAATCATTGACAGGAACACAATAATTTCATACAAAAGCATATTTAAAAGTGAGTTAATATGGCGAGTTTGAAAAAAAATCCGTACAGCTGGTTTTAAAGGAACGCGCTTCCGAGACCTGAAATTGAGCTATTTATACAGAACGCCTATCAATTTTTCTGAACTAACCAGCTATGTCATTCGAAAGGACATCTAATAGAGTATTTATGTAACAAATTTGAAGAAAATCGTTAGAGCCGTTTTTGAGATACGGACTTACGGTCCCACTTCCGGTTTTCTAATTTTCTCCAAAATATGGAAAATTCATCTGCGCACCAGACTTGTTTCAATTCTAAAGTTTCGTAGTTCTATCTTTATTAGTTTCCGATACATAATGGCCAGAAGATACCCCCCCCCCCACACACACACTGACCAATTGCCAAAAACCACATTTTTTGGACGCAGAGGACCTTAAAACGATGGCGGTGAATCAATCAGGTGAAATCTCGATATCGAATTTTTAGACCGAATACAAACACTTCCATTACATACTGTAGTAGGGTAATGGAAGTAAAAAATGTTTTTTTTTTTTTTTATATATAAATTGAAATAATAAAGATAATTTTTAATTTACTACTCGCAAATAATTAATAGTGAATAAAAGTGGACGAAATAGTATTTTATCTGGGACGGTTTTAACTAGGTTTTTTTCGATTATGGAAAAAAAACGAACAACACTGTATCAACATAACTTAAATAACTTCAGGAAATTCAAATTTGGTATTTTGAAATTGGTATGTGGCTGCTACTTGTAAAGTTGAACAAGACTGGCAAGTTTCAAGACACATTAATAAGAGTCTTGTATTTTATTTATTTTTACTTCCATTACCCGACTACCATAGGTAACGGAAGTATTGTATTTGGTCCAAAAATTCGATATCGAGATTTCACCTGATTTACATGTTTTAAGGTATCCTGAGTTCAAAAAAGTAACTGGTCTGTGCGTGTATGTATGTATGTGGAGAATATTCTAGCTATTATATGTCGGAAACTAATAAAGACAGAACTACGAAACTTTAGAATTGAAACAGTTCTGGTGTACAAATAAACTTTTCAAATTTTGGTGAAAATTGGAAAATCGGAAGTGGGACATCTGAAACCGGAAGTGAGGCCATAAGTCCATATCTCAAAAACGGCTCTAACGATTTTCTTTAAAATTGCTGTATAAACACTCTATTAGATATCCTTTCGAAGGATATAGTTGGTTAGTTCAGGAAAATTGATATGCGTCCTGTACAAATAGCTGAATTTCAGGTCCTGCAAATGCTTTCCTGTCAAAACGGCTGTATGATTTTTTTTCAAACTTGCCATATTGACCCTCTTTTAAATATCCTTTTACATATAATTGTTGTTTTCTGGCCAACAATTAATTTTGTCAAGCTTTGGTAAAAATCGGTATCTCAAAAACGGCTCTAACGATTTTCTTGAAAATTGTTACATAAACCCATTTTAGATATCCTTTCTCATGCTTTACTTGGTTATCACAGGAAAATTAATAGTCATCCTGATCAGACAGATCAGTTTTACAACTCGAAACTTGGTGTTTCAAATAAATAAATAAACTCTACCAATTCTTTTTCTTAAAAAAAAAAAAAAAAAAAAAAAAAAAAAAAAAATATCGCAGTGCAAACTCTGTTTTATGTTTTTACACGCGTATTAACTTTCCCTTACCGGAAAATTTGTAGGTGTCTATTTCATTAGGACAATTCCATGTCTTCTGATAACATTATCTTCAAAAATTGCATATAATACGTGTAATAATGGGTAATGGAAGTCGTGTGGGTGTTTCACACCAGATTTTTAAATAAATGTAGGCACTATAATTCAACGCTATTTATATATTATACTACTTATAAAAAATTTGACTTGTATAAAGAAACACGTATAAATAACAACACAAGTACACTTTCTTTAGAAAACAGAGCTTGAGGACTTGTGCGACCGCACCTGTCCGTGATCTTCGAAATACGATCCCGAAGGTCACGACCTGTCGCACACCCTGTCCAGCTCTGCGTTCAGTAGTCTGAGCTCCAGAGTGCAGATAACCCATCTCTATATATCAGTAATGTTATAATGTTATATATCTTTGTTATTTTTTAGTTAAATTAATTATATCAAACTGCAAGTTTAATTATAAAGAATATTTACTTTTGTTAAATTTCATTGTTACAGAATTCGCCGATAAAACCACTGAAAGCCTAAAACGGGCTCAATATAGAATAAAATACTTCGTCGGGTCGGGCTACGTTATTAAAATACATATAAATAGATAAGAATAAATGTAGAAAGCTGTTTGATGTCAGGTGAAAATGACAAAGAAAAAAAAAAGAAAAAAAGAAACACAGTAATAAGAAAAGAAAGAAATAGTCAAAACAAAACAAAGCTTCAGCGAAACCGCAAGTAAGGAGGTAGCTGATTTTTGATTTATTCATCCAAAAAGTCAACGATTCCTCAGTGAGTCTGTCAATCTTCTCAAATGGACAATATTCCTGTGACGTCACCGTAGGTAAAATCGACGAACACGTGGCCGATATTTTGTAAACAAATTAGATTCAAGATGCCATTTTATTGTTACGCATAACATTTTCTTAAATATTTCTCCAGTGAAACTTAATAATAATGTTCAAACAAGAACAAAAGAGAAATGTAAACAACTGAATCGAGCATATCGTAAAATTGCAGAACATTTTATGTACACACACACACACACACATATATATATAATGAATAAAAGATTAATAAAAACATTTTATGCACACACATATATATATATAGATATAGTCATCAAAGCTTAAATACTTAGAATTTCAATCACTTTAATAACGGAATTTATTAAATGGAACATCCATTTAAATTTGTTAATATCGCCACAGTTCACACGGCAACTTTTAATATTACATATGTTGATTACCCAGCTGTCGCTGTAATCGAAGCTTTTGCTCAAATCGAAGATCTGATTGGCTTGTCCCAGTTTCGTCAGCTCAATCACGTGATCTAAGCACATAATTAACCAATAGGGATCTTGGTTTTAATGACGTGACACTAGCTTCGGTTACAATGACATCTGGCGACAGGCTTAATTTTTTTAGTACAATTTTATTTGCCGCTTTCCACACTGTTTATTCTAGACGCTGTAGTTCGGCTGCAATTCAGAGTGGCCATTCTTTGAATGCTTACTTTTCACGCGTTATATGTAGTTTGTGAACTATTGTTTTTAAAATACGCGTTATTTAGATTTAGTAATGTTTCTATTTATAAAAATACTTTAAAAAATACCAAAAACTTTGTTCTTTTGAGGAAAAAAAGGAGTACTCATAATTTTTACATTATATTAAGGTCTTTTTTATTTTTATTCTTTTTTTTTTTTAATATATATACATATATGAATTATGGCTATTACATACATGAATTTTTCAAGTTTATATGAAAAATTTCACGGTTCAAATGTTTTCAGATAATAAATCTAGTTTTATTAGAATACATAAATAAGAATATTTTACATTAATTCCAATTTATTGTAATATAAGACACACACACATATACTCACAAATAAACAAAATTGGGAATTTATTAAACTATTAAAATAAATTTAGCTTTATACTAATGATATTAGTGCTCAATTTTTAAACTTTCTCGTACCTACCGTAATTTAGTGTATATAAGCCGCACTGGTAGATAAGCCGCAGCTTATTAAAATGTTGTTAAAAGAAACAGTGCTCTTAGATAAACCGCACCGGAAGGTAAGCCGCGTCTTATGCAAGCATTGTTACGATGATGTGGCAGATAAATAAGGAAAAAAAAGGTATCAATCTTCTGACATCTACGCAAGTTAATAATAAATTATTAATTATAAATGAAAATAATAAATTATTTAAAAAATAATTCGGTATAAAGAAAATAAAATCAAACTATACCAGTAGGCAGATGTAATGCAACAAATATGAGAAACAGAGGAACAAGATGGTGGAATCCGGGCATATATACAAAGTCATAAAAATAATTAATTATAAATAAAAGTAATAAATTATTTTAAAACTCACTGTATAAAAAAAAAATGTAAAACAAAAATTAAAGCCAGCATACAAATACGATGCAAAAAATCGAAAACAAGGGAACAAGATAGCAAACTCTAGACGTATATGCAAATTAATCAAAATAAGAGATTATTAGTTCATAAATAAGAGATTATAAGCGTGAAAATAAGAGATTATAAGCGTGAATCAGTGCTCGAGAAAGTCGAATACTAAACTTCCGTTTTCGTAGCAGTTCGACTGTTCCAAGAAGTATGGACGACAGAATTCAGCATTATTAGATAGCCCGCACTGATAGATAATAGAGATGAGACGGGCTCAGCCCGAGTCCGTAAGCCCGAGCCCGAGCCCGATCGGGCTCAAATCTTACGCAAGTCTTCGGGCTCCGGGCGGGCTCGGATTCAAGCTAAAAGTTCCGTTTATTTTATTCTTCACTAACTGGAAAATGTAAAAAAAAAAAAAGAAATTTTATTCATTTTGAGAGCACCTTTAGTAATGTCATAATAGTCATGATAGGTTATAAATCACAAAATAATCTTGCAAACCTTAGTAGCTTTGACTTTCCTTTTTCTAAATAGAACTCTTTTTTCAACGGGATGCATATTATGTCATAGTGTTATACAGTAATCCTTCCTCCTTCGTTATATCGGGCCTCATTATATCACTCATTCGGATAATTTTTTTTCCCCGATAGGCGCGTTATAAACAATGGGCTGCACTATAAATATCTATTATATAAATATATGCATGTATACAGAGACACAGACATTATGAATTGTTATAATAACATTTATAGTTATTTAAATTGAGGACTGATAAGAAAATTAATTTGAAAATGAAAACGGTATTTAATTTTACTATTGTGTATGCGTTGTATAGCGTACCACTTTCAATATCGGGCTCGGGCTCTGATCACACAAAATTTTTCGGGCTCGGGCGGGCTCAGTTCAAAAATGTTTCGGGCCCGGGCGGGCTCGGATTGCCAAAATAGAGCCCGAACTCACCTCTAATAGATAAGCCGCAATCCCCCCCCCCCAAAAAAAAAATCCATTTTTTTTTAGATAGCCCGCGGCTTACCTTCACTAAAATACGCTATATATAGTAGAGAATGTATTATTTTTCGATCAAATTTTCGAAAGTGAGTTTTTGTTATATTTACGCTTTTTAAGGCGCAATGAATCAAAAAATAAGTTTTTTTGCAGTTGGTCTGTGTGTTTATTAGCAGTATACCTCAAGAAAAAAAAGTAGCAGGTAGTCATTTTTTTTTTCTTTTCTAAATCTGCATTATATAGGAATTCTATCAAAACTAAACTTTTTGTTGTGGTCGAACAAATGGTTCGCGTACAGGGAAAACCAAAATAATTCAAATTTCAAGTACATTTTGCTTATGGGTAAAATTTCTAGTAGTTGCAATTTAACATCTATATTTTGCGATTAACAAAATCACATGAGCATACTTTCTTTTTTCTTTACATAAATAAAATAACATTTTTTGCAGAATATGGTATGAAAATCATCGATCATTCGTTTAGAGAGCTACTGAAAAGCATTTGGATACATTGGAGCTATAATTTGAAATTCTAGAAATTAATACATATCTTTTTCATATAGGACTAAATTACACAATTTACTATGTATATAACTTTACGACAATATAAAAGGCTGCTCAGAATTAAGCTAAATTGTTTATTCTGTTGAATGTAATTCATGTAGATGTCTTACTACATTTTGCAATGTCGTCGAAAACTGCTCAGGAATAAAAAATTAATTGGTCATACTAATACGATAGACAAAGCATTTTTTTTTTATTCAATTTTCAGCTCTGTTTTTTGTATAATGTCGCGTTTTGTGGCCTCATGCATATGAAAGTCATTTTTTTTAAATGTTTAATCTGTATACATGCATAACTTAAAAAAAAAAAAAAAAAGTCGGTAATTGCAAAAAAATGGAATTTGTATCTTGAATTTCATGTAAGGTTGCCATTTAAATAGTAAAAAAAAAAAAAAAAAAAAAAAAAAAAAAAAAAAAAAAAAACTGGCAATAGCTGTGTTAGGTCGAAAAAGAATAATAATAAATAATAAAAACCACGACCTTTTGTTAGTCGAACAAAGTAGGCATGAGTTCTGGAAACAAGTAGTAATACGTTTTCTGCTAGTACAAGTACTGTACTAATACTACTACTTTTATACTATTCTTTGATAGCAGTCCAGCAAAATTAAACAGTGCGAATAAATGTTTACAATTCAATCTGAGTTCTTTGTTCTTTTAAAGTAGCTGCCATTAAAAAAAAAAAAAAAAAAAAAAAAAAATTACATCGAGTTTATCAACAAACTTATATTATGTACATAATGACTTTCAGACAAATCGGTTCATAAATTAATTTTTTAACTGAGTTTGAAACGTTGAAGTAATTGCAATTTTGAAACAAGTTGAGGGATCGAGTTGACTAAAAAAATTGGATGAGTTGAGATCTTCATATGAGTTATGCATATATCAAGATTCAGGCAAATCTGTTCATAAATACGTTTTTTTTTTTTTTTAATGTAAGTTTGAAAATTTTAAGTAGCCGTTATTTTGAAACACGGACACCCGATCGAGTTGATTAATAATCTTGGTTGAGATCTTGATATGAACTATGTACATACCGAATTTTAAGCAAAACTATTGAAAAATGCGTTTCTTATCCGAAATTGAAATTTTCAAATGGCCACCATTTTTTAACTTTATGGTAGATAAAGAAACAAACAAAATCACTTCAGCTATTACTATGGTAAATCCACTGTCAAATTTGTGTTTCAATTGATTCAGTTATACATGCATACTACATACACATACACTACACCGTGTCCCAAAAGTTTTGACGATGAATAAAATTTGCATTAACATAAAAAATAATAAGGTACAATTAAAATCCATGAGATAGGTAATAAATAAAAACAGTTTTGCTGATATACACATATAAATTATGATCAAAGGTTTGAAATTATAAAACGTACATTAAATTATATAATAATATGTTGTCCCAAAAGTATAGACAACTATATGTGTTTTTAGTTTTACATTTATAAAAGTAACTAAAAACTTACTTTTAATATTGAATTGTATTGCCACGACACTTTATAGCATCAAATATACGTTGTTCCACAAAATTAATTAAGCATTGCATTACAGAAGGAGATATTCCATACCACACTTTGTCAATTGCAGTTTTCAAGTCATTTACACACGTATATTGCTCTCCATTTTCATATATTTTACGAGATAAGATCCCCCATATGTTCTCCATAAGATTCAAATCCGGACTAAGTGCTGGCCAGTCTTACAGTGTGATATTGTTTGATCACGTTTTCGTTGATCTGGAGGTATGGATGGAGGCCTCATCTTGTTGGGAAACACAGTCCAGTTCCGCTAGCAAATCCATAATTGGCAGAAAATTGGTACGTAAAATATCCTGATAATCCTCTGATTTCATTTTTCTGTTCGTAAATCCTAAAAATGTTTGCCCGTAGAAACAAAACACTTCCCAGGTCATTACGGATCCTCTGCCTTGTTTCTTGCTGAAACAGTTCTTCGGTTCTTTTCTTAGGTCGTACCAGTAAAATTTATAACCGTCAGGGCCGTCCAAATATCATTTCTTTTCGTCACTGAAGATGACAGAAACCCACATTTCATCGTTATGCTTTCTAGCCCACTTTAGACGTGCATCTTTATTTCTCTGCTTTAAGCAAGGTTTTGCTTCATTCTCCTGTAAACAATGTGTTTTGAAGCTTTAATATTTCTGTGTACAGTACTTTTTGAAATTCTAGAAGTTGATGCAATTGCACGCACAGATAAATTATCAACTGAAGACTTTTTTAATAGCATTCTATCATCACGTAGCGTTGTTTTCTTTAGTCTTCCGACTCGCTTTCGAGTATTCCATGTTCTACCTGATCTCAAAACTCTATAAATACTGCTCAAGGATCTCTTTATTCTTCTCGATATTTGTACAGGATTTTATCCTTGCGCATTTAACTGTAAAATTTTAATAATTTCATCTTTAAAAATTTCTTTAGAACGTGCCATTTTTATAAGAATACACAGGAAACGTCTTTTCCGAATCACAAACAAAACAATACATTAAACTCATTAAATTATCATGCTAAAAATATAGTGGACGTTATTTCAATTAAAAAAATTATTCTGCATTTATAGAAGCAGACGACATTAAAAATATTTTATTCTGAGAACAAAAATGTAAAAGAAAATATGTAATGCTGTATTGTGTCTATACTTTTGGAACAGCACATTTTTATATAATTTAATGTGCAATTTATAATTTCAAACCTTTGATCATAATTTATAAGTGTACATTAGTAAAACTGCTTTTATTTATTACCTATCTCACGAATTTTAACTGTACCTTATTACTTTTTACGTTAGGGCAAATTTTATTGATTGTCTAAACTTTTGGGACACGGTGTATACGTATACACACAGAGAAAGAGGGGGGAGAAAACAAAGTAATTATTACAAGTAATTACTTTGATTTTTGAAAAAAGTCTACGTACAAAGTTAAATAAATCTCAATTATTGAAGATTAGACAGTAAAACTTCATAGTGTGATGACCCCCCTCTTCCTCCACCGAGTCTTGTTGGAGTTCCCATGAACGTGATTGACGGCCGAGACGGAAAGTCTGGACTTTTGAAAAGAGTGTTGGCTAGCATGGCTTTTTGAATTCTTCCGACACCATTCATCCTGATTTCACGCTTTCCTTTGACTTTCCGACGACTCTAGCACATCCCATGGGTGTGGTAGACAGGATGGCGCCACGCTAACGGTCAAGCGACTGGCCGGCGAGTATCCTAGGAGTGGTCTAGAGTCCGGAGGAGCCTATCGGGAGCCGGATTGCATCAGGGGGCTGACCCCCTCTCTCAAGTCCCGGAGACACGGCAGACGAGGAGAAAGGATGGGGAGAGCTTGAGAATTAAGAAGAGTAAGATTTGATCTTGGAGATCTGAGAGGAGGCAGGAGCCTAATATGGACTATTAACATTTTAATCAGGCATGAGGCCTATCAATACTAGATTTTCTTCAAATGTAAATATTGTAGATCTTTGTAAATTTTTCTTCATTAAACCCTAGAAGTGTCCAAATGGCTTTTTATTCCCGCCCAAATATTTATATTTTTTAATGTTTCTTAGCTGTTTTTACTACGCTACCACAGCTAAGATAATTTGGTGGCAGCGGTGGGATCCATTTGAACTACTGTTAAAGTTCATGATCCGATGCCACTCTTCAACATTGACAGTAAAATATTTGATACGTGTGTGCAGTTTGGATGACACATCGCTCCTGTTGATGACATTCAGCCGAGAAGGACAAGTGACTACTCATTGTTCCAGTTCTCCGAGATGTCAACAAAAACAGGTGAGTCCCATTCTCTTTCCTACGGAGAGGTCATTTAATTAATCGTTTTATTTTAATTTAAAATTGTCGTAGGTTTTAAAAGTTGGGAAATTTTTTATCCATGTCAAATTTTATGAAGTATTTAGATACGTCAATGTTGTAGAGTAGGGTAACATTTATTTAAATTGCATTGATTTTTTGTATTTTTTAATTATGTTTAAATTATTTAAAAATATATTTTGAAATCAACTTACTAGTTTTGATGTATAAGAATTAATCGCGATAAACTCAGTTGTAAACAGAAAAATTATATTCTGATTTTAGAGACAATATTAGTTGTTATTTTGTTTTTAAAATTGACTTAAAAATAGAGTTTAATGCTATCGAAATTTTTAATAATTTCTGAATTTTGAACTTATGTGTCAAAAGGAAACTAGGTAAATTGATATCGAGGAAAAGTCTGAGAATTTTATTTAACTTTAGCGGAAATTGCTAAAGTTGGAAAATATTTGCACTGTTAAAATTATCGGATATAAAAATAAATTAAATTAGCACTGAAATTAACGGGATTTGTTAATTGGGAAATCAGTCATAATTTATTTTTCTTGCTATTAATGTGAGTGGGTTTTATTATATCTGGTGATAATTGAAAAAATTGTGCTGAAAGTTGATATTTCTCTTTTCTATTTATTTATTGTATTGCATGATATTTGGTGTGTAATTTTAAATTCAAGTACAGAATTAGAAAATTTTTAAATTTAGGAGCTAGTTTAATTTTATTATTTCGGGCAAAATGTCTAATTTTGAAGATGTCCTTTGCGGTCAAAATCGCACTGTTTTATTAGCGTTAGCTAGGGAATTTGACACAGATGTGTCAGAAAAAGATCGGATCAAGGTGATAAGACAAGCTATATTAAAAGCGCCGGATTACACCGAGAAAGAAGCTAAAATCTTCTTAGAACATATTCTTCAACAGGAAGAAGAACGCGTAGAACAAGAGAAACAAGAGCGATTAGACCGGAAAGAACGGGAAAACCGGGAATTTGAGCTAGAAAAATTACGATTACAGGGCGCTGTAGAAAACGTTAGTATAAATTCGGGAGGCTCCGGTTTAGATTGCGCGCCTGTAAATAAAGTGAATTTAAAAGATGTTGTACCTAAATTTGATCCAAAAGTTATGGATATAACTCTTTTCCTAATGATTTTCGAGCGTCAGGCTCAGAGAGAAAATTTAGATGAAAGCAAATGGGTTTCTCAGTTGTTCACTTTGGTTCCAACTGAAATCGCAGAGTTATTAATAAAAGAACCAGCTGAAAAAGCCGATGATTTCCAACATATAAAAAAATTATTGTTAAAAAGATATAGGCTAGGTGCAAATGCATTAAAGAAAAAATTCGAAGAACATACCCGTAAGCCCTTTGCTTTGTGGTCGGACCTTGTTTACGAATTAAGGGGTTATATGGAAAACTGGTTAGAGACCGTAGGCGCAAAAGACTACGAGTCACTTAAAGAACTTATTCTTACGGAGCAGTTGAAAAGGAGGGTTCCCTTAGAAATCCGTGATAAATACCTAGATAATTGGGATAATTTTAAATCAGCGAGTGAACTAGCCGACAAATGTGATATGTACGAAAGTATACGTTCGGATCATGGCGATAATGCATTTATATATTATGAGGGACATCAAGCCGAAAATAATAAATTCGTTGAAAATAAATCGTACAAGGATCAAAAAACTTCGGAGGCGAATTTAAAAAAAGAGAACCCATCTAAAAATTCCGGAAGGAAAGAAAGCAGTCGGGAGAAAAAATTCGACGAAAATTTTGATAAAAGACGGGAGGTGACGTGTTTTTACTGCAAAAAACGCGGTCATATTCGTCCGAATTGCCCTGAGCTAGAAAGGAATGAAACTAGCGATGTTATTCATCATATCGGAACAAACTCAGGTTTAAGTGATTGTTTCAAACCTTACGTAGATAATGCGGTGATTAATGGGGTGAAAAGAGAATATCTTAGAGATACAGGGTCAAAATGGGATTTATGCAATCGCAGTTGGATTAAAAAGGGCTATTTTATCGGAAAAAATGTCTTAATGCGCTCTCCCATCGATGAAGAAAGCAAGAGCTTGCCATTAGCTCGCGTAACTATAAAAGGAGGTTTCGGAAAAATTGTAACTATTGCAGCTGTCAGACCTGATGACATAGAAGAAAATTATTAAGTGTTAGGCAATAAAACAGCAGAGCTTATTGAAAAACTCAGAAAAAATCCTAAACCTTTTAATTCAGGCTTTAAAAGACGCAAAGGTCCCATATGTAAATCCGATAGATTTAGCTGCCGTAATTATAAAGGCGAAGGTCACAGACCATTATCCGATAATATTAAAAGGAACGGGGGAAAAGTAAAAGAAGAAAATATCTGTTCCAAATTTGAGTGTAGGAAGGCTAATCCTAAGTTTGACGAGCGAACAAAGAATCGGCGTTCCCCCATTTTCTTCGACTCTAAGGAAGGGAAAATAGCAGATAGAGCTCTTTGTTCGAAATACGAGAATCGGGAAATCTCGGAATGGGATTTACAAAGTTTTGAGGACTACGAATTGTCATAAGTCTATTCATAAGTTACATGTACATAAGTTTAATTTCATAGAAACTACTTTTATTTTTATTCAGTTATTTTATATTAGTTTGGTTATTTTATTTATTTATTTTATTTTACTTTTCTTTCTTAATGTATGTTTTTATAAAATTGATTGAATGAGGCTGATAATATGATCGTAATTACGGCAATAATAATAAAAATAATTAAAATCTATGTATACAATTCGGTGTATGCCTGTGAAATATTAATTCTGGCATTGTGTTTGTTTATAAAAATGACATCATGAAGATTTTAAAATTTAATCGGTCAATTGTTGCGATATGTTGAATTTAAGTTTACTTCATATTCTGAATATTTAATTTGAAGTTTAATGCAACAAGTTATTAAATTTAATGGCCTAACGAAGCAAATTGTGTACATAGTTGATCATTGAAAAAGCATCCTTCTTAATATTATTATTGTTATTGTCTATATTTGTGTGTTTGTTTTGATTGCATGATAAGAATGTTTTAGAGGCTTTTAAATGTTAGACTGTATGTTCTGTGAAAAAATATCATTCGGTTAGAGGGGTAAAAATCCACTCACTTTTATAGCAAGAATGATGGTAATTAATTCATGTCTTATTCAATGGCTTTTGTGTTTACAAAAATATTACTTTTCGACAGAACGTAAGCCTTGGAAAGAAACATTCTAATGCAGGGGTTGAGCAGACTGAATTAATCTGATTGAAAATGTAAATCAAAAAAGAGAAATCCTGTGTAAATAAATTTAAGGATTAATAATAACAATTTTTTTTTTTCTCTTTTCTCTTTTTATAATTTTTAATTGGAATAAATGTACCTAATTTTTATAAATGGATTCATTGAATATGCTTTAGAGAAAAAAATAAATTATTTTTTCTGTTTTACATATTTTTATTTTAGTTTATTTTAAGTGAATGTAATGTTAATTTGAATCTCGTGATAATTTTAATAGTGTATTCTGGTTTTGTCTCATAAAGTATAATTTTTCACTTAAAACTGAGTATAGGGGCCAAATTTTTGTTTTATCTTTAAGTTTATGAAAAATTTTGGGGCGTCGACCTCTCCTTGGTAAGTGTAATTGGGGCCCTGTTTTCAGGATGTAATTTCCTTCGTATTAAGGAAATTCTTTTAGGGGGGAAGGGTTGTGATGACCCCCCTCTTCCTCCACCGAGTCTTGTTGGAGTTCCCATGAACGTGATTGACGGCCGAGACGGAAAGTCTGGACTTTTGAAAAGAGTGTTGGCTAGCATGGCTTTTTGAATTCTTCCGACACCATTCATCCTGATTTCACGCTTTCCTTTGACTTTCCGACGACTCTAGCACATCCCATGGGTGTGGTAGACAGGACGGCGCCACGCTAACGGTCAAGCGACTGGCCGGCGAGTGTCCTAGGAGTGGTCTAGAGTCCGGAGGAGCCTATCGGGAGCCGGATTGCATCATGGGGCTGACCCCCTCTGTCAAGTCCCGGAGACACGGCAGACGAGGAGAAAGGATGGGGAGAGCTTGAGAATTAAGAAGAGTAAGATTTGATCTTGGAGATCTGAGAGGAGGCAGGAGCCTAATATGGACTATTAACATTTTAATCAGGCATGAGGCCTATCAATACTAGATTTTCTTCAAATGTAAATATTGTAAATCTTTGTAAATTTTTCTTCATTAAACCCTAGAAGTGTCCAAATGGCTTTTTATTCCTGCCCAAATATTTATATTTTTTAATGTTTCTTAGCTGTTTTTACTACGCTACCACAATAGCAATGAGTGAAAAAACAAAGTATAAACAGAAAGCAACCTGGTAGCTACGAAGATACCAAAACTAATTACAAAATGCTTATTCTACGCTTACGTCATCAATAATCGATTGTAAAATCATTCGATTATTAAAATCATTCGAAAGCAAATTACTCGATTATCAAAATCATTCGATTATTCCCATCTCTAAGAATAATACTAATTCTTCACTAGCAAGACATTGAATGGAGTTTCCTTGAGGAGTTATATGCCCTTTGAAAGGTATATTTTATCAGTAGATATCATTTTTCAAGCTTCAACTTAAGTGTAATGAAATTTAATATTTATATACACAAAAACACTGGGTTTGAATTGCTTTAAAATCTACAGGATGAATTATCTTGATTGTAACAGTTAGAGGATTAATAAAATAAAATGAGACCATTATTAATACTCCTGTATACTCCTTAGGGGAAAATTATCTCTAGTTTCTCTAGTATCTCTGGTTCTTAGGATTTTGCATGTTTTAAATGGTTTGTTCCTCTTACCACCAAAACTCCATAGAAAAGTCAAACAGAACAGCTTTCAATCAATAACGAGGATTAGGTTACCTGCTTTCCATTTCAGCTAGTGTAGGTTTTGGTATATGTTTACTTTACACCCAGTCGAATTATAAAACAGCTATAACAAAGGTGGAGGAAACTTGCCAGTGGCGTCGCCTGAGTGACGTTTCGGTCATATCCATATGTGTGGTTAGAAACAGTCCGTTATCATGGAAAAAGCATTCATCGGATTGACTGTTGGAATGCCGTCATACTGCCGTTGTTTTATAAAAAAGGCGAATCAACCAATAAGATAAATACATATTCCATTACAATGCACTGTTTCCAGCCACTCGCATAGCTATGACCAAAAACGTCCGTGGTCTACACTACTATCTTGTCGATGGTACCGCTTGTGAATGCATCTCAAACTGCACGAAATTCGGTAACTCAATAATCAAAACAGGGTGACAAAATTTCTTGGAATCCGAGCAAAAACTAATTTCCTGCAGTTCAAAAAATAATAAGAAATTGTTTATTTATAACTTTTTTTTAGTGTGGTTACTTAGCATTAAAAAAGAACGCCGAAATTACATTCTTCTAATAATTTTAATGCTTCGTATTTATAAAAGTACTCTAAACTGGTCAGTATAATCATATTAAAAAAGAATAATTTCAGAAACCAGATGATTCAATCATATAATATACAAATTATAGCTTTGGGGGTCACCTAAGCGAGAGAGGATCGAAATTATGATGGCATGTCTCCGGACCATCCTTAGGTGTGCGTCCCAGACCGTCGCCAATTACCCATTGCGCAGTACTAATGCGACATTAAATCCAATCAACCATATAATATACCCTGTCGTCCCCATAATACGACATGATTGAGAAAGTAAAGGTATGGCTGCAAGAATCACAATTTATCGCCACGAAATTTCGCTAAATACATTTAGTACCTTTTTGCAAAAATAGCGGTCTGTGAGACCGATGTTCCCGATAAGCATGATGAAAACATGTTCCGGGTAAAGGGTTAGTATTAAGATTTACAGAGCCACATAAAATTAGATACATTAAATCATATTTAAATAGCTTTCTACTGCAAAATAATGAAATCTCTATTTATTAATACGTTAAATATATATGTATATATATATGGACTATGGTATGTTATGCCAGATTTACAAGGTTGCACTAAAATATTCAGGCATATAAGGGCTGCAATTGGAAATTGAATTTATAGATGAGTTAAGCAGTTTTAACACTTTCCAATATTGCTTAGGAGTAATTATTAATTAATATAGTATATATTTGTGTTTTGTCCATCCATTTGTCTATTTGTTGTGTAGTTACGACAAAGAACGATGAAGATGAAACGAGGCGACGAATATATAGTTAATAAGTGTTTCTATACAGTGCAAATAGGCTTTTAAAACATAATTTTTAATATTTGTAAAGTCAAAAAATAAAAAAATAAAATAAAAAGATCATAATGTGTCAATATGCATAATATCTTCTATTTAATATTTGACGACAAGACATTTTTCTTTCCTGAAAAAAAAAAGCAGTTTCATCTGGAAGCAAATGAATAGATTATTCTGATGAAAAAACAATAGAAGTACAGGAGATGTCTGCTGCAAAGAACTTATACTATCGGAAATAAGGCACCTATATATGCCCCTCTTTATAGGGGCTCTAATCGGAAAGAAGGTTTGCTTCCGTAGCGATAATGTAAACGCGTCTAATCACGTGACTTGATAGAATAACCATACACCAAAAGCAACTTTACAGGGAAACGGCACAGTCGCATGGCGTACGGTCGCTGTGTTTTATTTTCACTATCTTGCTTGCATTTGACAAAGAACTTATACTATCCTATAGTATAAGTTCTTTGCATTACTTTCCCAATGATTATAGCTCTTAGCCTTATTTATTGTACATTGAAAAGCCTTTTTCATTTTCTTCTTTTCTTTCTTTTTTCTTTTGTTGGCTATATATATATATATATTATGTATTATATTTGTAGTTCTATTTAAAAATATTTTAAATAGGTAGAATATTTAGGAAATGTATTATAAATCATTATTTGTTTCAGACATTTACACATATATATATATCAATATGTACTGATAAAATTATTCTTATTTAAGATTTTTTTTTTTTTTTTTTTTTTTTTTTTTAAGTATCTTTTAAAAAATAAAATATGTAAATGACAGATATTTAAAAAAAATATGTCAGGTAAATGCATAGCATTACTACAATTATTACTATTTGATAACACTTAATAAAACAATTATTATTTTTATTATAAATTATCAATAAAAAAAACTGCTTCAATATTTAAATGTATATTTTAATTTTTTCCTACACTTATTTACAATTAATTAGAAAATATTTTTAAAGTTTTCGGGAATTAAATATTAATACATAAATGAATAGTTGCTGCTCTAAATTCTACGCAACGGAACAAATAATGATCTTAAAAATAAATAATTAATTAAACTATTAACTATGATTAATAATGGTTAAAAATGATTAATGATAAATACCGAATGAGGATGAAAAGTTGATGATAAAATGTAATTAATGATTAAAACGTAAAATTTTCAAAATCCTGCAGGACCGCTGAAGACAACAGCAGTCTACGAACAGCGAACTTGTTTACAATTCAAATACGGCGTCCTGTGATCACATGTCACTACAACGCATGCGCATGCGCATATACACGAATCTCTTTTCGAAATTCTTTGCATGCTCCTCGCTATCTGCTAGCTCAGCCTGTAAGTTAGTTTCTTGTACAGGCACACTATAAACTCCGCCAGGGGGCATTAGTTATGTTTTAGCTGCAGCTGGCCTACTTATCGTAGTAAAAATTCTTTGTCTGCTGTTCCGAATCTGAGCAGAGTTTCGAGAGCAGAACTGCTATTTAAAAGTAATAAGCACAAAACTTTGAATAAGCGCCATAAAATGCAAGAACTGACAACAATTATTTTGGGTTGAAAGAAGACATGACCGTTTATCATGCGAACAGAGTGCTGCAAGCAAAGCAGCAATGCTCGTGTTGGTGCTCCGTTTGCAGCACTCATGCCTACTTCGTTCGCCTGACGAAGGATCGTTTCTTCATTCGACACAGCATTTTATAGTGTTTATTCAAAGTTTTATAATAACTAAAGGTTCATTGTATTCTTTTAACCTGAAACAACTGTTGTGAGAATTTTTAAAAATTGTTTAAATTTATGAAGGATTCACTTTTATGAAAAAATTTACTTTGAAACCTCAATATAAGCATTCTTTTGTAGTCAGGACCGGTATGTCTGCAGATGGGTTTGTTAATCTGAGATTTCTTTTCCTTACTTTTTATTTTGGTTTCAGCATATCTTGCCATAGACTCTAAATGGCAAGGTATGCTGAAACCAAGGTTTAAGTGAGAAAAATAAGTGTTATTCAAGAAATCCACCTGGGTATGTACTAAAGTTGTGGCTACTTGCATCTGTATACAATTTCAAATATTCGTTTTGTGAAATGGGGTATAACAATGTTAAAATCCAGTCTATAATACATGAATGACACAACAATTCTGTATTTCAGTTACTTTCTAACAAATAAAATTATAAAGCTCTATTTACCTAGGGAAAATGTAAATATACAAATAAAATGCTTAAAATATTGACATTCTTGGAATAACTTCTTTAGTAATTTTCAAAAGTTTAATCCATTCTTTTCGGAAGTTAACCATAAAATTGCAGTCAATTGGCGATGATTTTTTTTATTATGCTTTTGGAATTTAAAAACTTGCAAAAAACTGACATTAGGAGTTTTGAAACCTTTGCTATTAAATTTAGGTACATAACAAACAGTAGGTGTTATCTCTTTTTATAGCAATCCAAAAGAGAGCAGTGTTATAACATAAAAAGTACTTATTGTCGTATTTACGAAATTGTAAATCTGCTTTTAGCAGAGATGTCAAAACCTTTTAGCTACATGTATGTCATCTTCATATGTTTCTACTTGTTTCATTTTTTTTTTTTTTTTCATATTTACAATATTTTAAATGTGAAATTATTTTTTGTAAGCATTTGTATCTGCCCCGCATTTTTTTTCTTTTTAATGTCATACTTAACACTTTTTTTTCATACATATGCATGTTTTTTTTTTTTTTTTTTTTAATTACTAATAAGACTTATCTCGAAGACTGACTTTATTAACTGTTGTCTTAATATTATAAAAATAGTTAAGACACGCCTAGAAAAGATTTCCTTGTAAACACTTCTTTTGTGAATTATTGTAATAAAAATTTTCTGAAGATGAACTTTTGACTCTATATTGTATTTAATAAGTAAAATCATTTATTTATACAAGGGTTTTTGTCTCAACTGTAAAACCTTACGCAGTTTTCTTTGAAGAAACCCAAATAAAACCACACCCACTTGTATCTGAATGAAAATTTTCACATTTTTAAAAATCCTTTGTTTTATTTTTGACGTAAAGTATGTAATACAGTCAGCAGCAAAATTATTAAAATACTAGCAATAATTCCTACTTAAAAGACGTGCACCTAATATTGTTTTGTTAAGTAAATATTTGTTGAGTCATGATCTTAGTCCTATACTGTTTATAAAAAAATAAATTTATGATAAAAATTAGCAATCAGACTAAATAAAAATATAAAAAGTATGAATATGTGCTTCAGTAATTTTGCTGCTGACTGTATATACTTCAGCAAATACAGAAAAAGAATCTAGGTAAAGGATTGTTTTTTTTTGGGGGGGGGGGAAATGCATAAAAGCAAAATTAGTTTTTCTGTCATCAACTGCATAAATATATTATACTTTTTTGTTGTTGTTCTTTGCTTTGTTTTTTAAATAGTGGCAGGTAACCCACTGAAGTGGAATTTTGCATATTTCTTTATTTTAAACATTGTTAGAAATTCATGCACTCTTTTTGGGCCAATCAATTGAAATTTTTGATCAGAAAACATGTTATTCATAAAAATGAACAACCTTGAAGTGAAAAACCCTTAACTTTTCACAAAAATCAGAAATTAAAAAAAAAAAAAAAAAAAAAAAAAAACTGTATAAGAAAAGTTTACTGTAGCATCCCTACATGATACACATTTAGAATACCAAGTTTGAACTTTCTGCCATAATTTGTTTTTGAGATATGCTGATAACAGACAGACACACACACATACACACAGACCATTTGCTAAAAACATGATTTTCGTATTCAGGGGACCTCAGAACACGTAAATATAACAAAAACTCGCGTTAGAAAATTTGACCCAAAAATAATACTTTTTCTACCTTATGGGTAAGAGAAAGTAAATACCGTTTATTGCTTTGGCAGAACATTATTATGCATCGAACACGTACAGTTCAATGAATTTTATTTTGTCCAGTTTCGTGTGTTTTTTCCCCGCTTTGTCCAGTGTCTCGGACTTTTCACAGAAAAGTGGACAAAATAACAATCCTAGTTGTCACACTAAAAATATTTATTTATTCTCTTTTATCAATATTAATTTTTCAAGATTCAACTATAATGCAGCCAATCCTGTGTAATGATATGGCTAAGATAACACCTGTTTGACGATCCTTCCAGTCATATTTGCAGGACAAAAATGAAAACTTCAATGATTTTGGGGTGTTTTTACAAAATTCCCTGACTTTTCCAGATTAGTATCCTGATTTTTCCATGATTTCCCTAATTGTCGCAACCTGGTTGTGTCCCTATAAAAATCTATAAGTGCTAGAAACACAAAATGTATAGTTTCTGCGAAAGTGACCTACCTGTATCATGCAGGGTTCGAGTGATTTAAATGAATTGATTTTTTTGAAAAAAAAAATCCCTGATTTAAATCACTTATTTTAAATATCAAAGTTATTGGTTACAATGGAATGTAATTGATTATCTATAAACACAAAAATAAAAATATGTCTTAACTTTCTTAATTATTTTGTACATTTTATTATATATTTTAATAATTCATTATGTTTTAATCCATTAACATCCGAATTAATTTTGAAAAATATATTTTGATGAATATTTCAATTTTAAACTAATACGGATAACTGAGAGGGAAATATTTTAAATTTAAAAAACTCTTCTATTAGTTTTAAATTAAAAACCTATCCTCACTAGAGGACATTTCGTGTTCTAGTGAAAAATCTTCCAGATAAAAAAACTTTGAGATAACAGATTAATTTCCTACTATACGCTGACAAAGACCTCAAAAGTAAAGTATTATATATTATTATTCAACTTGATTTAAGTTAGAATATCTGTGCAAAAAGTAAATATATGTGCGACGAATGAAAAATCATAAAATAATTATCCGAATTAGGAAATAATAATTAATAGTAGATACATAAATATCTCTGGGATTATTCAGGATCTCTGGAATGCTATAAACGGTCTCTAAAAAGCATAAATCATTCCAAGAAACCTCCAAAACTATACGCGCCATTTTATTAGCTGTCCTTAAATGAGGACGCTGGGTATTAATGCTTTAATTATTTATACAAGCACAGCCTTATGAATGGTGCATGAACTGTAAATATTTAATTAGTGTGTATAATTCATTGATTAATATTATATATGCTCGCCTTTGTCCACCTTGCGGTTGATATTTCGAAAAGAAAATATTTCCTTATTTATTTAGCTCTCATACCAGTTTATGTAATTTAACATTGGCTCATATGATATTTTAAAAATAATAGCATATTTTACATTGTACTGTTTAAAAAGTTTTGAAAGCTCAAAAAAGTTTTTAAAACATCATAACCTTTTAATATAATCAGTTAAATACAGTTCGAGGCTGCTGTCACTGCTTGTTTAATGAATTGTATCCACTAAATGTAAAAAAAAAAAGTAAAAGAATAAGGGAAAGTATTAAGATGGTAATGAAAATATGAATTTTGTTAATGGGTAAAGTGTGAAAAAATATTCTTGATTCAAATTATATTTGCTAAACCCCAGTCAGAATTTTTTACGATACCCTTTTCTTTTCCTTAATTCCTTATTTATTTTTTCATTAGAAACTATGAGTAAAAATTTCTTTCTCTTATTACAATATTGCTTTAGTTATATGTGATTTTTCCTATTAAATTATCCTTTTCCAAAATTATTTTATGTGTTCAATGCTATGGGTAAGATTTTACTTTATTTCAATACATTATTGTAGCTACAAAGTCAAAGTCTCAAGTTCATTGGCTCATACTACTGCATTTATGATTGTTATTAAATTACTTCTTATTATGAAGACACTAAAAACATTGCTAATAAATGTCTACGTGGATTTTTTTTCTATGGGAATAGAATATTATTTTTATTTTTATAATGTAATTAAAATGATTGACAGTGTGGATATTATGCATATACACACACATACACATAATAAAATACAAATGTTATACAATAATGTATGAATACATGATAAAAATCATAAAAATCAATTTTTTTGAAAAAAAAAAAAAAAAAAAAATCAACAACCCTGGTATCATGTACACAAATTTTCAGCTGAACTGAATGAGCTGTTTAGATATTATCTCATTTTTAATATGAGCTTATAAGCCACAGAGATAAATAGTTATTTTTTGTGTTCCTGTATAAAAAACTATAAGGGCTTGATATTTACCAAAATCAATAGAGTTTGTGTTATGGTGACTTATAACATAGATACCAACTTTCAGCTCATCCAAATAAAGCGTTTAGATACTATCATGTTCATTCACATGAAAACACGCATCATCGTAAAATGAAGTAAACTTGGATTCAGGGCACCTTAAAACATGTAGACACACGAAAATCTCAAACTCTGATTTTTAACATGATTACAATACTTTCTTCACTATAGTGTTCGGAAAGTAAAAATATGTTAATATAAAGAATTATGTTTTATCTATAGTATGGTACAGTATCAGATATGCCAACGTTTTAAAAATTTAATTTGAAAAAAAAAAAAAAAAAATCCATGTAGAAATTTAAAAAACAGTTGATAAATTTTTAAACAGCAAATTTGTTGATTAAAATTGTACCGAAATATTGAAAAAAATACATATTTAATACTTTTATTTTTTTTAACTAAAAAATATGCACTTGCTGCTTACAAAAAAAAAAAAAAAAAAAAAAAAAAAAGAATATTTTTTCTGAGCCAAAGTGATTTTAATAAGTGGCTGATTTTCATAATCAGCAAATTTTCTTGAACTTAAAAGCCTATTCATCCCACAAAACTGCGAAGAAATTTTAAAATGTAATGATTAATGAACAAGATTAAGTTTTAAGATAATTAATTAGCCATTCAATCAAAATTAATTAATGCACACTATAAATAAAATTAATACATTTGTATAATTATATGTTCAACTTCTTAAAAAAAAATGAAGGGTGCTTTTCTTAGCCAGAACAATTAGGTGTTCAATATTTCTGGCAAAAGCAGTCATAATACTACTGCTTATAAATTTCCATTTCTGCACCTCGATTTTTCAATATTCTATGCATCAGCTACTATAAGTGGAGAATCCAGTGCCTCATTTAAATCTGATCTTGCTTCACTGCAGCATCAATTGGAATGGTCAATGGACTTCATTGATTCTTGCCTGTCAACTTCTCAGACATTAAGTAAATGTGATACTCATTTGCAAATTAAAAACTAAGCTAGGGAGAGCAACTTTTAGTGGGTGGCTTAAAAACAAAAAACTACACACAAAGGATACTCACCAGGCTATTTGCCTTTATTAGCATTACTTGCAGATCTACAAAGCAAAATAATATACATTAAATAACAGTTGGAGTATACAGAGGCTGTTCGCACATTTTTTAGACGTTTTTGATGGAGTGTACTGAAGCAATTTCAATCATATTTCGTGTTTTAATTGTTCAGTTTGATAGCCCTTGTTCTTAACTATCATTCTACATCGTAATTTCTATGATAATAATGCTTTTTATAATATCGGAAGAGGTATATTTTTCTACTCCTCTTGAACGGCTTACCAAAGTTCACAAAGCGTTGTAGTCGGTGTTTGGATAATGTTGATTTTAAGAGTCAAAAAACACAAAAATCCAACAGTGATACATCAGGAGATTTAGCAGAAATATCAGTGAAGGGTATGGTGTTAATTCCCGTTTTTTGTTCCATTTTTTTCTAGAAAAGCAATTGCGGATTGCGATGTGTGGCTGCTTGTTTTGTCTTGATACAGTTCAATGGATTGATAGCATTGTGGATAAAGATCTGGATTTTCATTTTTAAAAATTGGAATTAAAATATGTTCTTGTTAGTATTTAGAGCTGATTTTGACATTTTTGTCACATTTTTTTTGCTTTTATCTTGCGCTTGTATGAAAAACCAGTGGCAATCATAAATCCTTTAGAAAAACTTTCTTTTGATGCTTTGAACCATGCAGGAAAATTTTTTTCTCCACTTTTGTGATAATAAATTGATTTTTTTTTATTGAAACCACTTAAATAGACCCAAGATTCATCTATTGTTGCGACATTTTTCCATTTTTCTCCTGATAAATGCTTTTCATAAAGATTTCACTAAAAACTCTCTTTGGAAAGAGCGGAAACCTATCCTTCCATCCACTGCCTTTTTAAAAGCGCATTTTTGCATCTAAACAAAAATTCTAAATATCAGAAGATAAATAAAACTTCCAAAAATATAACTGTTGTAAAAATAAAATTCTCAATGCAAACGATTTTTTCTTACTGCGAAATAAAATCGTCTAAAAAATGTGCGAACAGCCTCTGTTATTAAATATAATTTATCTTTTTCAAGTTTGGTTATTCAGGGTTGTTGAGGAATTCATAAAATAAAATTTCAATTTCACATGACTGTCAGAAAAACCGGAATTCGGATATTGAAAGATGATCAAATATTACCTGATTTCATGTAAATTACCTGAACAGAATCATCCTTGAAATGTTATTTTAGTGTATTTTCATTATATATACAGTCGGTAACAAAAGTCTCCGAACACTAGCAAAAATTTCTATATAAAAAAATTACACTTAATAGAGTTTTGTTAAATAAATCCTTGTCGAATCCTGTTTTTAGACTGACTAAGAACAAGATTCGACAAGGATTTATTTAACAAAACTGTATTAAGTGTACTTTTTTTATGTAGGAATTTTTGCTAGTGTTCGGAGACTTTTGTTACCGACTGTATATATATATATATATATATATATATATCGATAAATAGGTACAACAGTGTTATTACAAATACTATATAAAAAATCATAAAGTTTTCTAATATATAGCATTTCATAAATATAGCACATTAAAAAAAAATGCTAATCGCATAAAATCTCGTTTCAAATAAAAAAACACGTGAAAAATAAAAAAAATTTTAATCAATAAAATATGATCATATTTGGGGGTGAAGGGAAAAAATTCTCAATTTGTAACAATACGGGAAGATCTTACGTTGATTTTAAAGTTACTTGTATATATACATTTCAGTTACTCATTGCAGCAACACAATGCTTACAAAATTGACTTGACTTGTAAAATAATCCTGAAATGCTGTGTGGATTTCCTTTTGATGAAGAAGTCTGCGTGCAAGATCCGATGACTTATATTTCTGTATCACAGCTAGCATTCTTCTTACCACAAATAATTAATCGCTTAGAAGCCAAGATTGATTCGGCTTTCTTTATACAATTACTTGCTGCTTTGGCACCCAGAAAATCAAAAATAGTCGAAATCTTTAATTTCTCGTTCATATTTGCTAATAAGTAATAAAACTAATTAAGATTTTAGAAACACATGTTATGTTTATTGTTTAATTGATAACACATATACATCAGTTTCAATTATATTTAAAAAATCATTTGATAAGTATCTAAGCTTCAGAAATAATTGCCACAAATTTACTTAAAAATTCAGCTATAGAATTTTTGAAATACAATCGAAAAGTAAAACAAGTATTTCCGACCAGTTACTGAATACTGTAAGAGAATAAATCATAATATTGAGAAAAGGGGCTGCGATTGATCAACAGTGGTTACCGAATGGGTATGTATTGGTAAGAATAAGGCTCCTATATATACGAGCTGGCGCATCAGGCATTTTGTTGCCTTAGGGTTGCCACGTGTACCCAGCGCGTTTCTCTGATAAACAAACGGCAAACACTTTTTTTATCGTCTTACGTTACTTTAAAGTAACTTGTTTTATTATATTTCATAATTTTAGCTAAGTAAACTATGATATGAAAGTTTGATTAGCGATAAACTGCTATATTCATTCAAGAAGTAAATATAAAGTGTTCACAGGCCTTCTATTACTGTGTATTTGAGTTTTGGCGACATTTTGTGAAAGAAACAGAAACCGCTCTAACAACACATCTTACCCCAGTACATCCATAGGATATCCTCAGAATAAAATGACATCCTGAGAATGTACTTTGAGAAAGAAATGTGTTTTTAGGAATATTATTGTTGCTTATTGCTCTTATCTTGACCGGATTAGCTTCAGATCAAGATTTCTTAAAATCATTAGGGAAGCGATGAGGACGCCAAGAGGGAATGCTGTTCTCTTCGGAGGCAAAAAAAATGGCGGTGATGCACCGGCCTATTATTTTATTTAGGGGCTCTAGGTAAGAAGAGATAGAAGGCTGAGTGTCGCCGATACTCAGCGGGCGATGCCTAAGCAATGACTAAAAGTTTCAATATACCCTAAAAACAATGTATTCTGGTTCTGATCAAGTTTTAGTGTTATGCAGATTAATTACAACACTTGTTTGGGTTACATACAAACGGAACGCTTACAATTTCGATGACGTAAATGTCGAATCCTGTTCTTGGTCAATCTAAGAACATGATTCGACAAGGATTTATTTAACAAAACAGTGTTAAGTGTGCCTTTTTCACATAGGAATTTTTGCTGGTGCTCGGATACTTTTGCTGCCGATTGCAGTCATACATTTGGAACGCTTGCAAACGGCTTTACAATTGGAGGTGTTTCATTTGTATGTACCCCTTTATCGCTCCTTTGGGCCCTCCGTGGCCGAGTAGATATGTCACCACACTGCTAATTGTCTTTGAGCGTAGGAGAGCGGGTTCGATTCCACGCTAGCCCTGGGTCTTTTCTCCAATTCTTCGTATTGTAATTTTGTCATGTGCTATCTGTCGTTATCTGACAAAGATTTACAAGCGGACTATGAGTCAAGCATACAAATCTGATGTATATGTTATCAATAAAACAAACAAACAAACAATATGAAACTTTAACTTTTATAAAGAAACACATATAAATAACAAAACAAGTACCTTTTCTTTTTTTGTACAAAAATAGAGCGCGAGGCCCTGTGCGACACCCCTAAGGATGGCTCTGGGCCCTTGCTTTAATCACGTTCCTGCTTAACCCGTTAGTAGTCGCTATAGACAGCGCCACCTATAACAGATAGCGCACTATTTATTTAACTCCCACCAATAATTTTAAGAAGTGATGTGATCGACGTTCCTTCGATTTTATTCGTGTTTTATGTATATCAAATGCTAGTTCTAAAAATTTTTGGTGGCTATTGAATAAAAAATTCTGGCAACACTGAAGAATGGGCGGCAATTCGACCAACTAGCGACTACTAACGGGTTAATAATAAAATTCATAAATAAATCAAAACGCGTTGTATAGAGGGAAGAAAGAAAAGCCAAACAGCGATAAATGCGCCAAAGATGCATACCCTACTTCAAGAAATATAGTACTATGCAAGACAAATTGCTGGTAATTCGCCAGTCGGGGTTTATAAGCATTAGAGTATTGATCATATTATTATATGATTCTATGATATTATTCTATGATTGATGTGCGGCTTCTACTTCTTCCTTGATTATTATTCTATGGTTGAAACAAGGAAGTTAACCCTTTATCCATTGAATCAGCACTCAACTCTTTTTGGTTGAGTTCACGATACACAGCCTGGGCGAGCACGGGCTTGCCCAGGTTAACCCACACCGTTCACAGACGGCATCACGTGATCATTTTTGGGTTACCCATGCATGCCCAAGGCGTTCACAGCTGGTGAATGGGTAGCACGGGCTTTGCACACTTAACCCAGAAAAATTTTCTGGGGAAAGTGGTCACGTGATGGGTAAAATGCATGTTGTTTGTCAACATCGTAATATCTGATGAGAATTACGATTTTTATTCGTTGTATTAGAATGTTAAACCTCACTTATATTAAGTTATTTTTTCTTACCAATTTTATCCCTTGAAAATTTCAGCAACACATGTGTATTTCAACAGACGTAGAAAAATTTATTTCATAAAATTTTAAATATAGAAATATTTTCATAATATACACCTTTACAGTAATTAATCTATATTTAATCATTTGTTTTAAAAAGAAAATATTTTTATAAACTAGATTTCATTTATATAAACCGTGCGTTAAATAATGATGAGCAGTTTGAGTTATTATTTCAAATTAATATTTATGTTTCTTTTTATACATTTTCACAAATTACTTTGATGATACAGGTATGAAACTTTTCAGGGGCTACCCCTGTATTCAGGGTTTTTGAAAAAAATGCTATCCTTGAACTTCATGTTGAATTATTGTTGTATTTTAGAGATTTCTCATTTCGGATGTTTTATTTACCTTGTAATGTATTAAGAATCCTCTAAATATCACTTATGATAAGTACTACTTGTACTATTAATAATAGCCATATGATATCATTAAGTCTGCCATAGCCTTTCATTCTACATTCATGTAGCAGTTTTAGGAGGGTTTTGCATATCAAATAGTTTCACCCGCTGACTCTATTACAAATGGTTTAGATTGATAGCATAAAAATTTTTTCATTTTTATGCTATTAAATTCATTTGATTTTAATCGGGGTTTATCACTCAATCTTAGCAGTTTTAGTTTTCTTCTGTTCCATTGTTTGTACTAATCTAAAAGATTTTGTAAAGTTGAAACATACTTATAAATGTTTACAATTTTCACTATATTTTGATAAAAAGTATTAATATATATTTAAGTCAAATACAAAGAAATGCTGATAAGTCATTTGATGTCAGCAATGATATTTTTCCTGAACATATTTCTTAAAATTTATTTGTGTTAAGTGAAACTGTATTCAATGTGCTTGTTATTATTCAATACTGCAATGATTGAAATGATATCTCTTTATATTTTAAAATAAAACGACATATCACATGTCATTTTTTGAAGGCAATTTTAAAGCTTTGCAGCATTGAGTAATATTTTACACAAGGTTGTTATAGACTAAATCACTAAATGTCAAATTTGTTTCCTAGCATAGCAATTTTACTTTCGGATGTGTTTAGTTACTGACTATATGATACAATTTGCCAACTAGTAAACAGTCATATTTGGAAGATACAAGTGAATGGTTGCCGTAATCATAGGCCTGATGTATAGTGTGTTGTGCTAATGTATTTATGATTAATTGTATGGTAACCTCTCAATAAAGAAAGTTATTTTCACTTTAGTAGAAAGAAGGCAGGGTTGGCTTGATTTTATCCGACCCAATAAAACCCACCTGAAAAAACCCAAGTGTTTTTTTCCAAAATCCTTATTTAAAATTCCACTTTTATCTAACTTATAATAAACATATAAATATAAAACAAATATTATGTACATTAATAGAACATTGAACAAAGAATTTTCAGAAATATTGGAGGTTCTCAAACTGCTCTGTAGGAAAAAAAATCTCCCATGGAAAAAAATTATAATTATCTTATTAAAACATAATAAAAAATTACCTATACAAAAGCAAGAAAAACTAGTATGTTGTGGCCACCACATGACTTTCTTCTATATTTTCATAAACAAATTCACTCAGTACAAATAATTTATTAAAATTATTATTTAAAAAAATTATCTTCCATGATAATGCAGACAATTTCCATATTAGAGAAGTATAACATAAAATATCCAAAAAATGTGAAATTTATTCTCAATATTACATAAAAAAAATCTTTTTTTGATTAAAAATAAAAAAAATTTATAACTTTATTTTAAATTATCGCAGATCGATGGTTCAACCATTCGTTTTAAAGGTATTGGCGAGCTCTTTTGAAAGATACCCATCACGAAAATTTACTCCCTTCGAGGGGAACCTCACCCACAGGAGGGGAAGCGAGGCTCCTACATACACAATTTTTTTTTCCAATTTTTACCAAAAGTTGATAGGCACTAATTTATGTCAATGTGTAACTACATACCAATTTGTATGAAATTCTGTGCAGTAGTACCTGAGATACAGTCACCACAAAATTCTGTCACACACACAGACAGACATTTTCTAAAAAGGGTCAAATCATGTTCTACAGCTCTCAAAACATGTAAATCCATCAAAAATCCGAAGTTGAAAATTTTTACGAATCCAACACTTTCTTCTATTGAATATAGAAGAAAGTAAAAAGTTGTTTATTAATATAAAGAAAATTGTGAGACTCGAGGAATAAAAAAAAAAAAAAAATTAAAACGTCTTGAAAACTGTTGTGCAACACTGTTAAGTAACGTAGAGGGGCAATAATTAAAAATATTTTATGAGAATTTAGTGACTATGAAAAATTTAATAAAGCAACACTAAATAATTATTAAAATCCAGTTTTTTGTTGTAAAGGGCAGATAAACAGAATTTTAGAATAACAATTATACAATTTAAAAAAATTTTACTTTATAACTTAATCATAATAAGACTTTAGAAATTTTGATTTTAATGTATAATTAATGTATAATTTTTTGTAATTATCTTATTATGAACTAGCCGCCTACGGCGACCAGCTGGTTCACGATCCTTGAAAAATCATCCGACTTTCCGACTCTCGCTCAGTGGCACCTTTTCCCCATTTCAGGTCCTACAACAGCTTATTGATATATAGTGAAAGTAGCTTTATTAAAAAAATTAATCTCAGTAAATTCCTGCTTGGTAGCACCCTCTTCTCGTTTCAATATCTGAAACAGCCTGTTCGCTCATCGTGTTATGATCTTTGAAATTTCTGACTTTAGCAATGTCCCACTTGAAGGTGCCTTATCTCCATTTTAGAACTTACAACAACTTCCTTGCTCATACTGCAAATAGCTTTGAAAATTTTAACTGTAGCAAATTTCTGCTCTGTGGCAACTAAGGCGCCGCTTTACGTTTCATGATTTGAAACTGCCTGTTCGCTCACCATGTAAAGGACCTTTGAAAATTGTGATTGTGGCAAATCTGCAACCTGGTTGGGCCTATGGTCTCCCAATCTTTTCCCTGTAAGTAATTCACTCATAATCAGAATTGGAGATATTGAATTATTAAAATGTCAAACCGTCCTCTGGCGACAAAGATTTGAAATATATTACTCTTCAATTTCAATTTAAATGACTTTTAAAATGATATTTTACCTATGAAATTATCTTAATTAGAAGCTGAGATACAAAGGTAATATAAGCATTGTTATAAAAAAAGTTGTATCTGATTTTTCTCTGAAACTTGCATCTGCGGGCTAAATAGTGTTAAAAATCCTCAATACAAAATGTGAGTGGAGTATCAGAATTCGAAAGCCTGCATCATAATTAAAATTAGAGATACAGTAAGACCCCGCTTAACGCGGGGGATATGTTCCATCAAAGTAGAGCGTAATGCGAAACAGCGCTAAACAAGGCGTCTGTATAAAAATATAAATGCGTCCGTACAGCACCGCACTAAACAAGAAACACAACTACATTGTTTCGGATATGTTATTTGGAAACCTAGCGCTGCGCGCGCACAATTTCGGGCAATCCCCGGGTTGAAATAAAAGAGCACTAAACCGAAACAGCGTTAAGCAGGGTCTTACTGTATTGTAATAAAGGCGGTCTGGCTTTGAGTCCTTCTATACAAACTAATTTAATTTATGTTACATATTAGTTTTAACAGAAATCATCTTACGATTTCTCTGAAAACTGACTAACATATATATTTAATGGAATTCTAAAAATACATATATTATATATGGATATGAAAACATGTACAAACTGACCAAAACCAAACTGATAAATACTTTTAAAATTCGTTAAAAATAACTAAATTATACTCTAATCTATTCTTAAGATATTAAGAATAAACAATTTACACATCAAAATTTGATTTTTTTTTTTTTTCCTCCTTGAATTAGAAAATACATTAAAAAACAAGTCCTTCTGGTTCAATTGGAACAATAGTTTTCTTTTTTTGGAATTGGTCACTATTTTTAAAGAAGGTGGTGATTAAACTTGATTAATGAACTCGGTTAAGATATATGTATGAGCTCGGCAAGGTCAATGAGTGTAGCCTGGAATTGAACGTGGCACTTCTTGTCTACCAGAGAGAAGAATCTCTCCATTTAGAAATGTTTTTGTAGAATTAGTTCAAGTATGTTAATATAATAAGAAAAACAAAATCATTGCTAAAATGCTTTTAAAATTCGAATAAACTAATAATAGGCAATAATTATGAAATATATATTTATGTATATAGATGAATAATGTAAATATGAATAGTTAAAATTATCCTGCACTCAAAGCTGGTTGACATGAGGTACCGGGTTCGAACCCAGGTCGGCCTAGTCGTTCTAAGTTTTTCATGGTTTTCTCCAAAACTTGCATAAATACGGACTAGGATCCCTTAAAAAGACCTCCATATAATGCCTTCCCTCTCACGCCTAGGACGCTTGTGCAGTCAATCTATATATTAATTTGAAACATGTTTTTGTCTGTCTCTACTATATTGAGAAAACGGCTAGGTGTAAAAATTCGGTTGAGGTGTCTGAAAAAAGGTCTTGGTCTGTAGATGTGCTATGAAAAGAGAAAAATAAAAAAAAGTCGAACGTCCCAATTAATATACGAAAAATGCAATTTTTTAGAATGACGTCATTTTCGGAAATGCAACAATATAGCGAGTTAATCTGAATTTTTATTGCCTTATAAAAACAAAGTTCACATGTTATCATTTTATTTTTTAATTATTGTTCCTTTTTTACAGTGTGGCAACAGGAAAAAATATTTATTTATTTCGCCGTTTTTTCTCTTATTTCTTTATTTCATTTTTGGAAATGCAAAAATACAGCGAGTTAATCTGAATTTTTATTGCCTTATAAAAGCAAAGTTCACGTGTTATCATTTTATTTTTTAATTATTGTGCCTTTTTTACAGTGTGGCAACAGGAAAGAATCTATATATTAATTTGAAACATGTTTTTGTCTGTCTCCACTATATTGAGAGAACTACTTGGTGTAAAAATTTGGTTGAGGTGTCTAAAAAAACGTCTTGGTCTGTAGATGTGCTATGAAAAGAGAAAATTTTAAAAAAAGCCGAACGGTTTCGGGGGGGAAACGGGTTAAAAACACGTTTACGAGCTTAACTAAGCTCCAAATTACTTCACGGTGAAGAAATTGTACCTTTTGGTACTAGAGTCGAACACTAAAAAATATCTTTCTGCGAATTTGGAATTTTCGATTTTAAAGGGGGAAAGTAGATTTGGAGGAAGGGGGGAAATTAGTTTGAGAGGGAAATCTGTTCTAGACTCACACATGTAGCACCTCATTTTAAAGGTTTTGAAAAATCATGTTGATTGGAGATGTTTGTATACAATATAGGGCGTCCCCTGGTGGTGAAAAATGGAACAAGGTGATTTTGCAGTAAGCCCTATCATGTTACACCTTTTTTTAAAGGTCTTGGTATTTCCTGACCGTTGGTGATGTTCGTACAGAACACACTGTGCCCCCTGGTGGTGGAAAGAGCAACTAAAGGATTTTGCAATTGACACCACCATGTGACACCTTATTTGAAAGGTCTTGGAAATTCAAGACAATTGGTGATAAAGGTCTTAAAATTTCATGTTGATTGGGAATGTTTGTATACAATAAGTGCGACCCTGGTGGTTAAAAATGGAACTAGGTGATTTTACAGTAGACCCTATCATGTTACACCTTATTTTAAAGGTCTTGGTAATTCCTGACCGTTGGTGTTGTTCGTATAGAACACGCATTGTCCCCTGGCGGTGAAAAGTGCAACTAAAGGATTTTGCAGTTGACACCACCATGTAGCACCTTATATGAAAGGTCTAGGAAATTCAAGGCAATTGGTGATGTTCGTATACAACATAGTGCACACTCTGGTGGAGGAAAGTGGATTTTGCAGCGCGTGCGTAGCATGTCTGCTATACAGTGCTGCAGCCACAGGTAGCGGTAACACAAGTCTAGAGGTTCGTTCGGTTCAAGATTAATTTTTGAAAAAATTTTCATGTTATTAGCGGGCTGCATATATGCTGCCGCAGGCACCGGGTCACGAGCCCGAGTTCCATTCTGTTTGAGGTAATTTTTTTTTTGTTACAGATGATTATTTTTTTTATGATGCTTTCTTTTAAAAATAGAAATTCAAACAAAATCGAGTTAAAGATATAAAACCATACACATTTAAGATTCATTTAAGGTTATTATCATGGGCTCGGGCATTGCCGGGCGGGTTCGTTCGGTTCCAGGTTATTTTTTTGGAATTCTTTTATGTTATTAGTGGCCCGTGTATGCGCTGCCGCAGGTACCGCGATCACAAGGCAGAGTTTTGTTCGGTTCGAGGTAATTTTTTTTGTTACAGCTAATCATTTTTTTCGTGATGCTAATATTTAAAAACAGAAATTCAAACAAAATTGAGTTAAAGGTATAAAATCATACAAATTTAAGTTTCATTTAAGATATCATGGGCCCGGGCAACAGCGAGCGTTTTCGTTTGGTTCCAGATTAATTTTTGGGAATATTTTTATGTTATTAGCGACTGGCGTATGCGCTGCCGAAGGCACCGGGGTCACAAGGCAGAGTTTCGTTCGGTTCAAGGTAATGTTTTTTGTTACAGCTGATTATTTTTTTGCGATGCTTTTATTTAAAAATAGAAATTCAATCAAAATCGAGTTAAAGATGTAAAACCATACAAATTTAAGGTTATTACCATAGGCCCGAACAACGCCGGTCGGGTCAGCTAACATGTAGTATTTAACAGAATAGAAAATAAAAGATAGCAACTGTTTATTTGGGTCAGTTTGACGTCACATTGACAGTACTTTGTAGAAAGTGATGTCATATATAATATTTCTAAGTATTTTTCCGAATTTCTTTTTTTTTTTAAGTGAAATGTCGTAAAATATATTACATATTTTAACTTGAAATACATTTATAATGATGCGATGATTTTTGAAACATTACAATCAATAAAGTGATCGTCGAATTTGACGGGTTTCAGCTAGTAGGCTTTATTCCCAAACACATCTTATTTATAAAATCATTTGCCTTAATTTTAAGAGGAGGGATAGGAGAAATCCGTTTTTGGCATGAAATATTGGATTTTTGAATAAAACTCTGCAAAGAATGGAACAAAGATGTAAAAAACAGCCATGCGACTTCTTTAGGATATTTCCAAAACACGTTTTTAATTTTTTGGACCTGCCATTGTTTGTTTTTTTTTGGTTGGGTGGGGGGGGGGGGGTGTATTGTATGTGTTACAAAGGGCAAATTTGAGACACCCTTTTTAGAGCTAAATTTGTCCTGGGAAATTTATGAGAGCTGCAGTCATGAAGTTTGGTGCTTGGATTTTTTATATGTATCTGACAACTAAAGAAACGGGATTTATCGAAATACCCCCACTTTCCCCCTGGAGGGCAGGAAGAAAAAAACGAATTGCTTCATGGTGAAGAAATTGTACATGGTGAGATTAGAATTGAGTATATATAAAACAAATACCATTTTTAATTATTGATTCTTAAAAAAAGAGAGGGGAAAATCGTTTTTTGGGGGGAAATTTCAGAAATTCCGGATTTTTTAGCAGCTTTATTAAAGATGTTACAAAGGTATTTCCAAAGATATTTTCTCTCTTGTGATTTTTGATTTATTTATTTATTTTTTGGGAAGGGGGGGGTTTAAAGTAGCAAATTCAAGACCCCCCCCCTCTTTTAGCGGTAAATTTGTCTTTGGAAATCTATGGAATGTACAATAACGAAATTTGGTGTGTAAATTGTTTATATGTATCTGACACTTATTGTAATGGGATTTTACAAAATCCCCCCCCCCCCTTGAAGACGAGGGGGCTATAAACACGTGTAAAAACACATTTTTACATTTCAATTTACCTTAAATTATCTTAGAATGGCAAACTTTGGTGTGTGGATGTTTATTAGGTGTACGCAGTATGTTCTTTGTCGAGATTTCGCAAAACTTCGAACTTAGCCACTAGGGAAGGGGGAAGTAAGAATCGGGTAAGTTGCTGCCGAAAGCAGTGGGAACATGGACTCCTCACTTTGCAAGCAAGAAAAATCTCTACCGAACACAACGGGAACTTTAACTCAGGTTAATTAATAACGATAAGGGATTGTGACAACTCATTTAAATATTGTGTCCGGCAAAGCTTGCTAGTCTATATATAAATAAATGGCTAAGAGATTTTTGACTCTGTCTGTGTGTTGAGGCAAGTTGCCACCAGATTTTCATACTTTAGTTAATTTTTAAAAATCTAATAGTCCGATCGATAAGTTAATTAAACCGACGGATTCAGAAAAAATGCCCCTTTCATTTGGTACCTTATTTGTAACAAAACTTTGATTAGATTTTTTTAAAATTAATTAAAATGTGAAAATAATAACCTGGTAAAAGCTTTAAAAATGGACATTTTACTTCAATTTTTTCAATACTGTCTGTTTCAAAACTGTCATCTGATAAGCACCCAAATAGAAGCCCACTGGTAAGCTATTGTCACAGGCAATAGGGACAGACACCCGAGAATGAGTGGGTCACTGCCAAAGGCAGCGGGAAACCAAAGCGGGCTTTAAAGTAATTTCATGATGTCTTTAAATTTTATTTTTGTTTGTAAAACGATATAGAAAAGAGTTTTCCTTCACACATTCACGCCGGCGTGAACCACCGGTGGGTCACAGCTACAGTCAGCAGAAAAATATTCGAGCACTAGCAATGATCTCTGTCCAAAAAAAGTACACTTAATAGTGCTTTGTTAAATAAATCCTTGACTAATCATGTTCTTAGTCAGTCTAAGAACATGATTCGATAAGGATTTATTGAACAAAACAGTTTTAAGTGTACTTTTTCGATATCAGAATTATTGGCTAGCGCTCGGAAACTTTTGAGTAGACTATGCAAACAAAATGTGCCGGCATGAATGTGTTAAATATAGTGACCAGCGAAGCAAGAAGAGCCTTCGTTGATTGACTACCTTCATTGATTTCATTAATTAAAAAATGGTTTCGTTAACAAACTTTGATCTATTGGCATGCAGGCCGAGTTTTGTACATATCGAGTTTGATTTTAAAATTTTTCCTGCATTCGGAAATCGGTACGTTTCTGAACCGGGGCTTTGCTAGTAGTCGATAAAGATTTATATCATTTTCTTTCTAATTGGTTGTTATAGTTTCATAATTTTTAATAAAATTATTAAAAATTGTATTGAAGATGATTTTTCTTGTTTTCTATGTTTGTTTCTGATCAAACTGCTTTTTTTCCCAACATGTTTTGTTGATTAGTTAGATCACTGAAAAGCTCACTATCTTATGCCGCCAATGGGCTATTATAACTGCGGACAATTGGATGCAGAATGGTAAAATATTAATAATTAAAAAAAAAAAAAAAATAAGCACCAAGTGGACCAACAGACTAATTTTTCCCTTATAAATGTGAATTGCACTATTAAACACTATTTGAATGCATGCTTGTAGCCAATATTATAAAAGAATTGAAAGATTTATCATATTTCAGAAGACACTTTAGGCTCAGGAAATAGAAGCTCTTGTGAAAATATTAGTTTTTTTTTTATTTTTCAATTGTATTTACAGTTGAACACATTTCTTTAGTTTCTATTAGTACTTTATACTGGAAGTGCTTAAGCAGATGAACGAAAAGTCACATTTTTCGGTTCACATTGGTATTTTATACATTTCTTCCTTTTTTTTACATTAAAGTAAACTTGTTAATTGCAGTTGTATTAGCCAGACTTCACAATACATTTCAGATTTTATAGATTCTGTTGTTTTAAAAAAATGCAATTTGGATTTTTTTTTTTTTTTTTTTTTTTTTACAGTTTAAAGTAGCATTTATTATTTTTTTTTTATGGATGATCAAGTTTTCATTGGTATTTGGTGTTTTAAGATTAAAGGCAACTGAGTTCTCGAGGATCCCAGGCCTGATAAAGTTTACATTATATAACTACATTTAAAGTTTAAATTGCAAAATTTTATAATGTGATAAATATGCTAAGAAAAAGATATAATATCTGTTGTCCTTAGTGAAAAAGAAGAGATCACCAATTTATTTAACAAACATATTTAATTCCTCTGAAGAATCCTGATTATCTTGATAATGAATATTAAGGGAGCAATCAGTAATATGAAACAATATTTTGCCCAATATATATCATGAAAATATACACATGTCATGTATGTTTTCGATTCCCAAGGACAACATATCAAATCTATGCCTATGCTAAAAGCAAAATATAAATGCATAAAGCATAAATCACTACGTTCTCTGGGACTTTTAAATTTTTCTTTTATAAATATTTGAAAAGCTTTAGAAGGACGAATTAACTTTAAAGAACATTAAATACCTTTTACAACATCTGAGGACGACTACGAATGTAGTCGAAATATATAATAATTAAAGCTGCCAAAAATGAAGGATTGTAAAAGGTATTTAATGTTCTTTAAAGTTTTTCTTTTATTTTTGGTTTTATTCAATGATTGAAAAATTCTCTCCACACACAAAAATTTTTAAATGATAATTTATAATTAATAGTAACTCCACTACATACACAGCATCACTTAATAAGAATGTAATATATAGATTAATCAGGATACCATTTATTATATTTCATAAACCAAAGTAATTACTTACATAAAACAAAGAATGTTGAATACATTATAAAATAGATAACATTCTAAAAAATTGAACACAATTTTATTTTTTAAATAAGACGCAATAAAACATGAAAAGTATCCGGTTTTAATTCAATCTTTTCAATGTAAACTTGATCTGATCATCCATAAAATTTAGTACTTCTTTAAATTTCAACATTAAAACATTAGCATGTACATTTTATAGGAAATTACATTTTTCTCAAATGATAGTAATACATAAAAACAAATTAACACGCGAAGCATGCATCTGTTAAATCTGATATGAATAACGAAGTCACACTAGTACAACTGCACAATTAACAAGTGCTATTTAATCTAATGTAAAATACAAAAAAGAAACCTGTATAAATAATACCAACATAAACCGGAAAATGTGATTTAACCGCTCAAATACTTCTCAGTATAAAATAATTTAAACTAAAGAAAAGAATTCGTCTGAAAATACGATTTAAAAAACATACCATGCTTCCAACAACAGCTTCTGTTTCACGATTTAGTATGAAATATCTCCTGAAATTTGTTTAATCATCCATTTCTTTTATAATTTTCATATATCTTATTCTTGGAAGATAATTTCTTTTTATTAAGCTATTTATTTTTTGTGACTCCTGTTTTTGGAATCTTAAAATATACACAAACATCGACGAAATCCGCCATGTTTGTAATTGTCTGGTTGATTGGCTAGCGTCAACAACAACAATGGGGAAATGGAGAGTGGGTAAAAGCGTTCACGAAAACGATTACCCAGGTTAAAGTTATGACGTCATTTTCGGGGGATGTGCATACCCAAGCCCAAGCCCGGGCTGTGTATCGTGAACTCAACCTTTATCTCGTTGGGATGAACCATGAACGTGCTCAAAGTATTCCAGATAAATTTTCTTTTTTGGCTGGAAGCAATTTCGTTTTTAACGTGTGTATTCTTTTGTAAATAGCTACAAAACAAATCAATTTAGCAAAGGAAGTAATTTTCCTTCCTCTCATTCATACAGTAAATGAGAACTTTTGCCAAAAAACTGTAATATGCCATAATACTAAAATTAAATAAATAAGTGCAATGTAAATAAAAAAACATCCTAAAAGTAATTGACATATTATAGAAAAACGCACCTAGTAACTTTATTTTAATTGTATGATATATTTACCCCTTGTAAAATCACTTATATAAAAATCCATTTCTTTTGATACATGTGCCTTATAATAGTTACTATTCATTCAATATATATATATATATATCTTTTGTAAAGGATTTTTTTAAGAATCAACTGCTAAGCAATTTTTTGAATTTATAGGTATATACAATAGAGAATTAATTTCAGGTATTCACTAAAAAACTTGACAAGAATTTATAAAGCCTTTTAATATCATTTCAGTATATATATATATATATACATGTCTACAAAGTACATTTTGAAATTATTTCTCCAAAACAAACTTAGAAATAAATATTACTGATAACCGTGTAAAGGAAAAAAAAAGTGGATTTTAAGTAATTAAAAATGGAAGATACAGCTGCATGTACTCATGTAAAAGAAAAGTCGTACGTGTGTGAGGTGTGTTCTAAACGTTTTTCTCAATGGAGATATTTAAATATACATCTACGCATTCATACAGGAGAAAAACCATATGCATGTGGAATATGTTCCAGAAGATATTCAGAAAAGGGCAATCTGAATGTTCATTTACGCACTCATACAGGAGAAAAGCCATACGTTTGTAAAATCTGTTCTAAAAGATTTTCTCAAAAGGGACATCTAATTACACATGTACGCATTCACACAGAAGAAAAGCCATATGCGTGTGAAATTTGTTTTAAACAGTTTTCTGCAAAGAGAGATTTAACTACGCATTCTCGCACTCACACAGGCGAAAAGCCATATATGTGCGAAATCTGTTCCAAAAAGTTTTCTGTAAGGCAGACTCTTAAATGCCACTTACGAACTCATACAGATGAAAAACTCCATGTGTGTGAAGTGTGTTCAAAAAGTTTTTCTCAACAAGGACATCTAAATAGACATCTTCGCATTCACACTGAAGCAAAACCATATGTGTGTGAAGTATGTTCTAAAGGTTTTTCTCAAAAAGGAAGTCTAAATATCCATTTACGCATTCATACCGCAGAAAAGCCATACGTGTGTGAAGTGTGTTCTAAGAATTTTTCTCAAATGGGAGGTTTACAGAGACATTTACGCATTCACAAAAAAGAAAATCCACACTTGTGTTAAATTTGTTGTAGAGAGTTTCCTTTAACGAAGGAACAGTCAATATACGCATTCACACAAGAAAAGCCACACGTGTGTAAAGTGTGTTTAAAGATTTTTCTCAAAAGGGCAATCTAATGAAGTAATTGAATTCATTTCTTTCACATTACTTTAACCTGAATTATGATTTTCTAAAAAACTTTTAGTAAAAGGTTACCTCTCTAAAAGCTTAATTTGTTTACAATATTTGGCTGGATTTCTAAGGAGGGTTTCAGTGTATTTCTATTTTTTTCCTCCATTGTTGTTGCTTTGAATTTGTTAAGTTAGCAGATGAAAATTTAAAGACAAAACGCTATGAGCAAAGTATTTCAAGAACCCTTTTTTGATTAATTCCCAAACCAAAACCAATCACTTAATTGGAGTGTTGATAACAGATATACTATAAAGGTATGGTAGGATAGATAAATTGTATCATTATTAAAGACACTCTTTTATTTAGACTATCTTCGATTTTAAATGTTAGGATAGTATGTCTTAAAAAAGAAAATGGGAAGATCTTAAGGTAAATGATTAAAAATTTAGAATAAGTAGGCTGAAAGAGAGATTCTAAAAGAGTCATTATTTTGTCATATAAACGCTAATGTTCAAATTTTATGTAAATGTTGAATTAATTTAGTTTTATTTAAATTTAAATTTCCAGTTTTACGTCTATTGTAAAAAGATTAACGTTAAATTCCATAATTATATATATATATATATATATATATATATATATATATATATATATATATATATATATAATGCTTACTAGCAATATATCATTATCTCTCATCCTATTTAAGAACATTGCATGGAATTTTCAATTTTATGCTATCTCGAAGTTGTATAGTTAAAATGGCTATTTCCAATGTTTAAATAAATAAATTGTAACTATGTGCAAATTTTGTGAGTTATCATTGTTGTGTGTATATATTAAACGTTTTTTAAAATTAATTTTAACCTCCCCCCCTCCCTTATACAGAAAAAATTAATTTTATTTTATGTGTTTGACTGCAGTTCTTGTTAATGTATTACATACAGTCGGTAACAAAAGTCTCCGAACACTAGCAAAAATTCTTATATAAAAAAAGTACACTTAATACAGTTTTGTTAAATAAATCCTTGTCGAATCCTGCTCTTAGTCAGTCTAGTAACAGGATTCGACAAGGATTTATTTAACAAAACTGTATTAAGTGTACTTTTTTCACATAAGAATTTTTGCTAGTGTTCAGAGACTTTTGTTACCGACTGTACATGCACGCACACATGTATTATTCTAAATGTTTTTAATATATCTTTCAAACTGTCTCCATCGAGTCATTATAAACAAAATATTGTAACAATTTCACAATGCAGTCTAATATATATAGGAATGTACACTGATATTACGATTGTAAATTTTTTCTTGATCTGCAATAACATCTTATAAAATCTGAGCCCCTCCGAAAAGTTTAGTTCTAAATTCGTTCCTCATTAATTAGTGAATCGGAAAATTGGTTCAAAAGGTTTATTTATTTATTTACAGCTTTGAGACTTCTACAGAGATGCCAACTTCTAATGACAAAAAAGCAGGAGCTTTTTTAACAGAAATCACGAGACTTGTGTCAACAAGAAAGGTTGTAAGAAAAATTAGTACAATAATGCAAATTTAATTTTAAGTAAAGCTTTATAAGCTTAGGAGGTATTTACAAAGCATCAGTATTAAAATTAAATGAATAATATATGTTTTTTGCAGTAAAACAAACTATTAAAAAAAAGAAAAAAAAAAAAAACCTCAGACATACAGTTGTTTAAACTTTAAGTCAAAATAGACAGATTTGATCATTCTGCTCCCAATATAAAACAATAAGAATCTTAATTATCTTTGTAAAATAAAAGGTAATAAAGAAATGAAAATATCAGCTATATTCTAATGAAATTTGAATTCTTTACGTTTTCAATAGTTATGGTATTTAAAAAAAAAAAAAAAAAATCTTTTGATTATAAGACATTTTTCATTATGCAAAAATGAAAGTTAAAAATTTATTCTTAGCACAAATTAGTTTCAAAGCATTGTACAGTCGGTAACAAAAGTGTCCGAACACTAGCTGAAATTCCTATGTAAAAAAAGTACACTTCATACGGTTTTGTGAAATAAATACTTGTCGAATCCTGTTCTTAGTCAGTCTAAGAACGTCATTTGATAAGGATTTATTTAACAAAACCGCACGAAGTGTACTTTTTTTACATAGGAATTTTTGCTAGTGTTCGGACACTTGTGTTACCGACTGTATAGTAATTCACATTGAAACTGAACTTGATAAATTGCAGGGCAAGATAAATTTCAATTTTCTTTCAAATTTTTTTACCCAATCCCACAAATTTTAAGCATAAATTATGCTAAGAAGAGGGATAGATAAAAATTACATCAGAAAAGCAGGAGAATAGAAAAACAAGCAAAAAGCAGGAGACTTGGCATGTCTGCTTACAGCATAGCCTCCTAAACAACATGCCTGTCGCGTGGTTCGGAAACTTTGTTAACAGCGCCACCTGGTGAAGATTGCGCGACTTTTTTATTCAGCTGTCACCAATAATTTTAAGAAGTGATATATGATATATATAATCGACGTTTCTTCGATTCTATTCGCCTTTTATAGAATCCCATAACTCACTTTTAATCCCAAATCCCAATTTTAAAAATTTTTTGTGGCTGTTGAATAAAAAAGTCGCAGAACAGGTGGCGCTCTCTACCGCTTCAACTGTTGCCAAGTTTCCGAGCCACGCGACTTTTAGTCTCGAATGATCCACATTACATATTCACAATAACAATTCCTTTATTTTTACACTTATTAGAACACCACAAACGTCCATGCCTGTACCGGGATTTGAACCTGAGACCTGGTGTTTCAGAAGGCAGATCCCTACCAACCGAGCCACCAGGACATCGATTAAAAAGGTGTTAAATAAATGCTCTATTTTATCTTTAAAATTATTTAAAAACAAAAAAAGATGCTAAAAATAAATAAATAAACAAGTAAATATATTTTTACTTTTATTTATGTGAAAAGAAAAATGTTCGTGAAAAGACTTTTTTTTTTTTTTTTTTTTAATAATTGAAAAATAATTGCGAAAAATCTTACTAAAGAAATGGAACAATTTTTTATTGGCGAAATTTAAATTTTGCACCGAAGTATCGCGGATATTTCTCGCTGAGACTTTTAGTTACGCAATACGCTGTCGAAGTAAGATATCAATAGCCTGAAATTTCGTTTGCTCGTTACAAGTGAGTTTTATAGTTAATGTTAAATTCCCATAGAAAATAGTCCCGCTTGTTTCGAGCAGACGAAATTTTAGGCTTTTGACATCATCACTTCGATCGCGTACGCAATACGTATTGCGATAGCCATATGCGATACGTATTGCGATCGCCAAAGTGATCTAGGGATACATGCAAATGAAACACTGCCGGTTGCAAAGCCGTTTGCAAGCGTTCCAAATGTATGACTACAGTCGGCAGCAAAAGTATCCGACCACTAGCAAACATCCCTATGTAAAAAAAGCACACTTAACACTGTTTTGTTATATAAATCCTTGTCGAATCCTGTTCTTAGACTGACTAAGAACAGGATTCGACAAGGATTTATTTAACAAAACTGCATTAAATGTACTTTGTTTCCATAGGAATTTTTGCTAGTGCTCGGATACTTTTGCTGCCGACTGTATTTGCAAAAAAATTTGCAAAATTTACGTCATCGGAATTGCAAGCGTTCCGTTTGTATGTAACCCTAAATAAATAAAATTCGCAAGGAACTCCTCTAACTATACCAAAGAAATTTTAAAAAATATAGTAACAGATGCTAGGGAATGAAACACAGTCACTGCTTGCCTTTATATGGAAGAATAGATTAAAATAAGTCCTGACGTACTAGATTAATCTCTCTTTTGACTTACAGAGAATTTTATGATTATTACTTGGGAAAGAAAAATAGGCTTACAGTTTTAATGTTTTAATTTATTTTTATTTAATTTATTTATTTATTTTTTTTTTTTTCAGTGCTTCAAAAAAATTAAATAAAACTGTTTGGCAACTTACATCGATGGGTTTTGATAATGAAGAAGCCTCTGTTCTGTTTTTAATTTTTAGCTATAAAGAATTAATCAGCGTAATTCATTTACTTGCCTCGATTAAATGTATTCATATATGTCATCTGTTCAGTTCTTACACTAGGCAGCAAAATTATTGAAGCAACAATTCCTACTTAAAAAATGGGCACTTAATACTGTTTTGTTAAGTAAATATTTGTCGAGTCATGATCTTAGACTTACACTGTTTATAAAAAAGTAAGTTGACAAAAATTAACGATCAAACTAAAAAATTATATATATAGGAAAACTGTGAATGTGTGCTTCAATAATTTTGCTGCCGACTGTACTTTGACTCTGGGGCCGGCGCAAAGGAACATGGCGCTTCTTGGCAAAGAAAAATTTAAACGTCTCTTATCAATGATCCCTACATTGTCATAAAAAAGACAAAGGGGCGATGTTAAAATGTACTTACAGTCGGTAACAAAAGTGTCCGAACATTAGCAAAAATTCCTATGTAAATAAAGTACACTTAATACAGTTTTGGTTAATAAATCCTTAACGAATCATGTTTTTAGACTGACTACGAACAGGATTCGACAAGGATTTATTTAACAAAACCGTATGAAGTGTACTTTTTTTACATAGGAATTTTTGCTAGTGGTTCGGACACTTTTGTTGCCGACTGTACATTAGTCTGACCAAATCAAAGTACCTTTATAATAGAGAAGTATTAAAAATTGCTACAATTATCAAATTATGGATGTATTTTTTCATTCCTAATAAATAAAGACTAAAAATAAAGTGTTATTGATTAATAATTTAATTTCTACAATTTTTTAAGGCTGGGATTGCGGTGCCTCGCTCAACACTATCTTACGCACAAACTCTGTCTTAAGATGTAAACAAAACGCAAGTCGTATTGCAGTGTCTCACTATCTTACGATAACCTCAGAGCTATCTTAAGTCGAATCGTAACTCGATGCGCGCGCAATCACAACATAGCTCGCTCTGCGTCTCCCATTGGCTGGCTGGCTTTCTCTTACGAGGACACGCGGAGGACTTACGCTTGAGGCACCGCAATACCAAGTTAAGATCGTTCTTAACCACGCCCATCTAAGAAAGTTCGTAACATTTAAGATAAGACTTAAGAACGAGGCACCGCAATCCCAGCCTAAAACTTAGAAAAGGAAAGGGAAAACTTTCACCATGGTGCGGCACATCTCACGATTTAGTGCCGTAGGGCGGGTCCAGACTCTCGACCGATCCAGGAACGATCCAAGTGGTCGTGGAACAATGCGTCCAGTCTCATCGACCGGTCTGGATCAAAGTCGTCCAGAGTAATGTGTTCCATCGACCGGTCGTGGATCAAATCGCCCAAGAACTTTTTCCGAGTCATTTGATCCATTTACAAATCCATTGCTCTGATTGGCCGTCGGTTATTGCTCTGGTTCCGCCATCTATCGGTCCTTACAAACACGAATATGCATATAAGCATTTTTTTTGGTAATGAACTGTATAATTCTTTTAGAATTATAAATATATTCATGCAATGAATTGAAATATAATACAAAAATGAAAAAAAAAAAAAAAAAAAAAAAAAAATCGAATATTATTTAAATTTAATAAAATAAAATTTTAAAATGCTCCCTGCTAACAGTTTTTAAATTTTCAGTTTAACAAAATATTTCAAATATGTTTTTTGTACTGCTTTGTTAATATATTTGCATTAAATTTTAGCATTCAAACATAGAAGTAATTAACAATATTTAAAAATCAATATTTAATTTGTATTTAAATAAATAAAAAAAAAATCATAAATATATTAAACATTTAAAATATTATTGATTGAAATCATAATTAATTGAATTTACAAACCAATCATTGATTTAAATCAAAATTTAAATTTTATATATTTTTGGCAATGTGTAATAGTTTTATATTTTTTTTTTTTTACCTTAGATCATAATAATAAAACTTGAACCTACTTCTTATTTACATCAAATATTTGAATGCTAAATATTTGCTTTAAATTTCAACATTCCAACTTAAAAATATTTAACAAAAATTAGCTTGATAATAAATCCATAAAATATTACTTAAAATTGTTTACAATATATCGTTAAAATTCAAAAATGCATAATTGAGGGAAATAATTAAAAAAAATTTGCTGGAAAATTTTCTAAAATTAAGATTTTATTGTTATTATTATTTTTTTAATAATTTTCGAAAAAGAATTATATAATTAATATTATTGTGTCTCATTGCATATGTACCCAACTATGCAGAATAGAAAAAAATAGATATGCATTTATCTTTTTTTATTCATAGTTAAATTACATTTTTGATTAATGAATGAAATTTTTCTTTAACTAATTTAATTCTAATACTTTAGAGATAATTTTAAACTAAGCCTACAGATAGCAGCACTGATTTTGATCCAATAGAGGGATCGGAGTCGTCCAGCCTTTTCTTTCGACCGGTCGTGGATCAAATGTCTCAGGGCCCAGTTGGATCGGTCGAAATGTTCCAGAGGCTGGACTCGCCCATAGACATGTCTTTACCTTCGCCACTGAGTTCAATAGCGACTATGGCAAAGACACATCTACCCGCAGGGGGAAAATGCATCTTAGGCAGGCAGGCGAACCTGACTGCGATTCCGCATCCCGGGCGAGAGGCCCGGGGATCAAAGTGGAAGAATTCCCTAATTTATTTAAAAATCAAGTTTTTAAAAATTTTGGATCAGACACATAATAAAACCAAAACACTAGAAAGTCTATAATAATAATAATAAAAAAAAAAAAAAAAAAAAAAGGCAAGCCAGCTGCCAGTGCTAAATCTTATATTTGATGGTGGAAAAGTTATGAATTTTTTCCACCATCAAATATAAGATTTAGCACTGGCAGCTGGCTTGCCTTTTTTTTTTTTTATTATTATTATTATTATTATTATTATTATAGACTTTCTAGTGTTTTGGTTTTATTATGTGTCTGATCCAAAATTTGTAAAAACTTGATTTTTAAATAAATTAGGAAAAATGCCTTCAAAAAAGGGGCGCCCCCATTTGTCCCTAGAAAATGGGGACGTTTGGTCAGTGTAACTTACACATATACAAGCAACGCCAAACAAGATAAAAATAAATACAGTACAGTCTTGCTTATCCGAGGTACTGTGAACCGAGTGTACCTCGGATAATGGAAAACTCAGATATATCAGTCTCTGATAAATTGGAGAGGACACGTGTACGGCAAAGTTTTAAATCGATTAAAACAAAGTCAATTATGAAGTAAAACGTATCAGGTCAATTTCCCGTCAGCTCACTTTCTCGACAGGTACGGTTTCCCAATAGGTACAATTTCCCGATAAATGCGTTTTTCAGAGAGTTTTCTCTTTCTCTCCCAACAGCTTACTTTCCGGACAAGGTAAAAAACCCAACCATCAATCCAATTCAAATAAGGCGAGCGAGCGCCTTAATATATACGAGCTGGCGCATGCCTTAGGGTTGCCACATGTCCCCAGCGCGTTTCCCTGATAAACAAACGACAAACATTTTTTTTATCGTCTTACGTTAATTTAGAGTAACTTCTTTTATTATATTTCATAATTTTAGCTAAGTAAACCATGATATGGGAGTTTGTTTAGAGACAAACTGGTATAATCATTCAAGAAAAGAATATAAAGTGTTCACAGACCTTCTATTACTGTGTATTTGAGTTTTGGCGACATTTTGTAATGGAAACAGAAACCGCCCTAACACTGCATCTTACCCCAGTACATTCATAGGATATCCTCAGAATAAAAGGACATCCTGAGAATGTACTGTGAAAAAAAAAAAAAAAAAATGTGTTTTTAGGAATATTATTGTTGCTTATTGCTCTTATTTTCATCGAATTAGCTTCAGATCAAGATTTCTTAAAATCATTAATGAAGCGATAAGGACGCCAAGCGGGAATGCTGTCCTCTTCCGAGGCAAAAAAATGGCGGCTATGCGCCGACCTATATATTTTATTTAAGGGGCTCTAGCTTCAAATGTAAATTTGTACGCTGCCGGCGAGTTGGTCACAACTGCAGTGTTGCTAGATTGGGGGTTTTGTCCCTATTTTGGGGATTTATCGTGCTTCAGGGGACTTTTTTGGGGACCGAGGACATAGCTATATAGCCCTGGAAAAAATGTTAAGGCCAGGCGAAAAACTTAATTTATTTGACAACCGCTAATATGAGTTTTATGCAAATTTAAATATAACACAAGAAAAAGCAATTTTAATTATATCTATAAAAATTTTGCAAAAAAATTAAATTATTTCTTATTTTAAAATTTATTTTCTTTTTTCATACATGTAAAAATCTGGAAAAAACATTAAGGCCACATAAGATATTATTTAAAAATCAGTTAACAATTTAAAAACTTCACCATATTTTCAGTTAATTTAATCATTTTTGTGATTATACAATTTAAAAAAAACTTTAAAGTCTGGGAAAAAACTTCAGAATATTTACAAATACGTATTGAATTTTTTTGCATTTTAACGCAATGTAATGAATGGCAGTTTTAAATAAATCTATAAAAATATTTCAAAAATTAAGATTACTTTTTATTTTACAAATCATTTTTCTTTTCTTTTATACATGTAGAAAACTGGAAGATATAATGCACATAAAATAGTATTAAAAGAACTGCTAATAATCCAAAAAATTGCCCTTCTTTTCAATTAAATGAAGCATTCTCGAGATCATAAATTTAGAAAGTGTTTTCAGTCTTCTGGTATGCTTTTCCAGCTCTTTTTAATGGCCATTTTCAGCTCACCTACGGTGTCGTAAGTTTTCCCATTTCCGTAAATGTCACTAACCAGAATGCCCCATAAATTTTTTATTGAGTTCAGGTCAAGACTTCTTGATGGCCATTCAAGCACTTAAACATGAATAGTATTTCAGCAAGATGATAATACTCGCGTCAATTTCTATAAAACCCTGGCTTTAAGCTAATCATGTCCAAGCGCTTGAATGGTCATCAAGAAGCCATGACCTGAACCTAATGAAAAATTTATGGGGCATTCTGGTGGGTGACATTTATGGAAATGGGAAAACTTACAAGACCGTAGGTGAGCTGAAAGTGGCCATTGAAAAGAGCTGGAAAATAATATCAAAAGACACTTTTAAGAAACTTTCTAAATCTATGACCTCGAGTAAAGATACATTTAATTGAAAAAAAGGGCAAATTTTTGGATTATTAGCAGTTCTTTTAATACTATCTCTATCTTATTTGTATCATTTCTTCCAGTTTTCTACATGTAATTAGAGATGTAAAAAACCCGGGAATTTTGCTTCAGGGGAATAAACATCGGAATTTTGGGGTTTAAACCGGTATTTTGGGGAACTCCAGAAATTTTAATGGGAAGAAACTAATATTCAATGTTTAGATTTAATTTCACTTCTTTTAAGTGCACAAACAACTTATTTCAATATAATTTTTATTCCATTTGCTTAAACAAAAGTGATATTGAAAATTATGTGACTATTTTTCAGAAAATTGTTAAAAATTAAATATTTTCGCTATTGGCAATAATAAATTATGAAGTTTTGTCTGCCTGTTTAAATGACTTTAGAACTTTTTTTTTTTTTCTTTTAATGAATACCACAATAAAATCTATATATACAATATAAAAATGAATGTTTGTCTGTATGTTATTTATAAAATCGTAAACGGCTTGACCGATTTCGATCATTCTTTTTTTTTTTTTTTTTTTTTTCCTTATAGGTCAGGGATGGTTTAGGAAAAAAAAAAATTGAAAAAATCTTTAAAATTAATTAAAATATGAAAATAATAAACTTATTGACTTATATTGACTTAATATAAGCCATTTAAATTTTTAATTGTTGCCAAAAAAAGTTTACGAGATATATTTATTTATTGTTTTCAGCAAAAAATGAAATATGCTTTCATGCAAAAAATAAGAAATTACTAAATGTTAAATTGGTCGATGAGAAAATGACACACATTATAATTTTAAAATAAAATAGTAATATTACAAATCTAACATATTTCTTCTGAATTTTATTTCACAGCATTTTTTTTATATACCTCAACTTCAGATTTTTTTTTTTTAGTATGGCGGATGAAACACGCTTGGCATAAAAGTTAATTCAGCATTATGGTAAAGGTATTTTCTTATTGATAATTCTTGACAATTTTTTATAATTTTGATGCTGAAGTAGATCGGACATTTTTCGCCAAGGAAAAGATAGAAAAAAATACGCAAGCGAAGTGATGACGTCACTGGCCGTTCGTGGATGCAAGAAAAATATTTCCTATGTTAAACGCCCATTGGATTTTTTGTAAAAAATTATTAAAAATCGAGGAAAAATATTTCCCGATTTTAATCCGCATATTTAGATATAGATATGTATTAGTTATCATGTCCATGCATTAGATTAAGTTATTTTTGTTGTAAAATTGACAAAATTTGAATTTTTAATTTCAAAACTCTAGAAAAAAAAAATGGCAAACTTCCATATTCGATTGAAAACACAAACATTTAATTTCAAAGGATGATATTAACACAATAAATATCCAACTAATATACTGATTAAAAGGGAAATGATAAATATTCTATCATAATTTGAAGTCAAATTTGTTTTCAAATGTCTAAATAAAGTATCTGATATAAGATACTAATATGTTGTAGCGGAATAGATTTGATATCGGTCATCCTTGGTAGAAAAATAAAATATCGCCAAATTATTTGGCGAACATAATTTAATTCCTTTCAAAAATCATGGTTATTTTAACAACTTATTTTAAGACAGTAATGAATAATATGAAACAATATTTCGTACAATGCATATTACGAAAATATACATCTGGCATGTATATTTTCGTATTACGTTTTTGATCACCAAATACAATAAGCGCCAAGAACGACAGAGTTTTGAATTTTAAAATTAAAATTTTGTCAATTTGACAGCAAAATAACTCAATCTAACACATGCACATGATAACTAATACATATGTGTACCCAAATATGGGGATTAAAATCGGGAAATAATTTTCTTCGATTTTTAATCATTTTTTACAAAAAATCCAATGGGCGATTGACATAGGAAATCATTTTCTTGCATCCACGGACGGTCAGTGACGTCACACTTCGCTTGCGTATAGGAACAATAATCGCATAAATTATATTTTGGTCTAAAACGGCAACAAAAATTTAAAAGTCGCCAAGGGCATTAAGGCTGTACCATGATCAAGTTTATATACTAATTTATTTATTTTTCTATATACCAACTACTATTAACTAAGCATGAAGTATATATAACCACAAAATAATAATTGTCTCATGCGATAGAAGTTGCCGATCATAGCATATTGTAATATTATATGTGGCTTGAAATTGCTGTCATTCTATGGTTGATTGATTAAATCAAATAAATATAGGAAATAACTTGAGAGCAAATATTATGTACATCACATATAATGTTGTTCATATGTAACTGGGATTCAGATATAAAAGAGTTACTTCAAATTTTTCGATACTGTCCGTATCGAAACTGTTATGTATGATAAGCAACCAAATGGAAGTCCACGGGTAAGCCATTGTCGCAGGCAATAGGGACAGGCACCGGAGATTGCAAGGACGAACAAGGCGCTGCCTAAGGCAGCGGGAACACAAAGCAAGCTTTTGACCGATTTCAGTTTTTTTTTTTTTTTTTTTTTTTCATAAAGCATATAGAAAAGAGTTTGCCAGCGAAGCGGGCAAAGCCGTCCAAAATTGTTTAAGAACTAAAATATTATTCAACAATTCGCCGGGAAATAAAAAAAAAAATCATTTATTTGTAAAAAAAAAAAAAAATAAAATAAAAATTTGAAACTCATAAATATTATATGAATTTCACCACATAGTTAAAATTTTAATTAACCAGTCACCAAATTATTATTAGTACCAGATTAATATTGTGCAATAGTGAACTAAAATCATACAAAGAAAGGTTTCGAAATAAAATTTATAATTGACGACCCAGTTTTTATACTTCCACAACGCAGTACTGTTTTAGTACAGAATCCCTATGGACGAATTTTAAATTTTTATCGCCATGCTGGCGATAACTTTTTATTTATTTATTTTGGCATTTTATTTTGGCTTTCAATGAGTTACAAATTTTTTTGAGTGTACTTTATCAGACTCTGTTTTGCACAGCACCACAATGATAAGGTTTCATTTCATTACATATTATGATCAAACCGTCAGTTCCCACACATACACATCAAAATTTCCACGTGAACGAAGTCGCGGGTAACAGCTAGTAATTAATAAATTAGCTATTATTTATTTATTTATTGCACATTAATATTGTTGAAATCTTAATTGAAATAGTATTTTCCAATGTAATATTATTGATTGTTTTAGTGATTATTTTGAAGAATTTTTGTTTCATTTTTGGGATAAAATATTAAAGGTATACAATTGAAACATGATGAGCTCCGAAAAAAGAAATGTTACATTGAACTCAATGTGTATACAGATAAAACTAAGATGTAAATATATGGCAATAACAGAAAATAAGTCTGTTAATTAATGAAATTTGAAACTGGTGCTCTTTTAATTTGTAGACAGTTAAAAGCACTATTTAAAAATTGCAAGGTCATAACAACCATCTACAAGTGAGATAACATTTTGGAATGCCTTAAAACATCTCTAATCTTAGAAAAAAAAAAAAAAAAAAAAATGCTAAATTCGCAACTTTTGAAAAATTTTAAAATTCCCGTCCCAAAAAACCTGGTTTATTCCCTGGTTTAAACCCGGGTTTTTCCCCCGCTCACATCTCTAGTTTTACGTCGCACTAGTGCTGCGCAGATGGGCAATTGGCGACGGTCTGGAACACACCCCTAGAGGTAGTCCGGAGACATGCCATCACAATTTTGATCCTCCACTGGAGGGATGAGCTTTATTTGAAGCTAAAATCTTAATGTTGTCGAAATCGCGAATTTCTGTATAGTGCACGGATGGCCCAAATTGGCGATACGCTGTTTGGCGAGAAAATCAAAGTGAGCAGAGTTGCACAGAATATAGGAGAAAATCCTCCTGACATCTCTTTTGCGCATCTCGTCCGAACTCCCATTGTTTATATATTGAGACGGCACGAAATTTTACTGTGAATTTTATTACATGGAAGTAAAAATAAATCTAATTTGCACAAAGTTTGTATTATAAATAAAGAATCAATTATCTAGGTAGGGAAATGCTCTACTCACTCCAACTTTTCGTAATAAATAATGATTATTGTTTGTCCTCCTTATTTCGGCAGTTGAAAAAATAGTAAATGAAAGTATTCCTAGTGTTATTAAATTTATTTACGTCAATTTATGCGCGCGAATACTCAAGCGAAGTGATGACGTCATTGGCCGTCCATGGATGCAAGAAAAAGACTTTCTATGTTAATCGCCCATCCGCGATTGTAATGAAATGCTCGCCCTCTGGTGGGCTAAGGTGAAATTACAATTAACATGCTTTAATTCGGCTTTCATTAAGCCGCCATTACATGCCGATGTTTAGTTTCACATATATTTTTGAATAAAAATGAATAAATCCGGTAAAAATGATAACATATACTGTTGTGTGCTCCGGTGTAACTCCAAAGGACCAAGAAATCCAGAATTAAGCTTCCATTTATTTCCAAATGACAAATTTAAAATTTCAGTTGCTTCGGCTAATGGAAGTAAAGAATTAATCAGATGATTTGAAACTAATATTTGTTCAACTTCAGTTAAAAATCTACTTCCGATCGAACTTCGAATAAACTGAAATATTTTTTTTTTCAAAAGCAATCCATTTTCCATGATGTAATGGCGGAGAAATTATAGTACGAATATTAAGTAGAATAACAAAAAGAGCAATAATAAATACACGTGGCTATAATATTTACTAACAACAAAGGCTGAAAAAGCGCCATCTATCGATCATTACAAACGCGGATTGGATTTTTTTTTGTAGAAAATTACATCCTGATTTTAATCCCCATATTTGGGTAAGATATGTATTAGTTATCGTTTGCATGCATTAGATTAAGTTGTTTTTGCTATAAAATTTATAAAATTTGAATTTTGAATTTTAAAACTCCAGAAAAAAAAAAAATGGCAAACTTCCATATTCGATTGAAAACATAAACATTTCTTTTCAAAGCATGATATTTACACAATAAATATCCAACTAATATGCTAACTAAAAGGAAATGATAATTATTCTATCATAATTTGAAATCAAATTTGTTTTCAAATGTCTAAATAAAGAACCTGATATAAGATACTAATATGTTGCAACGGAATAGATTTCATATCTGTCATCCTTGGTGGAAAAAAAAATCCCCAAATTATCTGGCGAACATATTTAATTCCTTTCAAAAATCATGGTTATTTTAACAACTTATATTAAGAGAGTAATGAATAATATGCAATGATATTTCGTACAATAAGTATTACGAAAATATACATTTAGCATGTATAGTTTCGTATTAAGTTTTTGATCGCGAAATGCAAAAAACGCCAAGGACGACAGAGTTTTGAAATTTAAAATTAAAAATTTTTCAATCTGACAGCAAAATAACTCAATCTAACACATGCATACGATAACTAATACATATCTATACCCAAATATGGGGATTAAAATCGGGAAATAATTTTCCTCGATTTTTAATCATTTTTTATAAAAAATCCAATGGGCGATTAACATAGGAAATCTTTTTCTTGCATCCACGGACGGTCAGTGACGTCACACTTCGTTTGCGATTGTCAGGGTTATTTTTCTTTATGCATTATTCACTTTCATTGTTTTGAAAATAAAAATGGAAATTTTTTGTATTAAAAAGTAAATCATAATGTTATAAAAGGTAAAAGGATGTATCACTGAATGCGGAAAATTATAGAAGTTAATTATTATACAATGTAAACAAAAAAGTTAAAGCACGATAAAGTTAAATGATTTTAATATTTTAATTCTGTGTAAGTGTGTTGTAAATATTAATTAGAATAACGGAAGCAGTTAATTAATTTTTTTTTTTTTTTTAGTTTTTTATGTGCTTCTTACAAACAATGTGCACACACAGCCATCAAAACAATTCCCCCCCCCCGCAGTTTATATATATATATATATATATATATATATATTTTTTTTTTTTTTTTTTTTTTTTTTTCCAAATCTTCTACTCTTTCTCCTTTCAAGAGTTCCAGAAACAGATAGATCGAGAAATTTAAAGAAATTTAACACAAGATAACAACAAACATTTTAAAATTTTCATGTAAAGAATAATAATAACAATGAAATAAAATAAAGACTTGTAACTCTCACTGCCAAGTTGTGGCACGGGCACACGGAGCACTGGCCCAGGGCCTCCAAATTTAGGAGGCCTCATTTCCAAAAACTGAGAAGTAATAGTATAAATTTTTTCATTATATGTCTATTAAAAACAAAAATTGATTAAATTTTCCTTTTTATATTTTATTAGTGAGTTTAAACAATTATTACATTTTCAGACTAATTTCCTAAATATTGGCTGATCAACGTGAGTCAGTTTTTCATTTGTCTTGAACATAAAACCAATGACTTTGTTACAAGTTATTAAAAAAAAAAAAAATGAGGAAACAGAAAGTATAATTGAAGGAAAATTTTTAAAAATACACTATTTTTATTTATTTTTACTTATTTATTTATTAATTTTTTAGAATAGAACCTTTTGGCAAGCTTTTTAGAGCAGGGTAAGGGGGCCTCCAAATAGCATCAGTGCCCCGGATTTTCAAAAAACATAGTCGGGCCCTGCTAACTCTGACATATTTTTTTTTATTTACTAGCATTTGTGTTTTTCACAAAAAAGAACTTTTGTAACGTGATTGAAATAATTGGATCTTCAAATTAAATACACTACATGTCTAAATGAAATTTCAACTCACGATCCCCTTACTAAATTTCAACTTACGAAAATGCCTAAATTCTAGGTCATTCTTTTGTCAACAATCTGCATAATTTTTAGTCTATTCAAATGAACTTTTGCAAAAGTTGCTCCACACTTTTAGCTTTCAACCTATGCAATAAAAAAATTTCTATCTTTCACACATGCACATTAAAATAATATTTACTATAAATGCTCATATCTCAACGAGTATTACACACGTTAATTTTATGTTTCAGAACCAGAAAAATGTTTCTCTAATGTTTTATTGAATTTTCATTTCAGCCCGTTTTGTAAAATTTTATGGAAATTCCTTCTAGTTAAATGCAAAATACTTGTCAAAAAAATTAGTAATTTTTTAAAAGAAGAAACAAAAAAAAATCTGCCTAAGTAATTTTGCAATTCCTAATTAAATTATTTCCATACTAAAACATACAAATATTGTACATAGTATGTACAGTCAGCCAAAAAAAAACGCCCCCCCCCACCTAATTTCGCCGTAAATTATCGTAGAAACATTTGACTGGTACCGATCGATTTGTAATAACATCTAGTTTATAACGGTATAGTTACATTTTGCCTAGGGGGTCGTCTACATATTAAAACTGGCATTAACTTCATTTTCTTCAAAGGCAACCCCTATTTTTGAATTCATATTCAGATTTCTGAGATCAAGGCGGTTCGGAAAACATACCTATTTATATACTTTAAATCAATTCTAAATAGAGTTACACGTGAAAATGTATTAGGGGTCCGTCTATACATTTAGAGAACATAAATCATGATCTACCACCCAGTATACATTATTTATTAAGTTTCACACCGAAAAAAGAATTTCAGAAATGTTAATTATAAAATAAAAAATGACAAAACTCACAAAACTCTCTGAGTTAGTTTATAAATTAAAAGATTTTTATTGGTTTCTGTTGATTGAACATCAAATAGTTCACTTCATACGAAGAAAATTAAATAGCTTGAATAGATATTAAAATATCTATCAAAAGAAAAAAAAAAAGGGGGGTAAATGGTTTTAAATTTGTTTGAAAATTCAAAATTATTTTAACTCAAGCTGCCGTATAATTGTCTGAAACGGTGGCACTCAACCTGGTTCCCACGGCCGTTTCACAGTGCCAATGGGAGTTTGTTCTGATACTGCAGTACTTTCATTTTCTTTAATTTAATTGACTTTTTAAGAATATTAAAACAGTTTTTTTTTTTTTTTTTTAAATTAATTTTTTTTTTTTTTTTTTCATGACATTATTAAAAACTTTTACATAAATCTCCACGATATTCTTTTGCTTTTATATTTTATAATGTGTAACAAATTAATATGCAAAATAATAAATCCTACTACTTAATGGGATGTTCTAAAATTCTACTCTTAACGCAGATACCGAAGTGGACGGTGGGTGTAGAAAGGCTGACAACCCTTAATCTAAATCTTTTTAGCAGCGAAAAATTAGAAAAAGATATTTAATACTTATGAAGAAAGACTTAACATATTAGGATCGGATATATTACTCTCTTCCCTAACAGCACATCTTCTCCAAATGACATACGCCCTTTCACAAATTTTCTAAAACTTTGTAACATAAAACAAAATAATTTTGCATATTTGAAATTAAATCATTTAAGTTTTGTCTTCAATAATCAATGTAGTAAATACCATTGTGATTTATGCATACCAGCGTCACATATAGAGTCAATTAGGAATATGCAAATTAGTCTTTTTTTTTTTTAAATAGTGTTTCAGCGAATTAGAGGCGGGGCTTCTTTTCTTTTGAAATTCTTTCACAATCCCTCGCCTACTTTGTGATAACTTTACAAAAATATGCCAATTTGTATAATAAACATCGAAATATTGCTTAGGAAACAATAAAAATAACATAAAGGTAAATTAAAATAGTTTTCCGTCAAATTATATACAAACATTTACTTATAGAGGACACAGATTATAACAAGTGATGGCCCCCTAACAGGAATAAAAAGTGAAATATCACTGTAACTCAAAAAATAATGTTAGGAACGAGCTGTAAATTTGGAAACCCATGTTTTTGATGATGCCCGTTCTATTCGTGCAAAAATTAACATAGGTCATAATTCATAATTTTTTCAAATATGAATTTATTAATAATTTTCATAATTCAAAAAATGTTTTTTTAGCAAAAATTTGCATGGAATATGTTTGGTTCACTTCATTCTAACGAATAAAAAAAACAGAATTTAAATATCATAATTATTTCGGAAGATATGATTTAATGTTTGTCACATTCATTTAACATAAGCATTCCCAAACTTTGACAGCTTATAACTCTATGAAAAATTGAGCGAAATATATAAACTATACCATTTTCCGTGATGATTTGATCCAAAGAATTCAAATAAATTATAAAAAAGGGAAGGTTACAATTGAAAAAAATGAAATTGTTGTCAGTTTTAATATGTAGACGACCCCCTAAGTAAAATCTAACTATAACATTATAAACTAGACGTTATTACAAACTAATCGGTACCAGTCGCATGTTTCTACGATAATTTACGGCGAAATTAGGTGGGGGGTGGGGGGTGGGGGGTTTGGCTGACTGTACAACAATGTATTAAAGCTACATAAGTCATTTGTAGCTTTTTGTGATACCGGGTGATCCAAAGTATTTTTGCTCTTCTTCAGTTTGTGGCTGGCTCCTAATTGCACTTTGGGTTAAATCGATAGTGAAAAATATTAGTTTTAGGCCATTTATTTTAGTATTTTTTTAGATAATCGAAAAAATACCAAAACAAGCAGCTTTATATCACAATTTAATGATATATTTATACTAGAAAATTTATTAACATTTTAGAAGTGTTTTTACTTTAATGCATATAAATTTATATAGTACGTTTAAATTAAAAATATTTTAGAAAAATACGAGGGGTGATCAGAAAAAAAGGTTACAAGCTGCAGCATTTGAAAACTACACATTGTGGAGAACTTTTGTTTCCCCAGAGTGGAGACAGATGGTGTTACTTGTCATACAGCTGGTGTGCGGGTAGGTAGGGTAAGTTCCCAGACGGTTCAGGACGATTGAAATGGCAAGACGCTTAGAAAATTGGTCTCGTGTGGAAGTGCGAGCCTTGATTCGATTTTTATGGGCAAAGAATGTGTCCGCGAAGCATCTGACGCAAACGGCCAGGCATGTTGAGTGAAGGTGTCATCCTCCTGCATGACAATGCCAGGCCCCATGCTGCTCAAGCAACGCAGGAATTGTTGCGACGGTTCAGGTGGAAAATCTGGAGTCATCCTCAGACAGCCCATTTTTGGCACCCAGTGACTATTTCCTGTTTCCGAGGTTGAAGGAGCACTTATCCGACACACAGTTCTCTTCAGACAGTGCTGTGAAAACATCTGCCGAGACCTGGCTCAATGGACAGGGACCTGATTTCTACCAAGACGGGTTAAACAAGTTGGTTCTGCGTTCTGATAAATGCCTAAATAGACTTGGTGATTATGCCGAAAAAGGATAGGCCTCTTAATTATCTTTTGTATTTTCTGTCTATTGTTAATAAATATTTCTTTATTGGACTTGTAACCTTTTTTTTTTTTTATCACCCCATTGTACTTTTAAAAAAGTGTTTTACTTTAAATATATATATATATATATATATATATACATTCTATAAAACTATTAAAAACTGCTTAAATAAATATTTCCAGTAAAACTCAAAAATTGAAATAAGTTCTCACTTCAGGGATGCCACTTTTTCCATCTGAACAGCGGATTTCCGCTTTTTATAAACTTTTTCTGTCCCTCCTCCCCTCAAACTAACGATCGGCGATCAGAGATAAGAATTTTTCTCTCCTCTTGCCACCACTAATTTCATGCAGAAATATTTCTGGTATATTTATAGTAATGGGCAATGATTGTACAGGATAGATTATTTTATAAAGATAGTGGTAGCAATTAATTTAAAATTTTCTCTTTCATGGGAGTGTCCTAAATAAAGAAAAAAAAATCGGAGAGTACGGCCCTTGCTTTATAGAACTCTAGCATATATAAAGGAGTGAATTTTGCTGTTTCGATTATTGGTAACAAAATTTCAGTTATTTAATCATGAATCTGTGAAATAATTTAATGTTTTAGAGAAACGTATAAAAGCTTGGACCTATTACTCAAAATAGGTGTTGGTGTTGGTGTTAAGGCCGATTGACAACACTGGGGTTCTAGGCCTGAGGGAGGGCCTTCCGTGGAGGTCTTTCTAAGGGGTCCTAGTCCGTATTTACGCAAGTTTCGGAGGAAACCACGGAAAACTCCGAACGGCTAGGTCGACGAGCGCGACCGGGGATCGAACCCGGCACCTCACGTCTACCAGCTTTGAGCGCAGAACCGCTCGGCCGCTGGTGGGCTACTCAAAATAGGAATGATTTTGAACAGTATCTCCTTTTTATTGATTATTGAAATTTTTATGATTTTTATTGAACACTTTCGTGACTGCTGACGTAAATTCACTTCATTTGAAAATCTGTGACTCCGCCAGTGGGCGTTTCTTTAGGTTACATATGTTACATTATTTCTTAAAAATATACCTAATATTCACATTTATACAATCAATGCACTATGAATACAAATACTTTATTTAGAAAGAGTATAATTATAATGTATATACATTTATATCATAAATGTGAATACAGAAAACATTGATATTTTGTAATGTAATATACAAGAATAACGCCCACAGGAGGAGCTTTCTGTCAAAAAGACAAAAACATGAGGTCGTGAAAGTGTTCTCATGTTTTTGTCTTTTAGATAGTCTGTGCCGCCTATGGGTGTTATTCTTTCAAACTACATCAGGGTTCGTACGGGACTTATTTTTCCCTGAGTCTTATACCAGTAATTTTTTAGAACGATTTTCGCTATAAAATAAGTCTTTCTGATTAAGAGGAATTTTATTGTTTCAGAATACTGGTGTGAGTCAAGGAAAAAATAAGGCCCGTACGAGCCCTGTACATTATGTCAGATCAAGGTTTTCTGTATCCATATTTATATTACGTATGAATATACATAATAATTATACTCTTTCTAGTGAAAGTATTTGTATTCATACTATTTTGTTTATATAAATATGAATATAAGGAAATTTTTAAAAAAATATAGTAACATACAAATTGCAAAAGAAACGCCCACTGGAGGAGTTACAGATTTTCAAATGACGTGAATCTACGTCAGCGGTTTCGAAAGTGTTAAATATCCTTTCTCAGATTTTAGTTTAAATCTTGTTATCTATATTTTTGTATATTGTAAGTTTGTACGCCTCAGTTTAATTGTAAAATTTTACAGTAACACTTTCATAAGGGGCTTACTGTATAAAATAAATATATACCCAACAGAAGTAGATAATTATTTTTCTTAAATATTAAACACTTTATTTATTTATTTTTTTACCGCTATTAATATTATTATCATTATTACTATTATTATTTTATATTGGTATCTAGATTTTTGTAATTAGTTAGTGTAATTCAACACTGCACGGTTCATACGGCTCAGTCTATTTAAAATCTTTCGTATGAAGTGACGCACTTAGCCATCGCACGTTTAATAAAAATAGGCTATTTAAATATTCTATACTCATAAGCTGACACGGAATATTCTGCAAATATTTTTTTTTTTTAAATATATAATTAACATATCTGTACTTTTTTTCCGGTGTGATATTTAATAAATAATGTGTATTCGGTGGTAAATTATTATTTATTTTTCCTAAATGTATACACAGACCACTAATACATTTTCGCTTGTAACTCCGTCAAAAATTTATTAAAATATACAAATAGGACATTTTCCGAACCACCCTTTCAGGAATTTGAATATGAGATCAAAAGTAGGGCTTGCCATTGAAAAAAAAAAATGAAGTTGATGCCTGTTTTAATATGTAGATGACCCCTTAAGCAAAATCTAACTATACCATTATAAACTAAACGTTATTACAGATCGATTGGTACCAGCCGCTTGTTTCTAAGTAAATTTACAGCGAAATTATATGGGAGGGCGGCTTTTTTTTTTTTTTTTTTTTTTTTCTGACTGTACACCAATATACGATTACATTATATGAATATAAAACAATTTAGGTAAATTTAAATAACACTTAAGACTAACCAGACAAGGTTCTTTGGAAAATGGGCAATATTTTTTAATTAAAAAGCATCTATCATTGTAGTCATCATTTTTTTTTTTTTTTTCGCTTTAATAAAAATTATTTCTTTTATTTTGTAGGTGGACATAATGTCATAGCTGCCAATATTTTAACTTATTCCGGAGTACTTTTAGCCCTGCCTTTATTTCGCACCACTTTATTTATAGAAAAATTTTCTCTAATGCATAACTTCAATAACATATTGAAAAAAAATGAAAATAAGTGGTACGAAATAAAGGCGGAGGCTAAAAATACTCCGGAATAAATTAAAAAATACCAGCTATGTACAGTGCTGCCAGATTTGAGGGAAATTTTTATTCAACAGCAGCCGTTAAATTTTACTTGCAACAGTTACCTAATTACATAGACGATTTCTGTGAAAAATGTTTCGAATTAATTACCAAACTGTTTCAAATACAATTTAGTGGTGGTAGTTACATAAAAATTTCCCTCAATCTGGCAGCACTGGCTATGTAATGTACGCACACTTGCCAACATACTAATTAATGTTCCGTAGTATTGTTAGCCCCGCCTTGTTTTTACACCAATATCTTTTTAGAGTATTTTTCTTCTTTTTAATCGTAATTGCATTTGGAGAATATTACTCTAAAATTTTACTGGTGTAAGAAAAAGGGAGGTACTAACAGCACTACGGAATATTATTTAGGACGTTGGCAAGTATGCGCACGAACTGCAATAATACAGTTACACTGGGAATCCTATTCTCCGCCTTTTTTTTTTTTTTTTTTTTTTTTAGGACACTCTCAGCAATGAGAAATTTTTGCCTTTTGTGACACCACTTATTTCATGCAGAAATATTTGTGGCATTTTCATAGTAATGTGTCATGATCAAATAGAATTGAAATTATTGTATATGAATACAGTGGTAGTAATAAAGACAGAAATTTCTCATCTCTGAGAGTGTCCTGTTAAAAGGGCGGAGAGTACGACCCCTGTTCTCTCTATATATATAGAGATATAAATGCTTAACAAAACTGATATTAATTAATGATGTTACATGACAATGAATAAAAAAAACTTTGTGAACGAACAAAACAATTAAATACATCAACAAAGCATAAGCTACATCTTTTCAGATAAATTATTGTAAGATATCATGAAATGAAGTACACACTAAACATTTTTAATTAAAATTACCAATATTGAGTTAGTTTAACTCTTTGAAACTGTATGCTCTGTTTTACAATCTCTATGAAAATATGGTTTCTTAATTATAATATATTTAGAAAAGTAATTTTTGAAGACCGAAGTATTTTTAAAAAATAGTACCCCAAATAAATAAATAAAACAATATGGGAACTAAACAATTAAAACTTTAACTATTACGGTAGTTAAGAAGCGATTTTACAAATTTGTCTTGTATTCCAATGGTTGTCAATAAACAATTCTTTTTTTATTGACTATTTTTGCATCCACCTATTATTATTATTTTTTTTTCCCCTATTTTAAACAGTCAGCCCCGCCTATTTATTTGATTTTCCATTCTAGTGTTTGTTTAAAGGATTCAAAGTTTATCACAAGTAATCGATAAGGTAAATGCCACTTAAATATTTTTTTGCCAACATAAATAAAGGGGCTGAACAAGAATACGCAAAGCCCCTTTTTTCTTTTATTTTTCAATATTGTATACTTGCCAACCATCTCAGGATTGCCAAATTTGGCCTTTTTTTATTCAAGAGTCACCAATAATTTTTATTTGTAACGTTTGACTAATTACTTCGAAGATTGATAGTGTATTATGTATATCAAATGTCACTTCTCAAAATTATTGATGACTATTGGTTAAAAAAAAAAGGCCAAATTTGGCAACCCTGAACCATCTCATTATGAACAGGGATGGAACACGGGCGCAGAATTCATACCGGAATCCGTTTAAGAAATTTCTCTACCTATAATATCGTTGATTTAACAAGTAGAAAATTTTCTTACATTGAGAGTGGTATGAATTCTGCGCCCGTGTTCCATCCCTGTATGAACCTTACAATTTTTAATACCCGCCTATTTTTCACACCAGTAATTTTTTAGAGTAATTTTAGTCTCATTTAATCGTAACAACATTTGCAAAGAATACCTCTAAAGATGTAGTGGTGTGGGAAAAGGGACATTTTTTCAGGGGGCGTTAACAATTGTACGGTTATTAATGAGATGGTTGGCAAGTATGATATTGTGTTCTTTCAGAAGAACGCTGAAAGGAGGGGCTAGTTTTCATTAAAATACAAGAAATATCGCTTGCTATCACCAATGTCCAGAGCTGCCAACGTCTTAATTAATAATCTGGAGGATAGTTACTGCCCGCCTTTGCTTTTACACCAATCTTTCTTTAGAGTACTTTTAATTTCACCGCAATTGCATCGTAAATATAAAATTACTATAAAAATTATGTGGTGTGGGAAAAGGGACGGGTATTAACTCCACATAAGGTTGGCAGATATGAATGTCTTGAAAACATCTTTTCCTTATTTATTTTTCTTTCTTTTTTTGCGTTTGACGCTGTTGTATATAGTTTGACCCATAATTAAAAATTTCAAATTATTTGTTTGATTTTTTTCTGTTGTTTTTTAAGATTTTCCTCGTTATCCCTCATGCAAAACTTTATAAGAGATTGGACCTATAAGACTCTCCAAAGGAAAGATTTATTTATGCCTCGAAAACTAATTACTGGAATGGGCTGCAAACTGTCACACTCACTTTATCAGCATTGAGATTCATTTTATGTTAAAATTAATATAGGTCATAATTCATAATTTTTTCAATATGACTTCTTATAATTAAAAATATTTTTCTAAATCAAAAATAATCATCCATTATATTTGGGTTCTTTCATTGTATCTCGTAAAAAAAAAAAAAAGGCATTCAAGTTATTTTTTGCAATGATTTTAATTAATAAAAGTTGGCGATATGAATTTAACATTAGCATCTTCAAAATTTCAACGCTTATAACTGTATGGGAAAAAAAAAAAAAAAAAAAAAAAAAAAAAAAAGGGGGGGAAATGAAAGAAAGAAAAGAAAAAAGTTAAATGTGTAAACCATATACTTTTTTGCATTGCCTTGACTCCAAGAATTCAAAGAAAAAAAAAAAAAAGTAGGGCATTACTATTGAACAAAAATTTTAAGTTGGTGTGCGTTTTAATATATAGACGGCCCCCAATTCAGAACTTCACTTCAATTTTTTTAAGTTTTCTTTACCGTCGAATAACTATTGAACATTTTTTTGCATCAGTTAACTACGAAGTTATGTCGAATGATTTTTTTCCCGACTGTGCGTGCGTTGCTTCCATTCGACTTTCATTTAAACTCATATTATGCAATATATAATCACTTTGTTTTGCACCTAGACTTTATCATAAATGCATCAGTAAATGTAAATACAGCATTCCTTTTTTTCCCTTTTAAATGAGCAACACAACACAAACTGCCAGCAAGTAAAAAACACTGAGCCCCGTTCCCCCCAAACAGTATGTTTTATCTCGTATCGTCAAGAGCAGCGGATTCTAGCTTTCGCCGATTCCACTATTTTTTAATCATCAAGGTAACAAAGATAATTAGCCATTCAATCTTGTTATATTTATAACAAAAAATAAATTTTAGTTCATTTCTGGTGTGATTATTAAAATATATAAATATATTATTTTTCGTGTTAATAATGCATTTAGTAACATTTATAATTTATTAAGCAGTACTGTTAGCCCCGCCCTTCCTTCACATCGGTATATTTTAAGAGAATTTTTCTTCTTAGATAAACATAATTAGTATTGAAGCGCTGGTTTGTGGAGGGTAAGGCTCATTGGCTGCACTAGGATCCTAGGCCTGAGGGGGAGTGCCCTCCGTGGGGTTCTTCCTAAGGGGTCCTAGCCCGTTTTTACGCAAGTTTCGGAGAAAACTACGGAGAACTCCGAATGGCTTGGCCGACGAGCGCGACTTGGGATTGAACTCGGCCTCTCATGTCTACCAGCTTTGAATGCAGAGCCGCTTGGCTGCTGGTGGACAGTTACATATTGAAGAAAAATTTTCTAAAATCTGAATGGTAAGAAAAAAAGGCGTGAGTAACAGTACTCCGGAATAAATTATAAGTGTTACGAGGCATATTAATAATAGTATTTCTAAATATTCATGCAGTGTTTCCAGATTTTGCGATTTTTCCATTTAATATCCACCTCTAAATTTTTAAAATAACGATTGCCTAATATTACACTTATGAGGTGAATCGACTATTATTATATCAAATATCACTTCCCAAAATTTTTGAAGACTACTGAATAAAAAAGTAGATGATCTGGCAACAGTGTGTTCATGTAATGTGAAAAAATGGCAGCCCCCAGCTGACCCAGCAAAGTTGAGGTACTGATACCCTACGCCCTCTGACAACAGTTTTCTTGACACTCTTAGTCGATTAAAAGATTATAATTTTTAATCATACTGTATAAAAAATAATAAGAAGAATAAAAAGAAAAAGAATTAACAAGACATGTTTAAAACACGTGACTATCTGGACGTTAGGATGAATTATAGCATTTGTGGAGGCCCAGATGTGCAAAGTCATATGACTCCGTGTTGTGGAAGCACCCTTTGTTCCCTGCCTCGAAGATATTCAGCACGAACCTGAATAAAGGTAGTCTTGATAACAAATTATTTATTTCCCCTTCATTCTGAATCATTTGGATATGACTGTGATAAAAAAAAAAGTTACAAAAATACTATGAAATATAATCTGGAATATGTTTCCAAGAGAAAGCAATAACATAGCTGAACAATGATTAAGGGAGGCACTGCAATGTAAATTTATTAAAAACTAGCCCTTTTCCGCGCAGTGCATCTACCTGATAGTTCCTACATACCTAAAATGATTTTCAGAAAAATCTCACAAATAAAATCATCGGAAATTTTCAGTTTTGTTTCCTTTTTTCATTCTTTTTCTTTTCTTTTTTTCTCACTATATTAAACAAAGCTACTGTGGGCTACGTAGGGCAAAGTCCTACGTAACATGAGAGGTACCAATGTGCGCCGAATATTCCGCGGAAGACATTTCAGGTAATTAGAAATTTTTATCCTTTTAATGAACGCAGTTATTAATTAAAAGCGTCAAGTTTATAAAGGTACTCTATTTCTCAGATAATTTCTGTTATTACGTCATTTTCCACAGGAAAATTAAAATGTTATTCATGGTGTAAAAAAAAAATAAAATAAAATAAATAACATAAAAATAAAACAAAGTAAATGCTATTGGCAACGAAGAAATTTATCATCTGTAAATAAGAAGCATATCGTAAATATTTTTAATAAAAAATGAATTTAGAATTGTAATTAATCGTCTGCAGACTTTTTTTTTTTTTTTTTTTACTTTTAAAAAATTCAATTTCTTACAGGCAATTTCTTATGTTATTCATAATTTTTTATATGTTTTTTTTTTTCTCTTTTGTGAATAATGAAATATGTAATGTCTATACTTTTTACTACTGAATTCTCTTTTAATTTCGGGCACTATATAACACTCCAAATAAATATTTCTTTTAATATACTGCTAGGTTATAATTTTTCACATTCGAAAATATCTGGAAAAATATAGTTTAATATTATTATTTTAATTTGGAAAAATCTCCTACAGCGTGTGTTTTCAAATTTTAATTCTCTCCTGCCTCCTTTTTAAAATAACAAAGGATAAAATGTGTTCGGTTCTCCGTGTACTTATCTAAGATGATTTTCAAATGTGATTCAAAGATGTTTTTTTAAAAAGTACTGATTTTCAGTGTAATATTTTATTTAAAAAAAAAAAAAAAGTATCAGTTCTGTATAAGAGTTTTAGGTGGTGAAATTTTTTCTTCTAAATTATTCGAAATATGGAATGTATCACAGAATTTTTTAATTCTATAATGGTAAAATTTATCATTGCGAAATTAGAAGATTCCGTCATTTTTAAATAAATTTGAATTTGACTTTTTTTCCCCCCAAGCCAAAGTTCGAAGTATTTTTAAAAATTCGAAGTATTTTAAAACATGTTTTTACATAAAAAAGATAAATTCACTTTAAAGTCAAAAGGAAACGCAGCCAGTTGTACAGATATTTAATGTAACTTTTATTCCTCTGTCTTACGAATTATTTCGGAATTTAGAAACTTTTCCTCAAGAAAAAGTTTTTAGTGTAACTATTTGTTTGACATTCCTGCGAAATGGTGTTGTGAGCTCTTACAACGATAAAGAATAATATATATATATTAATAATAATAATAATAATCCGAATCATAAGAAATGCTATTTTGGATATCAAATTTCCAAGCCTAAATTCATTTGCTTATTTTTTAAAATCAGTTATAATACAAATGTAAATATAAAAAATATTACCAAATTAAATGCTTGCCTATAATAGATAACGGAAAAATTCTGGTCCTCAATTAAAACGATCAGGACATTTAGGTAAAAAATATATATATAAAGACAGAGAGAAATATTGGCGGAAAAATCAGAGGGGAAATGTGGTCTGTGACCAGTCTTGGCAGATTTGGCGATTTTTTTACTCAATAATCACCAATAATTTTTAATTGTAACGTTTGCCTAATCACTTCGAAGATCTATTATTACATACAAATTATCACTTCTCAAAATCATTCGTGTTGTAGATATGTTTACACCGTGCATGTTATCTAGTCACGCCCACTGCGGGTTTCGAGGCCATACTCATTTTATAAATCAAAAATAAATCTATTTATTATGTAATATTGAAAACTCTGCTGATTTTATGAGAAAATACCAAACTTCTATTTAATCACAAGAAGTCAATTTATTCATACTTAATTAAAGGTTGTTCAGTTTCAGTAAATTAGTTACAGTTAGCCTTATAATAACAAAATATTGAAATTTAATTAAAATTTATATATTTTTTAAGCTGTATCTATTTCTGCTTTTCTAAAATCATTTCATCGATTTTTGACTTCAGAGATATTACAGGAAGACTAAGAAATTTTTTTATTTTCAGCTATGACGAGAACAGAGTTGTCAATATTTTAACTTATATGGAGCACTTTTAGCCCGCCTTTATTCGATACCACTTTTTAACACTTTCGCGATCGCATGATTTTGTCTTTTTGACGGGAAGGTCCGCCTGTGGGCGTGATTCTCCCAACTTACAATATTTCAGAACAAAACTTTCTTCATTCACTTTTATATTACTTATGGTTTTACTGTAAAATTATACTCTTTTTAATCAAATTATTTGTATCCATAATATATTGATTGCACAAATATGAATATTAGGTATATGTTTAAGAAATAAATAACATACAAATTGCAAAAGAAACGCCCACTGGCGGAGTTACATATTTTCAAATGACGTGAATCTACGTCAGCAGTCGCGAAAGTGTTAAGAGCAAATCTTTCATATTTTATCCTGGTTATATATGAGAGCAAATTACATAGACATATAGACAGTGATGAAAAATAAAGGCGGGGCTAAAAATGCTCCGGAATTAATTATAAAACTTGACAACCCGGTGAGAAGTAATTATTTATTGTATATTCCTGAAAATAATCATTCCCGTATAAATACGAATTACTTAGTATCAACCAGTATTTTAAATATTTTTCGCCACCTAGAATGCACAGTTGATAAGTTTTTAATCTATAGCAATTTTAGGCCCGCCTTTATTTCACACCACTTAATTTATAGAATACTTTTCTATAATACGTGACAACGATTAAAATTAGAGAAAAAAACAAATGAAAAAAATGGTATGAAAAGAAAGCAGGGGTGAGAATGCTTTGCAATAAGTTAAGGAATTTGGCAAATCTGAAGATGACAGAAACATTCCTCCCTCTTCCGCAGTTCTTAATCTATTTACAACAAGATAAACTATTTTCTAATTTTATTTTCTTAATGTGATATTATTACCACATGAATTCTACTTCTTCCAGTTTATGGTTATGAAATTTAAATGATAAAACAAGAATACATAAATTCTTTTTTTTTTTTTTTATGTAATTTTTAGACAAACGCCCAAAGACAGGTATTATACAAATAACAAAAGTCGCTAACTTCAAAGTGTTAAAATATACATTTATTTCATTATACGAATATTATAACTTAGTTGGTTATTTCTTAGATGGCAATTTTTTTTTTTTTTTTTTTTTTTTTAAATAAATCTAAAAATAAATAAAAATAATTGAAATTATAAAAATAAGTATAGGAATTTCATACTCCCTACAGAGTTAAGCGTATGGAGTTAGCTGGATTCTCTGATTATTTATTTATAAAATTCACTTAATATGTTTATGTTTATTATAGTTATATTATTATTATTCACAGGTCACGAGTTTACCAATTTCATTAAAACGACTAGTCACTCCTTTAGCCGCTCTTCTAAAACAAAACATTATATTTTAAAATGGATTCTGCTAATACGTTTTAACTGATTGAATGCTGTGTCTATATTTCTTCAGTGGCAATTACCGCATCGATTGCGACAGTAAAATTTAAGTGATTTAAACACGAATACAAAAAATCCTTTTTGTTAAATAATAAAATCATTTCTAGAAACACCGAAAGGCGGGACTTAAAGTGCTACAGGCAGTGTTGCCATATCTTGATCTAGCGAATTTTTTATTCAATAATCATGAATAATTTTGAAAAGTGATATTTGATATACATAACATACTAACAGCCTTCAAAGTGATTAGGTAAACGTTACAAATAAAACATTTGGTGATTATTGAATAAAAAATCAGTCGGATCTGGCAACAGTGGTTAAAAGCAGTAAATCACATACTAGGTCACACCTCTCTCCTGATACACCCCTGGACAATACCAACCCCCTCTTTGGAAATGCATCCAATAAGTGATATTAATAATAATAACATTAAGCAATGTGGGATGAAAACTAATGTAGAAATTTTCAGTTTTGTTATTATCATATTTTTATCAAAGCATTCTTTCAAATGCTTATACTCAAAATTCTCCAAATTTCTTTCATTTAATAAATTTTATTCAGAGTTAGCAACATTTTAATTTATTTCGAAGCATTTTTAGCCCACCTTCAACTATGATTAATTAGTGTAATCTTGAATCTATATTCATGTTAATACGAGCTTCCAAATAAACAGAAATAAATTAATGTTATCGAAATGTCAGAATAATGGATTCTGTATTCTGTATTGGCTTCTGATAACATTTTCCCTTTTAATTATGGTTTTCCTTTTTAGATGTTGAAGTTAGAGTCCTGCATAGGGTTGGGTAACCCGATTTTATCTGAACCTGACCTGACCCGCGGTTCGGGTTCGGGACGGGTCAAATACACTTTTTTTTCTCTGGCGGGTCGAGTTGACTGATTTAGTTTTCGTGCCGGTCGAGTTCGGGTCAGGTTGACTGGATTTTTTTTACTGCGGGTCGTGTTTACTTTTCAACGACTCGGGTTGAGTTGAGAATATCTTTCAAAAAAAAATTTATCTTAATAAAGTAGAAATTTTTTGCTGTATACACCTAAGATGAATACACGCTTACCCAAATTATCATAGCAAAATAAACATCTATAACCGACTAAAGCAATGAACAAAAAAAAAAAAAAAACAAAAAAAGAAAAGAAAAAAGAAAAGAAAGAAAGAAAAAAAAAAAGCTATTATTATTTAGAATATAACCTGTTGAAAACAGGCTACTTCTCCCACAGTAACCAGATGTATGATTCATCTCTTTTGATTACTTACATCCTCTTAAAATAGATTGTGAATAATTCGTTTTATTATTATAGGACATTAATATAATTATCAATTAATTTGTACCTTAAACTTTGTCCGTTTTATATTCATATTATGCATTTCGGATGCAAACCACATCCTTCATCAGATGATTCATGACTGTCCTCGCTGTCTGTGTTTATGTTGCTTTCTTCTTGGGTTCCTCTCTTCGTTTCACTTCGTTTTCCTTGGGTTTTAAAGATTAGATGGTTCCAGTTATTGGGGATAGTAGCATGTTCACGTTCATTGATTGCTGTCGTGTTAGTAAGGATTTCGAGGGATTCTCTTTTTAGGGCGTAGCTGTGATTATTGTAGTTAGCGATTTTTTTAGTTGTTATGGTGTTAATATCTATGGGGTTAGAGGAGTGGGTAGAAGCAAGAGCTGTTGAGTGGCGGTTATATTTTAGGTCGGCTTTATGTTCTTTTTCTCGTTCAAAGATTTTCCGTTTTGTAACTCCGATGTAACATGCTTGTGAATTATTAATATGTTTGAAGTCTATTTTGTAAATTCCTGCGGTTGATCGGCTATCGATTATGTCTTTTTCGTTGCGGATATGTTGGAAGATATTGCGATTTGGTTTTATTGGGATATTGATATTATGTTTTTTAGCTTCGTTTTGGATTTTTATACTATTGCCGTTACAGAATGGGATGGATGTAGTAAATTTTTTTCTTTCTTTTTGGGCGCTATCGATTTTATTTAGTTGTTTTATACGCTTATTGTACAATTTATTTACAATATTTTTTGGGTAGTTTGCTTTGTGAACTATGGATTTTGTATATTTGAGTTCTTCATTTAGGAGTTTTTTGTTGGAGCATATTAGAATTGCGCGATTAATATAGGAACGTATGGCGGCGTGTTTATATGGAAGGGGGGTATTACAGCGGTTATTTATAATTTCAATATTAGAGGTTGGTTTTCTATATATAGTTGTGTCGATGGAATTGTTTGGGTTTTTTATGATTTTTATATCGAGATAGTTTATTATGTTATTGTTTTCTTCTTCTATTGTAAATTTTATATTTTTGTCAAGGTTATTAAGTTCATTTAAGATATCGGTAACGTTGGTGTTATTTGGAAAAATTGTAAATATGTCATCTACGTATCTAGTCCAGATTTTGCTGTTTTTCATAATTTTGGTTGCTGCATTTTCAAGATGTCTCATTTTAAATTCTGCAAGAGTCCCTGATATAGGTGACCCCATAGGTATGCCTTGTTTTTGCCGGTAAATTTGGTTATTGAATTGGAAGTATGATTCGTTAAGTAGCAGGTTGCTAGTCCTAATTAATGTGTCGCTAATTTTATTATTTCCGAATGTTTCAATTATTTTTTCGTTAATTATTTTGCTAATTTCTGTAGTGTCTATTGAGGGGTATAGGTCTTTTACATCATAACTAACCATTGTATCGTCGTAGTTGATTTTTGCGTTTCGGAGTTTTTGCATGAAAAGTTCGTTGGAGTTTATGGAGATATTAGAGGGGGGAAGTAGGGTTTGGTAAATATTTTTCATATATTTTTCAAGGAAGTATGTTGGACCTTCTGCTTTATTAACTATAGGGCGAAGGGAGGCGGGATTTTTATGATCTTTATATTTGGCAAATAGTCGTGGGATAATAGGAGCAAAGTTATTGTTTTTTGGAGGTATATTGTTGGGCCATTGTCCGGTTTTTAGTAAGTCCTTTATTTTTTCGTTTAGTTTATTTAGTGGGGAATTTTTGAGTTTTTCAGCGTTAAGTTTTTTAATCGTATCATACATAAGATCGTTATAATGTTCGCGATTTAGGATTGTAATTAGGTTGGTTTTGTCGGATTTTAGGATGGTGAGATCGCGGTTATTTTTTAGATCCTTAAGGCATTTGATATCGGCGGAGTTAGTGAATTGTTTATTGGTTTTAGAGATGGCATTAATAGCAACGTTTCTAATATTTTGTTGTGCTTCGGGTGGAGTTTTTTCTATTGCTGTTTCAATATGTGCAATTGTGTCTTTTATGTTATTAACTTCGTTAATAATATATTTAGAGCCTAGCTTTAATAGTGCATCTTCGTGGTTATTTGGTTGATAGTTGGAAATGTTTAAGTATGGGACAGTAATGGGGGTGGAATTGTCTAAGATTTTAGTTTTTTTGTTTTTAAGCCAAGAGTGGAGTTTTTTGTTATGCCGTTTAGTTAGTAGTGCTTTTTCTTTTTCATTGTACTTTTTAATTTTTTCGTTTAATCGTTTAAAGTCTTCATCTGTAGTGGTGGTTTTTATTTCAGTTTCAAGTTTAGTTCAAAGGACTGTCTGCAATATGGTATCACTCCCAAATTCTTAAGAATTAGAAATAAATACATTAATAATAACTTCCGGTACTTAGCGAAACAACTTGAAATGACCCTACTTAAGAAAATAATTAAACGTAAAGCGATCAACATTTTTAAAACCAAGCAAAACTGCAAAAAACTTGAAACTGAAATAAAAACCACCACTACAGATGAAGACTTTAAACGATTAAACGAAAAAATTAAAAAGTACAATGAAAAAGAAAAAGCACTACTAACTAAACGGCATAACAAAAAACTCCACTCTTGGCTTAAAAACAAAAAAACTAAAATCTTAGACAATTCCACCCCCATTACTGTCCCATACTTAAACATTTCCAACTATCAACCAAATAACCACGAAGATGCACTATTAAAGCTAGGCTCTAAATATATTATTAACGAAGTTAATAACATAAAAGACACAATTGCACATATTGAAACAGCAATAGAAAAAACTCCACCCGAAGCACAACAAAATATTAGAAACGTTGCTATTAATGCCATCTCTAAAACCAATAAACAATTCACTAACTCCGCCGATATCAAATGCCTTAAGGATCTAAAAAATAACCGCGATCTCACCATCCTAAAATCCGACAAAACCAACCTAATTACAATCCTAAATCGCGAACATTATAACGATCTTATGTATGATACGATTAAAAAACTTAACGCTGAAAAACTCAAAAATTCCCCACTAAATAAACTAAACGAAAAAATAAAGGACTTACTAAAAACCGGACAATGGCCCAACAATATACCTCCAAAAAACAATAACTTTGCTCCTATTATCCCACGACTATTTGCCAAATATAAAGATCATAAAAATCCCGCCTCCCTTCGCCCTATAGTTAATAAAGCAGAAGGTCCAACATACTTCCTTGAAAAATATATGAAAAATATTTACCAAACCCTACTTCCCCCCTCTAATATCTCCATAAACTCCAACGAACTTTTCATGCAAAAACTCCGAAACGCAAAAATCAACTACGACGATACAATGGTTAGTTATGATGTAAAAGACCTATACCCCTCAATAGACACTACAGAAATTAGCAAAATAATTAACGAAAAAATAATTGAAACATTCGGAAATAATAAAATTAGCGACACATTAATTAGGACTAGCAACCTGCTACTTAACGAATCATACTTCCAATTCAATAACCAAATTTACCGGCAAAAACAAGGCATACCTATGGGGTCACCTATATCAGGGACTCTTGCAGAATTTAAAATGAGACATCTTGAAAATGCAGCAACCAAAATTATGAAAAACAGCAAAATCTGGACTAGATACGTAGATGACATATTTACAATTTTTCCAAATTAACACCAACGTTACCGATATCTTAAATGAACTTAATAACCTTGACAAAAATATAAAATTTACAATAGAAGAAGAAATCAATAACATAATAAACTATCTCGATATAAAAATCATAAAAAACCCAAACAATTCCATCGACACAACTATATATAGAAAACCAACCTCTAATATTGAAATTATAAATAACCGCTGTAATACCCCCCTTCCATATAAACACGCCGCCATACGTTCCTATATTAATCGCGCAATTCTAATATGCTCCAACAAAAAACTCCTAAATGAAGAACTCAAATATATAAAATCCATAGTTCACAAAGCAAACTACCCAAAAAATATTGTAAATAAATTGTACAATAAGCGTATAAAACAACTAAATAAAATCGATAGCGCCCAAAAAGAAAGAAAAAAATTTACTACATCCATCCCATTCTGTAACGGCAATAGTATAAAAATCCAAAACGAAGCTAAAAAACATAATATCAATATCCCAATAAAACCAAATCGCAATATCTTCCAACATATCCGCAACGAAAAAGACATAATCGATAGCCGATCAACCGCAGGAATTTACAAAATAGACTTCAAACATATTAATAATTCACAAGCATGTTACATCGGAGTTACAAAACGGAAAATCTTTGAACGAGAAAAAGAACATAAAGCCGACCTAAAATATAACCGCCACTCAACAGCTCTTGCTTCTACCCACTCCTCTAACCCCATAGATATTAACACCATAACAACTAAAAAAATCGCTAACTACAATAATCACAGCTACGCCCTAAAAAGAGAATCCCTCGAAATCCTTACTAACACGACAGCAATCAATGAACGTGAACATGCTACTATCCCCAATAACTGGAACCATCTAATCTTTAAAACCCAAGGAAAACGAAGTGAAACGAAGAGAGGAACCCAAGAAGAAAGCAACATAAACACAGACAGCGAGGACAGTCATGAATCATCTGATGAAGGATGTGGTTTGCATCCGAAATGCATAATATGAATATAAAACGGAAAAAGTTTAAGGTACAAATTAATTGATAATTATAGATTGTGAATTTAAACTGATAATTAATATTTTTTCTCTTGCAGATGTTTTGAAAAAGTTACAGGAATGTAGAGTTTAGTGGACGTTTAGCTGGCGTCTGTAACACTGTATTATTTTAATAGTTTTCTGCGTGTGATAAGCATTAAACAATAAAACTACAAACACTAAGCTTGGAACCCCTTTTTGTACACTTGAAGTTCACAACACACATAAATATTTAAAAATTGTTATTAATCTATTTTTCGGAATTTTTAATTTTTAACTTAGTTATAACTTAGTATTAGTAATTACATTTTTAATTATTTTTTAAATTATTTACCACACACACACAGCAGTGTGACTACTAAAATTTACTTTATTTTATAAATTAAAAGTGTTTTCCATGATTTTTAGATGAATTATTAACACTTTCGCGACTGTTAACGTGAATTCACGTCATTTGAAAATCTGTTACTCCGACAATGGGCGTTTCTTCAGTTTACATTATTTCTTAACACTATACCAAATATTCATATTTCTGCAATCAATGCATTATGAATACAAATACTTTTATTACAAAAAGTATAATCGTAGTGTATATTAATTTATATTTTCAATATGAATAGAGAAAACATTCATTTAAAATAATGTAATATAAATGAATAACGCCCACAGGTGGAGTTACTGTCAAAAAGACAAAAACATGCGGTCGCGAAAGTGTTAATTTTCATTTAGATTCGGGTTTCGGGTCGAGTTCGGGTAAAATATATCGGGTTTCAGGTCGGGTTCAGGTATAAAGAAATCGAGTTCAGGTAGAATAAAATTTATTTGTCGGGTTAGGGTCGGGTTTCGTGTTGATTCAGAATTTACTTGTCGGGTTTGGGTCGGGTTGCAGGATTCTGGTTGAAGTCAAACAAGTGGAATTGGTGAGTCACATGGTTTCAGAAGATTCCATTCCTGAAATAAAGTTAGAGGTAATGTTTGTACGATAAAAACATAACTTAATTTCGGATGTTTTAGCACTAAAATGTAGAAACAAAATTCTAAAATTCGGACATATAATAATTTAAATGTAAATTTGAGTTTTTAAAAAAATCTTAACACCTTCAATAAAAATAAAAGAAACAAATCGTTTGATAAAATTTCTAAGGACAATCATCCTTAGCAGAGGAGAGGCAGAAATGAAATAAATAATGCAATTTAACTTAACACTTTCACGACCGCATACTTTTGCCTTTTTGACATGGTAAGTTGCAATATTTCAGAAGAAAATTTTCTGTATTCACATTTGTATTACAAATGAATATGCATTATAATTATACTCTTTCTGATCAAAGTATTTGCATCCATAGTACAGTAAGACCCCGCTAACGCGGGGGATACGTTCTATCAAAGTAGAGCGTAATGCGAAACAGCACTAAACGAGGCTATCTTAACATGTAAATAATGGGGTTAGGGGAAGATGGATAGAAAATTGGTTAGGTATTAAATTTAATAATGTATTTTTTAATAAAAATAAAACCAAATATATATTTCCTACAAAAAAAAAAACAATATACGTATTTATAAAAACAAATAAAATTCTAAGTCAGTTAGATCATTCAGTCTATTCTGTGTTTCCAATTTTCTGCCTTTTTGTCAAGAAGGCATCTAATGTAGTTTGCTTTTTCCTTTTGCATTCTGTTAGAAGTTGTTGATAAGTGGATAAAGCATCTATAACACCCCGTCTTGCTTTTGAACTCCTGTCAAAATTTGGATCATTTTCAACAAATTGGTCCATAATTTCAGTTATAGTGGTTAAACTCTTTTTTACAAACGCTATCGAAAGTTCTTTTTGCTCTTCTTCGAAATCACTACTACTACTATCAATATTTTTGTTTTCTTCTTGCTCAGTTAATTCCATGAGCTCATCATTAGAAAGACTAGCTGCTGTTTCTTGAACTATTTCTTCGATGTCTTCCACATTTACCTCATCTAAACCGGTTTGTTTAGCTAATTCCACTATTTCATCCATATCGACAGAGTGCCCAATGTCTTCGCTCTTACTTAAATCTGGCCAAATCTTCTTCCATACTCCTTTCAAAGAGCTTTCTGTTATCTCATTCCAAGAAAGGTTTATGTTTTCTACAGCATTCATGATATTGTAGTTTTTCCAAAATTCCCTTATTGATTGCTTCTCTTCTCCGTCTGTTTTTTCAAACATCTGCTTAAATGTTCGCTGCAAGTAATAAGCCTTAAAACTGGATATAACGCCTTGGTCCATTGGTTGGATTAAGGCAGTTGTGTTAGGCGGCAAGAAAACCACTTCGACTGGAATGCATGTTGGTAAGTCTGATAAATTTATTGGGTGGCTTGGAGCATTATCAATTAATAGTAGTGCTCTTTGTTCAAGTTTTCTAATTTCGCAATAACTTTTAACAGACAGGCAGAAATGTTCAATGAACCAATCCTGGAAAATTTTCATAGTTATCCATGATTTTTTATTAGACTCCCAAATTACAGGTAAAGTTGATTTAGATATGTCTTTCATCGCTCTTGGGTTTTTGGAGTGGTAAACTAGTAGTGGTTTTAATTTGAAATCTCTGCTTGCATTACCACCCAGTAGAAGTGTTACCCAGATATGAACCGAACAGAACATGTTTGGTACATGGTAGGAAGAAAGATTATTAGCAGCTCATCACCTTCCAAAATAATTCAGCAGTTAGGAAAGCTCTCATCTGCAGGAGGAGAGAATAACACAGTCCCATACTTGCCAACCCTCTCATTATGAACCGTACAATTTTTAGTACCCGCCTTTTTTTTTCCACACCATTTATTTTTTAGAGTAATTTTATTCTTATTTAATCGTAACAACATTTGGAGAGAATTACTCTAAAAATAAAGTGGTGTGAAAAAAGGGGCGTTTATTTCAAAAGGCATTAACAATTGTACAGTTATCAATGAGATGGTGGGCAAGTATGCAGTTTCTCATTAATAATCTCACTGTTTCTATGTCACATAGGTGTGCGACATCGTTTTCTATCAGGGAAACCATATCTTTGATTGAAACTCATTTTTAACCGAGAAATCACATTTTTTGTTTGTCTATATAATGTGCACAAAAAGTGTGTTTTTTGCTTATCATCATATATCATCAATAAAATTTATTTACTACATTGCTTCTTTTGCTTTTCTCATATCTTACAGCCACTATACATCATATATCAGTCAACAAAACACGTCCTCATCCGCAGATTATATCCAAAACCAAAATAACCTCTAATTGTTTTGAGCAGTAGAGAATGTGACTTTTGAAAAGAACATTTTGAAAAATAAATAAATAAAAATTTAGATTTTTAAAAGAATTTTAATGTATCTAGACCACACCTACATCCTCATTTTGCAAAGTTATTGTGTCGAGAGAAAATTACGCAAAATAATTATAAGATAAAAAACTTTTTACATAGCATGTTTTTAAATTTTCTGTTGAACCATAGCTATAGAACTATATTAGCACTTTATCAATGCATATAAAATTTTTAAAGTAATAATGACGTCAATTTTTGTGAGATGCATAATTTAACTTTTAACCAGTTTTTGAATGTTCACGTTTAATTAAATGTATTTATTTTTATGTAAAAAAAATGAACTCATAATTTTTTTTTTTGGCAGCAATTAAATTATAGCTAATATTTTAATGGCTATTTTTAAAGCTATTAGGAGGTTATAATTTTCATATTTTAATTAATTAAAAGACTAAAAATTCACAAATTGGTCTTCAAAGTATTGTGTTGTCATTGGGTTCCGAGCTATTCCGAAAGTTTAAAATGTCTAACTATTACGGAAGTTAGTTAAAAATCGATTGCACGATTGGTAACGGACAAACAAACAAACAAGAATCAAAGTTAATAAGAACGTGGAAATAAATAAATAAAAAGCAATGGACTTGTCTTATGAAAATAAAATGCAGATACAATTCTTATGGGAGTTGTTCTGCATTGCGTCAGAGGTGCAACATATCTAAACTGGCGGAAAAAAAAATGGATTGGGATATAATAAATTCTATTATTAAAACTTGTTTTCTAAATTACCAAATTCACAGTTTAAAATAATGGAATAAATGTAATAAAGAATTACCAAATATAGCATATGTTTTGTATTAAACTCATCTTTATTTCAATTCTGTAAATAAATAAAAAAAGAATTATAAATCATCCACAAAAATACATAGAGAAAACATTTAACAGTATTACCAAATATAACCACCGCAACAATAGAAATCTGATATGTCACAAATAGGATCCAAATAAATTTTTTGTAAATACCCTTATAGTATCCGGGCAACTGAAAAATATAAGGGTATATATAAAGCTTTTAGAATAAAAGGGTATTTTTTTTAATAAATTAAAAAAATATTTAACATTTTTTGATCAAAATTAAAACATTGTAAAGGGTTATGTATTAACAACTACTGTTCACAAATAAAGGTATAAAAAAAAATACAGTCACAGATGGTCATTTTCCACAAGATGAATTTGCAGACATAGCACAAGACGTGAGATGCCCACAGATGAGAATTATGTATAATGAAACATCTTCATGAGTGAAGTAGTGATGTGAGGTGGAAAATTTTCTTTTTTGGAAAATTTTCTTTTCTACATGCTTTTCCGGAAAATTTTCCAAGCCAAAAAAAGCAATTTTTTTAGTACATTTTTTACATGACACATTTAAACTTTACTTTTATTAGTCACAGTAGTGTTATTAGTTACAGTAATGTCAGATATAGTGTAAAAAACAAAAGTTTTTGATTAAAGACATCATTTAGCAAGCTGCCAGATGTATGATTTGAGCAACTTGCTCAGAAGAATATGGTTATTTATTATAATACAAGATATCTATGGTTCAGAATTTTGAATAGTTTGTGTGAACATACTTATAAAGCATTTGGAAACATAACAACAATAACAAAAAGAAGAATATATTGAAAAATTAATGCACTATTGTACTGCTGAGCTTGTGTTTGTTTTTCAAAAGTATTCATTTGATAAATCACGATATGGCGGTGCTTTTCAAAGTCAAACAGCAAATTCTGATTTAGGTCACCTTGTGGTATATAATTATGAGAGTGACTCGAAAAGTTAGGTCATTATCATAATCTTCCTTAAATATTCAATCAAAAAAAAACTTTTTAAAAAATTGCTTTAATCACAAAATTGACATTGTTGAAAATTTTAGAGAAAAATCTTACATAAAAATGCAATTTTTTACTTTTTAAATCACTTTTCAAAACTAATTTCTAAAGTAGAAAAAAAAAAGGTATTTTTATACAAGCAATAGGAAATAGAATTAATTGCCAAAATAGATAAAGAGTTTGATTTTGAATAAAATTTAAGGAAGTCTAATGGATAAAATGAATGGCGACATAACTTGTAGAGGACCAGCTGAAAGAACTCAATATTTCTTTATTTGCTTAAAATACCTAAAATTGAATTGTACTTGAAATATCTAATAGTGGGTGTTAAAAAAAATAGTCTTAAAAAATACAATTAAAAAAAAAAAATAAAAATAAAAAAAACTTTTTAAACATCCACATTAATTTTTTTGAATAGAGGATTACATTATCAAATATTACCAACACTAACTGTTAAAAATATGATTTTATGTTCGTAAGTTATGCTTAAAAAAAAAAAAAAAAAAAAAAAGAAGAAGAAGAAATTGAAAAAAAGAAAAATAAATAAAAATCAAAAGAAATTTAATGAAATGAACCCTTACATGGTCTGAGCCATACCATGCTAATTATTTTGTATAATTTCTCTGCCACTGGCAGCTAAACCCTGTATTCTTCTATGAAGAAATTTGTTACCTCTTTTTTTTTTTCTTTACTTTCAGAAAATTCACACCTGTTAAATTACTTTATAATTTCAAAATAAAGTATTAATTAAAAATATAAATTTTGGAAATAATAAAAGCAAATTTAATTAATCTAGATTTTTTGATAATGAAAACAGAATTAAAAAAAAAAAAAAAAAAAAATCGTTAATTCTCATAACAATTTTATCTATATAATAAAATGGTATTCAGCTGTTGGCAATGTTGACCTCTAACAGCTACAGAACACAGACACCTTATTTATACAGATTATTCAACCATTATGCATGACAGTCATTAAAAATTAGTATAACTTTTTAGCTTTATGCATGTTTAAAAACCATTAAATTATAATATCTATATTTTGTTTATTAATTTGCTTTTGAATTGAATAATTATTCATATTTTTCATCGAATAGTTTTGTTTACTCGTAGCTTTTAATGTATTAGTTTTATTTTACAAAACCTTCATAATTTAAAGATTGAAAATTTTCCGTTTCAAAATTTTCTGGAAAACCCACATCCCTAGAGTGAAGAAAGTTTGATTGGTGAAAAAATCATGCACTAAAAATCTTGATCAGCAGAAGTTTTGTTTTAAACATTGATAAATTTTCAAATGATTAAGAGAATTATCCATGTAAAATAACTGCCCTCTTTGCAATCAGGGGGGAAAAAAAAGATCCATTATTTGCCAGACAGTGGATTTCAAAATATCTTGTGCATTAGAACCTAATTAGCATTTGACAAACTGTAAGACAGCTTACTACACTGTAGAACAACTTTCTTTCTTAATCTTACGATCAATCGTAAGAACGAGGCTGTATACGAACTCTTTCTTAACTTAGTATTATGGTGCCTCAAGCATAAATTCCCCTCGAGAGAAACAACCAGCAAATTGAAGGACTCTCAGCGAGCTATATTATGATTACGCGTGGATCTAGTTACAATTCATCGTAATATATCTCTGAAGTGCTCGTAAGCTAACGAGATACAGCAATACAAGTTGTGCTATGTTTACAACTTTAGACAGAATTTATGCTTACGAAGGTCATAAGCAAAACATTGCAATCCCAACCTTAGTTTCATGCTTTTTCACATGGAAACTTTATTACAAACAGAAATTAAAAATGGCATAATAAAATTGAAACTATAAGCTGTTTTACACACAATTGCCACCGACATTATATATATTTGTCGTACCTTGGAAACAAATTTTAAGAAACCTTCCTCGTAAAATGGGTAACCAGAGATTTAATGAGGTTCTCCTCAACTTGCTGCACCTTTTCATAGCTTCGGAAGCGATCTGAGTCCGTTCCAATATTACGAAGCCTTCAAATTCACAGGTAATGAACAAATTCAAAGCAGCGCAGGAAGGTGATGATGAGAGTATTCTGGGACCAGGGCTGGAAATTTGCAGTCTTTAGTCGTATTTTACAACTATAAATTTTGTTTTGATGATTGTGATTTTACACCCAGTCGTCATTTTTGACACCTAACTTTCTATTATTTCAATATTTTTAATGAGGCATGTGACATCTCGAAAGTTTTATTTTTAATATTTCAACTTATACTCTGATCTTCTCAGTAAATCTTTCTTTCACTTGGGATTCACTTAAGTTCACAATATTGGTACAAGAAAATGGTTCTCTTAATTTGAGGTATTTTGTTCTTGGATGATAACACAAGACCTCACACAGTAAGGGATGTAGAAGAATATACTCATTGGCTGGGATGAGAAAGATTGTATTAACCAGCCTACAGTCTTGAATCTTGCCCACAACAGATTTCTACCTTTCTCCTGCAGTGAAGTCAGAATTGCTGGAATGTTACTTCCAAAGCTATGAAGAGGTGTGGCAGAATATAAAACTTCCTATAATCACTGAACAGAGACATTTACCTAGAGAGTTACTTGAAATTTATTTCATGGTGTGACAAATGCATCAATGTCAATGGTGACTATGCGAAAACACAAACAAATATTAATATTTTGTCATGCTATTGTATGTTTCTTTCTGCAATAAAACTTTCTGGTAAAACATCATCATGAAAATGAACTTTCATAAATAATCTCTACAAAAAACTTCTAGGAACATAGATTACAGTTAAGGCTTTTCTTTTTTCATGTGTATGGACATGCATATTTAAATAGATCTCCTAGAAAAACCTTTTCGAGCAAAATTCAATTTTAAGGCTTTTTCTTTAAATGCGTGCGAAGATGTTTAGCTAAATTGCTTGACACAGTAAAGCATTTGGAGCAAATTTCGCAGCTATAAGGTTTCTCACCTGTATGTGTACGAAAATGCTTTTCTAAAGAATCCTTGTCCCGAAAATCTTTGCAACAAACTTGACATTTAAATGGCTTCTCCCCAGTATGTGTACGAAGATGGTAATCTATTGCCTTTTTCTGTGAAAACCTTCTGGAGCAAAATTTACAGCTATATGGTTTCTCCCCTGTATGAGTACGAATATGAGTATTTAAAGAATATATCTGAGAAAAATTCTTGGAACAAATTTTACAACTATGAAGTTTTTCTCCTGAATGCATGCGCAAATGTCTATTAAGGTTACTCGAGCAATAAAAACTTTTGGAGCAAATTTTACAGTTATAAGGCTTTTCTCCTGTATGCAAACGGATATGCATGAATAAATTGCTTTTGCAAGAAAATCTTTTAGAGCAAACATTACAGTTAAATGGCTTTTCTTCTGTCTGGGACTGAGGAGGCATAATTAAACGTCACTCACGAGATAAACTTCGATGGCATGATTCACAGTTACATGTTTTGTTTACTGAATGCATATAATACACGGATGTTTATTTAAGTTACTTTTGCAAAACAGCTTTTAGAGAAATTAAAAGACTAATTGTTTTATTTCTCGCTATGAAAGTTAAGATTGGATTAAACTATAAATAAAAAAATTTTATAACCAATTAGTTTTTTATTTTTATTTTTCAGTATGAGTGAATACTTGTTCTTTCATGGATTATCGTTACATGACAAATAAGAGCTTTTCTTCTTCAGTTTACGTCTTTTAAAATAGGTATTTTAGAATTTATTTCAAGGAAGAAAAATGCTTAATTTCTAAGAGAGTGAAATTGTAAATGAAAACTACACCAAAAAAAACTAATCATTACATAAAGACAAACACATGGGAACTGTAAATTTTCTTCATGAGAAGGCTATTCTAATAAGATCATTTTCTTCTTCACTGATTGTTTATATCCAGCTTTCACTGATCATTTATAATAAACTTTCACTGATTATATCTGTCTAGTTTCTTTTGCATGCCTAAAATAGAAAAAAAAAAGTTCTGTTAATTAATTTCTGTTCTACTTTACAAAGATAATTATATGCTTCAAATGTCAGAAACAAAAAACAAGTATTTTTATTACAAGAACAGTCGGTAACAAAAGTCTCTGAACACTAGCAAAAATTCCTATGTAAAAAAAGTACACTTGATACAGTTTTGTTAAATAAATCCTTGTTGAATCCTGTTTTTAAACTGACTAAGAACAGGATTCGACAAGGATTTATTTAACAAAACTGTGTTAAGTGTACTTTTTTTATATAGGAATTTTTGCTAGTGTTTGGAGACTTTTGTTACCAACTGTACTTTAAGAAAATAGACACAGACTTTTTCAAGTTTAAAATTAATGATATCCTGGTTACAAAATCAGAATAAACAGAATTTAAGTTCTTCTCTCCCCCCCACCCCCCCCCCCAAAAAAAAAAAAAAAAAAAAAAAAAAGAATGAAAGAACGATGTTAGAGGGTATGATATTTATGACCAAACCATTGGGGGTATGGGAATAAAACAGAACAGTTGCCCCTTCACTGACAGTTGAAGAAAAATAATTTTACAGAAAATAGCTGGTCTATTGACCGATATAATACAGTTGAGGATCTATAATCCGCATACCCATAATTCGCAATTGTCTATAATCCATACTCACTTTGCAAATGTAAACAAAAGATTTTGCAGTAATGAAAATCCGATATTTTGGATGTATATGAGAAAATATGATGGTAATTCACATACTAAAATGAAAAAGTAAATGAGTGTAAAATTTAATTTAGATATACATAATTAATTTTCAAAGGAAAAAAAATAATTATACTTTTATTGCCTTTATACCTTTTTAGCGAATCCGAACATCGTCTGAATAATATTCAATTAGTGATCAAACAAAACACATGCAAGTACAGTTTTCTAACTCCTGCCAGTAACAGCATTGCTTATTGGTCAAAAGAAAAAAAAAAAAAAAAAAAATGACATCATATGCGTTGGTGGGATTGTGTATTTTTACAGATGTTTATTTTAAAAATACACAAAACTATTTAAGGAAAAATTTATACCAGCATTTGTTTTGAAGATAAGATCTACAATGCAGTCATTAAAAACTGCACATTGCAGATATCTGGCTGCATACTGTTAATCACAAGTAGGAGTACAGTTTTTTAATGAATTACTCATTTAAGGGTTTAAATTAAACATTGCTTCTACTTCATTAAATAAATTTTATTGTTTTATATATTAGTATTACCTTCATTACATTGTATAAAAACAAACAATTCTAATTCTAGCTTCATTAAATAAAGTTTATAGCTTTATGTATACCTTATACTAATTCATACAGCGAGGAAATGGCATCAATGATCTATAATTTGCAAAAATCCATAATCCGCACAAATTCTAGAACCAAGGTGTGCGGATTAAAGATCTTCAACTGTAATACAATAATAATAATTAATATAATTATACAAATGTAATATATATATATTGTTTTTTATCCTAATGCCCTTTTTAATATGCAAACAAGGTGATTGAAATAATATTTCAGTCGTAAAATGAATCTTTTTCACCCTTTAGCCTCAAAGATAAAAAAATATTTTCCAGAAAGCCTAAAGATAGATTTTACTTTAAAATTTTATTTATTTAAGTGAAACACAGCTGAATTAGACAAAAAAAAAAAAAAAAAAAAAAATCAGGAATTTAAACCAGATATTTTTAAACATCATTTAAAAATTTTCAGTCTTAAAATTTCTTGCCCAGAGCAAAAGTCCTAAGTAGCTGCACGATAGTTAATTCATACTTCAGTGAGAGGGAGTCTCTCTGAGGCATGAAGCCATATTCACATAAGTTTTGGAAAAAAAACAAGGAAAACACAGAAGGGAAAACTGAAGCATGATCTTGATTCAAATTTGCCATTTCTCATTTATCAGCTTTGAGTACAACACCCTCTCAACCACTTGTGGAATCAGAAAGGAAACAATTCAATATAAATTCTACCAGAATAACTGAAAATAGTTCAAATTAATTTAGTACAGTAGAAGATCTTTATAACACAAACCTAAAAACACAAGGTTTTGAGTTACATAGAATTTTGCATTATATAGATCACCAGTAGTGGCACCGGAAATTCCCCGACGGGGGGACACCACCTCCCCGACAGGGGGCACTTCATTAAGAGAGTTTATTATATAAGTATTTATCAAAAACTGCAATACTGTTGATAATATTACTGTTAATATTTGTACCATTCCATTTGTTAGTACTCCTCGTGGTTTTGGAGATCATCGTGCCACAGACAGATTTTTCTAAAAATATCGTGGCAAAACATGTTCTGGACCTCTCAAAACGTGTATATTAATGGAAAACTGGAAGCTGAAAATTTTTACTAATCCAATACTTTCTTCTATTGAATACAGAATGGAAAAACTGGAATGCTCCAAATTTGTACAAGGAAAGAAAAATGCTGCCAAAAGTAGAAAAACTGAAAATTTTGTATTTTTTTCCCCCCGAGAGATTTTAGGAGTATGCTCCGATGGGGGATTAGACTCCAGGGGGGGCCTGTGCCACCCCCTGGTTCCCTAGCTGGCACCACCCCTGTAGATCACGTTTCACACGTCATTAAACTTACCTTGTAAACATGGCCAAATATGTTGAAACATATCAAAACAAAGTGGGTATTTTTAAGTTATATTCTTTGAAACAGAAATTAGATGGATCATAAGTTTTATTATTAAATTTATTTTATAAACATAGTCTATGCCTGTACAAAATCATTCATTATATGACTCATTGAAAAAAAAAAAAAAAGCAATTTTTCCTTTAAAAAGTTCTGAATTAAGGAAATAATGAAAAATAAATATATCACACTAAGTTTGTTACAAAGAGTTTCTCAACTGCAAAATTCATTGTTTATGTCTGAGAAGTTGTGCATTATATTGAGAATTGCATTACATAGAATTGCGTTATAAAGATCTTCTACTGTATTTAAAATTGTTAATGAAAACATAGTAAATAGCTATCTGAACTTTTCAGAAATTTAACTTAATCAAAATTACTTTTTCAGATACAATTGCCCCAAAATTTTAGTCCCGCAAACACACAGACAGGGAAGCATTTTCTAAAAATGGTCAAGTCGTGTTCTACAGCTCTCAACACATGTAAATCCATCAAAAGCCTAAAGTTGAAAAATTTAATGAAACCAATATTTTCTTCTATTGTGTATAGAAGAAAGTATAAATGAATAAAATTTTAGCTTGAAAATTCTTCAAAAACATATGAGCTGGGTTATGCTCTAAAGATTCTTTTCTAGATACAGTTGTGTTGTATTCAATTCAAGTTAAATAGGAATAGTTTTGTATATAACTTCAAGAAGATATTTTTAAAAGATATATAAGATTTAACGTACTCATGATTCTAGTCTAGGATTCATGTATCTTAATAAATATACATATGTTGTCATTAATGTTTAGTGACATAACACTAAAAAGGCACTCGTGGGTCACAATCGCCAGTAGCAGTTATCTTACATCATATGCATGAGATCAAAAGAAGTATATATTAGTAATTGATTAATATTATAATAACATTACATGCGGAATACGCACAATTACGAAAAAATAGCCTACATTTTAAAATGAATGTTTTGATGTACCTTTGAAATAAATAACATTAATTAACCTAAATTCTGAAACGGCATAAATAATTGAAGAAAATGACAGAAAAACATCAGTTCGGCGTCGGCAATTTATTTCGTCGGTTGGTTGGTCACTTGCACATCACAAAGAGCGGTTGCTTTGAGATATCACATGTAAACAAATACACTTATTAAATTGTTTGCGCATATTTATATTTTTTTCAATATTTAATGATTTTATATCCACAATTTTAGATTAAATGTTAGTTCTAAGTCTGTTCAGTTAAATGCTTTCGCATATGTATGTGTAACAACGCCACACCATTCAAGTGACAGAAAATATAAGTTTGCATTTCAACAAAAGATAAATATGAGTTCTATGTTTCCGTGCTCTTCAATGTTTATATGACTGTCATGTCGACGATCGCAGATTGCCGTACATGTTAGATATTGGATTGTCAGCATATTGTATGATACAATGGTCTCTAAAAGTAAGTGAATTCTATTATATTTAAAAATATTTGTTGATTTGCATTTATTTAAGCCTTCCAGAGAAAATGTTAGCGTAAAATTAAGCAGAGCTTTTATTAGGGTGGAGTCAACGATTAATATTTGTTATAATTGCAAAAAAAGAAAAGAAATCGTTATTAAATTTTTGTTAGGATTTGGTATTATTTTTGTTTGCTCTAAACATCTGTATTGATGTCTCTTGTTGACATTGACTACAGTGTTTTTAATGATTTGGAACTCTTCTGTAAGAAAGTATATGAGCGATTAGTTCACTTACAGTGCACACGCACATTTCATATATTATACACACATTTAATGTTATTGCTGACATATATTTTTTTATAATAGGATGGAGAAGAAGTAGTAAGTAATGGATCACTAATAGTTTATAAAAAAGTATTTTCATGAAATGGTTTTAGTTGCTCTCCATAGATGGAGCTACTTGTTCTATGATTAAGAAACATTAAAAAAAAAAAATTCATTTATTTATGAGACATCACTTTACACCTAAAATAGGGTAGTCATAAATCTGTTTGCAAAGTAACTTTGTACGTTTTCTGTAAAATAATTTCTGACAAAATATGTACTATTATGAAAATCATCCATAATAATAAAAGGCAGTGCCTGATTTAAGGCAGGGCATCAGGGCACGTGCCCTGGGCCCTCACAGTGAAGGGGCCCCCAAGAAATTCCATCATACATTTAAAAAAAAAATACTTAAAATGAAAAACTTCCAAATTTTGCTATGATGATCGTTGTTTTTTGTTTTTTCGCCAGTGGATGGAGGTATTACTACGCTATTATATAAATTGGCAGTATGATCTTTCAAGGAAACTATCAGTTCATTGAAAAAATTGCAATATTTTCGCTAAACGTAAATGCAATTGCATACTGCAAATACTGCATTCGAAACTCTTACTAAGGCTAACTAAATCCGAGGCATGCACCGCACTGCAGATACACGGACACGATGTACATTGATCCGATAGACAAGAATCATATCTAGTTACGTCTTACCAATAAAATGAAAAATGGAGATAATTTTTAGACGCGTGATTAAAAAATATGCAGTTTGTTTTGTTTGTTGTAATATTAAAGTACGAGGAAAAGGGGCCCATCGAACATGAGTGCCCTGGGCCTCCAAGTGAGTAAATCGGTCCCCGATAAAAGGAGATATCTGTCCTTCTGTCTATCTGTGCATTTACATGTTCAGCCCCCACTGAACATAGAAGTACAAAAATTGATATACCATACGGCAGGGTTAGAAATAAGCGGTCATCAGTCGCATTTTGTGACCAGTTTTTTCATTTTGACGCCTAGAATTCCAATCATAGGTGCCATATTTCACGCCTGGATTTTCCCCTCATTATACCTAATAATTTTCCCAATCCCATGAGACTGTAAACAAGTCTATTTCAGTCAATTGAACCTAATAGAAACTAATTTAAGAAATCATATCTCTATAAAAGTAGTTAATGATATAATTAAACAGCCCTAAATTGGAAGATTTCTGCCCAGAAAATGCTATGAAATTGTGTTGGAATGATGTATCTTCTGGGTGAAGAATGAATTTGCGATTTTAAATATGTACGTTTTGTATTGTCAATGCAATTACATTCATTACGTAAATATGTTTTATATAATCTTGCATGTATTATTTACAAGTTGATGCTTTATTATTATTATTTTTTTAATATACATATTTAATTATCGATGGCACCTAGATTTTTTATTTTGATGCCCAAAAAATTTAATCCAGGTGTCATTTTGACGCCTAGTTTCAAAATTCTTATTTCTAACACTGCCATACGGGTGCTCAGAAACCTTCCCGGGAGGATAGTGAAAAAAAGAATTTTAATTTTTAATTAGGTGTGGAGATATTAATTAAAATATCAATCTGTCAATTAATGAGCGAGTCAATTTTGAGCTTAAGAGGCATTTAAGGAGCGTTAAATGGCCAAATAAATTAGAAATATCGGCCCAGTTGTAACAAATTCGGTACAAAATGAAAGGGGTGATTATTCTTAATCCAGGAGCACAAATTGTTTATTGACACGTCAATTAAATTTTTTTTAATTAACTAAAGTATGAAATTTAGGTGGAAACATTTCATTATTTCTTTTATCATTCTAGACATCTCAGATAGATATCTGCAGATGATCTTTCATTTGGAATAACAGCTTTTTAGTTTTCGATGTACCATGTCGGTACAACTATAGTATCTCCCCACAGCTGAATTTGGCGATTTTTCTTTGGCGCCGATTTGAACGATAACGATGTTGTTCTGGACTGTTTGCGATATAATATGGCAGCCTGCATGCTGTTTGTTTTGGTTTTATGATTTATAATTTAGCTTATGATTTTATCATTTATGATTTAGCCGTAATGGACAAAAACAAATCACCAAATTCAGCTGTGGGGAAATACTATTGTTGTTCCACCATGTGATCAAAATTCTGGAAGTGAAAAAGGCAGTTTTTAAATTTTTTCAATTTTAAACTGATTTTTTAGCTACACCATTGTTTTTCTTACTCGTGTTTAAATTTGTGTGTATATCAGACAAAAGTTGGTGCTGTTAAGCTATAAATTTCCTTGAATTTTCCTTATTTATGAAAAACTATACTTTGTAGGAAATTAGTGTGTGTTAATTAATAGATGATAGACTTCAGTTATTTTTCATATTTTTTAATTGACGACACAGTACAAAACAACACACACTACACATATTTGACGTAAAAGATAGAAGGGGACAAAGCCTGCAGTTATAATGTGGGGATAAACCCGCTTGTACATACTTTTGGGGATAAAACCCGCAGTTACAAAATGGGGATATACCCACTAGGCAATTCAACTTCTATTGCAGCTGAAAGCCAAACAACAACTGAATTCTTGGCACGGTCATATGACCACGAAAGCCTACGGTGCTCATTCGACATGCGCAGATGTCCGAACAACTTAAAAATCTAATAGTATGTATAACTACACTATTATTTTTCCTTACTCTAACTTAGATAAATTTTAGACAAAAAATAGCTAATGGGTGATCACCAGAAATCCACTTAAAATTGGCAAAATTCCAAAATTGCATTTTAATTCTCCAGTTCATATGTCGAGAAGTGGAAGGGTTACCGTAGTCACCACAAAATGGAAATTTGGTACAGTTAGAAGCAGTACCGGATCTACATTTTTAAAAGGGGCATGCAGACTTCCAATTTGCCGCCCTCTAAGCAAAATTTTTTAACAAATAAAATACTGAGACTTTTACAAAATTATTTATTTTACTTATAAAATTATACGTAATTCTAAATTTTTATTTTCGTCGACTTTATTTCAGTTAAAATGTCATAATTGAGATATATTGGCTATTTCACTCTCACAAGGAAACATTCAAAAGGTAAAGGGCAAAATTAACGGTCGCCACCGGCCACATGGCGACTAAATAAAAAAAGATGGCGATTAAAAATTATGCATCGATCGCCACTAAAGTCGCCACTTTTTGTGATCATTAAAAGATTCTAAAAATCGAGCGGCGATAGGCAATCGAAACCTTGTGATTTTCAATCTTTTTCCATCCATGGCATAAATGTCAATGTTCATTTTAAATTTGCTTTATTATATTCTACAACCTATAAAGAAGTAGAATTGTTTAATATATCTCACTCATATAATTTTTGGACCCCCCCTTCCCTCCCCCTTCCCTCCCCCTAACGATCTGTGATCACACAGCTTATAGAAAGCTTTATAATCTCTAATCATTCTCCATTTGCTGCAAAAATATAAATATCTATTTTAAACTTACTTTATTAGATTCTAGAATCTGTAAAGAAGTAGAATTGTTTAATATCTCTTACATTCTTGTAATTCCCCCCCCCCCCTCCAACGATTGGCAATTACATGCTCCACTGAAACCTTGTGATATACAATCTCTCTCCATCCATAACATAAATGTAAATATTCATTTTAAACTTTCTTGATTAGATTCTAGAACCTATAAAGAAGTAGAGCTGTACCGAGTACTCGTTATATACTCGGTACTCGGCCAAATATGGACTAAGTATTCGGCCAATACCGAGTAGTTGTAAGAATTTCATTATTTTTATGTATTATTGAAAGAAATGTATTCATAAGAGTTGTTTTTTAATAAATAAACTAAAAAAATATGAAAATATAAACATAGTCATTAAACTTTTGCTGCAAACAGCTTTCTGCAGTTAAAACGGGCAAGTAGATTGCCACTAAACTCGATATAGAGACGATTCATGATTTGAGCTTATCCATTTTAGTTACAAGAATTTAAGTATAACCATCTTGTATGTGTGTAATATGCAATTTTTTTTTTTTTACAAAAACTTTGTACATAAAATTGTATCAATAAAACAGACAAAAATAAAATATTTTAGAAAAAAAGAACCCCTTACATAATACTACTATAGTAGATAAAACTTTAGTTACATATTTGTGCAAATAAAGGTAAGACACTTTTAAAACTGTAAAAAAAAGATTGATTTTTAATTTAAAAAATAATAATTATGAAAAAAGAAAAAAACACTAAAATGTTATTAAAAATATATTATGAAATTTGTTGTTCTGCAAATTATGGCCCGAAACCACCTACCTTTTTACTCTTCTAGAATTTGAAGATTAATGAAGTCTATCATGTTTGAAATGATGATAAAATATTTATTTTAATGTTCTCATTTCATATGTAAATTTCATGCATTTTAAATTAAGCCTGAGTGTATAAAGAACTTTTATATTCTCTAAGAATTATCTGAGAATGATTCGCATCTGAGAAAGACTATACAATAAAGAATGAAGTTATCAGTTATTATGGTTTTAATAATCCACTAAACTGGAAGTATCAAATATAACAATGAACCTAATTGTGTATATACACTACAAAAGTTCTGAAACGTTTCATGTAAACATGCTGTTTGCCATTTAACTTAATTTTGTGTTCAAAAAGCCTTTTTTAAATTTCAAGATGTGCAAAATTCTTCATATATACGTCAGTTTCAATTATTCTTTCTTACAACTACTCGGTACTCGGCTACTCGGTACTCGGCCGAGTAGTCAAAGGCCGAGTACTCGGTACTCGGCCAAAGTGCTACTTGGTGCAGCACTATAAAGAAGTATATAGATGTATCTCCCCCCCCTGCCACACACACACACATGTGCGCTCCATTTCAACTAGCAGTTAATGATCAAATGTCCTGCAAAGCACAATCTTTTTCCATTATTATCTCCATAGTATTTAATGTATATTTAACCCATTTAAGATATTTGACAAATGTGTGTATCAAAATTTCATTTGGCTTAAATGTGTATTTTTCAAAAAAAATTGTATTTGCTTTCTTTTGAGTAGAAATCTTCCTTTTCCCTTCCCATTTTAAAGCAGAAATCTCCCTATTTTTAAAGCTACAAATTTGGCAGCTAAGTAAATTATTTTTAATAAAGCAGCTAAGTTTCCATATCTATACTTTTTAAGAGGAAATATTTTAACTCTATTGAAATAAAATCATTTTAAAAAGTGTGTCTTTAAAAATAAGAAAAAATAATAAAACTGCTAAATGTATTTACACATGACCATGTAAAAGTTGTGATGATGATGAATCAGCTGATTCATTTACTAGAAAATATCAATGTGAACTGTGAATGATAACAGCTTATTTCACTTAAATAAATTGAAAAAAAAAAGTACTACTGAATTATCTGAAAGACAAAAACTTTTGTTGTTATTATTACAGCCCTAAGCAGATTTTAATTTAGGATGTGCTATTTAGGATTTTTAAAAAGAGCGTAATTACAAATTACAATTTCAGTGTCCCTGTGTTAATTTTTTATTATATGTATTTCTTATTTTCATATTTTTCTTGTGGTAATTATACCGCAAAATGGTGACAATGCTTTTTGCAGTCTGAAAGAAATAGTCTTATCATGTGAAAAGTGGCCACTAACTTAAAAAAGTGGCTACTAATGAAACTGACAGTACCGGCCACTGGCCACTAATGAATTTTCCCAGTTTTGCCCTTTATCAAAAGGTATCGCCTTAAAAAAATATATGTGATTCTACTCTTCACGAAACATCAGAAAGTGGAAAAATTATCAACTGAAATGAATTACAGCGACCACAAAAAATTACCAAAATTAAGCATATTTGGCGATTTCACACTGTTAAACGATTGATTTTTATTATAAACTAAAAGTCTATGTTTTAAATGATTCCTATTAAGCAGATTAAATACAGTGGAAACATTAATATTTAAGTTTTAAGGGTTTCAATAAAAATTAACCCGACCAGTGTTCAACTATTATAACACATCAAAGACTAAAGTTTTTAACAAAAAAAACAATTTTATTCAACAAGATATAAAGATATATTAAGATTTCAAATTTATAACAAGAACATGATTACCTTTTACAGGTGTTGAGCTAGACATAGTGGTAAACACAATCAAAAGCAGATGACAATACACTTCAAGAACCGTCGCAGAACATCCGCGATCGCCAGGTTGATCAGCGGGAAAATATGATGAAGAAATATACTTCCGCGATCGCCGGGTTGATCAGCGAAAGTGAAACAAGACGAAATAACATAAAGTTGAAATGAAGACGATTATGCTCATCCACTATACGATTTAATTTAGAAAACTTTCATTTAACTTTTTTAATTAACTTTTAACTTTTATCAAACTTAACAATCGTCGCTTAAAAAGCGACTAAACAAGATATAACATCATTAAAACTAGCAAATATAACAGTCTCGCCTCAAAAGGGCGTCGATTATCAATTTAATTCAAAACTTCCATCACCCATGAATGACGGAAAACTTTAACCTTTAATAAGGAACAATTTAACAAACAGAAACTTAACATATGTAAAAAAACTTAACAACGGCAGCCATCATTTCTAAAAATGCAATAGCCAAAGAGCATTACTAGCTTAGCTGGAACAATACTATAAGCACATACATCGTTGCTTGGCCATCAACAGCTTAACCCTAGCGTCAATGACCAGGTACCCGGGTACCTTTTTGCGTGAATCATCGTAATTTTAGTCATTTCTAATTAATACTCGGCAAAATCGCTTTTAATCCTCGTTATTTACATGAATCTGAACTGAAACATACAATTGTAACCTTTTTTGGGAAATTTTATTATTGGGTTTTTTTGCATTAAACTTTCTTATAGGATTACTCAATATCCAGGTACCCATTATTGTTTCTCATCTACATATAAAATCTATCTGATTTTTATTATGAAAAATATAATAAAGCATAATAATAATTATTTATAATAATAATAATAATTATTATTATTATTATTATTATTAGTAGTAGTAGTAGTAGTAGTAGTAGTAGTATCTTGACAAATAAAATTACAGAAAAAAAATAGTTTTCAACACATATTATTATTCTTTATTACTATTATTATCCGGAAAAATATAATTACTGATAAAAATTAAGTGTCAACACATGATTTACATTGGTATATTGTAATAGAATGTTCATCACAAACTGGATTTCCGCACGTTTTACACGATTTTCTCGTTTTTCTGCGAAGTTTTTTCGGAGCAAAAAGACATGCTTGGCAAACTCAAACAACTGGCTTTCTACCTGTTGAATCACGTGCCTGAGAATCTGTAGTGGTACTGGAGCTGGACGGCATCTCTACTCGGTTTGAGGTTTTCAAAATGCTTTCTACTCCTGATCTGGTTGGAAAATGTCGCACGCTCTGAATATTTGTTGACCGTTTCTGAATTGTTGGAAGACATAAGCTTTCACCTAACGGACGCAAAAGTAAACGGCGGTCGTTCTTTTTATGGCTGCGCATATCGACATTAGCTATATATATAATATAAGCAGCTAGAGCAGATATGTCCAAAATGTTGAAAAAAAGTGCAAGTGGCCATCTTTTCGTTTGTCTCTGAGATGTATACTTTCGAAGCATCTGATCCATCGTGTCAACACCAGACTTTGTTTTGTTGTAAAACGTAATGGTTTCTGGCTTTTGGCAGGCCCCAGAGGTGCTTCTATCATGATGTAAAGTAGAAAGTAATAGTAGAGTATATAGAGTATATATATAGTAGAGTATATATATACTCTCTCTCTCTCTCTCTATATATATATATATATACATATATATAAACGAAGTGATTGCAATAGGCCGATTTCTATCGAAATCAACCTAAAATAATAAAATAGCATTTAATTTTTAGCTGATATAGAAATTTAAGTCTAAAAATTACGAAAATGCATTACATTGCATACTGCCTTGCAGATAATTCTTCCATTTCTTCTTAGTAAAGTTGTGATAAAACGTAATTACTTATTTATTATGAAACACCAAAAACCTGCAATCAATTGTAATGACAATACTAAGAAAACTGTACGTTTCTTGCACACAAACTAAAATGAAACGCGCGTAAAACGTGGGGAAAATAACAAGCCTTTTTGTTCTTTCCGTAAAATCAGGGTAGATACATTTCACAAGGAGGGGGATAATAAAGAACACTTCCATTTACATATAAGGGGTAGTAGAAGGAACACTGATTTCCTCTTTACTCTTTCGAAATTCAATGCGAGTACCGCGGTACCCGGTCATTTAGAGTAAGGGAAAAGTTTGGTCATTGACGCTAGGGTTAAAGCTACTCACATTACTCATAAACTACTGCTTCATATCTAATTGAAGACTAGCTGGCCATTGCAAAACACTGCCGATAACTGCACTTTAACACACGCATCGCGATCTTTTTATACTGACTGCAAAGTCAAAAATCTACATATAAACAATGCATTACCATTGCCACTCAACGGTCATAGCCGAAAATACAATTTACTATAATCATTTCAATAGCAGTGGCAACAGTAAAAATTAAGAAAATTATGCAGAGCAAGTTTGGCAACGGCAACAATGTAAACAAAACATCGTTAGTAATGGCGCGATGTAAGTAAAAGATGGCTGACCGAGTTTAAGTAAAGAAAACTTTTAAATTCAAATAAAAGGTAAGTTAACAGTTATATAATAAAAGATAAGCATTTATATTTATAAAGTTAGCAATTTTTATGTGCGAGGACAATTGATAGATATCAATGCCCCCCACCGCAGCATATAAAAAAATTTAATTAACAAAATACCATCATGAGATTCCCCCACAGTCCATAGAAAGTGTCACAAGTGATATAATAAACTAATTACTATGAAGATAACCATTGACAAAAACTTAGATTTTCAAGTGATGAAGTACAACTCCTCACCCTGCAGACATACTAAAGAAAAGGTGATATGAAAATATACATTATATACAATATTAATTATATGATGCAATATTCAATTTATGTACAAGAGTAAATATGAGGTATATATACAATATATGAAAAATTATGAAAATGAATATATATACAAAATGAACAAATACGCAAGGCGCCTCACAATTTCACACACACATTCACACCATGATAACATAATATAAAAAAAATTATGAAAAGCATCTGCAAAGCGAAGAAATCAATTCAAACACAAAAGATTTATATAAAGATCACTTTTATAAATTTTAACAAATCACTTTTTGTCAACGGCTTCGTAAACGGATCGGCAAGATTTAATTTAGAGGAAATATATTCAATATGAAATTTGCCCTCATCAAACCAATCCCTTATAAAAAATAGTTTAATATTAACATGGCGCGTGTGGAAATTCTCAATCCTGGACTTTGTAAAACGTATTGCAGCCTGATTATCAGCATATAGGGTAGGTATTTCAAAATTATTTTCTATAAGATTTAAGCCAGAACATTCACATAAAATATTATAAAACCAGTCCTGCTCACGAACACAATCACACATGGAAACAAATTCTGATTCCATCGTTGATATGGTAATCCCTTTCTGTTTATTAGTACCTACGCCAAGAAATAGCAGCACTATCCAAAAGTATCAACTGGCCACCCATGGAAACATAATCGTCCCTATTAGCGGCGAAGTCAGCATCAGAATAAGAAATTAGTTTAACCTGTGTGCATTCAGGGGCGTAGCGTGAAAATTTGATTGGGGGGGGAGACCCGACGTTTGGCGCCCTTTCGTATTCCTCATCTGAAAATGCCACCCACATACTTTCAAGAGTGTTGCCAACCGACAAGAGGGCCTGTGCCCCTCTCGTCGGTTAATACGTACCCCCCCCTCTCCTTCGGGGCATTATTCCTAAAATCTGCCAAGGAAAAAAAAAAAAAAAAAGGCTGTTTTTTTTTTCCTCCATTTAGTAGCTTTTTTTATACTTCTTTGGAGCATTTAAACTATATTAATTAAAAACGAAGAGTAATCGGCAAGCAGCGAAGTCAGTAAAGGTTTTTTCATGTATTTAGTTTAGTAATTCTTTGGAGCATTCTAAATTTTTTCAGAGAATCTATGTATTAATACGCAGACATGAAATTCCTCTTACATTTTTAGCCTATTCAATAAAAGGAAGGGCTTACAAGTAGTATCGTTCGAAAGATATGGTTAATGTGCTTTGCAGAAATAAATACATTTATATATATTCTCGTATGAGACTAAACAAAAGCTTCTTTCTTAGGACAACCAGAGTATTGGTTTGAGATAAAGTAGAACAACTGAAAAAGATTTTTCCCCCTTTTCCAACAAGCTTAAAGATATTACATTATAATTCAGGTAAAACATAAAACTTTCAAAATAAATTTTAAGAAATGAAAGTAGTAACTGTTCCTAAGGAAAGCAACTTTATGTTTTTAGAGTGGATAATACCTAATCTCACCGACAGCCGTGGCCCATGTTACTCTATGGGAAAGTTTGATTTCATGATTACTCATTACATAATGTATATTTAAATTCTGTTTTCACATTTAGAAAATTTACAATCGTTTATTTATTTTTAATGTAATTCTAAGTTCAAAAATCTGAATTTTCAATATGTGCATTTTTCTCTTTCTTTCTTTCTTTCTTTCTTTTTTTTCTTTTTTTTTTTTTTTAACCGCAAAATGAAATATTAAAAATTTATCAATTTTTGGAAAATGAGTACGAAAAACATAAGCCTTACACATTTGTTCTGATCTGTCTAGTCTTTCGAAAGAAATTAATTACTTAAAATCTCTTGCTCTTTCTCGAGGCTATAATCACTCTATTATTAATAAAGCTTTATATAAATTCAAGAATCTAAACGTTTTGATATCAAATTGAACGATCACAGTCTCATTCCAGTTGTTTTACCTTTTTATTTATCACTTTCTTTTAAAACTTCTAAAATTCTCTCTCCGTTTGGTTTTAAAGTCATTTAGAAACCCGTCAACAAAATTAAATTATCTTCTCTTAAAGATCCCATTCCTACTGAAAACCGTTCTGGCATTTATTTAGTCTTATGTTCGTTGTGCAATTTAGTTTATATTGATCAAACAAGAAGGTGTTTGAAATATAGAATAAATTATCATCATCGAAATGTTCGTAATGAAGAGATCTCTAAATCTATTGCTTCCCACTGCTGGGCTCATAGTCATCGTTTTGATTTTTCTAAAACTAACATAATTTCATCTCCTTTCTTCTCTTCCCATTTGAATATCCATGAAGATTTTTACATATTTAAAAATTCGAAAAATCTTCTTAATGATATTTGTTCCAATTCATTCTTGTCTGATGCTATGAAATTACTCACATTAGTTCAATTTTCCTTTAATTTTGAAATTTTTAGATTTTGTTCCCTTTTTTAATCTAATTTACTTAGGTATTTATTTGTTTTCTTCTTTTATTTCATAATTATGTAGGGCTGACACTAGGCTAATTTGACATGGTGCCCTTTTAAACAGTTTTTAGCATCCTGTGGCCCTTTTTCAACATATTTTAGCACCTGGCGGCCCTTTTAAAAGAAATTTTGGTATAAAGTAGCCTTTTCTAACATTTTAAATGTTTAGAGGCCTTTACATCCCCCCCCCCCCGGCTTTTAAACTTTCTTAGCAGTAGTTCTTCAGCATTCCTGGAATAACAAATGCATACAGCCTATATATATATATACAAGGAAAATTAGTAATTTACTTTTGTTACGTACAAAAATCATAACATAGAACACCGCAAATTATGCAAATAATGCCCCTTTTTATTGAATTCTCCCAGGCGGCCCTTTTATTTTAGAGTCAGCACTATTCTCCTCACACCAGTATTTATGTTTACATTCATCTGTATATATTTTTGCTGCTCACTTAAAGTGATTTTGTGTGTTTCTGCTTTGACTACAGGACTTGTGCCTACTTCTTTCACCTGACGAAGGATCGTGTGTTCTTTCGAACCGAAACAATTATTGCAAGTTTATTGAATTTTATGGTGTTTATTCAAAGTTTTGTAATTATTGCTTTTAAACGGCAGGTCTGTGGAGTTTTCTTATTATGAAATTAGGTATTGTTCACTCTTAAGGAAAAAGAAAATGAGTAATTTATTTATTATTATTATTTTACATATTTAAACCAATTAAAAAACGTTTTTCTTTTTTCCCATATTGTGTGAAAAATATTTTAAGAAATGTAGTAGCCATTGCTAAGGAACGCGACAGAATTACCGCATGCCTTTATGTGGAAGAACAAACTAAAAAAGAGTCCCATTGTCCAAAATTAAATCTTTTTTATACAGAAATTTATATCTTACTTAGGTGTTGGTGTCGGTGTTTGGGAAAAATTCCGAGTGACTGTTCTAGGGTCCTAGGCCTGAGGGGGAATGCCTTCTGTGGAGGTCTTTCTGTGGGATCCTAGCCCGTATTTATGCAAGTTTCGGAGAAAACCACGGAAAATTCCGAACGACTAGGCCGACACGCGCGATCTGGGATCGTACCCGGCACCTCACGTCTACCTGCTTGACAGAAAGATTGTGGATTCAATAATCGAGCTAATTGAAGATTATCATGAAAGTCAGTCTCTGGTGCACATAAACTCTGTCGTAGCTGCAATATCCTTCATGCTCCGTGCAAATAATACCTCTGGAAGATACTGAAGCGGGAGAACCCTCTTCCGCAGAAGATAAAAATTGTGATGGCTTGTCTTCGGATCGCCACTGGGGCGTTAATCCCAAACCGTCGCCAATTGCCCAATATGTGCCTATTAGAGTCCTGCGCGGGTCGGGTTTTACCCGACCCGAACCCGATAGATGAATTTTAAATCAACCCGAAACCCGACCCGAACCCGATAAAAAAAATTTCATGAACCCGAAACCCGACCCGAACCCGAAAAAAAAATTTTCATCAACCCGAAAACCGACCCGAACCCGCAACAGAGAATTTTTTGCGACCCGAACCCGACCCGAAACCCGACTGATCTAACCCGAACCCGACCCGAAACCCGCAAAATAAATCAACATTACTTATTCATCTAAAAATCATGCAAAACAAGGTAAAATGATATAACATGATATAAAATAAAGTAAATTTTCATTGACACACAGTTGGTAAATTATAAAAAAAACTAGTATGTTGTGGGCACCACAAGACATTCTTCTACATTTTTCTGTCAAATTCACTAAGTGCGAATAATTTATTAAAACTATTATTAAAAAGTTTAACGTGATGAATGCAAATAATTTTCATCTTAGGGAAATCTAACACTAAATATCCAAAGAGAGACAGTTTATCGTCTATAAATAACTTCTTAAACAATGCATTTTTATAATGGTTATCTCCCATATCATGGTTCGTACAGTTATATGGCATAGAAGTTGAGATATAGCCATCCTGTTATCGATGAAATTTGCAATATAGAAACGCCACCTATTGGCCGACAAGCATTCAGACTGAGTCAGCATGATGTCTCATAATCTCACCTTCTCACATATTAAGTTTTGTCTGATGGTACACAATAGAACATGAGATATAGCTTTCCTTGTAATCGTAGAAATCGCTGTGTAGCAGCGCCACCTGTTGAGCGGTTTACATCAAAAGTTGACAGGCGCTAACATATATTAAATAGCACCTACATACAAATTTATATGAAGTTATGTGCAGTAGTTCTTGAGATATAGCCTTTTCTTAAATTGCGAAAATCGCTGTGTAGCAGCGCCACCTGTTGGCTGATAGGCATTCAAATTGAATCAGCATAATATCTCATATTGGTCTTCTCACATATCAAGTTTTGTTGGATTATACGCAACAGAACCTGAGATATAGCCTCCCCTGAAATTGCAGAAATCGCTGTATAGCAGTGCCACCCGTCGAGCGGTTGACACCAAAAGTTGATAGAATCTAATACTTTCTTCTACTAAATATATAAGAAAGAAAAAAAAACTTTCAAACTGCGAAATCTTTTCTATTTCCAGAATGCAAATGCGAGGTTATACTGTATTTGTATTTCTTTAATTTATATATTAACAACAGTCGAGAAAGATTTATATTACTTTTCTAATTTTCATACAATGTCTACAAAAGATACATATTAGTTCCGTTGAAGAAAAGAAAACAGATCCAGATACAAATACGGATCTATTTTTCTGGCGGATATCCGCGAATACGAATAGGGAGCTCCGGTACATGTCTGCCAACCAGCGGCCGAGCGGTTCTGCGCTCGAAGCTGGTAGATGGGAGGTGTCGGGTTCGATCCCAGGTCGCGCTCATCGACCTAGACGTTCGGAGTTTTCCGTAGTTTCCTCCGAAACACGCGTAAATACGGGCTAGGAGAAGAAAGACTCAAACCCTTAGAAAGACTCAAACGGAGGGCAATCCCCCTATAGGCCTAGGACACATCTGGAGTCACTCGGCCTTAAATCCTCCAACCAACCAACCAACCAACCGATATATGTCTAGTATGTGCAGAATGTTTAAATTAGTTACATAGTTGTAAACATGCCTATAAATTTATGTTTATAATTGTAAAAAATATTTTGAAAGGTGTTCTCAAGTCGACCCGACTTGTTGAAAAGCAAACCCGACCCGAACCCGACCCGCAAGAAAAAAAATTCAGTCAACCCGACCCGAACCCGACCCGCACGAAAAAAAGATCAGTCAACCCGACCCGAACCCGACCCGCAAGAGAAAAAATTCTGTCAACCCGACCCGAACCCGACCCGCGGGTCGGGTCGGGTTCGGGTAAAATCGGGTTACCCGACCCGATGCAGGACTCTAGTGCCTATTAATGCGATGGTAAATCAGCTTCCTTGCGCTATTTCATGTCACGAAACACAAGTTGAATTCTATAGACTTATAAATATTTCAAAACCCGTAAGCGATGAAACTAAAATAAAAAATTTGCTTAAAGGATCAGTTAGAATCAAAAATTGTTAGTGAGAAATCGTTATAACTAAATCAAACCTTATCTAATTTCGTCTTTATACAATAGCCATAACGTACAATAAACTGCTTTTTTTTTTTTTTTTTTTTCGAGCTAAGGTCTTGAAAAAACGTAGATTGTGCATACTTACGAGTCAGTTGTAAGTATCTGAAATGGGAGAAGGGCGCCGCAGTCGCCTCAGAGCGTGAATTTGCTAAGGTCAGAATTTTCAAGGGTCGTTGCATGGTAAGCGAACATGCTGTTGTAGGTGCCTAAACAGGGAAGGGCGCTGCTCAGCTGGAGTTTGCTGCAAACTTATTCTTAAAGTGTCCTGAATACGATCAAAGTTTACAACAGTCTTTTGCATGGTAAGCGAACAGACTATTGTAAGTGTTTGAAATGGGAAATCATGCCATAGGCGCCCCCAAACAGGAATTTGTTATAATCAGATTTTTTTAAGGGTCGTGATAACGAAGAGAATTTTCAAGGATAGTTTGCACAGTAGGAAAATTGGTTGTTATACACGTTTAAAAAGGCTGTTTTAGGCGTCTAATTAGTTAAGAGGGCGCCACCTAAAGGGAGTTTGCTACAGTCAGACATTTTAATGCGAACTTTTTTTGCTGGTCGGTGAACCAGTTGGTTGCCGAAGGAAGCTTCTGATGCATAAAAATCTTAAGTGTTTTTGGTAACTAACGATAATCAACAAAATTATGATCCACTTTCAAATGAACTTCAAGGCGCAAAACAGCGCCCCAGAAACCTCATTATGCCTTTGAAGGTGCCTGAACAGGGAAAGGCGCCGTTCAGCTGAAGTTTGCTACTCTTAAAGGGTCCCGAATACGATTAGAATTTTCAACTGTCTTTTGTACGGTAAGCGAACAGGCTATTGTAAGTGAACAAAACTGGAACTCATGCCATAGGCGCCCCCAAACAGGAATTCGTTATTATCAGATTTTTTTAAGCGTCATGAATACAATGAGAATTTTCAAGGGTCGTTTGCACGATAGGAAAACAGGCTGTTTTAGGCGTCTAACTAGTTTAGAGGGCGCCGCAGGCGCCACCAAACGGGAGTTTGCTACAGTCAGACACAACTTTTTTGCTGGTCGGTGAACCAGTTGGTCAGCTTGTGATACATAAAACTCTTAAGTGTTTTTGTTAAATAACGATAATTAACAAAATTATGATCCACTTTCAAATGAACTTTAAGTCGCAAAACAGCGCCCCCAGAAACTTCAATATGCCGCCCTATTTTTTAAAACATTTGGGGGGGGAGACTCCCCCCCCTCCCCCCCCTCAAGCTACGCCCCTGTGTGCATTTAAGATGGAGCTTATACTGACTGGTGAATTTTATGTATCCAAGAAGTTTAAGTAAACCCTGCCAATGTTTAATGCCTAGATTTTGTTGGAACTGTGAGAAAATGTTAGTGGCATATGCGATATCGGGTCTAGTACGATTTGAAATGAAAGAAATACAACCTAAAAGATTTCTGTAAGGTAAATGAGAAGCTTCATCGATGTCTTCTTGAATAACAGGACAATCACTTTTTGAAAATTTGATACCTTTAACAATAGGCAAGGAGGAGATAGGTACCCGGTGATTTTGAAATCTTTTACTCACTTCATCAATATATTGATTTTGATGAATCAAAACACCTGTATCTGTATACTCAAACTCCACACCTAACAACTTGCGTGTGATACCCAAAATTTTCAAATCAAACTTTGATTTCAACAAACTTAAAATGTCATTAGCTTGAGATTCAGTCCTGGCAAAAACAACGATGTCATCAACATAAACCAGTAAAACAGAGAAATCATAATACGAATATGCACAGTTACAATTTTCAAATTTATTAAAACCAAGTTCCAACAACACTTTATTTAATTCATAAAACCACAACCTGCCTGATTGATGTAATCCGTACAGTGCTCTATCCAGTTTACAAACCCAGTCCTCTCTACCTTTTTCAGCAAAGCCAACTGGTTGCCTCATGTAAATCTCATCCTGTAAGGGAGCATACAGATAGGCACACTTAACATCACACTGTACATTAAACCAACCGTAACATGAGACTAAAAGGGAAAAAAAAAATCTAACAACAGAAAAATTTATGACAGGCGAAAAGGTCTCATCATAGGATTCACCCTGGACCTGGTTGAAACCTTGCGCAACTAATCTAGCCTTGTATCTGACAATGTTGCCAGACTCGTCACGCTTGACTGTATAAACCCAGCGGTTTCCCAACGCAGTTTTGTTCTCAGGGAGTTTCACAAGATGCCAGACACCTCTTGTGGCCATACATTCTAACTCTTCCAGCATAGCCCCATGCCACTCATCAGATTGTGCAGATTTTAAAGCCTGTTTATACGTTCTCGGGACCACCACATCTAGTCAACTAGCCGTGCTAGACGCGGAAGGTATAACACCAGGATTAACGACACCAGTAAACTTATTAAACTTGGAAAAATCAAAATCAGCAGGGTTAAAAACAATATTATTTAAATTACAAAACTTTTCGACATCATTAGGTGACCTTTGACAACACCTTTTACCCTCTCCATCAGGATAATAGTAAATATCGACCTTTTTTCCCTGAGGTCGAGGCACAACCTTTCTGTACCATACGGGATTGGTCATCCAGTTAGGAGAAGCAGTCTGCGGAGTAACTTGAGGAGCAGGAGAAACAGGAGAGACGGCTGGGACGACAACTTCAGTCTCGCTGGGCAAGACCCCAGAGGTACCAGGCTCCGGACCAGGAAGAAGGTACCGGTCAACGGGCCGTGGTTGTTCCTCCGGGACAAGCACCACCTCAAAAGAAGAGTCGCCCATCACCGCTCCACTGCGTAAAACATCACCGCTTTCAACAAAAGATACGTTTATAGTTTCCACGACTTTCTTCTCGTCTTCCAACCAGACCCTATAACCACGAGTACGTAAAGCATAGCCCACAAGGACACCACGTTTTGATTTGGAGTCTAACTTGTGCTTACGTCTAACCTTTGGAACACCCACATATGTCAACGTACCGAATGGTCTTAAATGTCGAACAGAAGGTTTATTTCCTGAATAGAGTTCAAATGGAGTTTTAGAGTTCCCACCGTGACAAATACGGTTCCACGTATAATTAAAGTGTAAACATGCTTCAGGCCAAAAATCATCAGATAAACCACTGGACTTTAACATTGCCCGAACACAGTTCATAATTGTCTGGTTGAACCTCTCACAAACTCCATTTTCTTCTGGTGTGTAAAAGTTGGTCAATTCATGATTTATTCCATTTTCTCTACAAAAACCCTTAAAAGAATCATTATCAAACTCCTTGCCATTGTCAGTTCTGATCGACTTCAACTTGGTTCCCAAAAACCTTTCAGCCCTCAAAACATGTCTCTTAAAAACCTCAAAGCACATAGATTTTTCCTGGAGGGGGTAAACGGATGACCTACCAGAAAAATCATCTATTATAGACAAGAAAAAACGTTCACCCTTTTTGCCAGGAATTTTAATTGGACCCCAAGTATCCATGAAAAGTCGATCTAAAGGTTTTTTGGAAGAAGAATGACTTAAAGGTTTAAAAGAAATACGATTTTGCTTACTCACATGACAGGGATCACAAAAAAAATTATCAACTGATTTTAAATTGGGCAGACCTTTAACAGCAGAATTACGGATAGTATTAAAAATTAATTCAGGGCTTAGATGATCAAAACGAAGATGCCAGGTATCAAGATCTTTTATATTAACAGGTTTTATTACAGGAAAAGCTGAAATTTCAGTATTATCATTTAGATTTTCATTAGAATTCTGCCCCCCATTCAATTTAACACTGTGCTTGTTTTTAAGTACTTTTGGAAATGTATAATAAATCCCGTCATGGAGTTTAGCAGAGAAAAGGAAATCACCATACTTGTCGACCACGTTTATTTTGCCGGCCTCACCAATAAATTTAGCACCACCCTGGTCGAATCTAGAACCACTCAAAAGATTTTTCCTCAAGTTCGGCGAGTACAAAACATTCCAGAGTTTAATAACAGTCCCATTAAAATTCAGTTCCACTTCACCTTTACCAGTAATGGGAAAAGTGACACCATCAACAGCCACATGTAACTCATCACCGGAAATTTCAGAAAAATTACAAAAGAAAGATTTATCTTTGCAGAAGTGATGAGAGGCCGCCGTATCATAAGCCCAGCTTCCCTCTCTATCAAAACTACTTAAATTTGCTTCTGCAATAAAATTTTGAGCTTTAGGAGTTTTATCACGTTTTGACTGTTGACTAGAGCCACCCCTCTTAGAAAAATTACTTCTGAGTGGTTTTTCTTTTTCTTTTGCAGCTAGATCATTATTTAACTTAACTTTACAATCTTTAATTACATGGCCTTTTTTCCCACACCTCCAACAAGTAAAAACAGGCCTACGTTTAAATTTTACATTTTGGGCCTCAATAGAACACTCCGTTCTACTTTTATCAAAATTTCTAAGTTGAAGGCGCGTTTCCTCGGCACACAGCTCAACAATAATATTTTTAAAGTTAAAGTCCTTATCAGGCCAACGAAGAATTTGTTGAACAACCTGATCAAATTTATCAGGTAGGTATCTCAAAATTTGAAAACATAAATATTCGTCTGCAATAGGTTTATTAATGGATTTTAATTGATCAGCAATTTTAGATATTCTAGCTGCAAAAACACCAATAGATTCGCCAGGTTCTAAAAAACATGTCATTATTTCAGAAAACAATTTCATATGATGACTTCTACTATCTGGCTGGAAGTTAACCTTTAAGATTTTCCACGCCTCTGAGGGGTCAGTACATTCACTTATTAAACTTCTAAATTCACTATCAATATTCAAATATAAAATTGACATGGCAGCATTCTGCCTTCTTTTAAAGTCTTGCACTGCCTCCTCAGACACGGTTTCACTAACTATAGGCTTAGTTTCGTCACCAGTGACGATATCATAAGCATTCTTTTCCATAAGTAAAAATTTAATGTCACACTTCCAACCAGAGTAGTTAGTTGCATTTAACTTGGTAATTTGAGGTACAATATTATAAGCCATTTTAAATAGTTACTTAATTATCAATTATACAGAAAAACAAGAAAAGAACAACTGGTCAAGTTTAAAAGATGACACCCTCAAAAAAACTTGCCCATAACCAAATATTATAAACTAAAAGTCTATGTTTTAAATGATTCCTATTAAGCAGATTAAATACAGTGGAAACATTAATATTTAAGTTTTAAGGGTTTCAATAAAAATTAACCCGACCAGTGTTCAACTATTATAACACATCAAAGACTAAAGTTTTTAACAAAAAAAAACAATTTTATTCAACAAGATATAAAGATATATTAAGATTTCAAATTTATAACAAGAACATGATTACCTTTTACAGGTGTTGAGCTAGACATAGTGGTAAACACAATCAAAAGCAGATGACAATACACTTCAAGAACCATCGCAGAACATCCGCGATCGCCGGGTTGATCAGCGAAAGTGAAACAAGACGAAATAACATAAAGTTGAAATGAAGACGATTATGCTCATCCACTATACGATTTAATTTAGAAAACTTTCATTTAACTTTTTTAATTAACTTTTAACTTTTATCAAACTTAACAATCGTCGCTTAAAAAGCGACTAAACAAGATATAACATCATTAAAACTAGCAAATATAACAGTCTCGCCTCAAAAGGGCGTCGATTATCAATTTAATTCAAAACTTCCATCACCCATGAATGACGGAAAACTTTAACCTTTAATAAGGAACAATTTAACAAACAGAAACTTAACATATGTAAAAAAACTTAACAACGGCAGCCATCATTTCTAAAAATGCAATAGCCAAAGAGCATTACTAGCTTAGCTGGAACAATACTATAAGCACATACATCGTTGCTTGGCCATCAACAGCTTAAAGCTACTCACATTACTCATAAACTACTGCTTCATATCTAATTGAAGACTAGCTGGCCATTGCAAAACACTGCCGATAACTGCACTTTAACACACGCATCGCGATCTTTTTATACTGACTGCAAAGTCAAAAATCTACATATAAACAATGCAGTACCATTGCCACTCAACGGTTATAGCCGAAAATACAATTTACTATAATCATTTCAATAGCAGTGGCAACAGTAAAAATTAAGAAAATTATGCAGAGCAAGTTTGGCAACGGCAACAATGTAAACAAAACATCGTTAGTAATGGCGCGATGTAAGTAAAAGATGGCTGACCGAGTTTAAGTAAAGAAAACTTTTAAATTCAAATAAAAGGTAAGTTAACAGTTATATAATAAAAGATAAGCATTTATATTTATAAAGTTAACAATTTTTATGTGCGAGGACAATTGATAGATATCAATTTTGAGTACCTGGTGGAGAAGCAAAACACGGTTCTGTTCATACACAGCAATCTCGGTGCTAGCAAACTTATCACCTAACGATGCTAAATCGCCAAAAATGCTTAATTTTGATAATTTTTTTTTGGTCCCTGTAATTCATTTCAGCCGATAATGTTTTCACTTTCTGGTGTTTTTGAAGAGTAGAATCACATATATTTTTTTCAATATTTTTTGAAGACGATGCCTTTTGAATGTTTCCTTGTCAGTCAAAAATATTACCAATTCCGACAAGTGCTCTTCGGACATTGTGGAACGTAATCTTTAGGGAGTTTCATTTTTCTGAAGCTTCTTTTACATGAAACAGAAGTTGTAGGCAGAGTTGCATAAATTCTGAAAATTATGCTTATGTTAGGAAATGCATTCAGCAAATCGTTTTTACATATAACTTCCAATAAAGAAACAGGTTGTAATTCATAAAAGTGGTCTTTGTTCTTTGAAAACTTCATGTTCGGAAAAGCGTTTTTCTGAATTCAAGCCCTTGACATATTTAAGAGCCAAATTGAGTCTATGTATTTTTTAAAAATCTGTTATAGTCATTTTCATCAATGCTTCGTCAGTCAAAAATACAAAATAATAATTTATTTTCCTCGCATTGTCAAGTCTATGATTAATTTCGACTAAAATTCGTTGGTTATAGTGTTTCTGTTGCAAGTGTCTGCAACTCGTCGTCAACTAATTCGCCAGGCATCTTTTACCTTTCGGTATTCTACGTTCTTTAACTTTTTGAGGGGAATAAAAATTTTTCAATTTAAAATGAATGCCGCTGGAATTCACCAACAATATTAGAAGAAAGGAAATAAATGAAGTTATTCCACTAAGTTATAAAAGCAAAATTTTATTAAAAAAAAAAAAATACAGGGCCAGTTTTTGCAATTGAGAATTAAAATTTACGTTTTCATTATGCCAACAGCACCCTTGTTAGGGTTAATGACTGTATCTATGACATCAACTCGGTAATGGCAGTAGCTTTTTTAAACCATTTATCAAATCCAGTATTACGACAATTTCTAAAGGGGGGATGGGGTCTTTATCGCTTCTGATTAATTGGCGATAAAGACCCCATCCCCCCTTTAGAAACTGCTGGAGTTTATAAAATCCCGTTCACAAATGAAGATAATAAACCTGGGTCATATATAGGAGTTACCAAGAGAAAAATTAAAACTAGAATTAATGAGCATAAAAATGATATAAAAACCGGAAAATATAATACAGCCTTAACTAAAACTTACAATAAACAAAACATTAAAATCGATTTTGATAAAACCACTAAAATACCCAACTATGTGATGTTCAGGGAATCGATTGAAATTTCCACCAATTAGGATGTATGCAACGACAGCACGCAGTAGCCCCACACAGTGCATGGCGCCACCTATTGCAAAGCAAGCCCAAGATCACTCCAACTCAAGTCTTCCACACAGAAGGTTGTCATTCTGAAGAGGACTGGGTACCCGGTTGAAACACTTAAATGGCGCACAAAGTAATGTTTAGGTTTTTTATCTAATGTTTTTAAGTAATGTTTATACTTCGTTTTATCTATTTATCTTAAGTGCAGTAATAAGTTGCAAATTTGACTTAATTTGAAAATGATATATTTTTTTAAGTTTTTAATTATTAAAAGACAATTTCTAGTTCTTATTTTGAAATAACTGTAAATCAAGAAGTTTAAACGGAAAGATTTTAAATGTATAAGAAAAGCGTAAACTTTTGGTAAAGTAATGATTATTTTCCTCACAAAAAAGCATATAGGAACTTGGAATATGTTTTATTTACTTATATCAAAGAAAGAATTATTTAATTATCTATCAAAAATTAATTAATATTTACTTAACGAATATACAAACAATCAAGCCTACTAACATATTTAAAAACAACTAGATAAATCTTACTTTAAACCTCATTCTGAGTTGCTTTCACCGGGGCTCCCCGGATTTCTCAAATGCAACCTTCTGTGGTAGCATTCCAAACTGTGAGTGAGCTGTGCCATTGTTCTTGGCTTCAGTTGGCTGTTCCTCCAATAGGTGGCACCAAATTTGGTCTATGTCTGCAACAGGGCTTGTTGCCATTGCAAGATTTGGTTGTTGCTTGTTGCCATTGCAAGAACAAGAACCTGACTGCCCTAAATGTCATTTTACTTCACTTACCATTCGCCATTTACTAACAGATTGCCCAGGCCTTCGTCATTTGTACAGACATTATTTTAAATCATCATCACCAAATCTGACAAGCGTTATAGGTACTAATCCTCATCCTTTACTGACAAACTTTTTAAAAGAGGCTGATTTTTATTACGATATCTGATTTTATTTTTTACACTATTCATGTTTTTACATCTGTTTTTATTATATACTCTGTTATCTTTTTTTTTTTACTTCTGGTTTTATTGTACACACTGCTCATTATTTTTAAATCATTTCATCTTATACACTGTTTGCCCTGTTATCTATTATTTTTGATTTTTTGACTTCATTATTTTTTTTTAACTTTTTACCCATTTTTGTGTTTTAATGACCACCCATAACCCATCCAGAAGCTATACTTTAATTTCACATATTTGCTTGGCGCAGTATGTCCCATTGTGGACCTTGCGCCATTAAAAGACAACCAACCAACCAACCATGCAAGATTTGGAATTATTCAATTTCTACTAATTGACGATCTTCGTTGTCTCGCTAAATTGAATACTAATATTTTCATTCTGTGGGTTTTTGCTAGAGCAGTGGTATTTTTGTTAAACTTAATGTCTGGAATGTGTTCTTTTATACATTTTTAAATTTTTCTTTTGGTAACTCCTATGTAACAGCCACTGTCAGCTCTTCTGTAGACCCAACACTGACCTCATAATAAGCGAGATGTACGAAAGTAAGTAGGTGTGTTCCCAAAATGTCAAACTGATAAACAATTTCCTGCTGCATGTTTTTTACATTAATTGCATTAAAAAACAACTGATTTAAATCAGTAATATTAAAAAAAAAAAAAAAAATCATGTAATTTACATAGGGATTTTAATCAAGATAATTTGAATCAAACAACCCTGGTCATATTATGTTTCACTTATTTTGAGACAGATTTTTAATATTTATCAGATTTTGAGAGTTTATAAGAATTATGGATAAATGAGTGAGGAAAAATATGTTTTATGATTCTTAAATAGTGATGTTTTCTTCTTTATAGATATGGAAACTGATTATTTTAATGATGTATCAATGACCTCAGCCGCAGAACTTAGAGAACTTCCAGAGGACGTTCTTATAAAGCAAGAAACATCTTCACCTCCTCATACCCTTAGTATGTCTTCCATTTCACCACTCTTGAATGTGCCTTCTCCACCACAACTAGAAGACTTTTCAGTTAAACAAGAAACACCTTTATCTCCTCATGCATATACTGTGTCTCCTGATTCATTACTCTTGAATGCACCTTCTCCACCACAACTACAAGATCTTCCAGAAAAACAAAAAACACCACCTTCTCCTCATGCTCTAAGTATATCTTCTGTCTCATCTTTTTTAAATGCACCCTCTCCACCACAGTTACAAAGCTTTCCTGAAGATATTCTTATAAAACAAGAAATATCTTCTCCTCCACCTCCTCATATCCTCAACGTCTCATCTTTGTTGAATGCACCTTCTCCACCACAGTTACAAAGCTTTCCAGAATTTATTCTTATAAAACAGGAAACATCTTCTCCTCCACCTTCCAATGCCTTTAGCATATCTTCTGTCTCACCGTTCCTGAATGCATCTTCTCCACCACAATTACAAGATTTTCCAGAGAATATTATAATAAAGCAAGAAACACCATCTTCTCCCCCTCCTCATGCCCTTAGCATGTCTTCAGTTTCATTGTTCCTGAATGCACCTTCTCCATCACAATTACAAGATTTTCCAGAAAATATTGTAATAAAGCAAGAAACACCTTCTTCTCCACCTCCTTATGACCTTACCATGTCTTCCGTTTCATCATTTCTGAATGTACCTTCTCCACCACAGTTACAAAACTTTCCAGAGAATATTACAATAAAGGAAGAAACACCTAATGCCTTTAGCATGTCTTCCACTTCATCATTCCTGAGGGCATCTTCTCCACCACAGTTACAAGACTGTCCAGAGGATATTATGATAAAGCAAGAAACATCTTCTCCACCTCCTCATGCCCTTAACACGTCTATCTCATCATTCTTAAATGTACCTTCTCCACCGCAGTTACAAGACTGTCCAGAGGATATTTTTATAAAGAGAGAAACACCTTCTCCTCCACCTCCTTATGCCTTTAGTATGCTTCCTATCTCATCGTTCCTAAATGCACCTTCATCACTTTCCATTGCTTCTCCGCATACTCAGCCTTTGCTGAAGAAACCTACAATCATCATAGTTGCCCGCCCACCTGCTATGCATGTTGCAGCTTCCACATCAGCAAGAAAACGTCCAATGCTCTACCCCAAAGTCAACGACAAAGTAGAGCCACAACATTCAAGTAAGTTTAAAACAATTCATTTCAAGTAGCATAAAACTTGCATAGTTTAATATGTTTTAAATAGTTTTTTTTTTTTTTTTTTTTTTTGAGAAATGAAAATTTTAGTGTAACTATACAAAATAAATAATGATAATTGAAAAACAAAAAGATTATGTAATACTTTACTTCTGGTATTTATACTAGAAGCATGCCATAAGTAATCATTTTACAAGTTCTTTTCAATAAAAAGAGAGAGAGAGAGAATAAAAAAAAAAAATTACACAGAATGTAATTTATTTAAAAATTTAATTCATAATTGCAGGAGAATTACTATTTCCTTATTAAATAGTCTTCATTAGTATATTATATAACATCTTATATAATGTTAAAACGCTAAGCTATTTCTTTAAGACAAAAATGAAAGCATTTCACATTTGAGCAAATGCAAAAATGTTTTAGGTTATATCCAAAGATCACATTCCTCTTAACGGACTTTGTGTGATAAAAACCACACTGAGCAGAGACAAATTTAAGTTAGAATTCACCCTAGGCCCATTTTTCTATCCCTCTTCCCCTTTATATTTTGAAATATAAGGGGAAGATACAAATCATAAAAAAAATTAATCACTTTATGTGGTTTCTTCTATGCATATATGATTAAATAGGCAGAAGGAATGTTTTTATTTAATTATTAAGAAACAGATAAATGTTTCATTTATATTTTTAATAAATAATATGGAAATTAGGGTCAGGTGGGGTAAAATAGGTCAGTTTCAAAAAAACTCTTTAAAAAAACATCCAAGCATTTTTTAAATTCCAATTTTGCTGGTTTTATACACTGATGGAAAAAAAAATCCCAACACCAGGAAGGAGCTGTGCTAGATAAACAAAATTTGGTAGGCGTGTTTATACATCTGAAAGATGACGTCGATTCAAATTTCGAGCTACGTGCATAAGTGTGGCACTAGTAGCGACACTATGAACATGCAAATGAGGTTTGCTTTAAATAAGCGCTGTAAGGTTCGTGATCGTTATTTACAGTTGAGATTTGACGTAGTGGGTTAATGTTAGTCAAGGATGCCTCGAAAAAGACGAAGAAGCCATTATCAACAGCTCACTGAGTTTAAACGAGGTCGTGTAGTAGGGCTACGAGAAGGTGGGTTTTCTTTTCGCGATATTGCAGAAAGACTTGGCAGGAATGTATCCACTGTGCATGAGTGTTGGCAGCAGTGGTCAAAGGAAGGTACTGCCTCAAGAAGACCGGGTTTCGGGCAGCCACATGGCACTACTGAGAGGGAAGACCGCCGTGTTCGGCGTATGGCTGTGGCTAATCGTACTGCGTCTGCAGCTGAAATTCAAGCTGCAGTTGGCACCACAGTGACACAACGAACTGTTACAAATCAGTTACTTCAAGGACAGCTCCGAGCCAGATGCCCTGTAGCGTGCATTCCACTGACTCCAAACCACTGCCGTTTGCGACGTGAGTGGTGTCAAGCTAGAGCTCATTGGAGGACGCAGTGGAGATCTGTTGTGTTTTCTGATGAAAGCCGGTTCTGCCTTGGTCGCAGTGATAGCTGTGTGTTGGTTAGAAGGAGGCCAGGTGAACGCCTGCCAGCGACCTGTCTGCGGCCTAGACACACAGGGCCTACTCCTGGAGTTATGGTTTGGGGAGCAATTTCGTATGACAGCAGGAGCACTCTCGTGGTTATCCCGCGCACCCTGACTGCAAATTTGTACGTCAGTCTAGTGATACAACCTGTTGTGCTGCCATTCATGAACAGCATTCAAGGGGGTGTTTTCCAACAGGATAACGCTCGCCCTCATACCGCTGTTGTAACCCAACATGCTCTACAGAGTCTCGACATGTTGCCTTGGCCTGCTAGATCACCAGATCTTTCTCCAATTGAGCACGTATGGGACATCATTGGACGACAACTCCAGCGTCATCCACAACCAGCATTAACCGTCCCTGCATGGACCGCCCAAGTGCAACAGGCATGGAACTCCATCCCACAAACTGATATCCGACATCTGTACGACACAATGCATGCACGTTTGCATGCTTGCATTCAAAATTCTGGCGGTTACACCAGTTACTAATGTACCAACATTTCACATTTGAAATGGCTCTACCTGTGATCTTGAAACTTTAATCAATTAAATATGTTACCTAGATAAATGTATTGCTGAAATTTCATTACTGTACAATAATTTTTTCTTGGTGTTGGGATTTTTTTTTCCATCAGTGTATATTATTTATATTAGTCTTCATTTTGTGTGCAAAATTAACTGTAACTGATACTTTTTAGTTACAGCCAGCAGTGGCGGCTCGTGGCAGGAGCTGCAGAGCTGCAGCCCCCCCCCCCCCCCCAGAAATATTCGAAAAAATTATTTTATCAACTTTCAAAATATTTTAAAAATAAATATTATTATATTGTATAGTATTATGCATATAGAAAAGCAGATTACTTCGTTATCATGAAAAAATATTAAAAAGCTGAGAAAAATTAACTATTTTTAAACGCAATAGCACCTCGAAAATTCGTAAAGGGACTGCTCATTCATGCAGCTCCCGAAAAAAGGGATTTCTTTAGGGAAAGAACAGTTACAACCGCCCCTACTCGTTTTCCCTACCAGTTTCGACCATTTGGTTGGAGCTGCATCCGCTGCAGCACCGACCTGATTAGGGATTTCGGTAATGCTGGAAAAGAACAATTTCCCTTTGTAATCTACGTTCTTTCTTCACAGTTTTTAATGTGGTAATCGCTGTGTTTGATGATTATTTATGTATGAGAGGTAAAACAATTTAGCATGAAGGTTATTCACGATTATATGAGAAAATAGAAGTCATTTTTATTTATTTTTCAAGCAGATTTTTATTTTATATTACATGGAAATTTCGAACGGTTTTTCGGTTTCTTGGTTTGCCAATGGCAGAAACGTTGAATAGACAGAATCTGAATTTTTATATAAATTTTGCCTTAAACATAATATTTAAAATTTATCAAGTGTTTAATCGCTTTGTTGATAAGGTTATTATGAAAATTATAATTATAATTATTATTTTTTTTTTTCACTTGTATTTTAGTCACTAATGTTTTTCTATTTTGATGAGAAATATTAGCCGTCGAACCTTTCTTAAAAACACGAGATTACTAAATTTTTAATTTCTGACATTTTCATACAACGAAGTTGGAAAGCATTTATAACTTCGTTTCATCTCTCTTTCTATTTGAGTGAGAACTTTCAGAAATATGCTCGGAAATTTAAACATTTTAATACCCGTTCTGTAGATTGGCCACACTATTTTTCCTATGTACTTCTTTTACGAGAACACACAAAACATCCAGAATGCACTGCTGGCTTGGATAATATTTCAAACCAAATTAAACCGATACATACTATTCAAGCCTTTTTAAATATATCTAAAGAAAATAGTGTTTTAACATTTGTAGATTTTTTTTTTTTTTATGCACGGCAATACAGAATATGTGCAGCAAATTTTGGAAATTCATTTTTAATTGTACTAAGGTTTCATATTTAAATGAAATTTTAGTTTACTGTACCATGTGTAAATTTTAGTTTACTGTACATGTGTGTAAAGTTCGCATTAAAAAAATAATAACAATAAAATGTTCGTAATGTTAGACAAGCATTTCATAATCTATGTGATGTGCAAGATTTTACGTCAATGTTAACTCTTTTAATTAATATTTCAAAGGATGTTCTAAATAAATTAATGAAACGCATCATTATAATTGCACTTTTAAGATACGAGCATTACATTACTATAATGTTTTGAGGTCTCCTGAGCTCATTTTTGCTATTTGTATTTTTACAGTGTTATATGTATGGTGTGAGTAAGTGTATACATGTGAGTGAATATCATAACATCTAAATGCTTGGTTCGATTGAACTGAAAGCTGGTAGGTATGTGAAAGGTCACCATCAAACGAGCTGTATAGAATTTGATGGATGTGAGACTTATAGTTCTGTTACAAGGACACAAAGAAAAATTCCTTATCATTTTGATTAATGGACTTAAATTTATGAAGTGCGGTTGCGCCTAAATGTTTCATCCAATTGAGCTAAAAATTGGTAGATAGGTTATAGGTAATCGTCACGCAATTTGTATAATTTTGATGAGTACAGGACTTATACATTTTTGTACAGAGACACAAAAAGAAATTATTTATCATTATGGACTATAGATTCAAATTATTTGCAGTTATTTTCGCAAGAACTGTACAGATCTACATAAGTATGTAATCAAACTATTTATTATTATTTTTATATAAATCATTGTGTGTATCTTTTTAATGAGCAAAATTTGATTTACAATCATGTATGTATACTTCGTACCATCTAATGAAAATAATAGCATGCAGATGAAAAATATTTTATTTGGGTAAAATTGATTATCATTAATAAATAAAGTTAACAAAATAAAATCTCCAGATTTTTTTTTTCTTTGTAATGAATGTCCAATAATATAAAATTTTAAATCTATGCTGTATCCTGTATTGCTCTGCTTCTTGCTCAGTCTGCGCATATAAAACCCGAAGACCCCGATTAAAACAGATTATTTAGAAAATCATTTTCGCTTTTTTCTCAAATCTTACGTATACATGCAGCTATGCAGCCCCCCTGTAAAGGAATCTCACGAGCCGCTACTGACAGCCAGTAATTATTTGTGTGTTTTGTATTAGTAACTCGAATGTGTTGCTAAGAAAAACTTTGGTTTTTAACTAATTCAAAAGCAAATTTTACAGTATTTTCTTATCATATTCCAAAAAGCACATTCTTAAGATGAATTTCCTAAACTTTTGTGAAAAAAAAATAAAATATTAATATTTTGGAGTAAAAAAACACATGTGGGGTAAAATAGGTCAGGTGTTGAATCATGTTAGGCTTAGCAAACATTAACACATTCATGCCTATTTTTGATTGTCCTGTAAACATACATACACTGTATATATACATACACTGTAAAAAAATAACTATTACCAGCTGCAAGAAACTCTGTGATTGGAGAAAATAATTATTTTCTCCAATCACAGAGAGTTTCTTGCAGCTGGTAATAGTTATTTTTTTACAGTGTAATATTAAAAGGAAACTTGGTGCTGGATTATTAAAACCAAGGAAATCTTCAACATCTTGAATGCCAAAGGGAAAAAAAAGAAAAGCAGATAGCTGTTTTGGTAGCATTCAGCATATAGTCTTCAATACATGAGACGGTACGCTAAATGCTACCGAAACAACTGTCTGTTTTTCAGCTTTTCCTTTTGGTGTTCAAGACGTTGAAGGTTTCCTTAGTTTTAATTCAATACATAGTAACGTAAATTATTCATAAAATAATGAAGATAATTTTTTTTCTGTTGCTTTTTTATATGAAAGTAGGAGAAAGAAAAATGGTTTTATCTCATAGTTTGACAGAATTCTGCTTCAAATTTTGGTGCCTTGTTTTATTAAGTTAGTTCACAAAACAATTTATATTAATTCTTATATGCTTCAATAAACAATGTTTTCAGTAAAAGTTAAGATTTCTTTGTGCCTGCAGCTTTAAAATCACAAACCTGTATCCTGTGGCAGAATTTAGGCAACACAGTGACATTGTTGCAGAAAAGAAATTGTCACTTGTAGAAAGATTTACTCAGAAAAATGAAAGATATTTTTAATTTCAGTAGAAAACAGAACTCACGTATCTTATACAGTGAACTCTTGTTAAAACGGACAATCAAGGGCCAGCAGTTTTTGTCTATATTAACGAAAGTCCATTATAACAGGAGTTCATAAACTGAAGTTCTATATGAACTCTAAAATCCCTATTATGTACACATACACAGTATAACAGGAATGAAAATTTGTTTCCTCAAACCCTTTTATTCACTAAAAATATAAAAGCATGAAAACCGATACTTACTTTCAAAACTTCTTTTCTTCATATAGTACAACTTGATAACAAAATCCTCTGCTATGTGGAGACAGGTGCAAATTGTTGACCCCAACTGTCACTGCCAATCAATACTATTCACCTCCCACAGTGTAATAGCACAGAGTGAAAGAGATTAACCCTTTTATTATTGAACCTTTTCATGTTACAAAAAAAAAAAAAAAAAAAAAAAAAATGAATTTGAAAATATTTTGGGAACTGACTCTTTTTCGAAGAAAGTAAGCTTTGAGGGGGAAAAATGTCCATCTTAACGAATGAATTGTACGTATAAAGCGATGTTTATTATATGCAATTCCTATAGGCCTTAGCCGGGGATTCTGTTTTTGTACGTAATAACGAGAAATCCATCTTAAACAGTGCCGTCTTAACGAGAGTTCACTGTATTTAAAAATTCTTCTACAGTATATTATTAATAATATTGATTATCTTTACAGTTAAATGTACATATTATGTGTAAATTAGAAAATATGTCATGAAATTAATAACATCTTCTTGCAGAAAAGGTTTGTATGAATGAGGCTTGTTGCATAAAGCAAAAAAATATATATTCCTGCCAGAGGGGACCTGTATTACTAGACTGCTCAAAGCTGGTTTTCGCTATCGGTGAACGTGAAGCAGTTTGAGACTCCTCCTTACAATAGCATTTGGAATCTCAAACTGCTTTCATTCAATGTCCCATAAGATAACATGGGTTTCGGAAGTTGGTTTTTTCTTTTCTCCCTAAATAAGTTATTTTTTTTTTCTTTTAAATATGTTCCTAAATGTGTTAAAAATAAATCACACCAGTTAAATTTTTACAGAAAACAAGTTTTATTACATGCATTTTTTAACTACATAATGTATGCTAATCCGGTGTGGTATAAGTGGCCACCGCCACTTTAGAACGTAGGAAAAGAGGGGAAAAAGGCTAAAAACCCCATAGGAATAGCATGGGAAGAAAAGCAAAAAAAACTCACAATGTCAAGTGTGTTAAAAAAAAAAAAAAAAAAAAACAAGTTTCACACCGGAAATACTATCAATTGAATAATAATTATAATATAATGCTATAATTTTATAACTACATAATATTATTTTAAAAAAAATGGGTTGAGTATTACTTAAAATTTCCTTTTTTTTTTTCTATGTAGCTAATGCATTTTCACTCCCTATGACTCCTACTTCATGCAAAGGCAGTGATTCTGATGGCAGCTTATCCCCAGTTCATAAGAGATTGACAACAACTTCTCGCCGCCTGTTCTCATCCACATCTGTTCTCAACACTTCACGTTCTTCATCCACTTCTACATCTACCCGCTCTGCAGGTCGCAAATCACGACCAAAAGTTGCCAAAGTTGTTTTGCCATTCTCCGCTTCGCATTCTAAAAATTCAAATAAAAGCCAAACAGTTCCTGTCAGTAGTCAACCAGTAAGTATTTGAATGTATAATGCTGTTAAAGATTTTTGTAAGGTCAATCTATATAACGCAATAATCTATAAAATGTATAACTTATTTAGATAACTTTGAATTTTTCTCATAGAAAAATTCTTTTGTTTTGCATTACAGAAATATTCAAACCCTCTACTAAACTAAGACACTGTATCATCTTTATGTTCGTAATTTGAAATTTTTATTGTGAAAAACTATTAAAATGTGCATTAAAGCAAACGTCAGTGGGAACCTCCATGTGGAGATTCAAAAAGTTTTTGGGTTCTGTGTGTCTGTATGTCTCCCAATAGTGGCTGCAAAAAATCATTCTATGACTTACAAATTGATACGCTTGTTCATGAGTCACACAGAATCAACTGTTTAATTTTGTTTGTAATATGCGTACAGGGACACACTAAAGTTTTTCTTATCATTATGGCTTTGGACAGAGTTTCTCTGTGCCAAGATAGCAGCCTTAAAAATCATCCAATTGGTATGCAAATTGGTACACATGTTTGCACACCATAGAAAACTTGCTATATTGTTTTAGATGTGTATATTGTTTATGATTTGTATACAGGGTTAAACTGAAGTATTTCTTATCATTACAGCCTATGGACAGAATTTTGTTTAAATGTATATTATAATGGTTATACTGCATCCATTAAAAGGAAATTAACATACATTATTAAAATATTTAAAAGCATATTCTTTGTAGAAAAATGTGTGCTTTAGACTTAATAATTAATGTGCAGGACCTTACAAAATTGTTCTGATAAAATTACATCATTGTCCAAATTATGCCAAATTTCAACTTATTCTATGTATTATTCTCTAACTTATTCTATATATTCATTGGCAACGTAGAATAAGTTGTACAGTTTTTAGTGGTGTATATAATGTTTATAGCTCATTTTTAGAGACACACAAAAGACTTTCATGACATTAGAGTCAGGGTTAGAAATAAGCAGTCGTTAGTCGTATTTTGCGACCAGTTTTTTCATTTTGACGCCTAGAATTCCAATCATAGGTGCCATATTTGACGCCTGGATTTTTTCCTCATCATATATTTTCCCAATCCCATCAGACTGCAAACAAGTCTATTTCAGTCAATTAAACCTAATAAAAACTGATTTAAAAAATTGTATCTCTATGAAAGTAGTTGACGATTTGTTAATGACTAAATTAAACGGCCCTAAATTGAAGATTTCTGCCCAGAAAATGCTATTAAGTTGTGGTGGAATGATGTATCTTCTGGGCGAAGAATGAATTTGTGATTTTAAATATGTACGTTTTAATTGTCAATGTAATTACAATCTTTACATAAATATTTTTTATATAATCTTGCATATATTATTTACAAGTTGATGCTTTATTATTTTTTTTTAATATACATATTTAATTATAGACGGCACCTAGATTTTTCATTTTGACACCCAAAAAATTTAATCCAGGCGTCATTTTGACGCCTAGTTTCAAAATTCTTATTTCTAACACTGATTAGAGTCTGTAGACAGATTTTTATTTAAATTCATTTCAACGTGCTTATGCTGTATTCAACATAATAGAATTAACTTATATTATCAGCATGTTTTCTTTAGAAAATGTTATGTATAGATTAAATAATATATTTACAGGACTGCACAAAATAATTCCGATGACATTTTGAAATCATTCAAATGATGCCAAATATTAATGAGTTACAATCAATTAGTTATATACTTTTTATTAGTGTGAATAATAACTGTGGTTCGTGTACCAGGAAACACAAAAGAATTTCATACCATTATGGTCTATAGATGGTATTTCAATTTCTTATAAGTGCATTTTAACATAGTTACACTCCATTAATCATAATGAAATAACATATGTTATTAGAATGATTAATAGCATGGGTTCTGTGAAAAATACGCATAGAATTTGCATAATAGGCATAGAATTGATGATTAGTTTACAGGGCTACACAAATAATTCTGGTAAGTTATGCAATCATTTCATATCAAATTTGGTTCAAGTATTTATGTGTTACAAAGAATAGCACAAGACTATGAGTTATAAGGAAATTTACAGGATGTCCCAAAACTCATGGTACATATGTTAGGGGGTGATAGAACACAACTAGACAAGCACAAATCACCATACAATCCATGGTCCAAACTCAAGCTGTAAAGCGCTAGAGGGTGCCTCCTAGCGAACACAATAAAAAAAACTGTTCGCCGCAGCTGTCTCTATTCATTCTGTGGATCATCGATGAGATAGATATGTTCTCAAATCAGGAGAAAGCCGAGATGCATTACATGTACAGAGTGGCAGACAGCAATGCAAGGGAAGCTCGAAGGTTGTACCAAGAGTGTTTTCCTACAAGACACTTGCCTGATGCGAGGACCTTTCAAAGAATGCATCAACAACTCTGCGAAAGGGGTTCCTTTTCAAGTTGCATGCAGGATACCAGACGTGGAAGGAGTGTAATGACGGCATCTTTAACGGACAACATTATGCATCATATCAGCGAGCACCCTGAATCTAGCACGAGGCACTGCCCAAAGCCTGTTCCGACAATGGATTGTATGGTGATTTGTGATTGTCTAGTTGTGTTCTATCACCTCCTAACATATGTACTATGAATTTTGGGGCACTCTGTATATATGTTACCGTTAAAGCTCAAAATCCGTTAATGTGCAGATTACCTAGCTAATCTGCAGATTAACTAAAATGACCCGTTAAAGTGTGGAATCAAGAGTTTTTCGCATTTTAACTAGGTAATCTGCAGATTAGCGGCTTCTGTGTCGTTAAAGTTCAAATGTTTGTTTCGAGCCTTAATTTTTTTACATTCACTATGACGTCAAACAGTCATGTGATACAGATACGCGAATGACCTTCAAACACAAACCAAAACTTTCATCCTTTCCGCTCCGCTTCCGTTATGATAATTGGTAAACGCAAAACTTGGGAGCATCGAAGACATGTTTATTATAGGTTTCTTATCATGACCAACACAAAACTTAAAGTAACAAGTAAGTTATAATTGTTTTAATTTTGATTTTATTTCTTCTCTTTTTTAATTCTGTCAATATAAGTTTGATAAGGGTCTGCACTGCATTATATTATTGAAATCTAATCTTAATCCAAACGCTCTATCTCCTGAAACTTCATTGTGAATTATGAATATTAAAATTTACAACACAGTAATTGTTTCCTCTCGAAATAAAACTATTAAAACACAACTTTTTAAAACTAATTTATTTAAAAATTGATTTAAATTACTATTACTTACTGAAAAAAAAAAGTTTTAATTTTTAACTCTGAAAAATATGGCATTCAATATTATGGCTTTCTTTAATAAATACTTAATATGAAATTTTTATGCATTTTTTAGCATTTCATTACATTTTGTTGTTATTTCTTTCAATTTCAAGTTTCCTTTATATATTTTATGTATCACGATTACATTTTTATTTTTATTTTGTTCGCTTCTTCAGATAATTTCGTTGTAGTTTATCACATAAAATGTGTTAATAAAGTTTTTTTTTTTTTTTTTTGGTAAAATTAATATATTTGCTAAACTTGTATTTGTTGTTGTAATATGTATGCTGCAAAATATAGTTTAATAAAGCATTGGAAAATAGTCATTTTGATTTTCCTGCGGTCTAAAAATTATTAAAGCAGTTTTAATTATTGGAAGTGCTTCTTAAATAATGCTTCTGAATTGTCTAATTTAATATTTCTTTATCGAATTAAAAATTGGTGCATAAGTTAAAAAAAAATAGTAACAGCAATACAAGTTGTTAATAAAACTTTTTTTTTTTTTTTTTTTTTTTTTTTAAGTGGTTAAATATTTTTATTTTGAAAAGAAATCCTTATTGTATTACAATTCTAACATTCATTTATAAAATAGAATTTATTGAAAGCTATTAAAGTTATTATATTTCATATTAAAAATGCATAACATCTTCAAACTTATATTGACAGAATAAAAAAGATGAAATAAGTAAAAAAATTAAAACAAATATAACTTTAAAAGACATAAAAATTAAAACACATACAGATTAAAATAAGTAAAGAAAGAAAAGGAAAGAAAACTATTTTTTCCCCCGAATGAAAAAAACAAATATACAACACAGCGTGCTGTAAAATTACAACACCAGAGATCTTATTTTCACTTTAACGAGTGCCTAGTAGGTAATGTGAAGATTATCTAGGTAATTCGCAGATTACCTAGGTAATTTGAGAAATAAAACAATTTTCCTCACTTTAATGGATCGCCCTAGTTAATGTGCAATTACCTAGCTAATCTGCAGATTAACTGATTACTGCACTTTAGCGGTAACATATATACACATATGTGCTAATAGATATACACAGACAGAAGCAGTGGGGGGCACTGAGGGTACTGGTAGCCCCTCTCAGAAATGTGTATGGTATGTAACAAGTTAATCATATATATGTATGTGTATATACAGGATGATTAAAATTAAAGTTACAATTTCAAAACACTATGATTTTAAAACTACTGCTCAGAATTATTTCATATTTTACCAGAACAATCGTGAGGCGACGAAATTTTGTTTAGCAAAGAAAAAAAAAGTAGTTCCAAAATGTGCCATTAATCATCCATAAGGTGTTAGTTTCACGAAGCTCGTCTGCTGTAAATACGTATTCTTGTGTTTTTGCTTTAAAAAATTGTCGCAAACCCTTGGAATCTGTTGTTTCCTGCTATTGTATTGTATTGCTAACAACTAGAGGTGAGTTCGGGCTCTATTTTGGCAATCCGAGCCCGCCCGGGCCCGAAACATTTTTGAACTGAGCTCGCCCGAGCCCGAAAAATTTTGTGTGATCAGAGCCCGAGCCCGATATTGAAAGTGGTACGCTATGCAACGCATACACAATAGTAAAATTAAATACTGTTTTCACTTTGAAATCATTTTTTTTATTATCAATCCTCAATTTAAATACCTATATATGTTATTATAACAATTTATAATGTATGTGTCTCTGTATACATGTATATATTTATAGTGCAGCCCATTGTTTATAACGCGCCTATCGGGGGACATAAAAATTATCCGAATGAGTGATATAATGAGGCCCAATATAACGAAGGAGGAAGGATTACTGTATAACACTATGGCATAATATGCATCCCGTTGAAAAAAAAGTTCTATTTAGAAAAAGGAAAGTCAAAGCTACTAAGGTTTGCAAGATTATTTTGTGATTTATAACCTATCATGACTATTATGGCATTACTAAAGGTGCTCTCAAAATGAATAATTTTTTTTTTCCTTTTTTTACATTTTCCAGTTAGTGAAGAATAAAATAAACGGAACTTTTAGCTTGAATCCGAGCCCGCCCGGAGCCCGAAGACTTGCGTAAGATTTGAGCCCGATCGGGCCCGGGCTCGGGCTGAGCCCGTCTCATCTCTACTAACAACATTCCTGTGTTTAATGAATCCATTTAGGTGTTTCTCCTAATATTACCCTGACAGCGCCATCTATAAAGAGATTTTAGAACTATTTTTTTTTCCTCTATCAAACAAAATTCCATTGCTTTGCGATTGTTCTGGAAAAATATCATGTCTTTTGGGCCAGTAGTTTTAAAAATCTCGCATTTTGAAATTGTAACTTTAATTATAATCACAATGTATATCAAGATTGGCAAAAAAAAAAAAAAAAAAATTTTTTTTTTTTTTTTTTAAACCAGGTTTTTATTAGTATATGTTTCCCAGTCACATTATACATATTTGTAAATAAAATTGCCACTTTAAAAAATAGTTAATACTCCAATGTTGATTATTACTTCATCTAAAAATAATTTAAATTAATAGTAATAAACAGGGATGAAATTTTTTTTCAGTGTTTTTTATAGGTTGTGATTTTCTTTAACTATGTACAACAAACAAAGCTTGTACTTTGTAAATCAAAGTTTGTACTTCAGACATGAAATTCTGTTATATCTCATCTAATTAAATAAGTTTTCACATAGCTACGTTAATAAAACATTTAGTTAGTTAGTTATTTTTATGTTTAAAGATAAAACAATCAAATAATTTATTTCTCTGACATAGGCTTTTGCCACACGAATTCATATATTTTGCTTTAATGTTTATCTTTTTCATAAAGTTTTATTTATTTATTTTACACTTTTGTCAATCTCATCCTTGAATAAAGAACTGTTATATCAAAGTGCATTAAATTTTATTATAACTAAAACGTTTTGTATTCAAAACTTCTATAAATATTCCATAATTGTAGTATTGAGTTTTGATTAAAATGATGTAAATGATAACAGGATTACTATGAGTTGACAAAAATTTGTTTTTTTAGAATGAATGTTAAATTTATCATACCTTTTCTTACAATTTAATGAGAACAGATTAACTTAATAACACTAAAATTCTCAATTTAATGAACTAGAGGAAGAAAAAACTCCAATACAATAAAAAAGAGTTATAGGAGAGATTTAAGAAAAAATTATACTTTTGGATTATGTAACAGAATATTGTGATCCATTTGAAAGTGTTACTTATTGAATAGAATTTACATTTAATATTTCAAATAAAATTATAAGTTTTATAGCTTTTTTCAAACTAAATTTTCTATTTTAAGAAAACACTCAACATCAGATGTAGAATCTTTTGCGATTAGAATTATTGCAACATTTCCCAATACTTAGATATTAAAATTTGTACTGTCATTTTCTTAATTCTACTGCTGTTACATTTTAATAAAATAATTCGCAAAATGTCCATGAATGGAGAACTTTTCGCATGAAATTTTAAAATCAAAGGTAATATTTCTTTAACTACTTGGACATATTCTAAGGCAGCTTCTTTTTTATTTGATAATTCAAAACTAGCATATCTTGCTTTTGGATTTAGTATAGAGATAAGAAAATGGGCTACTATTGATTACCATATAATAACAAATACCCTGTTTTATAAAGACCACTTTGTTCAGTTTTGAATACAGCAAAGATGAGAGCATTTCTTTTTTCTTTTTTTTTTTTTTACTTATACAATTTTCACCTTATATCTTGTGTAAAATAAATGTACACTTTCCGTTATTATTTATTTTATTTTATTTTACTGCATTTAGTCTCAGACCCTTTCATTTATAACTGTTTAAAATAACTAATATAGACATTTTTCTTTTACAATTTCTAGATCATTTTTTTTTTCTTTGTTCATATATAATATAATAAGCTTTTAATACAGCCAGCCAGTCAAACACACATAAAACACATAACTAAAACCTTTTCTGAAGCAAGATTATAATTGAAATAAATTGAATTCAAAGTGTAAGTCATTTACATAAAAATAATTTATATATTTCAATTAAAGAAGGGGCAATAGAATAAAAATATTGAATTTTTTGGAAAGGAAAAACCAATTGTTTTTTATGGGAAAGAAAAAAAAAAAAAGAAAGAAAGAATTGTTGTACAATGCCGACTCTACATAAAAAAACGGCCACCATGGAGGAGCGGGAACTTAATAAAAAGGACATTATTTGCCTAATTTATTGCCCTTCTGGTTGTGATTTTTTTTACAGATAATAAATTATTATTCTTTCTTGTTTATATGTCAGCTATATTCATTTGTTCTTGTAAAAAGTTCTAAAACTATCCCCTGAAAACGGTGTATAAGGAAGAAAAGTCTGTAAAGCATCAAGGTATTTGTAAAATTGGAAATGGTCGCTGGGTTCTAAAATAAATTGAAAAGGGCCATTGGGTGCTGAAATAAGTTGAAAAAGGTCCACCAAGTGTTAAAGGTGGCTCAGTGGTAGTGTATTCTCACAATAAGTAGAGTACCCATATTTGATTCCTGGTTCTGGCATTTTTCACAGAGTTAGTGTAAAAACTGAACCTTACATTCCACCTCTAAAATAAATACAGATCAGCGAAGCAGTAAAAGCCTGCTAATTATTAAATAATTTTTACTGAACATGTGCAAAATTTCTTTTGCTTAATTTATTAGTCAAATGTATGCAGTTACTCTGAAAAAATCCCTAAGCAAATATGAAACTTCGGAAAGATGTTTTTAAAATTAGTTCAATATCAAATACTCTGGGAGGGGGGAGGGATGAGTTTTACCAGCATATTTTTATTTTTAATCAGTCAAAATTATTTTGAATGCAAACTAAAAATATGGGTAAAATTCATGTACAATTTTATCTGTCTTCCAGAATATTAGAAATTGAACTAGTGCTGTGGATAATATATTTCTAAATTTTCATGCTATTTGCTTTTTTTTTTTTTTTTTTTTTTTTTTTTCCTTTTTAAAGACTTTTTTAGCTTACATTCTCTGTCATAAATCTACTGCTGAATCCAGGTTAAAAGCAGAAAAGGGGAAAATAAATTAGAAATTATCAGTCTTACCGTTAAAAATCGGTACCAAATGAAAGGGACGATTTTTCTGAATCCAGGGATGCAACCAGTTTCTTGACACGACAATTAGTTTTTTTTTTTTTTTTTAATTAACTAAAGTATGAAATTTATGTGACAACGCTTCATTTTAATTCCTTTCAGTCATTTTAAAAAGTACGTCGCTCATTACAAATTCGGTACCAAATAAAAGGGGCAATTTTTCTGAATCCAGGGGTGCAAACAGTTTTTTTTTAATTAACTAAAGTATGAAATTTAGGTAGCAACACTTCATTTTAAACTTTTCATACTTTTTAGTGTGAATAAAGCTAATAGAAGAGTCTTTAATTTAAAAAAAAAATTTTAATATTTTATTTAAGAGTAACTACATGCATTTCACTAATAAATTATGCAAGAGAAAATTTGTTTATATTTGAGCATGTGCAGTTAAAAATTTTAAAGTTAGTAAAAATGCTCATTTTTCTTCAGTGATATTTTTAATTTATTATTTAACTTAATCTTGTTTTTTGGTAATAAATGCAGCATTCTATACTTATTTTCTTTTGCAATAATTATTATGGGACAAGTTAAATTCAGCAACTGCTACTATTGTTCTAGGACAAAAGGAGTAATTAATAACTTCTGATAATTAAGTAGCTAATGTAAGTCATGTCCCCAGTAACACAGCAATATTGGTTTAATACTATCCAATATCACCCAACACTGCCAGACACTTGTGAAAAACAAACAATTTACCAATTTTGTTGAATATTGTCAATATCGAACAATGTTGAACAATGTAATCTTGAATTTTCTGAAAAGTTTAATATTTAGCTTTTAAGTTACATTTAGTTATATTTTTTGAAAAATGCAAAACAATTTTAGCAAAATTATAAATAGTAGAAACATAAAGAGACATTTTTCTGAGGGTTTGACATACTCAGATATTGGTAAAAATATTTGCCATACAGTATTGACCGGTCCGATGAACCCTGATATTGGCCAATACAACTGTGTTGCTGGGTTGCGACATTTAACATTCGATGTCTTGAGTAATATATTTAATATTACAATCGCGATATTTAACATTCCTATAGAATACGGTGAAATACGTTTAACACGAAAATGCTTAACATGAAAAATCGGTTATCACGAAATGATATAGCGGTCCGGACAGTATACTATGCTATTTAATGCATTTTTGTTTCTTTTAACACGAAACAAAAATTGTTTAACACGAAAGAAACTCGCTTTCGATCTTCAGTGACATGTTTGCTACAACAGAGATGCCAACATTTTAATTTATTCCGGACCATTTTTAACTCCGCCTTTATTTCCATTCCACATTTTTCTTAAAAGTAATATTTCCTTATTTTATCGTAGTTATATATTGAAGGAAAATAGTCTATAAATAAAGTGGTGCGGATTAAAGGCGGGGATAAAAATGCTCCGGAATAAATTATAATGTGGGTAACTATGCTACGATATGTTGCCATTGATGATCATGTGTGTACAGCACCGATAATGAGATTTTTGACATTGTTCATAATTAAAATGATTCCGCATATGGAAATTTTTATGACGAATCTGACAACTGAATCGGTGATGCAGTTTCTGTCCCCTCTGCTTCAAAAATGAAGAAAGTAATGAGTATCTGCAGTTATTTAGATGCGCCTTCAAATTGAGAGATGAATAAAACAATGGATGATCTCAATCAATTTTTGAACAATATGGTGCTGAAAAAGACACTTCAGTAAAAAATATCTGATTTTTTTTTCCCCCAAAAAACAATAATATTTATTAATTTTCATCCTAATGGATGCAAGTTAGTAGTAGTTTTACAGGAAATGAAAATAAAAATTGACGACATGGAAAACATTGGCAGATTTTGTACCTTTTCTACAAATCTTTTTACACGAAAAAATATTTCGGTCCCCTTAGTTTCGTGTTAAACATTTTTCACTGTATATATAAATACTTGAGTTTGTTTTTCAGAAAGATGGAAAGGGAACATTATTTTTAACAGAGGAAGAGAAAAGGACTCTCTTGTCTGAGGGTTATCCCATTCCACAGAAATTACCTCTCTCCAAAGCAGAAGAACGAGCACTGAGAAAAATTAGGCGAAAAATCAAAAACAAGGTATTAACTTTTTTTTTTTTTAGGTTATACTTTTTGTTTTAAAGTGAATTTTTTTAGTTTGTGCTAAAAATATATGTATATACAGTATGAACTGTTTATCCAGAATTTGATGATATATTTAAAAAATAAAAATTTTGTTGATAAATAAATTTCTTGGTAATTTTATTTATTTTTATCAATTAATTATTTATGTGCAAGCAATGAAATCATATAATATTTAAAAATTTAGTAATATTTTGTGCTGTTATGGATATAAACAGAATAACATGAATTTTCATAAAAAATAATAATTATAAGATTAAAAACTTTTTATATACCATGTTTTTAAATTTTCTGTTGAATTATAGCTATAGAACTACTTTAGCACTTTATCAATGCATATAAATATTTTAAAATGATAATAACATAAATTTTTGTGAGATGCATAATTTAACTTTTTACAATTTTTTAACGTTCACGTTTAATGAAATGTATTTATTTACTCAAAAACTTTTTTTTGGCAACAATCAAACTATAGCTAATATTTTAATGGCTTTTGTAAAGCTATTAGGAGGTTATTATTTTCATATTTTAATTAATTAAAAGAAAACTAATCAAAAATTCGAAAATCGAGCTTCGAAGTATTGTATTGTCATTGGGTTCTGAGCTTATGTGAAAGTTTCAAATGTCTAGCTAGTAGTGAAGTTAGTTAAAATTCGATTGCAAGATTTATACCGGACAAACAAACAAACAAACAAGAATCAAAGTTAATAAAAGCATGGTAAAAAGGAATCAGCCTGTTAGTAAGTCTTAATTTTCTAATCTTGAAAGCAGTATTTAATTAAAAAATTTTTATTCATGAATTCATCAACCGAGAATATTTATTTAAATCAAATTAGAGTGTAAAGGTTGATATTTTTATTTATTACCAACTATGTGAAAAATACCAGAGCCGGGAATCGAACCCGGGCACCTCCGCTTAACGCACGGATGCTCTACCACTGAGCTACTCTGGCTGACAACCAGCTAGGCACTTCTCACATAATTATCGTTGGCAAAGTCACCGAGTCTGCAAATGCAGATATATCAGGTGAGACAATAATAATCGGTTGATGAATTCATGAATAAAAATTTCTAAATTGAAATTTCGTGGTCTATGGAGTTGTGCTACGATTATTATTGTCTCACCTGATATATCTGCGTTTGAAGACTCGGTGACTTTGCCAATGATAATTATGTGAGAAGTGCCTAGCTGGTTGTCAGCCAGGGTAGTTCAGTGGTAGAGCATCCGTGCGTTAAGCAGAGGTGCCCGGGTTCAATTCCCGGCTCTGGTATTTTTCACATAGTTGGTAATAAATAAAAATATCAACCTCTACACTCCAATTTGATTTAAATAAGTAGTATTTAATGTTTTAAAATTATTATCTACTCAGGCATGAACTTTGAAGCATTTGGATTAAGATAGATTTTAATTTTTATGTTATAATAGGTTATTGATTTTTATAGAGTTATTAAGTTTCCAAGAGATTCTAATACGTTTCAAATTCTGATTAACCATCTATCTTGATTAAAAATGATTTTAAAACCTTTATGTTTTAAGTTTTTCATATTAATTGAAAGTTTAAATTTTAATTTAATTTAGAAATTTATTTATCAACCTTAAAACTTCATTCAGAAAATTTTGGAGTGGAAAGCTGATTTTTTTTTTTTTTATATATATATATATATATATATATATATATATACCAACTATGTTAAAAAATACCAGAGCCGGGAATCAAACGCTCTACAGTTAAAAATCAGCCTTCCAGTCCAATCTAATGGAAGCAAGTTAAGCCATCAGTACATAATTTCTAATTTACAATTTTTAGACACCTTGTACTTATGTATTAGGCCATTGATCATTTCTGCAAAGTAATAAATCTTTGTCAAGTTTAAATTTTAATTAATCTTTGATTAATTTAGAATATTAGTTAATATTTAAGCTATTTATTTTAAATCGGAACCATACGCATTCTATAAGTCTGATTAATGGATGTTGGTTTGATGAGCAACCAATTTTCCACAAAAACCAATTGATTAGAATAGTCTTGTTCCAACCATTCCGGATAATTGATTCTCTATTCTATATCAAAATGATCACTGGTCAGGGAATCATGGAAAAGGCAGGCAACTTAAATGAATTTAGATAAGTCAGGTAATAATCTAGAAGTTTTGTAAGATTTTGTGAAAATAAGTCATATTTGAAAGGTTGTTATTACAAATCACTAAATAATTCGCTAAAATTGTAAAATGTTTCAAGAGAGTTAAACAATGTAATACAGGAAAAACTGTAAAAAATTATCTGAAAGCAGGAGTCTGTCCAGAGGTAAACCTGGGTCCATTAAAGGACCCTTCACAGAATTTTATATCCTAAAAAAGGACCCTTCACAAAATTTTTCCTGTTAAAAATAGACCTTTGATAAATCTTTTTCATTTTGAAAACTAATCTTTCATGGAACGAACAGGCTGCCTGAATAATGAGATGTGCTATGCAGTATTTCCCCGAGAAGCTGATATTCAATTTCTAATTCATAAAAGGTTTCTATGTATATGTGTTAGTTTAGCTCTATAAAAACGAACCATCATTGTCTAAAATGAAATCTTAATTGTAATTTTATTTTGCAAAGTTAAATTTTTCACAATTTCACAAAAGAAGGACCCTAACCAAAAAGTTCGGAAGAACTTTATTTTCACATTGAATTTAGATTCGTAAAATTATGTGTAGAATTTTTCACAATTTCACAAAACAGGACCCTGTCTAAAAAGTCTGGACAGACCCCTAGAGAATTCAATGAAGTTCCTATAATATCTACCCTGTATATACAGTAGTCTCGATAGTTTGGGTTAAACAGGATTAGTTAAATGGACACAGGGCCTAAAGGCTTCCCCTAAATCTGTTACTGCTTGAGCAATGGACTCTTCCCACCTGACGTCAGCGGTCACATGATAGAGGAAAAACAAATAGCAGACGAAGTCTTGTTTATCTAGAGCGATTGCTGAAATAACCTATTTTCTATTCTTATTTTTGATCAATCGTATTTAATCTGTGTTATTTTTTATACATCATCATTTTTAATCCATTTTATATCATTATTCATCCTCTTTTGTTTGCTGTATTCATTTACAATCATCGTTTACTTTATGCCTGTTATTGATGTTCATGAAGACATGTTTAAATACTCTGATTTTTAGTACTTAAATCATTGACAGTGCAATATCGTACTATGTAAATCCATTTAGACGAGTAACTAAGTTAATTAACTTGTTGCAACACCTTTATGCAATTAAATTAAATGAAAACATTTTAAAATTTCAAATTATAATTTGTAAACATTCCACAAGAAGCTATTATTTATTGCTAGATCAGTTAATGTTACAGTTACACTACAATATACAAAAATCGATTCTTATAGGTAAAAATAAGTAAACATATAAAATGTTTTTTAAAACTTATTAAATTTACAAATACAACTATTCTACTGTTTACAAGTGCACAATATTACTTTTATTTTATTTTATATTAAATATTAAAATTTTTGTTCTTAAGAACAATATTTAATTGAATTCGATTCTCAGAATTCGATTATTCGTTTTCCTCTATCACGTGATTAAGCAGACGACGGTAGGAAGAGCCCATTGTAGTTCTTCGTATTTATGCAAGTATATAAAATTTCACCTCAATTGGATGATCAAAAGTGGGTTAGAATTTGCCTGCATGGTTTGATTCTGATAGGCAACTAACAAAATTAATTACAAGTGTCTAACGGAAAGATTATTTTCTTTCCAAAGACTGGTGTTTATTTATTTTATTTTATTTATTTATTTTTGCTAGCTTGGATTTATGAGAAAAACAAACTAGTGAGGCTGTACTATATATTGCTGTTTCATTCTACATTCATAAAGACTTTGGTTGTTTCACCAAAAATAAATTCAAAAACTGGCGTACATAAAATAGCAAGAAATTAAAACTTCTTCACACACCATAAATTTTAAATCAGCACAACCGGTTTCGAAAGGACATAGCCTTTCTTCATCAGGTGCAAACACGTGCAACTGCCTTGGAGGCAAAAGCAAGACTGCAAACACGTGCAACTGCCTTGGAGGCAAAAGCAAGACTCAAAAGCAGTCTTGCTTTTGCCTCCAAGGCAGTTGCACGTGTTTGCACCTGATGAAGAAAGGCTACGTCCTTTCGAAACCGGTTGTGCTGATTTAAAATTTATGGTGTGTGAAGAAGTTTTAATTTCTTGCTATTTGGTTGTTTCATTCTATCTTCATAAAGACTTAGCTTTATATAGTATATTCCCAGAAATCTGCACAACTTGGAATCCTGTACTGTGCAGGTTTTATGTATTTCTTTGGTAAAAAGTACACAGAAGGGCTGTTTTTGAAATGTAATCAATAAAAAACTTTGTAATAATGTTATAAATAAATAAATAAATAAAAGCAACAGTTGTTTGGGATTGTAATGAAACCATGACCCTTTTATAAGTTGAACAAAATAGGCACAAGTACAGCAAACAAAGCAGTAATCACACTTTTTTTTTTGTATGTGTGTGTATGTGTTTTGCCACTTTGCTGCGCTTGTTTCTGCTTTGTTCACCTGATAAGAAGGATTGTGGTTTCATTATTTTTTGTTTGTATTTCTAAACTACAATTTTAATGCTATATAATCTATTAACCCTTTATCTACTGCATTATGATACAGACAAAAATTGTGTTTGAAACATATATTATTAGTTACTAAAGTGCATTATTTAAAGATATATATGTTAAAAATTATGCATATCATCTCATCATAATAATAGATGAGAATTTTGTGAGGTCGTACTTTAGTGTACCACTGGTACATAGAGGTCGAAAAAATTATTTTGACATGAAAAATGTGTAGAAAAATATTTACTCTTTATGTTCCTCATATTTTTTCTAAGATTAGTGGGATATTCTTGAAATAATATAGGAATTAATTATAACACACATGAAGATCGTGAAAAATATCAAGCAAAAACAGCAAGTGCACTCCATAAAATCCTTTATGGAATAAAAATGGCTGTATGTATCGTCTAATGCTTTGCAGTGAGATTAAAGGGAGTTACATCTGTTCCCTTCTTATAAATATCTTTGACATTTCTTCTATAAATTCGATTTTATACTTTTTTTAAAGTAATGGTACTTTAAAGTACCGTCAGTAGATAAAGGGTTAAAAATGATAGGCAATACATATTAGTTAGCCTGTAAAATATTAAATGAAAAATAAATTAAGGCATTTAATGAGTAATAAATACAGTAAAATGTATACATGTAAAGTTATATATATATATTTATTTATTTAATTAACAAATTAAAATTTAAAAATAGCAATAAAAAATTACATAATATTCTAATCAAACCCTAATTTTCATCAATTATTACCCAGTTATCATCATAAATCTTAGACCTCATCTTCAAACATCATTTAACGTATTTATGGGATATTTCAGGCATCAAAATGCTCATTCAATTTAACTTATTAACTCGTTTTTACTTTCTTCTATATGTAATATAGAGAAAGTATTGGATTCGCGAAAATTTTCGACCTCCGTTTTTTGACGGATCTACACGTTTTGGGATGTCCTGAACACGAATTGATAGTTTTTAAAAAATGTCTGTCTGTGTGTCTGTCTGTCTGTCTGTCTGTCTGTCTGTCTGTGTGTCTGTATCATTTTTTTGTGGACGCTGTATCTCACGAACCAATGAATGAAATTTAACCAAACTTGGTATTTAGTTGCACCCTGACATGAACTGGTGCCCATTAGATTTGGGGATCAATAGCTCAACAGGTGGCGCTGTGATCGCATTTTATAGGACAAAATTCCGTATAAATGGGCATAATGAGAGTTATTTTAAACTTGTGATTGTAAAATTAATATGAATTATTGATAATAGTAGTAGTTAACTAGGAAAAAAAATTTGTGCATGGGGGGGCATCGGTTCCCCCCCTGGGGGGGAAGTACCCCCCCGGGGGGGTTAAATTTTGAAGATGGGTATCATTCGAAAGATCTCGTCAATACCTTTAAAACGAATGGTTGAACCATAAATCTGTGATAATTTAAAACAAAGTTATCGATTTTTTTTACTTTTAACAAAAAAAAAACAAAAAAAATCGTATTTTTTTTTTTTTTTTTTTAAACGAAATTTTACCAAACTTGGTATTTAGTTGGTCCCCGACATAAACTGGTGCTGATTATATTTGCGGATCAATAGCTCAACAGGAGGCGCTGTGATAGCATTTTATCTAAATTTTTAACATGGCAGAATAAGACAAAATTTCGTATAAATGTGCATAATAAGAGTTATTTTACACTTGTGATTGTAAAATTAATATGAATTATTGATAATAGTAGTACGTAACTAGGAAAAAAATTTTGTGCATGGGGGGGCATCGCTTCCCCCCCTGGGGGGGAAGTACCCTTAAAAAAAACAAGTACCCCTCCAAAAAAAAAACCCTTAGAAAAAAAAATTGTATTTTTTTTTATTTTTTTTTTTTAAATATTGTTACTGATTGAATATATATAGGAAAATATAGAAGAAAGTCTTGTGGTGGCCACAACATACTAGTTTCATTTTTGAATGACTGCAATTATGAATTTCCGTTTTTTATTTTTTATACTATTAAAGTAAGTTACTGCCTAATATGAGATTTCCTTTAAGTCATTATATAATATTAATTTAAAATATAAAAATAATACCCTAAAATATGGAAATAATAATTTTAAATATAAAAATACTAATTTAATTCTTAACCCTTTTCTATATGATTATTCTTAACAGGGGATAGTTGGAGAAGATCACTTAATTTTGGCGTGTTTTATCTTTTATAGTCATAATTTTGGCGTAAATCTTAATCTCCTCCCTATTTCTTTATTGGTTACATTATTTAAAGGCGCAATTCTTCTTTGTGTCCTATTGGCTAATGATTTCCCGCTGCTAAACGAAGTGTTGTCCAAATTTGCCAAGTCATAAACAACAATATGTATAGCTATTGCATCTGACAACAAAACTAATCAAACCCTAATTTTCATCAATTACCCAATTATCGTCATAAATCTTAAACCTCATCTCTAAACATTATTTAACTTATTTATGGAATATTTCAGGCATCAAAATGCTCATTCAATTTAACTTATTAATTTGTTTATTCATTTTTTAATGATCACAATTATGAATTTCTGTTTTTTATTCTTTATACTATTAAAATAACTTCAGGGGTCGATCCAGGCAAAAATTGGGAGCATTTTGCTGCCCCTTCATAAAATTCAAATCCCTAAAATGGGCCCCTTCACAAAATTCAGATTTATAAAAACAGCCCTTTCACAAAATTTTGTTTTATAAAAGTAATACTTTTGTAAAAATTTTCCATGTTTACAGTATTATTTTTAATGAGTGTCTATACTTGTTTAATAAAATGCTATTAGCATGATATTAAACATTAGACAGAGTAACTGCTAAAATGAAAAGTTCCTAGCGACAATTCTTTTTTTTTTTTTTTTTCCCCACAAAAATAATTTGCTTTTCACAAAAATAGGCCCCAAAAATTAAAACTTGGATCAACCTCTGAATTTAATGCCTAATATAAGATTTCTTTTAAGTCATTTTGGAATATTAATTTAAAATATGAAAATAACACCCTAAAATACGAAAATAATAATTTAAAATATAAAAATACTGATTTAATTCTATAAAAATACTAGTTTAATTCTTAACTCTTTTATATCCTGTTATATATATGTAGTGAATGTTAAAAATTTCAAAACATATTATAATCATTCATTTGATTTTTTTTTTTTTTTTTTTTTTTTTTTTAATTTAATTTCATGAAAGTATTAAATCATTTTCAGATATCTGCTCAAGAAAGTAGACGGAAGAAAAAGGAATATGTCGATTCTTTAGAGAAAAAGTAAGATAAACACTTCATTTATCATAATGCAGCAGTTAAAAAAAAAATAAAAAAAGTTTTACAGTTTATATATCTATTTTTAAATACATTAGTGTTAGCCAATATTTATCACAACTTTCTTTTTAAAAGAATATTAAGACATGATTAAAAATTATGTGTTTATGTTGGATTACAGAACTTACGCTTAACACACGTTAATAAGGATTGCTTCAATACCAGAAATTTTGGAAAATCTAGAAAAACTCAGACAGGGTTGCCATGCTACCTGGAGAACCTGGAATAGTCAGGAAATTTGAAAATTGACCATGAAGGTCAGGGAGTTTGTATATTTTAGCCAAAATCTGGAAAAGTCAAAGAATTTCCTACGATGATTATTTAAAAAAAAAATAATAATAATTTTTGCTCTAATGCAGAGTCATTTTTAAATTTTTAATGTTTTTTTTTTTTTTTTTTTTCTCTTAACTTTCGCCTTTTTTTTTAAACGAGACCTCTTAGAAAGACCCCCTCAGGGAGAGCAGTCTCTCCTTAGGTCAAAGTAATATGTAACTTTTGTGTTTTAAAGTGGTACCACATTTATTTTGTCCTCAACAGAGCCAATGCACAATATATGGCTGGACTGGAATTTTCTTAGAACATGTCTGGAAAACCAGGAAAAGTCAGGGAATTTCATTCTCCTATTTGAGTGGCAACCCTGCTCAGAGAATTTGTAAAAACTATTAAAAAATAGGGAGTTTAAAAATTTATTGCAAAAATATAGAAAATTCATGGAATTTCAGGGCTGTTAGGTATTCTAGAATTATTCCTAATTCCTGTGCTGTATTACAGCATTATGGACAGGGACAGCACTGAAAAAATTGTGGAAAAAAACATAGGTTCAGATTAATTGTTGCCAACCAAAGGCAACAATAAAAATTTCTCACTTTGCTTTGAATGGTACGGACTTGAATGAAATAAAAGAAAACTAAACAGACTGCAGAAACTTGGTTGACCTTGAAAATTTCCCTCCCCTGAAGCTCAGTGCCTCTGGGATGACTGATTCATTTATTTCTTCCATAATCTCTAGTATGGGTGCTGATAATGTCTGTTGATTGGCTGAGACACTGATGTCATTGTCAGGATTTTGCAATTGCAGTACTCATTTCATATGCTTGTTTTTTACTTTCCGAACATTATAGTGAGAAAAGTATTGTAATCATGTCAAAAATCCAAATTTGAGATTTTGATGTTTCTATGCGTTTCAAGGTCCCCTGAGTCCGTTTTCACTATTTTTACGATGATGTATGTATGTGTCTGTGTATGTGTGTGAGTGAACACGCTAGCGTCTAAACGCTTTGCTCGAATGAGCTGTAAGTTGGTACGCATGTTGCAAGTCACCGTAGCATGAACACTATTGATTTTGTTGAATCTAGCACTTATAGTTTTTTTTGCTTTTTTTATTGAAATGTGAAAAGCACAAAATATCTATCTTTATAGTATTAAAATGCAGGGTAAGAAAAATTGTGTGAGTGACACACCATATTTACATCTTTAATAAAAATAATTTAGAATTAAACAAAAACCATTTTTAAAAAATCTCCTCTGACTGGGCTCAAACATTAGACCTTTAGGTTGGTAGCCTGGAGCTTTACCTCACAGCCACAGCGTTCATGTAGGGAAAATCTTTTTTTACGATATAGATTTTTTGTTTGCTCCCAGAGTGGTTACAAACATACATACAGGTGAAGCTAATAAAAGTGTGTTAAAAAAAATAGTTATTTTTACAATTAAAAATACATGTTAAAATTACAAAGCTTTTTGCCATAATTTTATGACATATTCAGCTATAGATTAATGATCTTTTATTAATGAAACAATGTAGCATATTTCCATAAGATTATTCATTAAGAAAATGCATTTATTGATTTGATTGTTTTTGTTTATTAGGGTAGAAGTACTATCAAGTGAGAATGACGAGTTTAAAAAGAAGTTGGATTCATTGGAGGAAAATAATAAGTAAGTTATAATTATCTTAATCTGATTATCTATTGTTTATAACTATAATATAGATTTCCATTTTTGTTCATACAAAATTTGAAATTGCCTTCCCCGTTTTGAGGCACCGGAAACAGCTTGAGTTGGTTTGTTTTTTTCCAGGGGTTTCCCAAGTTACCATAGAGGTAGAGAAAAAATATTGAGTTGTGCCAGATTCTTCCCAAAATTACCTTTCTATTTCCTGGCATACAAAATCATAAAAGTATATTAATATTTTTTATCTTTTGGATTTTTTTTTTTTTTTTTTAAAGAAAAATTAATGTTGTTTACTCTTTAAAAATTTTCATTTTCGATTCTTCTGGATGGAAATTGTTATTGAATTTATATATAATGAAAACAAAAGTAAAGCTTTATGAATAAAAAAACAATTTGGTAAGATCCAGTCGTTATTTCTTTTATTTTGCTTGTTATTTGTTATGGCCCATTTTATGATATTTTAGTGCTCAATTCACCCAAAGACCTAAATGGTTATTGCACTATAACTGCAATTTGAAATGTATATAAGGATATTGAAGCTATGCAATCACTTCACAAAAATGTTATGTTGATTACTCAAGAAATACTTTGTCACTGATTTCTCTATACGGGTCATTCTACAAAAAACGTAATATTTCTGGTTTGGGGTAGTTAGTTTTAAAAATAATTATTTAAAAATATTCTCTTAAGAGATTTTAAATATTATAACATTTTTTTAATATAATTAATAAAAACTGGTGATGTTTTTATTTTATTTTATTTGTTTTTTTCAAAGAACGGAGGGATACTTGTATACCTCCGTTACATGTCACAACATATGTTCCTCCACTTACTCTTTCACTTATTTGTTGAATCAAAAAAATATATAATATTTAATATAGAGCAGTTTCGGTCATTAGATGGTTTTTTACAGTGTAAGTGAATTTTGCTGCAAAAGAAAAAAAAGTATTGCATTAATTATCCTTTGAATTACTGTCACAGTTTTTCTTGTATCCTCCGTTCAGAATGCAACTAAATACAAGAATTTCCTATAGATGGCAATACTGCCAACTCATTACAGAGATTTAGAATCACAGATAGCCATTTTCAATATTTGTTCTTCACAGTGGAGCTAAACATCTTAGTAGGTAAGAATTTATGTATTATTCTCTCTGAAGCCAAATAGGTCCTTTACATTGTGTATCCTCCGTTCTTGATTTTAAAATATAAGAATTGTTTATTTATTAAAATTATTTTCTCAGTTAATAGTTCATAACTTTTTTAAGTAAACTTTATCACTATGATGTGTTAACCCTAAATCAACAGGATATACAAAACAAAACATAGCAATTTGTATCCTCCGTTTATGTATCCTCCGTTACAATATAAATGTAATGAAGCATACACAATGTGTAATGGAGAATACAGTTTTTTTTTAAATCAATTTTAAAACTAATATATAATTTTTAATTAGTCTAAATTATGTTCTTAATACAACATAGTTTTTTTTTTTTTTTTTTTTTTTTTTTTAATAAAAAGTTCCTGAATATCATTAAAAAATAAATAAATTTAACAAATTACTTTATTATTAAGGTTAAGTTCTTATTCTTTTTTTTCAGCTATTAATGAAGAAGTAATGAGAAATGGCTTAAGCAGTGCAAAGATAGGACCAAATAACTATGTGATAGTCAAATTAGCTGGCAAGAAAACCTTCAAAATTTATGTAGCTTTAATTATATCACAAGAGTCTTGTAATGAATTTACTGTAAAATTCATGCAGAAATGCTCTAATGACACTTTTATTTTACCCAAAAAGGATGATATATCAGAAGTATATTTAAGTGATGTTGTTGAAGTCCTGAAGCAACTTACTATGAATAAAAGAGAACAATATGTCTTTAGTGAAAATTTGGCACATATAACTTAAAATGAAAAGTGTTCAAATTAATAATTGCAGAAACTGTTTCTTTAATATGTTTTATAACAAAGCATTTTACATGAGCAATCAGTGTAATTAATTTAATATACAAAAGCAATATGTACACATTCATAAAATGATTAAAATGTTTAAATTGTAGAAATACATCATAAGGGTGTATTCTCCATTACATGTATGTATCCTCCGTTCACATTCAAAATTTCAATTACAAAAAAAAGTTAAAAAAGAATCAAAAAGAATGTGTCCAACTATATGGGGGTAGAAATAAGTATAAAAAGAGCAAAATAAATTAATTTTAAAAAAAATTTGAAGAATTTTTTTTTTTTTTAATTCTAATTTAGAAAACCTACGTTTTCTGTAGAATGACCCATACATAGTTATAGTATCTGTTTCATGACTATTAGAAACAAAACTGAGAACAATTACTAGCACAGGGGGAAAGTAATGGCTTCCACATATATTTAAAAATAATAATAATAAATCTTGTTTGATTATTACCATTAAAAAAATATATAATTTTTAATTCACAATAATTGCTTAAAAATAATTCTCTTTATATACTAAATTTTACCTTACACTGAATATTAAAAATATAGGTACAATGCAACTCAACTTCATCTAAATTTGTAGGAAATTCTGTACATTTCTTCTCAAGATACAGTTGGCAAAAAATTTTTGTTACACACACAGATATTTTCTTAAAAGGGTCAACTCGTGTTCTGAACCTCTCAAAGCAGAATTATCCATCAAAAGCTTTCACGAATCCAGTATTTCCTTCTATTGAATATAGAAGAAAAGTAAAAATGATTAATTTAAAAAAGACAGAATATTTTATATTATGCATTTCAGTAAACATGGTATTATAATTTAAAGCTGATTGTCATGAATTTGAGTTTTCTTTATCGAATCTACCAAAACTTTTAGCATATAAACCATAGGTCAGAAATGTATGCTATGTACTCGAAATTTTACTGAAAAGTGATATGTTTTAGCATGGGTGCAAATAATATCAAATCTATTAATTATTTTATACTGGTGCTGCTCAAGTTAAAGTAGTGTTTATAGTGTTTTTTTTTTTTTTTTTAATTAAAGAAAAACAAAATAAAAAAAGTATGAGGTGGAATTTAAATTAAATTAAAATGTTTCAGCTTTATGATATTGCAATTAAACATTAGTTATTTATATGACCATTGAGTTTTAGTATCAAAACTATTTTAAACATTAAAATTGAGAAATTTTCTAAGTTTTCCAACGAAACATTATGCCAAAATAAATTAATTAATTATTAAAAATGCATCACCAACATGGCAACAAAAATTTTCAAGTTGCCATGTGGATCCTATGCTAAGCTGTGCTGCTTGGCAAAGTCAGAAAACTGGGTCATGAAACATGACTTTTATTTTGAAACCTTTCTTTGAATCATTTTGGTTTAAATATCATCTGCATTTCATCACATAATATTAATTTTGTTATAATAATTTGGCTTGTATTGAATTAAAATTAGTCAGGAAATAGGTTTAAGATTTATGAATTTGAAATTTTAAAAGTAAATAAAAAAAAAATTAAGTGTGAAAATTTTGCATGGTTTTACTAGTTAATCAATATTTTAAGTTAATTAATCAAATTTAAACTTTAAATTAATCTAAAAACAGAATTTGAAATGTATGAAATTTGCTCGGAAATTTACCCACACAGCCATTTACATCTATAAGACATCTATAAACACGTATAAAAGTTAAAAAATGATCCACTAAACTTCTATAAATATCCTACAAATATCTATTAGCACAACAAATGTCACTCTTTTTTACATTCATTAGATTATTGCATATCCGATAAATCTCCAAATCTCCAATAATTGGACTTATAAGATCTATTAGATATTGAAAATACAGTGAATTCTCACTAAGATGGCCCCATTTAAGATGGATTTCTCGTTATTACGTACAAAAACAGAATCCCTGGCTAAGGCCTATAGGAATTGCATGTAATAAACATTGCTTTATACATACAATTCATTCATTAAGATGGACATTTTTTTCCCTCAAAGCTTACTTTCTTCGAAAAAAAGTCCCCGAAATCTTTTCAAATTCAAATTTTTTTTTTTTTTTACATGATGAAAAGGTTCAGTAATAAAAGGGTTAATCTCTTTCACTCTGTGCTAGTAGAGACACTGTGGGAGGTAAATAGTATTGATTGACAGTGACAGTTGAGGTCAACAAATTTGCACCTGTCTCCACTTCTATTGTGGAGACACAGCAAAGGATTTTGTTATCTAGTTGTACTGTATGAAGAAAAGAAGTTTTGAAAGTAAGTATCGGTTTTCATTCTTTTATATTTCTAGTGAATAAAAGGGTTTGAGGAAACAAATTTCCATTCGTGTTATACTGTGTATGTGTACATAATAGTGATTTTAGAGTTCATTTATAATGGACTCTCGTTAATATAGACAAAAACTGCTGGAACTTGATTGTCCATTTTAACGAGAGTTCACTGTATCTAAATCTTGTTTTGATCTAACATGTTACATCTATTAGACATCGAAAAAGGGATGTCTCTATTTAAACATCTAATTCATATCTATAATTAGAGTACAGGATATCAAGGACTTTTGATGGACATTCTTTAGATATTTTGTACCTTTTATAGGTTATTTGGATGTAGTTTGAATGTAGTCTAATAGATATCAGTGGCTGTATGGGTAATAACTCTACATAAAAATCACAATCCAAATGCTTCAGATCCCGCTAACCAATGCTTCAAACCTTGATTAGCTAATGATTTTAAAACATTTAATATTACTAAGACTTAAAAAAATTAAGACTGTAAGTCTTAATTTTTTACTTTATTACCGATTGATTTCTTTTCATATCTTATGAAAATCCATGTCATTTGTTTGTATCTATAAAAGTGCAAAAGATTTGTAATTTTTTAAAGATTACGTGAATTTTATTTATCACCAAAATAATAATAATAATAAATAAATAAATAAGTATGAAGACACTTATTTGAAAAGATTTTTATTCTTTAAATGTATCATCAGTTTCCTTTTACTTAAATTTTGTTTTTGTTATGGTGCTTTAAAAAAAAATATCTGGTGTGAAACAACCACATGACTTACATTACTCACTATTACATGTATTATATACATTTTTTGGAGATAATGCGATCAGAAGACAAAAAATTGACCTAAAGAAGTGGAAACCTAAAATTTTCCTGGTAAGAGAAATTTGATACCCGTGTAAAGACGTAGAAAACAAATTGTACATAGTGAGCAAAAAATAAGAGAAAAAAAAAATTGGTAGAGTTTTGAAACGACAATTTCGGAGATCTAAAACTGACCTACATGAGCAGGATGACTGTTAATTTTCCTGTAAAAACCACATAATACATGAGAAAGGATATCTAAAATGGATTTATATAACAATTTTCAAGAAAATCATTAGAGCCGTTTTTGAGATACCAACTTTTACCAAAACTTAGCATATTCAGTTATTGACCAGAAAACAATAATTACATACTAAAGGATATTTAAAAGGGAGTTGATACGGTGAGTTTAAAAAAAAAAATCTGTACAGTCATTCTTAAAGGAATGCACTTGCGAGAGTGAAATTGAGCTATTTATACAGGATGCCTATCAATTTTCCTAAACTAACCAACTGTATCATTTGAAAGGACATCTAATAGAGTGTTTATATAGCAACTTAGAAAATCATTAGAGCCGTTTTTGAGATACGGACTTACGGTCCCGCTTCCAGTTTCCGATGTTCCACTTCTGTTTTTCCAATTTTCACTAAAATTTGAAAAATTCATCTGTACCCTAGACCTGTTTCAATTCTGAAGTTTCGTAGTTCTATCTTTAATAGTTTCAGAGATATGATAGCCGGAAGATTCCTACATACATACATGATACACACACACCGACCAATTGCCAAAAACTAATTTTTTGGACTCAAGAGACCTTAAAATGTGTAAATCAGGTGAAAACTCAGTATCGAAGTTTTGGACTGAATATAGTACTTCCATTACCTGCAGTAGTTGGATAATAGAAGTAAAAATGGAAGTTAGACTGTTAAAAATATGATTCCAGATAACTGGGTTCTAGATAACATGTTTGTGCATAAACAGTTCTGTAGTGTATATACAAGTGAAATAGTGTATCAGAAAATTTTACCTAGAATCACCCCTAAATTGGAGGCTTCTGCTTTGCTTAATTTCAAGGCCATTTCGAAGTCTCCAAAGTAAAGCCCATCCTTCTCATGCTTATTTGTTAGTCAAGGTCTACTAAAAATGTATCCTTAATATCAAAAAAAGGAAGAAAAATTATTATAAACATATTATATTCTCTCTAGAGAAATACCTCAACTAATAATTTCAGAAGTTTTATAAAAATGCATTTTTAAATTCATATCTGTGAGGTTTGTTTGTACATGCTCTAATTTAAAAAAATATTTCTGCTCACTGATGTCAAACTTTTTTTGCTGTTTTCAGGAATCTTTTAACTCAGCTACAACATCTCCAAGACATTATGAGCAGCAAGAGATGCCATAATTCTACAGTATGTATTCATATTTTCCTATTTCATCATTCAGTGGTTAATTTATTCATTTTTCAGGAAAAAAGAAAAATATTGAAATTATTAAACTTGTCTAAAATGAAAGTATGTTTTAAATTTCTGTAAAATAAGGCTTTGAAATTGTGAGTCCTCACTCAATCACATTAGAGCTGAGTGCTCAAAATCATGCTGAAGTTGTCCATTGGGTGTTAGGTTGGTAGAGATTAGGTTGCCAATCAAATCTACACTGGTGTTCAAATTTTAAGCAACAACCTATTTTCTTGTTTTCTTCTTTTGTGTGTAACTTTTAAGCAATTAAACATATGAACATAAAATTTGGATGGCATGTTTGTTATTATAACATCAGTGTAATTTTAGATAACTTTAGCAAGAGTAATAATGTTAAAACTAATAATTATTTAATTTTTCTCAAAAGTAAGCTTTGGAAAAAATGAAAATTTTTCCTTTTTTAAAAAAGAGAACTTAACGAAAAATGATCATATGGAAGCATTACAGATAGGTAAAGATGTACATGGATCCATGTGTTAGATTAAAACCTGATTTTTCTTCCTGTGATCACTTTTTTGTTTCTTCTTTTATCTTCTTTTTTTCACATGTGAATAACTTTTTTAAAAATAACTTACGATGCCCCCACATGCACAGAATTCTTTTCCTAGTTAAATACTACTATTATCAATAATTCGTATTAATTTTACAGTCACAAGTTAAAAATAACTCTCTTTATGTACATTTATACGAAATTTTGTCCTATACTGCCATGTTAAAAATTTAGAAAAAATGCGATCACAGCACCACCTGTTGAGCAATTGATCCCCAAATGTAATCAGCATCAGTTTATGTCAGGGACCAACTAAATACCAAGTTTGGTAAAATTTCATTCATTGGTTCGTGAGATACAGCATCCACAAAAAATGTGATACACACAGACAGACAGACATTTTCTAAAAACTATCAATTTTTGTTCAAGACATCCCAAAACGTGTAAATCCATCAAAAAACGGAGGTCGAAAAGTTTCATGAATCCAATACTTTCTCTATATTACGAGGGGTGATCCAAAAAAAAGTTTACAAGGCAAATGAAAAAGTATTTATTAACAATAGAAACAAGATACAAATGGGAATCAGGAGACACATCTGGCCTTCACTTTTCCACATAGTCGCCAAACCTGTTTAGGCATTTGTCAGAACTTTCGACCAACTTGTTTATCCCGTCTTGGTAGTAATCAGGGCCCTGTTCATTGAGCCATTTCTCGGCAGCTGTTTTCACTGCATCGTCTGAGGTGAACAGTGTTCCGGATAAGTTTCTCTTCAATGCCGGAAAAAGGAAATAGTCACTTGGAGCCAAATCGGGGCTGTATGGGGGGTGATTCCAGACCTCCCACTTGAACCTTTGCAGCAATTCCTGAGTCTGGCGAGCTGTATGGGGCCTGGCATTGTCATGCAGAAGCTCATTGCTTTGTCCCCGTATACCTCAACGATTTGTCTGTGAATTTCGGATGCGGCCACATTCTTGGCCCATAAGAATCGAATTACGGCTCGCACCTCTATGCGAGACCACTTTTCTAGACGTCGTGCCATTACTGTCGCTCTTAAGTGTCTGCGTACTGATGCTACTTACTCGTAGAACCGCTGTAGGACAACTAGCGCCATCTGTCAAATTTTTTTTTGGATCAACCCTCATACATATAGAAGAAAGTAAAAATTATTACTTATGCTAAAGTTATATAAAATTCGATAACAAACATGCCTTCCAAATTTTATATGTTTACTTGTTTAAAAGTTATGCGCAAAAGAAGAAAACAAAAAAACTGGTTGTTTTAATTTTGAACACCGGTGTAGTTAACTGGCAATGGTCTCAGAGAAGTATAAGATTATCATGGAAGAGGTGGGCTAATGTAAGAGAAAGTTACTAGCCAATTTAGTTTAGCTTGGTGTTTGGTTTGGAAAAGAGGAAATATGAGAAGTGCTAGATCAATTGGATGTTGATATTTTTAGATTAAATGTTTTAAGATAAAACAAGTAAAGCATCTCTCCAATTAATACTTTAAAAGAAACAGCCAGAAGTGTGCTCACATTGAATTAGATGCTATCAGATTACAACATCTGTGATGAGTGATTTTTTTTTTTTTTTAGATTCTTTAAGTTTAAGAATTGTTCTATATATAACAAAGTGAAAGTTAATTAATAATTCAAAATTCATTCTTTTCCTTTCTTTATTTTAAGTTTAAAAGAAAATAAATTGACTCTTCAAGTTGTTTTACTCGTAAAGCTGGTAGATGGAAAGTACTGGGTTTGATCCCAGCTCGCTGTCATTGACCTAGTCGTCCAAAGTTTTCCGTTGTTTTCTTCAAAACTCATGTAAATACCTTTAGAAAGATATGGGCTGCTACGCTACCTGGAATTCAGGGAAAACCTGGAAAACTTAAGCAATTTGAAAATTTCTTAAAAAACAGGGAAAACTCAGGGAATTTCATAATTTATTGCAAAAACAGGGAAAATTCAGGGAATTTTGAAGTTTTTTGTAAAAACATTGCAATTTTTTTTTTTTTTTTAAATAATCAAATCTTTTTCAAAATTTAGTGTTTTATAATAAAAAAGAAAAAGTCAATTATATGATTTTTCCCTACTATAATACATTAACAAAATTGATATACCTTAGATATGTTCATTTGACTTGTGAACATGTTAGATTTTAATGCTGTGTGATTGTCTGTCATCCATTTTACTTTTAAAAGAGACAGGGAGAACTCGGGGAATTTTTCCTCCTGATTTGTGTAGCAACCCTGAAGATGCGCTTTGGAGAGCATTCCACCCACTGGGGTCTAGAACCCTACTGTAATCAATCGGCCTGAAGCTACCGAAGAACAACAACAACTATTTAACTTGTGTTTATTGGAATTATAAGCGTTTCTACAACTAACCATGGGAGAAAAAAAAAAACAAGACTGCTTTAATTCCACTTTTACAACCTTCTCAAATCCATAACTATTTAACCTCCATCCCGCATTATTGGAAGTTTCTTTGAAATGTAAACTTTTATAACAAAACATATGATTGGATGGAAGTTAGGAGTTGATTAAATGTGAATATATATATGTATAGTGTAATCTCACTTTTACATTTTTCAAGGGGACATAACATTAAAAACACAGGTTGTGTAAAGTGCAATTGGCGAGAAATAATTTTTAACTGATAATCAAAAACTGAATATTATAAGACAATTTGATTAATGTATTTAAATATTCACATATTTTTTAAATATTACTTATGAAACATTGTTTTATGTTTTAATTAAAATTTAGCGTTTTAGCTATGAGCTAAGTTTGATTAATATGTATACAGGGTGTTCCAAAAGTCTCACCCAAATTTGATATAAATAGTTTTGCCTTACAACAATTATTAAAGGAGATACATTAGTTTTAAATAAATTGCAGTGTAAATGTTTATAATTTTTATATACCAACTATGTGAAAAATACCAGAGCCGGGATTCGAACCCGAGCACCTCCACTTAATGTACGGATGCTCTACCACTGAGCTACCCTGGCTGATAACCAGCTAGGCCTTTCTCACATAATATTCGTTGGCAAAGTCACCGGTCCTATTAACAAGTAGCACTTTTCCTGTTAGAAGCGAGATGAGGAATAGTTTGTTTTGAGCTTCTTAATGAGCAAATTAATCTTTAAGACAAAGTTTGTGTCAAATCTCACTAAAATAAGTTTATCTTTTCTTTCCAAAAAATCACTTTAGTTTAACAGACATTGTGATTAATATTTAAGAGGCCTCTCCACTTATCATCCCCAGAAGCCAAAACCAATGTTATTCTATGGAGAATTTCGCCCCATTATAACTTATTAACTATATTTTCAAATTCCGTTTTCACATTCAGAAACTTCACAACTATTAAACAATTTATCGCTTTCTAAAAATTATTTTTTTAAATTTTTAATATTTTATTTTGAGGTTGTAAAATGCGAATTTTCACAATGTGAAATTTTTCATTTTTGAGCTTAAAAAATGAAATCTTAAAAATAAAAAAAATCAATTTTTAAAAAACGATAAATTGTTTAATAATTGTGAATTTTCGGAAAGTGAAAACGGAATTTAAAAATATGTATAAGTTAATGAATTATAATGGGGCAAAATTTCCCATAGAATAACATTGGCTTCGGCTTTCGGAGACGATAGGTAGAGAGTCCCCTTAAGCATAAGGTCAGGGAAAATTATTTCAAAAAGGGAAAACCTGGAAAAGTCAGGGGATTTTTTTTTTTTTTTTACATCTTAGTGTAGGAACCCTGTAATTATTTATTGCAAGGAATGTTATGTCATTTTTTGGCACAACAAATATTAAGTCCTATGTTAAGCATATCTGTTTTATGATTGAATAAAAATCTATTCAATGACTGATCTCATTAAAGATTTAATTTTTGCTTTCTTCTCTTTCCAGCAGACTGTCTTGCAGAATGTTTCTATGAACATTGAACTTGACTGAACAAAATTTGAAAGTGCGTATGGTACAATTTCTGTTTTGATACTTGATCTCAATGTAAATGTAACTGATGTTTCCCATTTTAATATTTTCTTTTTTTTTTTTTTTTTTTTTTTTTAATAGGAGGGATGCAATATTTTTCAAATTTTCATTTACATTCCAGTGAATAAGGTAGGTTTTATTTTTATTTATTTTTTTAAATAAATTAGCAGTTATTTTTTTAACTTACAATTTAGAACCTAAGAAATATGGTATGATGCTGCTTTTTCCTTTCCTTCTTTTCCCTGCAATTTATAACCAGATATCTCTTCGTAATAAAATTTTCTTTATTCACATTTATTCCCAATTTATATTTAATTTTCTTCCACAATCATAGAATATTAAATTTCTTTCATCATTTTAACATTGTACTAAATTCGTAAAAATTTCTGATTTCTGTTTTTCGATGGATTTACACAGTTTCAGTTGTCCTTGACATGATTTGACCTATTTTTATAGAAGTCAAAAAGAACAAAATTTTTTGTGGCAGTTCTAGATCAAGAACAAAATTTTATAAAAAGTTATCTTTAGTGAATATTGCTTAAGGGCCGTTTGTAGTCAGATACCCTCCTTTCTCCTTCCCATTGTAATCCAATGGGTTTTTTATTGCTTTATATTATCAGTATATCTCATTCCAAAAAATAAAGTTTTTTGAACATGTTACCTTTTATCTTATAAAGCAATTTAATAAAAAAAAAAAAAATATTTTTTTTTTTTTTTTTTTTTTTTCTAGGACTAGGAGGATTATTAGTTTCAATCTGGGTAAAAACTTTTCACCAGTTTTGTGTTACACCAAAATAAATTAGAAATATCAGTCCTGTCATTACAAATTTGGTACCAAATGAAATGGACAATTTTTCTGAATCCAGGGCTGCAAACAGTTTTTTGACATGACAGTTAGATTTTTTAAAATTAACTAAAGTATGAAACTTAGGTGGCAAGACTTCATTTTATAAGTATGTAGCCCAGTTTTACGGTCAAAAAATGAGATAAATAAATAAAAATTTTACAGATTGAAATTAATAGTTCTCTGTACTAAACTAAATTCTGTCTTTGACAGAATTTTTACTTTTTTTTTTTTTTTTTTATTAATTAAAATATGAAAATAATTTCTCTATAATAGCTATAAAAATTAACCATTTAAATATTAGTTTTAAATTCAATTGTTGCCAAAAAAGTTTTCCAGTTCAATTTTTTTTTTTTTTTTTTTTTTTTTTTAAGATTGAAAATTAAACCCTTAAGTTTACTTAATGAAACCCTTGCCCCAGCCCGCCCGATTCACACTCTTCGATATCTTTTTCTAGTCAATTTTGCTCTTTTATTACTTCCGGTGTGAGCGTTTTTTTTTTTTTTTTTTTTTTTTTTTTTAACACACTTGACATTGTGAGTTTTTTTTTTTTTGCTTTTCTTCCCATGCTATTTCTATGGCGTTTTTAGCCTTTTTTCTCCTCTTTTTCTACATTCTAAAGTGCGGTGGCTATGTAAAAGGCATTTAGTAATGCATGCCTTTTACATAGCCACACATAGAATATAAACATTCTGCATAGTAATACATACATGCATTAAG